>CM054942.1:21769145-22019945 GCA_029168755.2 Tillandsia fasciculata
ACAGTCCAGGTAGTCGATTTTAACCGCTTCGTCATTCTGAGCATAGTGGCGCTGACAAAATTTGCATTTGACGAGCCTAAAGCATCGTAAAGCGTGCCGAACTGCATAATTTACAGTATAAGATGGAATTTAAAAATTATGGAGCTAAATTTTAGCGAACCAAAATCGCTACCTGATAGGTTTCGTTGAGCCGGACGTCGTGGTGGTGTCCGTTTTTCAGTTTGACAACCCGGTTGTCTCGAAAAGCGTAAAATTTGAGAAAAATCACAGTATTTTGCATAAAAGCGTTATATTTTATGTGTCGAATTGCTCCAAACTTGTACAAGAGGGACTTCTTGGTGAGGTTGTTCTACAGCAAAGGACCCAAGTGAAAATACATAGAGTTCGAGGGCTAACTAGCATTTTGTGCAATAGGCGTATAGCAACTTAGGGTTGCTTTGAGGAGAACCCTAGCCTCTTCATTTCTGTAACTGCAGCCGCACCCACGACCCCTACGAATCCTCTGCGAGATTTCCCGAGCTGTTGCGCCGCCGACCGTCCCTCCCTGTCGCCGGAAAAACCAAGGTGAAGGCAACTTTGCCTTGATCTCGGGTTGGTGGGTGTTGGAGGCAACATTACTCCATTGGAAGGCTTTCTGGGGACTCTGCGGTCATCTTCTACACCCAGAAGGCAAGCCGTGATGGTCCGGTGCACCGCCGTGGCCGCGCGATGCCGGGAAGATCACCTTCTTCTTTCTCGGATCCGGCGAAGGTGAGGTCGTTTGTTCTTTGTGTTTCTTGCTACCTAGACCTCCTGATTGTATCCATCACCTCTTGGTGAACCTCCCAGCCGAACCCCGAAGTCGGGAATGCTCCCGGTCGCCGGCGGGGAAATTGCACCCGCTGGAAACCGAAACTGCTCCGCCGCGGCCGTTTGCCGCACCCGATGGATCCAGCTCCGAAACAAGTTGATAGGAACCTTCTGTAGGGCCTAAGGAACCTTCCCATGAAGTTTTAGGGCTTTTTGTTTAGTGTGTGCTTCGCAGTTTGATGCCCTAGCTTTGGGTTATCTCGGGTTCGCCCGAGGTTGCTCCGCCGCCGCCGCCGCCGCTTGTTGCCGTCGGCCACCTGCCCAGTTTGCTCCACCAAGTCGAGACAGAGCCATTGGTACCCTTTCGGGCAACCCATGCTGGCCTGTTGTGTTTCCACCATTAATGGTGTTGCCCCGGCCGAGCTTGCGCCGCCGCCGTTGCTGACGCTCCTCGCCGCCGGCCATGCGTCCGGCGAGCTCCATGGAGTCGGGTAGCACCTACAGGTGCTGGTGCATGAGACCCAGAGCCATTATTTAGTGATCCACCATTGTTGCCTTCAAGGTTGTGTATTAAGCTTGTTGCACACCGGGTGTTCGGGGAAATGCCCGAGAGAACCCAGATTGATTCAAGCAAGTTTTTATCACCCAGAAAGTGAGCATTCGACTCCTGCAAACCTCCTGAGCACGATGCTCACTCTACTTCAGCAAATGGCTGAGTAGATAGAAGGATCTTACAAACTGAGCTCTTTAAGCTTATGTTTTTGGAGCCATGTTGCTCCGGCGATGTCTCCGGTTACCCCGCAGCACCTAGTTGGTGAGCCTCTGAGTCCTTTTGACCTGCTGAGCATGATGCTCACCCTAAGTTTGGGTTTGCTCGAGTGTGTGTGTGAAGTTAAGCTTTTTGAGCCTTTAAATATAGGAATTGTTGGCCCGAAGTTTTACTCGGGTTTCGTGTTGCTTCCAAAAGGTGAGCATGGTGTCCAGCAAGTCGAGGGCCACCTGCTGGTGGTGTCGGTTCGTTAAAATAGCACTCCGAAATTAAATGCAAGCGAAAAAGGCAAGAAATTGCATTCTTTTATGCAATTTGGTAAAATCCTGGGGGCCTAAATGCAATTGTGACCATTCTAGCTGCTGTGTGCCGTGTACTCATGATCTCTAAAATGTTTGTTGGAGGTCCGATGCTTTTCGTTGAGCGGGAATTGGATCCCGAACCGTAAATCGGCAAAATCGCTGGTTTAACGGCGATTCGGCGTTAATCACGCAATTCAAGAAATTGCGGTGATCAATTTGTGATGCCAAATATCCCTGGCTGTTCCCGATGCTGTTCCAGAGAGCTCGGTGATTTTAGTTTCTCGTTTGCAACTTCCGGAGCCAAAATGGGCTTCCCGGAAGAGTTTCAGTGGTTATGATACTGCCGGTGCACAGGATTACCCAGAGTCTGGTGTTAGGGCCTAAATATCTTAAGTTAGACATTCTTGGGCAGCACGTGAAGTTCCCCGTTTAGCTTGTCTGCACACAGTGTGTCAGTGGGTTGGGTATGTGTGAGAGTTTATTTTCTGACCTGTGCATATGATTCAGGTCCCAGAAGTCAGCCGCTAGCTTGCGAGCCATCCTGCAGCCACCGTGATCATCTACATTGAGGTGGGTTTATCTTCGGTCCGGGCTTTATCAGGTTGGCCCTATGGGGTACCGTGGTAGGTCGGACCCCTGTTTTAGGTGTAGCCCTGAACCTATGTTTGAGCCCTTCTATTTGCTTTCATTCCAACACTCAGTCATTACAGCTATGTTTGCCTTGATCTTACAGTTGAGCTTTCTATATGCTTTCATTCTCAGCACTTAGTATGTATAGTGACATACATCTGGACATATGCCATGCCTGATTGGACATTAGCTAGAGTGATTATCAGTTCACTTTATATCAGCATTTCCTATTCTTCTCCTGCATGTTAGAATAGGAGTTCAGCTTCTGCTATACAGCTCAGATATTCAGCTTCTGTTGCTTAGATTCATTTATTCAGCATCCGTGATTATTACAGCTTTCAGCATCCCGACAGGGATTATCTGGCTCATTGCCGACTGTTCAACTTGAGCATCAGTCTTATGATCGCCATAGCATTAGCTGTTCATTTCACGTACGCCGTGAGATTGATCCCCCACAACGCGTTCTTTACCGGTAAAGTGGTCGATAGTGGCGACCCGTGAGCCCCAGGCTGCACATAGTGGACGAGAGTGGCGACACGTGTGCCCCTGAGTGCACCGATGGTGCCGGGTTATATGTCAGCCGAACGTGCCAGCTTTGGCATTGGTCTAGGTCCTCGTGACCGATGACAGCACTGATTGGGTACTTACAGTTATTATTATTCAGCACTTTCAGTTTACAGCATTGTTATATGCCAGCTTTGTTTATAGCATGATCATTTCCTGCTTACCAGATTTATCAGTTATAGCATGATCGATTACAATCATGAGTACCCTGCTTCCCTTTTGTGATTATCAGCATTCCCTGTTTATAGCATTGATATTATTTATTATCATACTAGCTCTGCTCTATAGCATGATTAGCTCTTGCTTGTCTGATTTGCCAGTTACAGCATGCTTAGATTTTATATCTGCATCTTACCTTTCAGCTTCAGTATTTCTCGCTCTTACTATCCGCTTATTATTGTATCCGGTAGGTACGACTTGCTATTTCTCGGCCCGTCGTGCCCACTGGGATACATGTAGAGTGTATCTCACACCCCCTGGGTGACTGTTTTTCAAGGCAGTCGGGTGCTGGGAGATTGGGGCGATCCAGTGAGCTGTTGCGCTAGAGTTGTCCCCTGCTTTTAGCCATGGTGGCCAGTGATAGTATTTACAGTTTCAGTTCTTTATTCCTGCTTTTGGCCCAGTCGGGAGTATTTTCAGTTTTAGTAGTTGATCTAGTATTATAGTTGTTTGCAAATATATATATATATATATATATATATATATATATATATATATATATATATATATATATATATATATATATATATATATATCTATATAATTTGTAATAGAAATAAAATTTCAAGCAAGAACTAAAATCTATTTCTCATACACATTTATAATCAAAGAACTAATCACAATGACAACAATATAAATAAATAGTCAAAATATAAACTTCATACCAATGTATTTTGTTACTAAGTCAAAACAGTAACAATCTATTTGCATATAAAGTTAATTCCAAAAGTATGATACTTCTAAGTTTTACAAAACTAAAACTAACAAAAAGTCAAAGTCATCTAAATTATCTATAGTGATGGTGATTCTCTTATCTCAATGCCTAAGTTCACGGATTGGCCGACAAGCCTATGCAATAGAGATTTTATTTCATTCATTTTTTATTCGTGTTTCTTTTGCATATCTTGCATTTGAGCTTGCAACTTTTGAACTTCCTCTTTCATTGGATCATGCCTTTCATTCTCTACATTCCTTAGTTGACCTTGAATTCCAAAAACTTGTGTTGGTGTAGGACCAATCCCATAACCCCTCACACGACCATATCGATCTTCTCCTTTTTTTTCCTTGAAAATACTATCTTCAATTTTTTTGGTGGCATTTGAGAACTCCGATGTGCTCGCTTGTTTAGTTAGATGTAGTAACCATGATTTTTGAAATTCAAAATCTAAGTTAAATAATTTCTTTGGATTATTTAAATAGCAAAAATGGATTATTAGCAGTGCAATTTTAGCCCGAAAATATCTTATTTTTAATAAATAGATTAAAAGTGAAATTTGAGTTGGTTTTGAATTCAAAAGACCTATGTTGACCTATTTGGTCAATCGCCAGGGTGCAAGTTGCACTATTTACGAGACAAAAAGGCTATCTTCTAATCCGGACATGATCTTGGAAATCCGAGTTGACCGTTACGATCGTCTCGTCGAATTGAGCGAGATTTATATTCAGCACTTTTCGATCTGACGGACGGATCTTCCAGAAATCAGTAAAGAAGCGGGCAAAATAGCCGCGACCAATGTAACCGTGTATGATGCACAGTGCTATAAGTGGAACACTGTAGATGAACAGTAGACCTCAATTTCAGGACTCCGGCGGTTGCAATGTTGCCCAATTCACTGTCCGGAATCCGAACATAGTGATCCAGGTAGTCGATTTGATCGGTTTCATCGTTCTGAACGCAATGGCACTGACGAAATTTGCAATTGACGAGCCTAAAGCATCGTAAAGCGTGCCGAACTGTATAATCTACAGTATAGGATGGAATTTAAAATTATGGAGCTAAATTTTAACGAACCAAAATCGCTACCTAATAGGTTTCGTCGAGCCGGACGTCGTGGCGAAGTTCATTTTTCGTTTCGACGACCAGAATGCCTCGAAAAGCGTGAAATAAGGCAAAAAAAATATGGTATTTGCACAAAAGACCCGATGTTTCTTGCCTCGTTTTGCGTGCCACCCCTGGGAGAGGGACTTGGATGCGAGATAAGTGAATTGTGAGGGGCTAAACTCTGAGATTAAATTGCTGGAGGGTGTAAATGCAAAGTGCCATGCATGTATATATAGGTATACTCGGCTAGGGCATATCCAAAACCCTAAGCCCCGTACCCATCTCCTCCAGCCGCAACTTCAACAAACCCACTCCTCCTGCCGCATCCATCGGAGGTAGCGCACCACCGGCCGCTACAGTTTCCGTCGCCGGAGTAGGTGAAGAAGTAGAAGACATGAAGCTTCTTCTCGGTTGATGGGAGGAAGGTGTGGAGAAGGGCCCAGGTTGATCAAGTTTTCTCCTGAGTGTTCCTCTGTGAAGTTGTGACCCAGCCGAGGAACCCTGGCGTCGGACTCCGCCGTACACCGCCGTGGAGAGGCTTCTTCTTCATTGATTGCTCCGACGAGGTAAGGTTATGGATGTTGTTGTTTTTAAATGGGCCTAGGAGTATATTAATGCGTTCTTGACCGTAAGTAGACCTTACCTGTGAAGCCTGAGCCATCGCCGTCGTCCCGGCAGCCGGCGGGAGCAAGTTTTGCCGGAATTGTTTGTTTCGGCCGAGAATCACCACGAGCTTCGTCCGACCGACCAAGTCAAGATCAGAACCGTTGATCTTGATCCTCTTGGTGACTGCAAGCTGCTCCCGAAGATTGGAGTGGATCGGATGAAGATCGGCGGAGATCCAACGTGCCCTAGAACCGGGTTTTTAAGAACTTTGGCCGACCTTCGCCGCCCGGCGCCGTCGCTGCTCCCCGACGCCGGCGATGACCCTGGTTACCTTTCTGTGGCCGAGGGGGATCTGTTCATGCCCTTGCATGCGGGCCATGCTGACCGGACGAAGATCCGCCATTAATGGCCATCAAGTTGGCCGAGCTCCGCCGCCGGCGATCGCCGGGGCTCCGCGAGATAGGAAAATGGCCCAGGTACGTTCTTTGGGACAGTAGTAGACTTCTCATGCGCTTGCATGGAAGTTTTTACATAAAAATACTTACCTCCCATTGTTGCACCCAAGGTTTGCCCGAGCTCCACCGAGCTTCGTCGCCGGCGATCGTCGCCGCTCCGCGCCGCCGGAAAGTGACCAAGGTGAGTTAGTGTGGTCTGTTAGAAGCCTGGCATGCATCTGTATGAACCATTTTACATAGGTTCTCCATCCTTGGTGGTTTCACCATTTGTGCAACCCGAGCCCGAGCTCCGGCCGCCGCCCCCGCCTCCGGTCGCCGGCCAACCACCCAGGTAACCTCTAAACCTTATGTACTAGCTTACTATCCATCTTAGAAACCCAGATTGTGCCCCTGCTGAGAATGAGCTCGGGAAAAGCTTAGTTGCTTGTTTTTAAGTTATGCACATAAGGTGTTTGATGAAATGCCACAGTGAGTTTTTAAATGGAATTAGGGTTCGATTGTAAAATGAAAGTTGCTCCATTATGTCCCCTGAGCTTGATGCTCACTTCAGATCAAATAGGATCTGTGTGGATTGGTGTGTGGAGCAATGTTGTCATGTTAGTGAGCGAGGGATTTGGATCTTTCGATCCAGAAGTTTCTGGGCTGCACTTGGGCAAGCCCTTGAGTCCTTGTGGTGCCCTGAGCAAAATGCTCAAGCTGGTTGGCTAATGGCACATGTAGTTTAGGAGTTTTGTATTAAAAAGTCTTGGATTAAGTTGTTTGGCTTAAGTCCTGGTTTTGGGCTGTTTGCGAAGCCGTGACAATAAGCTCCTGGCTATTTTGGGGTCACTGGACGCGATGCTCGCGTCGGATTTGGGTTTTGATGAGCCGGAGAAACAAAAATGCTATTTGGCTATGTTGGAGAGGAATTTTATAGCCCGAAGTTTTCCTCGGGTCTCGTGCTGCTCCCAAATGGTGAGCACGAGCTTCGACTCGTCGTAACGGACGCGCTGAAACTTACGGCGCTGTCTTTGGATTCCTGGTTTGGAAGAACGGGTCAAAACAGTGTTCAAATTGGTGTAATTATGCGATTTAAAGGTAAATAATGGATTAAGTTGCAAATGTAACATGCTGGCTGTCTTTAGACAGTATTTACGCACCCTCTAAGATTTTTGTTAAAGTTCTGTGGGCTCTAGTTGAGCAGGAAACGGATCTCGAATCGTAAATCGGCAAAATCGTCGATTTAACGGCTTTCGGCGCGAGTTTCGCGTACTTCGATGTAAAAGAACAGTTTATAGATGTTATCTGTCCCTGATTAGTATTTCATGATCCAGGTCCTTGTAGTCTGACTCCGGCCCACGAGCCTTCCGTTGGAGTCGTTGGACCGCCTACATTCAGGTGGGTTATCTTCGGTCCGGGCTTTATCTTTTCGGCCCTCTGTTTGCTTTAGTCCAGTCGGACACCTATTTTTGATTAGCCCTGATGATTTTGCGTGTTCTTGATTATTCCTGATGGTTTATGATTTTGCCTGATAGACCCTGATCTCCTTAGACATATCACATATACCTGCTTGATTGGTCATTAGTTAGATGATAGTTCATTAGCTCCTATTGGACACATATATCATGCTGCTCGATCATGTCATAGATTTGCTTTTTTAGAGATACATATTTCTTGTATTCAAGATTTCATGATATATGATTGATTTATAGACATCTGCATCCCTGTGGGGATTTTCGGCATATTGCCGATTACCCGGTCTGTGGACCGTGAGATTTAGCATTCGCATTGTGATGATTGTGCACCTGCTGTTCGTTCGCGTACGCTGTGGGATTGATCCCCCACATTGCGTTCTTTACCGGTAAAGAGTCTACTTGACCCGTGAGCTCGCCCCTCTTACTGTATCACTGGGTACGGGGAGCCCCTTTGGCTGTACCGATACGAGGAAACTCTCGACTGTACCTTCAGGTACGAGGATCCTCTCGGCTGTATCAATGGTACGGGGTTGCTGTTCAGCTCGGCTAGGTGAAATCCAGGATGATTGTGGTTGGCTTTGCATAGCTATTTTCGCCTGAGGTCCCCGTGACCAATAGTGGCATCAGTTGAGTACTTGCTGTTCTTTTGTGGATGCATAGCTGACATTTCGATATTCTAGCATGTTCTACTGTTTATTCCTATACTCATATCTGCACAGTTATATCCTGATTTCCGGCATTTATCATCTGCCTATTCAGTCTTATCTGTGGATTATTTTGGTTATCTCATGACTTATTGATTATTCAGCTTTACCTATTGATTTATTACTATCCGCAGATTATGGTATCCAGTAGGTACGATTAGCTATTTCTCGGCTCGTCGTGCCCACTGGGATACATGTACAGTGTATCTCACACCCCCTGGGTGACCATTTTTCAGGTTGCTTGGGTGATAGGATGTCGGGACACGTTGGTGAGACGATTGCGATAGTATCGACCCATATGTAGTCAGTATATTTCATTTTCCACTTTTCAGTTAAATTATTATAAATTAACTAGTTTTGCATGCGTAGTTAGACTACTCTGGTATTGACTGACTATGGTTAGCCGTGCATGTATAGGAAAGGCTCTGTCCAGTTGGGCAGGGAATTTACTATACATGTGGCGGTCTGTTACGCTCGGTTTGCAAACTCTGATTAAAAAAATAAATAAATAAATAAATAAATTTAGCCTGCTTTTCAAAACTCGGGGCGTGACAGATTAGATGGTATCAGAGAATAGGAAGACGATGCCTAGGTTTGGTTAGAAACGAACCCTAGGATGACTTGAGTTCACGAGAGAGCGCAGGGTATTGGCATAGTGGTTTGGAGCTCATGTGTGTTTCACACAGTTGAGTCTCGTTGTTTTGGTTATTAGTCGTACGCACTCTGGTTTTTGGGATCGTTGTTAGTGCAGGGTTAGCCGCGGTCATGGTTTCGGCCGTGGGCTTGATGTTTCAGTGGAGCCAGAGCGCTCGGATCAGTTACAGTGGTTAAAGGTTAAATCACTGTTCTTGTCGTAATCGTCTAGCTGATGGCACAGCAGTAGATGACTGCTAGTATTGCACCAGCCCTACAGTTTGCCCAGAGGTTGAACAAGTTGTTGATCCTTCAGTGTCCCCGTGTCATAATTCAGTGGCTTATGGGCCCGATGGTAACCCTGTTTTGGGATGGATATAGATTTTGGCCCTACCTTTTGCACAGATTTTGTGGACCGACGTAGATTCTCCTATGTGTTAGTCAGGGTGGTATTTATGACCACGATGTGGTAGTAAGCCTTGATAAAGGTTATGTCTTTAGAACTGAGACTGTGTTGGGAGGTATGTGATATACCTTCTGATGGGAGTTGTGTCCCCAACCAGATGTTGGCGACAGATCTATGGTATTTCGCTTTTCTTTTGGTAAGCACGTTGGCTGCAGACAACGTACTGTCGGAAGAACTGAGGAAATACGCTGCCCTGCAATGGGGAGTATCAGATTGGGTCTAAAAGAGTAGCCTGAGAGTTGCTGATATTTTGTGACTGATTGTCACTACTGCGAACCTGTTAGAGGCTTAATAGTGGTTTAATTAAGTATAAGTTTCAGGGACGAAACTTCCTATAAGTGGTAGGTGATGTAGTAACCATGATTTTTGAAATTCAAAATCTAAGTTAAATAATTTCTTTGGATTATTTAAATAGCAAAAATGGATTATTAGCAGTGCAATTTTAGCCCGAAAATATCTTATTTTTAATAAATAGATTAAAAGTGAAATTTGAGTTGGTTTTGAATTCAAAAGACCTATGTTGACCTATTTGGTCAATCGCCAGGGTGCAAGTTGCACTATTTACGAGACAAAAAGGCTATCTTCTAATCCAGACATGATCTTGGAAATCCGAGTTGACCGTTACGATCGTCTCGTCGAACTGAGCGAGATTTATATTCAGCACTTTTCGATCTGACGGACGGATCTTCCAGAAATCAGTGAAGAAGCGGGCAAAATAGCCGCAACCAATGTAACCGTGCATGATGCACAGTGCTATAAGTGGAACACTGTAGATGAACAGTAGACCTCAATTTCAGGACTCCGGCGGTTGCAATGTTGCCCAATTCACTGTCCGGAATCCGAACATAGTGATCCAGGTAGTCGATTTGATCGGTTTCGTCGTTCTGAACGCAATGGCACTGACGAAATTTGCAATTGACGAGCCTAAAGCATCGTAAAGCGTGCCGAACTGTATAATCTACAGATAGGATGGAATTTAAAAATTATGGAGCTAAATTTTAACGAACCAAAATCGCTACCTAATAGGTTTCGTCGAGCCGGACGTCGTGGCGAAGTTCATTTTTCATTTCGACGACCAGAAAGCCTCGAAAAGCGTGAAATAAGGCGAAAAATGTGGTATTTGCACAAAAGACCCGATGTTTCTTGCCTCGTTTTGCGTGCCACCCCTGGGAGAGGGACTTGGATGCGAGATAAGTGAATTGTGAGGGGCTAAACTCTGAGATTAAATTGCTGGAGGGTGTAAATGCAAAGTGCCATGCATGTATATATAGGTATACTCGGCTAGGGCATATCCAAAACCCTAAGCCCCGTACCCATCTCCTCCAGCCGCAACTTCAACAAACCCACTCCTCCTGCCGCATCCATCGGAGGTAGCGCACCACCGGCCGCTACAGTTTCAGTCGCCGGAGTAGGTGAAGAAGAAGAAGACATGAAGCTTCTTCTCGGTTGATGGGAGGAAGGTGTGGAGAAGGGCCCAGGTTGATCAAGTTTTCTCCTGAGTGTTCCTCTGTGAAGTTGTGACCCAGCCGAGGAACCCTGGCGTCGGACTCCGCCGTACACCGCCGTGGAGAGGCTTCTTCTTCATTGATTGCTCCGACGAGGTAAGGTTATGGATGTTGTTGTTTTTAAATGGGCCTAGGAGTATATTAATGCGTTCTTGACCGTAAGTAGACCTTACCTGTGAAGCCTGAGCCATCGCCGTCGTCCCGGCCGCCGGCGGGAGCAAGTTTTGCCGGAATTGTTTGTTTCGGCCGAGAATCACCACGAGCTTCGTCCGACAGACCAAGTCAAGATCAGAACCGTTGATCTTGATCCTCTTGGTGACTGCAAGCTGCTCCCGAAGATTGGAGTGGATCGGATGAAGATCGGCGGAGATCCAACGTGCCCTAGAACCGGGTTTTTAAGCACTTTGGCCGACCTTCGCCGTCCGGCGCCGCCGCTGCTCCCCGACGCCGGCGATGACCCTGGTTACCTTTCTGTGGCCGAGGGGGATCCGTTCATGCCCTTGCATGCGGGCCATGCTGACCGGACGAAGATCCGCCATTAATGGCCATCAAGTTGGCCGAGCTCCGCCGCCGGCGATCGCCGGGGCTCCGCCAGATGGGAAAATGGCCCAGGTACGTTCTTTGGGACAGTAGTAGACTTCTCATGCGCTTGCATGGAAGTTTTTACCTAAAAATACTTACCTCCCATTGTTGCACCCAAGGTTTGCCCGAGCTCCACCGAGCTTCGTCGCCGGCGATCGTCGCCGCTCCGCGCCGCCGGAAAGTGACCAAGGTGAGTTAGTGTGGTCTGTTAGAAGCCTGGCATGCATCTGTATGAACCATTTTACATAGGTTCTCCATCCTTGGTGGTTTCACCATTTGTGCAACCCGAGCCCGAGCTCCGGCCGCCGCCCCCGCCTCCGGTCGCCGGCCAACCACCCAGGTAACCTCTAAACCTTATGTACTAGCTTACTATCCATCTTAGAAACCCAGATTGTGCCCCTGCTGAGAATGAGCTCGGGAAAAGCTTAGTTGCTTGTTTTTAAGTTATGCACATAAGGTGTTTGATGAAATGCCACAGTGAGTTTTTAAATGGAATTAGGGTTCGATTGTAAAATGAAAGTTGCTCCATTATGTCCCCTGAGCTTGATGCTCACTTCAGATCAAATAGGATCTGTGTGGATTGGTGTGTGGAGCAATGTTGTCATGTTAGTGAGCGAGGGATTTGGATCTTTCGATCCAGAAGTTTCTGGGCTGCACTTGGGCAAGCCCTTGAGTCCTTGTGGTGCCCTGAGCAAAATGCTCAAGCTGGTTGGCTAATGGCACATGTAGTTTAGGAGTTTTGTATTAAAAAGTCTTGGATTAAGTTGTTTGGCTTAAGTCCTGGTTTTGGGCTGTTTGCGAAGCCGCGACAATGAGCTCCTGGCTATTTTGGGGTCACTGGACGCGATGCTCGCGTCGGATTTGGGTTTTGATGAGCCGGAGAAACAAAAATGCTATTTGGCTATGTTGGAGAGGAATTTTATAGCCCGAAGTTTTCCTCGGGTCTCGTGCTGCTCCCAAATGGTGAGCACGAGCTTCGACTCGTCGTAACGGACGCGCTGAAACTTACGGCGCTGTCTTTGGATTCCTGGTTTGGAAGAACGGGTCAAAACAGTGTTCAAATTGGTGTAATTATGCGATTTAAAGGTAAATAATGGATTAAGTTGCAAATGTAACATGCTGGCTGTCTTTAGACAGTATTTACGCACCCTCTAAGATTTTTGTTAAAGTTCTGTGGGCTCTAGTTGAGCAGGAAACAGATCTCGAATCGTAAATCGGTAAAATCGTCGATTTAACGGCTTTCGGCGCGAGTTTCGCGTACTTCGATGTAAAAGAACAGTTTATAGATGTTATCTGTCCCTGATTAGTATTTCATGATCCAGGTCCTTGTAGTCTGACTCCGGCCCACGAGCCTTCCGTTGGAGTCGTTGGACCGCCTACATTCAGGTGGGTTATCTTCGGTCCGGGCTTTATCTTTTCGGCCCTCTGTTTGCTTTAGTCCAGTCGGACACCTATTTTTGATTAGCCCTGATGATTTTGCGTGTTCTTGATTATTCCTGATGGTTTATGATTTTGCCTGATAGACCCTGATCTCCTTAGACATATCACATATACCTGCTTGATTGGTCATTAGTTAGATGATAGTTCATTAGCTCCTATTGGACACATATATCATGCTGCTCGATCATGTCATAGATTTGCTTTTTCAGAGATACATATTTCTTGTATTCTAGATTTCATGATATATGATTGATTTATAGACATCTGCATCCCTGTGGGGATTTTCGGCATATTGCCGATTACCCGGTCTGTGGACCGTGAGATTTAGCATTCGCATTGTGATGATTGTGCACCTGCTGTTCGTTCGCGTACGCTGTGGGATTGATCCCCCACATTGCGTTCTTTACCGGTAAAGGGTCTACTTGACCCGTGAGCTCGCCCCTCTTGCTGTATCACTGGGTATGGGGAGCCCCTTTGGCTGTACCGATACGAGGAAACTCTCGGCTGTACCTTCAGGTACGAGGATCCTCTCGGCTGTATCAATGGTACGGGGTTGCTGTTCAGCTCGGCTAGGTGAAATTCAGGATGATTGTGGTTGGCTTTGCATAGCTATTTTCGCCTGAGGTCCCCGTGACCAATAGTGGCATCAGTTGAGTACTTGCTGTTCTTTTGTGGATGCATAGCTGACATTTCGATATTCTAGCATGTTCTACTGTTTATTCCTATACTCATATCTGCACAGTTATATCCTGATTTTCGGCATTTATCATCTGCCTATTCAGTCTTATCTGTGGATTATTTTGGTTATCTCATGACTTATTGATTATTCAGCTTTACCTATTGATTTATTACTATCCGCAGATTATGGTATCCAGTAGGTACGATTAGCTATTTCTCGGCTCGTCGTGCCCACTGGGATACATGTACAGTGTATCTCACACCCCCTGGGTGACCATTTTTCAGGTTGCTTGGGTGATAGGATGTCGGGACACGTTGGTGAGACGATTGCGATAGTATCGACCCATATGTAGTCACTATATTTCATTTTCCACTTTTCAGTTAAATTATTATAAATTAACTAGTTTTGCATGCGTAGTTAGACTACTCTGGTATTGACTGACTATGGTTAGCCGTGCATGTATAGGAAAGGCTCTGTCCAGTTGGGCAGGGAATTTACTATACATGTGGCGGTCTGTTACGCTCGGTTTGCGAACTCTGATTAAAAAAATAAAATAAAATAAAATAAATTTAGCCTGCTTTTCAAAACTCGGGGAGTGACATTAGATCTCCCAATAAGTCCTCCTACATTAAGGCAAGAAACATAAACATATCAATTACTTGCCAAATAAGTTTATTGATACATAAAAAAGATAAAACAAAATGAATTTTCAATACCGCAAAATCATTTGATGCTTTGTTAATATATTCTTAATCTTTAGTTTTGTGAGTTATTACAAAAAACTCAATACGTCCTGTATCTCTATCATTTTGCTCCACCTGACAATAATCATATTTATAAGCTTAGCACAAAAATATAATTCAACTAAATCAACTTGAAACTAGAAACAAAAAAATATATATAAGTAAATTTATAGAATAAAGAAAGATTTTAATACAAATTCATGTCTCTTTCTTGCAAAACTTTTGGAACCAGTTGTGTGAGGAGTTGTATGATTTGCACGAGATGCCTTCCCAATTCTTGAGAGATTCTATAGAAATTAAATATGTCAATTCAAAACTAGTACAAAACTATGAGTAAACTGCAAAAAGTAACATCTAATTGATCAAAATTAACTACCTCCCTTCTCTCCGAAAAGCAAATACGGACAAGATCTATCCATTGTTGTGACACAATTTCAGGTGGAACATTACTAGCAATCTCTGCTTATTTACTTTTAGCCTTTTTATATTTTGCTTTAATCTCGTGTTTGTAGTCTTTCCATTTTCCACATACTGATTTCAACACCCATGCTTCAACTTTATCATCTCGAGAAAGAAAAATTTACTCTACAAGAAAGAAAATTAATATTAAAAATTTAGAGCTTTAAAAATAATATTAAAAACTGAGTGCTCAAGCAGCAGCTGAGCTGAGCAGCTACTGCTGCTCAAGAGCAGCAGCAGCAGCTGCTGCTGCTTGAGCAGCAGCAAGCAGCAGCTAAGCTGCTGCTCAAGAGCCCAGCAGCAAGCAGCAGCTGTGCTGCTTGAGCTGCTACTGCTCAAGGAGCAGCTCAGCAACAACAGCAGCTGCTGCTTGAGCAGCTGAGCTGCTGCTGCTGCTCAAGAGCCCAGAAGTTTTTGTTTATACTGCTTTAGAACTTGCCATAAAGCCTTGGCAAGTTTCTCATGATCATTTCATTCCTGGTGACTAGTTGCAATTGTGCATAGACGTCATCACAATTGTGCTGAGCTTCTGCTGCTTGCTCAAGAGCCCAACAGCAAGCAGCAGCTGCTGCTGCTCAAGAGCCTAGCAGCAAGCAGCAGCTGAGCTGCTGCTTGAGCTGCTGTTGCTGCTGCTTGCTACTGTTGAGGCAGCTGCTCAAGCAGCAGCTGAGCTACTTGCTGTTGCCTCAACAGCACCACCAAGCAGCAGCAGTAGTAGCTTGCTTGAGCAGCTGCTGCTTGAGCCGCTCAAGCAGCAGCTGAGATGCTTGCTGCTGCCTCAGCAAAAGCACCAAGCAGCAGCAGCACCAAGCAACAGCAGCTGCTGCTGCTAGAGCTGCTGCTGCTGCTGCTTGCTGCTGCTGAGGCAGCTGCTCAAGCAGCAGCTAAGCTACTTGCTGCTGCCTCAGCAACAGCACCAAGCAGCAGCAGCAGTAGCTTGCTTGAGTAGCTGCTGCTTGAGCTGCTCAAGCAGCAGCTGAGCTGCTTGCTGCTGCCTCACCAAGCAGCAGCTGCACCAAGCAGCAGCAGCTGCTGCTTGAGCTGCTGCTGAGGCAGCTGCTCAAGCCTGCTGCTTAAGCTGCTGCTGAGGCAGCTGCTCAAGCCTGCTGCTTAAGCATAAGCAGCCAGCATTCTGATGATGTCTACAGATTAATCACATAGACCAACTCTCCAAGTTTCTCTTACTAAAAAAAAGCACACATGTCTACAGATTTCCATCTTGAATAATCACATTAAAAAAATACTCACCCCAGTCATTCTGATGATTTCTATTTTAAAAGGCGCCGCAGGCATAACTTTCCAACTTACATAGTGGATAGGACACATATTCCCACGTCGTGCAACTGTTCCTATCAAACCGCCTAAAATTCCCCCACCTTTCTTTATAGGCTGCCCAAATTGGTTTCGTTCAACTTTAATTCTTTCTCCATATGGTAAATTCCAAACATCTTTAGCACGTGTCACTCCTCTTTTCTTCTTTAAATTATCTTGCTCATCTAAATAAAAAGAGTCATAAAGAATGTTAAAGATAAATAGTAAAGCATACAGAAAATGATCATTAAAAAGAGTGAAGATTACTAATTATCTCCAATGTATCATTATCTTCAACATTTGTTGGTTACTGCCCTTCAAGATTGTTTTCAGAGGGCTCGGACTCTAAGATAGGCTGATTTTCTGAAAAGTAGGATCTTAGGTAGGTGATAAGTCATCACTACCATTTGATTGAGCTTGATCATCTTGAAATGTTGTAATTATATAATTTCTCAATCTTTTTGATCTTACCATTGCTTATAAACCTGCATAATGAAGGCAGGAATACACATTTTAAAGATATGAATCTACTTGTATAATTATCTAATTCGTCAGTGGTTGGAATATTCGAAGGCATGCATTGGGTGTATGTCTCATCATCATCGTCGTTTTGTAATCTTGCTCCCATATCATACAAATCTCTTGGCTTTATCGTAATGACATGAGACCATTCCTCATTCTTTGGATCTTGAACATAAAATACTTACTTTGCTTGAGATGAAAATATGAATGGATCATCCTTCAACAATTGACCCGTATGAATCAACTTAGAAAAATTCACAAGAATAAAATCATTTGTGTCTATCTTCAATCCCCTTGGTGATTTAATATCTATCCAATCACAACGAAATAAAACAACCTTAAAACTTCCATAATAATCTATTTCAAGAATATCAGTAAGTTTGCCCTAATAAGTTTGCCCCTCTGCTTCAACCATACTCCAAAATTTTGTGTTTTTCTGAACTTCTCATGATTTTTCGTGTGGAATCTAAATTCATTGATGATAAAACCATTACATCGCTTGGCAACATTGTTTGAACCTCGGGCGATTGCTATAATTTCATCAGGACATTTTCTCTCGGCCATTTGTGGGACCTAAAATATTTAAAAAGTATGATAATTAAATAATTTCCATCAATGAACAAGAAAAGAAAATTTTATCAATTTAACATGAAAAGTTCTCACCTGTGCAAGAAGCCTTCAGAAAATTTCTCTACTAACCATTTATGCTCAATATTTGAGTTATCTCGAATGTTAGGATTTGCTCTCCGTTGAGAATCCAAAAATTCACTATATATAAGTTTAGAAAATTATATATTTAGAATGTACTTATATCATAATTAAAATTAATTATATGGGTAAATTTTTTAAATAATATTTACCTACGATATGGGAATATTTTATCACAATGGAGTAAAACATATCGGTGCGCTTGTGCTAACGAAATGTCATCAAGAATGACACTCTTAACCTTGCCTAGAACTCGACCCCCAGATAAAAACATGTAATTATCTGTGTTGTCCACATTATCAGAGTGTCGTAGTGGTCGATTAAAAATCAACTCCACACCTTCAAGATATCTTGAGCAAAAGGTTAGACACTCTTCTGCAATATATCCTTCTGCAATTGAGCCATCGGGTAGAGCTATATTGCGTACATAGGACTTTAAGCGCACTAAGTACCTTTCAAAAGAATAAAAAAATATCATTACAATGAAAGATTAAAAATTAACATATCTAATTAACATATGATTAAAATCACTACCTCTCGATAGGGTACATCCATCTGTAATGTACAGGTCCACCTAATTTTGCCTCCTCTATTAAGTGAATAAGTAGATGAATCATAATGGTAAAAAAACTTGGAGGAAAAATTTTCTCCATGTGACAGAGCGTTAATGCAATACGAGACTGTAGTTGATCAAGTTCCTCCATATTAAGAGCCTTTGAGCATAGCGATTTAAAAAATGATGATAACTCATAAATAGCTGCTACAACTTGCCTAGGCATGATTGCCCTCACTGCTATTGGCATAATATCTTGCATCAGAATGTGGCCATCGTGCGACTTAAGATTTGAAAGTGTTCGCTCTTTTAAATTCACTCCTCTTGAAATATTAGATGCATAACCATCAGGAACTTTGAGGTTTTTCAAAACAGTTAGAAAATTGACCTTTTCTTGCACTGACATAGCATGGAACGCAGGAGGTATATGGGTTTTATTATTAGGCATCACCACTGGATGAAGGTCATGCCTTATGTCCATATCTTTTAGATCAAGACGTGATTTCAAATTGTCTTTACTCCTCCCGTAAACATTCAACATAGTACCAATAAAATTGTCACTAACATTTTTCTGGATATGCATTACATCTAGATTATGTCGAAGAAGATGATCCTTCCAATAGGGTAGGTCAAAAAAAATACTTTTCTTTTTTCCATAAATGTTCTTGGGGACATGTTTCATCATCATAATTATGAGAATCAATAATAAAATCATCAGCATCCTCAAAAATTTTAACTTGTTCTTCTACCACTTGCCCTCGTCCCCTTTTTCTACTAGACTTAGAGACTTTTCCATACTTATTGTTGATTCCTTCTAGTTGCTCAAGAATATCAATTTCAGATGGTAAATTTGGAGCAGTTCGTAACTCTATCGAACCATCAAACTCATCTTTTTGAAATTTGAAATGATGATTTTGTGCTAACCATCTACGATAACCCATGTAGCAGAATTTACCTCCATGCTTTAACCAACGCGAATCAGTTGACATACCACAACAAGGACAAGCAAAACGCCTTTTTGTACTCCAACTAGATAAGTTTGCATAAGCAGGAAAATCATTAATACTGCATAATAAAGCTCCTCGCATATTAAAGTTTTGCTTCGTGAAAGCATCAAATGCATCAACGCCTTCCCATAACTTATTCAATTCATGAATTAGAGGTTGTAAAAAAACATCAATATCATTGCCTGGACCATTTTCACCTGGAATAACCATTGATAATATCAAAGATGATTGTTTTATACACAACCATGGCGGTAAGTTATAAGGAATCAAAACAACTGGCCATGTGCTATAAGTAGAACTCATTGTCCTGAAAGGATTGAATCCGTCGCTAACTAATCCAAGTCTTATACTACGAGAATCAGACGCAAAATTCAGATGGTGAGAATCGAATGATTTTCATGCCAAAGCATATGCTGGGTGTCTTAAGATTCCATCCTTTGTTCGACCTTCTTCATGCCATCTCATGGAGGAAGCCATCTTGGATGACATAAAAATTCTTTTTAATCTCGGTATTAACGGAAAATATCGTAATACTTTTGCCGATTTTTTCTTTTTTGTTGTATTTTCATATTCTTGTAAAGAATCATCCTCATCATCTTTATTTATTATCCACCTTGAAACTCCACATATACGGCAGTTTTCTTCGTTTACACTTTAATTCCAATATAATATGCAATCATTAGGACACACATGAATTTTTTCGTATCCGAGCCCTAATTGTTTTATTAACTTTTTAGCTTCATATGAAGATGATGGCAATGAAACGCCCTTCGGAAAAGCATCCTTTAGTAGTTGGAGTAACATAGTGAAAGATTTTTCGGACCACCCGTTCAAACATTTGAGATGGAAAAGGTGGAGTATAAAAGAGAATTTTGAAAATTTTGTGCATCCTGGGTAAAGCTCTTGATCACAATCTTGCATCAAAGTTGCATATGAAGTTACATCAACATTTGGCAAATGTTGTTGTATAGTTCTTTCACTAGAATTTTCAATATTATCCTTATCGACTATTGAATCACTATTTAAAATTATATTGAAAAATCCAAAGGCATCTTGGAGTAATCCTCTCATATTTTCTTGTCCCATGATTTTTTGTTGCACATTAGTGCAGTCTGTAATGCTTGGGGCATGTTAAACAACTTCATTAGAAGAAAAAATAAAAGATTCTCAGTGAAATACCCAGTCGGTATAACCTAATGAGAATCCCTTCCATACTAAATGTTCCTCCACAACTTCTGGAGTATGCGAGGAACAATTGCAATATTTTTGACAAGGACATACAATTTTTCCTCTGTTAGATGATTTTTCAGTAGCAAATCTAATAAAATTAGCAACACCATCTAAATAAGCCTTACTATTTCTCTGCTTATTAATCCAGCTTTTGTCCATCTGTTTAGGCTGACAATAAACAACTAATTAGCATAAGAAAAAAAAATTATGAATATACTATGTATTCTCATATTTCACTCTATATATAAATTATTTTAATTAATATTCTAATAAATATACACAAACATTTCATTTAGTTTTGCAGGCCAAAAAGAGAAAAAATAAAGAGCTGGTGTAGTAATTAATATGATTCACTCTAATAATACATATATAAAAAAAATATATCATAATTAATAATGAATAATATGTCACTATGCACAAATATATATAACATTTATTTTGTTCTAAAAAAGAATAATAATAATAACTTTCATTAGGTTAGAAACCAAAAAAATATTCTAGCAAAGCGATCAGATACTTAATATTCCTACAATTAATTAACACCATAGATGAGGACAAAATGAATGCTATTAATATGCAGAGTGATGTATTATAGAACACATCATGAAATGAATGTTATTAGAACAAAATGAACGCTAAAGTATATAACAAAATGAATGCAGGGTATATAATTAATATGCAGGGTACATAATTAATAGCATTCATTTAATTATGTGTTCTAAAAAATATTTGAGAAGAATCAATCAACATATGATTAAAATATATATAGCATTCATTTCTCTCCCTACACTAGGATATAAAACAAAATGAATGCAGGGTATATAATTAATAGCATTTATTTCATAATGTGTTCTAACATATATTTGAGAGAATCAATTAACATATAATTAAAATATACATAGCATTCATTTCTCTCCCAACGCTAGGGTATATAATTAATAGCAGAATGTCAAATGCTTTATTTTTTTTAACAAATATATATAGCATTCATTTTGTTCTAAACACATCAGGATAAATTAATTTTAATAGTAAAGCAAAAGTCAAAATAATTAGGCAAATGCAATTTTTTTACAGGGCAAAATCCTAACCCATCACCCAATTTTAAGAAATAAATTAACGGATTGAAGGCAAAATTAATTACCCTAGCGTTGGGAGAGAGAGATGGTGGTGGTGGCTGTGGCGGTGGGGGGTGACGGTGGCGGCGGCGACGAAGAGGCGAGGTAGTCGCCGCGCGCGTTGGGAGGAGGATGGAGAGGCGAGGTGCCGCGCGCGTTGGGAGAGATGGTGGTGGTGGCTATGGCGGAGGGGAGAGATGGTGGTGGTGGCTGTGGCGGTGGGGGGTGGCGGCAGCGGCGGCGACGACGAAGAGGCAAGGCGGTCGCCGCGCGCGTTGGGAGGTGGATGGAGAGGCGAGGTGCTGCGCGCGTTGGGAGAGATGGTGGTGGTGGCTGTGGCGGTGGGGAGAGATGGTGGTGGTGGCTGTGGATGTGGGGGTGACGGGTGGCGGCGGCGACGAAGAGGCGAGGTGCGCGCGTTGGGGAAGAAGGAGAGGTACTGTGTGTGTGTGGGAGATGAAAAGTAAAAAAAAAAAAAAAAAAACAGAGAGATGGGGGCTGTGGCGGGGGAAAAGATAAAGTAATTTTTTATTTCCCGCGATATTTTATTTGGCGACGCAAAAGCCAAGCGTCGGTAAAATTTCGACAGTGGAAGAAATTGCCGACGCTTTTTAAGTGCGTCGCCGTAAAAGCGTCGGTATAAACTCTTTTTTTTTTATAGTGTAATAATTAACCGGACAAGCCAGCTTTCCTGTTTCTTTTTTCTTTTTATTTTTCAAATAAGCCCAACTGCCACACGTTTAATTACTATATATCTCCACTCAGTTAAACAAAATTAAAGAAATTGTGGAAATTAAAAAATAGGAATGCCAACTCCGGTTTGAAGTACATAATGCATAGATATTATAGTCTACACCTGGTGTATCGATCTATACATTTGGTACATTTCTGTGCATGGCACCCCTACTTCTCTAATTCTTAGTCTAATTTTAAACAATTTTCTATTAAATGATTATTTTTGGATAACAAACGCTTTAATTTATCTTATTTGAGAAAAAAAATAATACCCTATCCGTTTTATTCAATAAAAAAGTAAACTAAAAAATATGCTTGAGACAAATACTTTATTATCAAATGACAAATCCTAAAATTATTTTATTTCTCATATATTTTTATTAAAAATAATGTTTTTTTTAGGGGCGGTATAAATTATACATCCTACTTATCTACATCAATTTTTATTTCTCTAATATTATTATCAAGAATTATGCAACTCATACAGATCAAAATGGGTGTAAAACTGTAAATAGTACAATCAGTACAAATTGAGTGAAGGACTATTTTTTTTTTTTTGTTAAATCTTTTATCAAATTTTAAATAAAAAAAAGTAAGTGGATCACACCTAATAAATGATCAGCGATATATTATGATATTTCAATTCAATACAGTTAAACTTATATAAGCTGATTTAGTTTTATTTTCTTAGAACACACAAAGCAAAAATTTGTTGATAATTATACAAACTACTTCCAAAGGTTCGATGGTGCGCAGGATGTACGGATGCACCAGGTGTAAACAATAATCTCTCACATAATGAAGAGTTTGGATCCATTCAATAAATTGACTGAGTCTTCTATTTTGACTGACCGATTGACCACACCAGACAAATACTCTTCCAAAACCACAACCAAAATTTGTCTCAACTACCCAGAACACCAAACTCCGTGAAAACACAATGAAAAACTGCCACGTGTTCAATATTTGCAATTCTCTATTCTAATTGGCTGGTACGAGTCTATCCTACGAAGACACCCCACACGCCGCCATTTCACCCTCCCAACACCCCTACATACTTCGTCTGACTTGGCACCATGCAAAAGTACATGGATCAATGACAAGGCGACACGTAAGAAGAAAAATTCGTGTTTGGTGTATGAGGCGTTTACTGCATCCCACTACCCACCTCCATGGACAGGTTCAACAGAAGCTACCACGAGTTACTTTTCTTATTTATTTATTTATTTATTTATTTTGTCCGTTGTATTTTATAGTCGTTTCTCTTTTTTTTTTTGTTTTTGCTTTTGTTATCATATTATTATGCACTCCATTACTCCATTGACTATGGGTGTAAAAAATATTTAACGTGGCGTCTCATTTTTCTTCGTTGGCTTCTAATATATAATAACATCTCACACCATTAGCACCTTGCTCAACTCTTGATCCCCTCTTTTCTCTCTCTCTCTCTCTCTCTCTCTCTCTCTCTCTCTCTCTAAAGATCTCTCTCTCCATATATAAAGAACACTCTTAAAGAGATCTCTCTCGATCTCTCTCTCTCTCTTTCAAAACACACCAATATGGATCCCTTTGAACTAACAAAGGGGAGGTCGTCGCCACGTCGAGAGCTTCAAGGGCCCCGACCGACACCTCTCAAGGTACGAAAGGACTCCCACAAGATCAAGAAGCCGCCGGTGGCTCCAGCCCAGCCCCAACATGGCGCGCCGCCAGTGCAGCAGCGGCCACCAGTCATTATCTACACCGTCTCACCGAAGGTCATCCACACCCACCCTAGCGAGTTCATGTCGCTCGTCCAACGCCTAACCGGAGCCTCCTCCTCCGCTTCTGCTTCTACTTTTGCTTCCACCTCCGCTTCTGCTTCTATTTCTGCGCCTTTTGCTTCTACTTCTAATAAAGGTGAAGCGCTTTCGCCTGCAGCTAGGTTAGCTGTGATCGAGCGACCGCAAGGAAGAGTCGTCACACCGAAGGGCGACATGCCAAGTCAAGTCGACGGTGTGGTGGATGTATTCGATCAGCTAGGGTTTCAAGGTGGTGCAAGATTATTGGATAGAACTGGATCGTTTCCGGGGATCCTGTCCCCCATCCCTGCGTCCCTACCAGCGATATCTCCAAACTTCTTCTCACCGCTCCCGGAAGTGAATTCTTTTAACTTCTTGCATGAGCTAAGCCCAGCTTTTCATAATTTTAACAAGAGTTTTACTTCTACAGAGAACAACAACATGCCCATGGTTAGTCCCAGCTTTTTCTTAGCAACTCCTGTTGCACCTTCCCCTAATGCTTATTGGGATCTCTTCCAACAATACCAAGATATTTAGTTTCCTCAAAGCAGAAAATTATGAAGGAGAAAAAGCTAGAGGGAGGTGCCTGTAATGGAGAATCAATTGAAGAAAAGCATGTTGTTGATAGGAAAAAAGAAAGGAGATGCATGTGGACAAAGTTTAGGGCTTCATTAATGACTTGGGTCTATCACTTGTGGGCCCATGTGATAGAAAACTCTGAACAATATGATATTACTAATCAAAGCCAGTTTATTAATTATATCTTATATATCTATATATGTGTGTGTTTGTGTGTTTTGATAGAGGTAGATACACCTGTAACACTGAAAATTACTCTATTATTTAATAAATATACAATAGCTCACTAAGTCAAGTATGTTGGCTTTTATTTATTTTAGTTGGTCACCCTTATGGTCTCTTGTAGTTTATTGGGCCATTAATGCGGTGATCCAAGTAGTGCAGGGAGCTTTCTTTTGTCTTTCCTTAAAAGTTGATTTAATTATTATTATTTTTTGCAAGGTCTCCTTGCGATTACAATAATGTAAGCAGTGTTTCCTTAGTAGCGAATTTCTAAAGTATGTGTACTCCATTTACATATGTTCACTATATTATCTTAGAATTGATCATATATGATCTTTTTGGATGTTGTTGTTTGATAGAATATTAAAGCGGATGTTTATGACCATATAGTATATACAATTTTTAGGTAGCTTTTCTCCAAGTTTGATCAATCTTCTCGGAAATGAAATTAACTTGTAAATATCATGAAATGTCAAGTTTACAAGAAATATATTCTTAAGGCTATTCCTAGGCTGGTCCCTATTAGTTGATATTTTGATTAATATGGTTTCAGAGTTTTGTTTATTTAGTCGTTATGTTTTGTCAGCCTAATCAACCGCTAGTCATGTCTAGCATATGAAGTTGTTTGTGTCGCATGCTAAGTCGCATCTAACCTGTGGATTGTGTTTGCATCGCGTATTAGTTAGATTTAGCATGTGAATCATGTGATTGAATTGTATTCATGCCATGTGGTAGTAGCACTAATTAAGCACTTGTCAAGAGGAGGAATTAAGAATAATAATTCCATATTTGATTGCAAAATAAAGCATGATATGCATATAATGTGCAAATGTGTCAAATACATATCACCTTAAACTTATAGAGTAATCAATTATTTCTCTGTAGCTTAAACTTTGATTTAGAAATAAATAGTTCTTTCATATTAATTGTATCAAAGTTGAAGGTCTTGAGATAGTTTTAATAACTAGGAAAAGATAGAATTGGGCTTAATTGAATATATTATTCATGAGGGCTTACACCCTTTATATAATACAAGAATAAGACTTATATGGTAAATTATCAATCAACCCCAAAAGGAAAAGAATAAATGATAAATAGGAAAAGAATAAATGATAAATATGGTACATAATTAAGAAGAATAAGGAAGGCGAATGAAAGCACATATGGCAGTAAGTATGTGGAGATTATTTCCTTTAACACCCCCCCTCAAACTGAAGATGGTTTGTTGGAAATCAGCTGAAGTTTGGATACCAGAGTCCGAAAACGCTCCAAGGAATGTGTCTTGGTAAAAAGGTCAGCAGCTTGTTGTTTTGATGGGATATATTGAAGTTGAATAATTTTCTGATTATAATGCATGCTGCCGAACAAAGTGACAATCAACTTCAATATGCTTAGTGCACTCATGGAAAACATCATTTTGAGCTATCTGAATGGCGCTTTAACTATCAGAAAGTAATGTGGTAGGAGTAGAAATTTGAATACTCATATCACTAAGAAGCCATCGAAGCCACACAAGCTCAAAGGTAGTAGTAGCCATAGCGCGATATTCAGCCTCCGCACTAGAACGAGCAACAACAGTTTGCTTTTTACTTTTCCAGAAAATAAGTGAATCCCCAAGAAAAATACAAAAGCCAATAGTAGAGCGTCGATCAGTTGGATCACCAGCCCAATTAGCATCACAAAATGCTTGAAGAAGAGGAGCTGATGAACAATGAAGAAGTAAACCATGATATAATGTGTTACGAATATATCGAAGAATTCGTAAAACTGCAGCATAATGAGTCGTTCGGGGAGCTGACATAAACTGACTAACAATTTAAACAGCATAACTGATATCAGGTCTGGTAATTGTAAGATAATTGAGACTACCAACAAGTTGGCGATAAAGAGTCGGATCAGAAAGCAATGTACCATCAGTAGGCTGAAGTTTGACATTAAGTTCGAGAGGAGTATCGGCTGTCTTGTTATCAGTTAATCCAACACGAACAAGTAATTCAGAAGCATACTTTACTTGGGAAAGAAATAGACCTTTATTTTGGTAATCTACTTCAATACCAAGGAAGTAGCGAAGTTGTCCAAGATCTTTCATTTCAAAATGTCTACTGAGCTGATGTTTGATATCAGAAATTCCTCCCATATTACTTTCTGATAGTCAAAGCGCCATTCAGATAGCTCAAAATGATATTTTCCATGAGCGCACTAAGCATATTGAAGTTGATTGTCACTTTGTTCGGCAGCATTATAATCAGAAAATTATTCAACTTCAATATATCCTATCAAAACAACAAGCTGCTGACCTTTTTACCAAGACGAGCGTTTTCGGACTCTGGTATCCAAACTTCAGCTGATTTCCAACAAACCATCTTCAGTTTGAGGGGGGTGTTAAAGAAAATAATCTCCACATACTTACTGCCATATATGCTTTCATTACATTTGTACTCTCCCGTAATGTACTTCCAAAGACCTTTTCCTTTTAGAAAACTTCTCATTAGAAAAGCCCAATGTATATAGTTGGTGCCATCAAGTTTAACAACAATAGGTTGTGGTGACTCTAAACTCATTTTGTAGAGATCAGAAAAGAGAAGTTACCCAAAATAGTAGAGGGTTACAGAAAAAGAACACCGTAGCAATGTCAAGATGATAGTACCGGAATCCGTCGTGATTACTGCTACACAACCAGTAGTAGCAACGTCGACTACAGTGATGATGACGATCAGGCAGACAGGCTCTGAGTACGGTGATGACAACGTCGACGACAACGCGCAATGCTGGATGGAATCGATGATATCGACCGGGATAGATAACCTATCGTCTAAAAAATAGAGTAATTTGAGTATAGTGGCTCTGATATACCATAATAACTAGGAAAAGATAGAATTGGGCTTAATTGAATATATTATTCATGAGGGCTTACACCCTTTATATAATACAAGAATAAGACTTACATAGTAAATTATCAATCAACCCCAAAAGGAAAAGAATAAATGATAAATAGGAAAAGAATAAATGATAAATATGGTATATAATTAAGAAGAATATGGAAGGTGAATGAAAGCACATATGGCAGTAAGTATGTGGAGATTATTTTCTTTAACAAGTTTAACCTTTTGTTTTAATTAAAACCCTCTAATATGGTTTTAGAGATTGTAATTAACTTCAATTTTAACATTCAAACATTTTATGGCATATATTATTGTATGTTATTAATTTTGTTATCTTTATTATTAACTTCAGTCAATGCACATGACCAATGGCTAGCTCATTTGATCTCTATTGTGCATATATCTTAGTAGAAATGTTAAGACTATTTCTTGATTATTTCCTGAGCGATTTTTTAAATAACACATGTGATAAAGTACAATTAACTAAATTAATTAAATTTCACTACTTAACCAAGAATATTATTTAGATAATTTGTTTCCACATAAAAGCATTCCTTTGTTGCATAAATTTTTGCTCATTACGTCAATTCCGGATCAACAGGCTCCTTCTTATGTAGTTGTGTATAGAAAAGTAACACTAAAACAGGCTCCTCTATGTGTATAGAAAAGTAATACTCGAGCGAGCACAGTACTGATTACTCAGATGAAGACGAGAAATGAAACTCAAAAAGGTTTTAAAGTTGATGCTATTTAAAAGATATTTGTTTTTTTATTTTAAGAAATGTAGCAAGTTATCCACTTCGTTTATTTTTTAAAAATAATTTAGATAGAAATATAAAACAAATAAGTTTCAAACCAACAATCAATTAAACTCTTATCCAACTGCACTAGGTATGCATGGTATTTATAAGATATTTGTTAAAACTTCTTTTAGTGCTATTATGCATTTGTTAAACAGTGTATAATTGTTAGGACTTTTTATTGATCTAATTTATTAAGAGTTTATATGTGGATAGTCCCACAATGAAAAATTAATAAGAGAGTTATATATATATATATATATATATATATATATATATATATATATATATATATATATATATATATATAGCATAGGACTACTATACTCTTATGAGTATAGACCCATAGCATAGGGCTACTATGCTCTTACGAGTATAGACCCATTTTTACGCATAACTTTTCTATCATTGGATAAAAAAATGTGCGGTTAGAATAATAGTCCCCATAAAATTTAGTAGATTATTGGTGAAACAGTATAAACCCTAGGGCAATATTTGGTTGGGGGATAAAGGGGGAATAACCCCCTTTATCCCCCAATTCCTGCCAAACAGTGTTACAAAATGACATGGGATAAATTTTTTTTTTATTCCTGGCTTAACGGGTTATTCTGGAATAACCCGTTAAGTCTTATTCCTCTCTCCCCATGGAATAGGGTTTTATCCCTGAGGGCAGTAAATGGGCAAAGTTATAATTTATTATTTATAATTAAATTATAATATAAAGTATAATATAAAATAAAAAATAAAAAATAAGAAATATAAATTATAATATAAAATATAAATTATAATATAAATTATAATATAAAATATAAATTATAATATAAATATAAATTGTAATATAAATTATAATATAAAATATAAATTATAATATAAATTATAAATTATAATATAAAATATAATATAAATTAAAATATAAAAAATATAAAAAATATAATATAAAATATAATGTAAAATATAAAATATAATATAATATAAAATATAATTTATTATTTATATTCTTAAAATATAATATGAAATAAAAAATATTATTTTTTTTAACATAAGATATAATTTATTATTTATAATTAAATTGCTTCAAATTTAATATAATAATTAAATTAATTTTTCTATAAAAAAAGCTAAGGGCAAAGTTGGTATTTTTATAAAAATTCTATCTTCTTTTTTCACTATTCTCTACTATTCCATAATTTTAACCAAACACAATTTTAATTATTTCAGAGAATACGAACTTTTCAACCAAACGCAATTTAAATTTTATACTTCATTATCCCGGAATAGCAAGCTATCCCAGGTATAAAAAAAATTTATACCTCTTAAATTTATCCTCGAACCAAACATTGCCTAGAAGACCACTAAAATCCTAACCGCACATTCCTTCATCCAAAAGGTGAAAACTTAAAGAGTACAAAGAAATTTATACTCATAAAAATATAGTAGTTTGACTTTTATATATATATATATATATATATATATATATATATATATATATATATATATATATATATATATATATATGTGTGTGTGTGTGTGTGTGTGTGTGTGTGTATAGCGTAGGGCTACTATACTCTTATGAGTATAGATCTCTTTGTACTCATAACTTTTTTGCCATTGGTTGAAGAGATGTGTGATAAGGATGATAGTGGTCCCTCTAAGATTTAGTAGGTTATTGATGAAATAGTATAAACCTTAGGGGACCACTATAATCCTAACCGGATATTGCTTCATCCCAGGGTCCAAAACTTATGAGTATAAAGAACTATATACTCATAAAAGTATAATAGTCGGACTATATATATATATATATATATATATATATATATATATATATATATATATATATATATATATATATATATATATATATGAGTATAAAGTTATATATAGAGTCCGACTATTAAATTTTTATGAGTATAAAGAACTATATATATATACTCAGAAATATATATATATATATATATATATATATATATATATATATATATATATATATATATATATATATATATACACTACAACAAAATTAGGTTATAGGGACACATCTTTGTGACACTTTTGTACAAGTGTCCTATCTATATTTCATCTATATCTAAAATTAGGTTATAGAGACACATTTTTGGGACACATTACAATAATGTGTCGCTATACACCTTAGCGACTGCACATATAGCAACACTAATTATAAGTGTCGGTATTTTTGCTAGCGACACTTTTTTAGATTTTAGAAACACTTAAAAGCGTCGCTATGGTATAGTTTTGTTGTAGTGATATATATATATATATATATATATATATATATATATATATATATATATATATATATATATATATATATATATATTGTCACGCCCCGGGTGTAAACCGGAACCCGGACTCGCCAACAGATCCGCCGTGCACACGGAATTTTCCGCGTACACGAAGCGCTGGTAACCTGCTCAGATATAATATAACAATAAAAGAGCATAATACAGAGCTGAAATAGAAGAACCACATAGTATCTCAGACTGGAACTAAAAATAAAGCTGTAATAAATACAATAATCTCCCAGCTCACCAAAATAGTACAAGCAGCTGGCGAAAGCCAGACCCAAAATAAAAGAAAAATACCACAGTCTGAGTGAAGGGCACAACATCTGTCTAACAATTCTCAGTCTCACAGGAGATCTATCTACTCAGCGATCCCCTTACCTCGATCAGCTGCCGATGGCCTAGCAGCTCCCGCAGACGACTCTGCAAAAATAAAGGGAAAGAGACAGAAAATAACAATGGGGGTGAGAACTACTAGATAAACCAGTAGCCTCCCCTAGTGGGTAAAACCTCAACTCTAACGCACCCACTAGGACTACTAGAGGCGAAGGGAAAAGGTGAAGTGGTAAGGTAAATAAGGTACTGAAATAGGGAAACTACCACTACTATGCCTCTCAATGCAATGCCAAAAGATGACAGTATGGATGCAACTATGAGATCAACTGCCTGAATGAACCCAATCAATGGACCAGTAATCACTGGCACTGCCTGCTGATCTGTCTCAAGTATCTACTGACTAATCGGTGCTCACTGACCGATGGTCACTGTCTGGCACTCACTGGCCAATATGTCACAACTATCCAACCGACCGGCACCCGTCACGGTCAAAAGCCTACTCCGGAGTGGCACTCGAGGGGAGCGACCCACACGAGTAAAGTATCTCTGTATCAAGCATCTCTGTAACCAATGTCTCACAATAGCAGGACTGGATCATAACTATGATCAAAGTGGGAAAACTCCATCCACTAATGCAATCCCGATCCCCAATCTGATGTGATAATACTCAGTAAGTGGGAAACTCCATCCACTAGAGAAAAGCCCGATACCCAATCTGATGCAATAAGTACCATCCGGTCAACCGCCTAATATCCGCGGTCGCCGCAACACCCCACAAGTCCAAAATCTGATAAAGTAATCAACATCTGGCTAACCGCCTAATGTCCGCGGCTACCACAATGCCCCACAATCTATAATCGAGTCTAACCCGTCCCCGACTCGATGACCTCGACTACACTATCCCAAAACCCTGCTCAAACTGAGCCACATGCATCTGAATAACAAGGAGAACAACGAAATATGATTTCTCCTAAGTCAAGTTCCAATATGATAGTGTAGCAATAAATAGGGGCCTAACTAGATGTCCAAATAAGCATGCAATTGTCCTCTTTTAAAACCGTAGAAGAGTGTCTGATGTTTATTTTAAAAAGATTGATCTTAATATACCAACAGGATAAGTCATTTGCATGCGAGAATAGGATATAGCATTTGTCCCAACAATAGTGTCCCAATTTAACATAAATGAGCTGTCATATAATTTGTGGGGTCTACTCATGCAATTCACTATTGGAATACCGATTATTAGTTTTGAAATAGGGGATCTCTAATACTCCTAGTGAGTTAGTCAAAAATGAGGTAAGCAACAACCACCCACCTCGAAAAGCTCAAACCACACCCCAAAAGCCTCCTTGCTGTCCACAGTCCTCTAATCCCGCAACTCAGTGAAAACAGTGCACAGTTGTACAGAACAACGCACCCGGTATAAATACAAATCCCAAAAATACAGTATTTGCTGTTTTCCAAACAACACGGAAAAAGAGGAGTTTTTCACCTCTGTACAGTGCTCAGAAAAATCCAGAAAAATTACGGTTGCGTTCCTTGCGACGAGTAGATCAAAATCGACTACTTATACGCCTTGATCCGATGCTCCTAGCTCAAGATATAAATCGGAGAAGTCGATGCTCTCCAGAAAATACCACAGCAAAAAAAGGGGTCAAAGAAGCCTCGGGAACCCTGCCAAAAGTGCGAAATGGAGCGAAGTGATCAACACGAAAATCGAAGCCTTACCTCTTAGGAACGCGCTGCCGCAGAAATCGCTCAAAAATTCTACCCGGTTAGAGCACAGGAATTTTCCAACGGAACTGCGACGGAAATGGGCCAAAAAATGGAAATCGTCGAAGTGCGCCGCGTCGCAGATAACTCGTTATGGGTAACTCCAAAAATTCTGAAATTTTTAGGGGAGAGAGAGGACAGAGAGAGGAACAATTTTTATAAGGACCACAAGCTCGGATTCTCTCTCTACAATTCGGAATTGCAGAGTGAAGAGGGAGGTGGAATTTATAATGGGCCAAGGAATCTTTCGGGCTCCAAACAGAATCCGGCCCAAACAGGAAACACCAAAACCGACGAACCAGGATGCGCCACGTGTCCTCAAAACAGGAAACATCCATGCAAGGCCATTCAGATAACGCCACGTGTCACCCGGGGAAGCATGTGCCCGGTCCCCGCACCGGGTTTTCCAGAAAATGTCGGCCAATCGGGGCGTGCCACGTGTCACAGACCAGCCGACGCCGACCAACCAATCAGAGGACGCCACGTGGCAACTACAATCTTCGGTGCTCCCGGTGCACGCGCCTGTCCGTGAACCCGCCACCGCGCGCCGCGCCTGCCCGCGCCTGCCCGCGCTGCCCGCGGCCGCGTTCCCGCTCTGCGCCGCCGCGCGCCGCCTTGCTCCGCCGCCTGCCGGTCGCCGCCGGTCGCCGGAACAGTATTTCCGGCGGCCGGAGTTACTGTTCCGGCGTGAACAGTAACTTTTGGCGAAAAAAATCAAGTGAATAGCCCATTTTGATCGTTTTCGCGCACTGAGTCCAAATCCGCCGTCCATTTCGCCAAATTCTCATCCGAAATTTTGCCGAAAGTCCCCGGAAAAGCCCACTTGATCCGATTTTCGCGCCGGATCTATTTCTGAGATCCGTTTTCGACATTACTAGCTCCGATACACTGTGTGAGCTTCCTGTAGTCACTGTAATCACTGCAACAGTCTCTGCGGAAGTCCGGATCATCACATATATATATGTATATATATATATATATGTATATGTATATATATATATATATATATATATATATATATATATATATATATATATATATATATATATATATATATATATATATATATATATATATATATATATATATTTATATATATTTTATTCTAGTTTTATACCCTTGTTTTTCCAAAAGAAAGATTTGGCTCAGGATTGCCCATTTTTAATTCCAGGGTTTCTCTGAATTTGGAAGTTACCACTTAGCAGGTTTCCATACCAAGGCTCAATCCAATCAAGTCCGTAGCGTCTACCAATTTCGCCATATCCCCCTTTCCCTTTTCTTTGAGACCAAGATACATTTATAATTTCATCCATCTCTTTCATTTATTTCTTTTTTTGAAACCGTTGAATTCATTATCTAATGATTTCTATATCGAAAAGGCTGCTATTTTCTTTTTTTGACCATCCTATATCAGTTCATTTCTATTGGATAAACCTTGTTTATATATATATATATATATATATATATATATATATATATATATATATATTTCGGCTACTATACCATAAATAATATCAAGCACTTGGTACTATTAACTTTTATACAGTTAGATTTATCCTTTTGACTATTTCTACTCTTTAGATCATTCTATTCCACCAACTGCCAACTAAACCCTAAGGACCATTATTATCCTAACCATGTACAAGTCTTCAAATTCCACGGCCGAAAACTTGATAGTACTAAGTGCTTGCTTGGTATGGTACGAAGGATAGCATATATATATGGTATATATATATATATATATATATATATATATATATATATATATATATATATATATATATATGGTCCGGCTACTATATTCTTATGAGTAAAATTTTTTTATACTCATAAGTTTTCATCCCTTGGATGAAAAAATGTGCGATTAGGATTATAGTAGTCCCTAGAATTTATACTATTTTTTCAACAACCTAGTAAATCCTTGGGGGACCACTATCATCCTAACCGCACATTCCTTCATCCAAGGATGAAAAAGTTATGAGTACAAAAAAGTTTATACTTATAAGAGTATAGTAGCCTTACTATATATATATATATATATATATATATATATATATATATATATATATATATATATATATATATATATATATATATATAACGGGTGTACATGTACACCCCAAAAGGGGTGTGCATTCTACACCCCACCCAACCCATCTACGGGTGGGGTGTGGAATGTACACCCCACAAAGGGTGTACAAGTAAGATTTTCCTATATATATATATATATATATATATATATATATATATAAATAGGCTACTATACTATCGATAGCAACAAGTTACTGTCATTAAAAATTCGGATTTTGGTCGTTAAAAATCACTAACGACAGCCAGTTCATCGGTCGTGACCCGTCGTAAAAACTTAGTTGTTATTATAAACAAATAACGACCACATAATTTGTCGTTGTTATTTATTTACCAATTCGACCGCCGTAAGTAAAAGAAGATACTATAATAACGATCATTCTTTCCGTCGTTAATGATACAAATATTGTATTTTACCATATTTTATTTTTGACCATTTATATACCTATTATATAATATATATATATATATATATATATATATATATATATATATATATATATATATAAGCAAACTTATGACAAATCCATAACTTATGAACAAACTTATAATAATACTTCATTAACAATAAAAATAATTCGAGATCGCTGTAGGTTATGGATCCCCAAGAATCTAAATAGGTTCTATCAAATACCACCTAGAGGGGGGGTGAATAGGTATAATATCCAAAAATCAAATCTCAGTGCAATTTAAAATAAATGTGGAAAATAAAAAGAGCACACCGAGATTTACGTGGGAAAACTCCAACCAAGAGTAAAAAATTCACGAGACCAACACGCAATTACAATCCACTACGAATAGAAAGATAACAAGGTGATTACCGACTCCACGGACTCAAATCCCTCCTTCAACTTCTCTGGATCTTGCGCTCACCGACTGCAGGTCCAATGCACACGTCCGAATCCACGAATGCCACTCGAATCCACGAGCAACACGTTTCGAATCCACGAAACGCCTTCAACACATCGAATCCACAATGCCACGTCAAATCCTTGACGCAAACTCAGCCGTAACGAAAGTATAGGCTTCGATGGTGATTCTTTGCTTAGAATAACATTAGAGAACCATGAATGAAATCTCTAAGCAAAGATTAGATCAATTCGACAAAAACATATCGTCAAAGAACCGTCGAATTGACCTAAGAGAGGCTACAAAGAAGAACGATAAAAACCTAGCCTCTAGGGTTGCTCTCAAGTGTTTCTGAGTTGGTCGGTACCTCTTGAGAAACCCTAAGTATCTATTTATAACCTTTGGAATTCAATCAAAGTCGGTTTAGCATACTTATCATAATTTAACATCGTGTACCGGTACTAAAAAGTAGGTTCCGGTCCTCAATCACGCAACAGACAAAATTTTCTATTGCGTACCGGTACTCAAAGTCAGGTACCGATACCTAAGGCAATTTCCAAAAAATCTTGTGACGGGTTTTGAGGAACCCTAACTGTGGTTCCGGTACTCAATGTAAAATACTGAATTTTTCAAAGATAAGTTTGATAAAACAAACTATGTACCGGAAACCAAACTTAAAATAAGTTATGAGTTAAAAACCAAGTTCCCAAAACCTCTTCTAAACCCAGTTTCAATAAATTCATGTTTCCAAAGATTGTAAATAAATTTAAATCACCATGAATACTTTAATCATACCTGAGTGTCAACTTGAGCTCTTTGTTGAATTTTTATAGTCTTCGATTGATGATTTGACAATTTGATCACTTCAAAACTCCGATTCAAATCACGAAATATGCCAACAAAAAAGCCGTAACAATCTCCCCCTTTGGCAATTTCGTGACAAAACCCAAAGATACATAAAACGCTCAAAACACTCTTCTTAAACCAAAAAATTGAAACTCGATGTCATCACCAAAATATTGATTTTCTTTCGCATGAAAGATCCAAATAAACAAAAATACAATCGAACCAATCCTAGAACAAACTCTATGGCTTAGAACTTGGAGTCTTAAAGTGATGTATATCCTGCAAAATAAAACTCCAAACAAAATCAAAAGTCAGTTGTTAGAATTTAAATGTAAGTACTACATTCGATTCGTCCTTTTGGTTATTTTTGATTTTCAACTCCTTTTTCATAATCTCCCCCTATCTCGATCATCTCATCTCCGTCTTTTATCTTCTCCCTCTTTTTGTCATAAATTGTCAAACAGTGAAAATACTAGACAAAAAGAAATCACTAAGAGCATTAGTTCATAGGTACATGACCATAAAATTCTTGTTCATCAACAAACTAAAAGGAAATGAAAAGCAAAAACAAGAAAAGGAAAGAGTCACTCATCGTCATGTCCTGAATCATCATCATCATGTGAAGTAGGTTCATGTGAAGTACTTGGTCCGGTTGCTCCAGGAACTACATCATCATGTTTGCAGCCGAGGATATCAAAAATCTTCTTTAATCGGTCCTCAACCTTTTTGAACCTTTGTTCCATCCTTTTTTTTAGTGAGCGTACATCCCGATGTAATGATTGTAAAGTCACTACCTCATCTGAACCAGAAGAATCTTGATGTTCCACTTGACGAGGCGGTGCACTTAGAGTAGCTTCACTTGCATATCCTTTTACTTGCCCAAACGTCTTTAGAGTGCTAATTGACTTGGCCAAAGTAATTCCATCAATAGCGCTGTAACGACCCGGCCCACTAGCAATAATAACTCGTTGGGCCCAAACCACAGCCCAAAATGCTTAAGCCCAGTTATTATTACTACTGTCCATGTCACATATAAACCTAATCACAATTCCATCCGCATCCGATGTGGGACTATTAGGGGCGTCACAGACTCCCCCCGTTTAGGCCTGACGTCCTCGTCTGCCCAAACACACACACAGCAGCCCAAGATCACCAGGCGATGTGAGACTTGTATCGCTAGCCCTATCATCTAGACCCAGGCTTAGCTGAGACTCGCCGCACACTTCCGGATAGTTATTGGCTCTGATACCAAATGTAACAACCCGGCCCACTAATAATAATAACTCGTTTGGCCCAATCTACAGCCCAAAATGCTTAAGCCCAGTTATTATTACTACTGTCCATGTCACATATAAACCTAATCACAATTCCATCCGCATCCGATGTGGGACTATTGGGGGCGTCACAAGCACCCAAGCCATAGTCATATTTAACACAGGAAATATCTACTCCGTGATCTTCTAAATGCTAGTGATCAAAATCGGGTAAGAAAGCAGTTCACGGCGATTTGATCCTTCAATTACATGCACCATTTGTTGCCAAATAAGAAATGAAATATTGATGTTTACTCCATATGCACTCTCTGGGTGACCAAAAAAATAAAGAAGAAGAAGTCGATCTCATCGAATCCTTTTAGTCCCCAATGTAGGCAAGAGGTTATAACATACAATTAAAGACAGAATGTGGTACTCTGGCTTTAAGTCCTTTGACTCAACATACAACTTGTTTGTGTGTGTTCCTAATTTGCAAATAGCATTCACAACGATATCCCAATGAGTTTCGTACTGAAATTCACCATGAGTATAGTGCAGACCAGTTGTGTCAGCAATCAATCCGAGATTTGCATCAATTATAGCAGAAATTATATCGAACTTGACACCTCTAACTGTTGTTTCAAATATGAATGTCCCGGTGTCAGGATCCTCGTGAAGTATAACTGCTCTTATGTAAAACTCCCGGAGTAGCTCCACACAGAAACCCATCCTAGCAGGACCTCTACCAAGTGGCTCAATAGGAATCCGTTCCAGTAGCCTTGCAAAGTCCGAAACTTCTTGATATAATTCTGAGAAATTGACGTGTCGCTCCCCAATACATGCTCTATTCTCAAAGATAGCGCGGCGTTTTGAGCTAATGTGTTGTTCACCTTCTCCAAGCTTTGATCGTCGTTCCGATTGTGAGCGTTCACGAATTACCGGTCCACCGGTACTTCTTCGTGAAGGAGAATCTGTACCTTTCTTTTTCCTTGAAGTCATTGGTGCCTTTCCCTTTCCTTTTACCGATTCTTCCTCATATTCAGATGAAGGTTCTGATTCTGAACTTGTTGATCCTTCATCACGTAATCGTTTAGAAGCTTTCTTCTTTCCACGTCCATGACCACGTCCACTCCCGGCGGCCATCAATACCATAAGTGCAAGTAGCAAAGAGAACGCCATAATCTTGTGAAGAACATCATGCCACTATGATTTGATCGAATATGAATATCATAAAAAGCTTAAAAATGTTTAACAAACATTCTAAACATACAAACTTTAAAGATTGAACATTCAAAACAAATTTACATGCAAGCCCTAAATTCTCAAATTTCTTAATGTAAAGAACCTATGTAAATAATATATTCAAGCAAAATATGCAAGAAAACATGAATCTAATCACATAGAAAGCAATCATTTATGTTCTAATCAAGAAAATAAGGTGATATATGCAAGAGATTTTATTAAAACTAGAGATCAACTCAAAAATCCCAAAATGAATAATCAAAACCTAAAAACTAGGGTTTTGAAACATAAAAAGTAAAATTGATGAAAGATCTTACAAATCACGGCAAAAATCTCGTTGATCCAGAGGAAAAACACATTAGAAATCTTTTAGAGAGAGAAAGGGATAGTTTTTGTTGAAAAAGAAGTGAGAAATAAAACTCAGTTCCGGTATTTAATGAAATCCGCAGATTGCGTACCGGTACTCGAAAACGCGTACCGGTACCTAATTAAAAATCTGAAAAATTCACCTTCGGGTTCCGGATCAAAAACATTTTTCCCAGAAATTGGTTCTGATACTGAAAGATGAGTATCGGTACTCCAGAGCAAAAATCAAAAAATTTTTGATACAAATTTAAATTTTGAAAACTTTAAAATACCGATTTGCGTGCAATCAAGAAAATCAATTTAAGTGCTTGAAGATTGTGAGATCACACAGATGTCATTCAATCCAATTAATTTACAAAAATTAAAAAAATTTGCTCCATAATCATGAAAAACAAAGATAAAACATTATAACCGTTTTTCATTTTATATAGGTCAAACACAAGTCATAAAGAATAATTTAGAGATCCAAACTCTATTAAGATGTAATGGATTATCAAAAATGAATTACAGAGATTTTCAAATGACATCAATTTGATCAATACTGTCACGCCCCGGGTGTAAACCAGAACCCGGGCTCGCCAACAGATCCGCCGTGCACACAGAATTTTTCATGTACACGAAGCGCTGGTAACCTGCTCAGATATAAAATATACAATAAAAGAGCATAAACAGAGCTAAACTAAAGAAACTAAAAGTAATCTCAGACTGAAATAAAATACAAGCTGAAATAAAAGTACAATAAACTCCCAGCTCACCACAAATATACAACCAGCTGGCCAAAGCCAGACCCAAAAGTAAACTACTGTAGTCTGAGATACAAAAGGGGATACAATAAAAGCCTAGCTAATCTCTCGGTCGGGGTAGATGATCTAGCTAGTCGGCGATCCTCTTACCTCGATCTGCCGCTGAAGGCTCAGCAGCTCCCACAGATGACTCTGCAAAACAAAGCGGAAAAAGACAAAAAACAACAATGGGGGTGAGAGCTACTAGATAAACCAGTAGCCTCCCCTAGTGGGTAAAACCTCAAATGCTGACGCACCCACTAGGAATAAAGAGGCAAAAGGAGGGAACAGTAGTAGGCTATAAAGGCTGCTGAAAAGGAACTGATACTACAATGCCTCTAAATGCAGTGCCAAAAAGATAACTGTATGCATGCAACTATAAGGCTAACCGCCCAAAGAAACCCAATCAAAGGGCCAGGAAGTACTGGCACTGCCTGCTCTGTCATCACTCACAACTGTCCAACTGACCGGCACCCGTCACGGTCCAAAAGCCTACTCCGGAGTGGCACTCGAAGGGAGCGACCCACACGAGTAAAATATCTCTGTATCAAGCATCTCTGTAACCAATATCTCACAATAGCAGGACTGGATCATGACCATGATCAAAGTGGAAAAACTCCATCCACTAATGCAATCCCGATCCCCAATCTGATGTGATAATAACATCCGGTCAACCGCCCAAAATCCGCGGTCGCCGCTGAACCCACAAATCCCGATCCGATAAAGTAAAAAATATCTGGCCGACCGCCTAACATCCGCGGTTGCCACTATGCCCCACAATCCACAAAACGAGTCTAAACTGTCCCAGACTCAAGGTCCAAACTACACTATCCCAAAATCCCAATCAGACTCGAGCATCATGCATCGATAGAGAAGAAGAACGATAAAACATGTTTTCTCCTAAGTCAAATCCAATAATATAGTGCAGCAGTAAATAGTGACCTAACAAGGTGTCCAAATAAGCATGCAATTGTCTTTTTTTTAAAAAGCATTAGAAAAGTGACTAATGTTTATTGCAAAAAATTATTTTAAAATATTAATATGATACTTATTTGCATGCGGGGTTAAGATATAGCAATTGTCCAATAATATTGTCCCAAGTTTAACACATAAAGGCTATCAATTAATTTAAGGGGCAATGCATTAGGTTCTCACACCAAAAGTTACTTGTCACATTAAAATTGGGGAAACTCTAATACTCCTAGTGAGCATGTCAACAATGAGGGAAACACAACCACCCACCTCGAAAAGCGTGCACAACACCCAAAGAAACACCCCGCTGTCCGCTATCCTCTACGAACGCAGTCTGCCGAAAACAGTGTCCTACAACAACACACATTGCACACGGTGTAAGAAATACAAGTCCCAACACAACTTTTGCTGTTTTTACAACCAGCACGCAAAACGAGGCATTTCACCTCTGTCCCGAGCTCCAAAAATCCTAGAAAATTCACGGTTGCGTTCCTCGCGAAAAGTAGCCCCAAAACGACTGTTTAAACGCCTCGATCCGATACTCCTACGCCAAGATATAAATCGGAGAAGTAGCCGCTGTCCAAAATTCCAAACAGCACAAGGGGGGTCAAAACACCTCAGGAACCGTGCCAAGGAGTCGGAATCCAGAAAAATCACCAACATGGAAAATGAAGTCCTACCTCTCAGGAACACACCGGCGAAGAAATCGTCGAAAAAGGACTCCTATACTGCGCAGGGGACTCCTCGGACTGAAATGCGACGATAATGGGCCGAAAACGGGGAAAAACGAGGCGCACTGTAAAATCCGGATCGCCGTTGTCGAGCTTCCGAAAAATCTGGAAATCCACCACGAGATGTAAAATCAAGAGAGGAACAACTTCTCTAAGACCTCTCCCTCTCAATCTCTCTCTAACTCTCGGAAAAACCCGAAAGAAGAGGGAGGGGGGGCCTTTAAATAGGCAAATCCAACAATTGGATTAATTCCAATTGGGTCCCCGGTTTCGGGCGCCCGAAAGTTTCGGGCCCCGAAACCGGGCCCAAATAGTAGCCCGGCCCACGGAGGCCCGCTCCGCACAGCGGATCCGGCCGGACCCGGGGGCTGTCCAACCCGCCCCGGCGTCCGACACGTGTCCCCCGCACAGGGGACAGCGCGCCCGACGAACCCGGCGCGGCCACGCGTCCCCCTGCGGGGCGGGGGGGGTGGGTGGCGCCAGCCACTGGCGTGGCGCCACGTGGCTGGCGTTGCCCCACCGGCACGCCAGTCGGCCCCGCCTGCGCGCCTGCGCCCGCGTGCGCGTACGGCCTCAGGCGCGCGCCTGCAGGTGCATCGCGCGCACCTACGCCCACCAACCCGGGGCAGCCACGTGGCGTGCCCCGGTCCACCGTGCACCGCGCCCACCCCGCGCCTGCCCGGGCTACCCGAGCTGCCCGCGCCTGCCCGGCCTGCCCGAGCTGCCCGCGCCTTCCCCCGCGCGCCGCTTGCACTGCGCCGGACCAACCGCGCACTGACAAGTGGCCCGCCGGTCCACGGTGCACCGGCGGCCCAATCCGTGGACCGGGAGGCGTGCGCCGGCCCAATGATAGGCCGCCACGTGTCCAGGCCGGTCCACGGCTCCCCCCGTGCACCATTTTGCACAGAAAACTTCCGGGTGTCCGTTTTTGGGCATCCGGACTCAGAAAAATATAAATAAATAGCCGTTTTCAAGCGTTTTTCCGCGCTGAATCCAAATACGGCCTCCGCTCAGCCTGAATCCACTCCTAAAATTCGGCAAAAGCAGCCGAAGGTCAGGCTTGAACCTAATTCCTCACTGAGTCCAAATCAACACATCCCTTTGACATGTTGGGCCCAACACACCAACAATAGGTGTTCGACACCCCGAAACAGGGGGGAAAAATACTGGGGATCCTGGGACACTACAAATACCCTTTCAAATTCGAGATAAGCACAAAAATACTTAAGGGTGGCTCTTTGAGCATCTTTCAACTATCTCACTTTATACCAACCAGGAGATTGTTCAAAAATATAAGAAATTTGAATATAAATCTCTAAATGCTTCATCTAAAAATTTTACCAAAAATATTATCAAGCATCCAAAACATGTGGTAGCTTCACACACTTACCGGACGACCGGGGTGGCAGCTCTTTCCAACATGTGGTGGTAGTTTTCACACTCCTTTACGGATGTAACTCTTTCCACATCTTTTTCATCTCAATTATTTACCCTTGTAAGAATGCAATCTCTTACGTGAAAGAATTAAATCCCAAATTTTAGTCTATTCGTTGTCTCATGTTTATTACAATGAATTCACACAACCGAGATAGGTTAAGCATCTTAAGATCACATATGATTACTAAAATTTGATGAATATAAATATCAAAAACTCCTATAATGGAATATCTTCAAAGATGATGATTATGAAGTAAAGTTGATAATTAGTACAAAAATAAATAGAAGTGAATGAAAGTAAACCATTTTGATGTTCAATGCACACGTTCGTTAAAACCCTTTTGTTTGAAAACAAAACATTAAAAACGACAACCATTGAAATCATGTAATGCAAAGATCAAGATATATATGAAAAGAAAACCGATCAAAACATTACATATAGCCAAAAGCAACCTAAAACTTAAGACAAGGAAAGATATCACCTTTCCGAATCCAAACTTGTCGGATTTTGGATTGTCTTGATTTGTTGTGGCCGGGGGTTGTTAGTTTTGACTGTTGATCCACCTTAGGTCTCCGCGTTACAATTGTCTTCTTGAATAACCGATGTTGTGGCTCGAACCTTTGGTAGATTGAGGGAACTCTATTGAATTGATGTGGCTTTTGAATCCGTAGAGTCCGCTCCGTAGATGAAGATGCCGATGAGTTCTTTCTATTTTTCGGGCACGTCTTCATGATGTGTCCTTCAATTCCACATTAGTGACATGTTTTACCATTCAATTTTGTTGTGGAACTTGAAGCTTTCTCAATTTGTTTTCTTTTATATCCCAGACCAATCTTGCTCGTTTGACCAAATCCGGACATACCGTCAAGTTTCTTGGAACCGGTTGAAAAATTTTGTATGTCGGATTTGAGTTGATGAACTTGCTTGGTCAAAACTTGATTGGCGTCATGAATTTCGTTGAACTGCTTTTCTAGAAAACCAATCTTATTCAATTGAGAATTAAAGTTCGTTTCCGATTGGTCAAGCTTTTCTTGGAGGATTTTATTATTGTTCAATACAAATCCCCGATCCTTCTCGAGATCATTAATTTTGATCTTTAAAGTACAGTTCTCGTCTTCAAGCTCAAGTTGTTGCTTCCTCAACTTCATAATGTGCTTCGCCATCTTCTTTGATTCCGTAAGAAGTTGTTGATAAGCCTCAATGAGTTCTTCTTAGTCCGACTCCCCCTCAATTGACGACTCTCCGTCGGATGTAGATGTTTCATGCAAAACCAAAGAGGTAGAGTCAGTAATTAAATATGACAAGCAAACATTAAAGGAGGGAACTAGAGAAGTATGAAAAGCAACAACATTATCCTTTTGCTCTTTGCTTGAGGTCGATTCGTCAGAGGTAGAATCGTTCCAAGTTTTTGCTTGCAAAGCATTCTTTTTATATGATTTCTTAGAAGGACAATCCGTCGAAATATGGCCGAAGCCTTTGCATCTGTAGCATTGGATTTCCTCTTCGAATTCATCTTTTTCTTTTTCTTTAGAAGGTTTTGCAAATCTATTGAGTTTAGAGGATTTAGAACCCAATGATCCTTTAGATGAACTTTTCGGTTTTGAGGATGAAGATCTATCGGTTCGGTTCTTTCAAAAATTGCGACAAAATTTCTTCGTGATTCGCGCCAGTTGTTCTTCGAAGTCGACATTGATTTTATCGTCAGAATTTGAGTCGCTATCTCCTTCCTTTATTAATTTGAATGCAATATCTGTATGCTTAGAAGAAGACTTGGAAGAAAATTAATTTGTAGGAAAAGTCATCTCATAAGTTTGTAAAGCGCCTACTAATTCCTCTACTTTCATGTCATCCGGATGATTGACGGTTTCAATGGCGGCAACCTTTGCCCTAAAACGTTTCGAAAGAGTCCGAAGAATCTTTCTTACAACTTTATATTTCAGGATTTTTTTCTCCTAAATTAGCACATGTATTGATTGTCACACCCCGGGGTCGAAACTGCGACCCGGGCTCGCCAACAGATCCGCCACCTATACGAAAATTCCGTATAGGCGAAGCGTCCAACCTGCAAAGAAAGATCTACTACAGCTAAACAGATATCAGAGCTGTAAAATAAAAAGCTGTAAAACTCAAATCCAACACTGTACAACTAAAAATAAAGATACAAAATCTATGTCCCAAAAATCGAATCATACAATATCCTCTGATATAAAAATCCAAGAACTCAACAGGGAGAAAAACTGAAATACTAATACACCAGTGTACAGGCTCTCAGTACGAGTCATATCCTCACTAAAATAATCTCTCAAAAACAGAAATAAAACTAATCTACTGACTGTACTACAAATCTCCAATGTGGGGGTACAGCTACTCTCCAAAGACAGGTAGGGATCTAGCTCGCGACTCCCTCGCCTCGAACAGCAACAGCAGAATCAGCATCTCCTACAGATGACTCTGCAAAACAAAGGAGAGGAAAGAAAAAGGAAGGGGGAGAACCCCCAACGGGTGTGAGAACTTCATCAACACGTAGTTTTCAGTGGGTACCGCCACCAAGCCCGACGGTCTGCCCACTAAGTCTACTAGAGGCATAAGATAACAATGCAGTAAAAACTGAACAAGAAAAGCTAGAGATACTCTACAGCTACCATGTCTCTATCTAAATGCTCAATGAGTGGTACAGATGGAAATATATGAAAATACTCGCACCCAAGGTGCTCAATCGACCCAATCGAGCTGACTGCCTCATAGGATCCAGTCAAGCCTACGCCTACCTACTGCCAGTACATCCACAGAGGAGTAGACTTACGTAGGGCCTCCGTGACTGCCAAAACTTGCCCAGCCAGAAGGACTGCGTCCGTGACTGCCTAAAAAAGGCCCAGCCAGAGGGACAGCATCGACAAGTCGCGATACGAAAGTAATAGGTCCATTCCGGACGGGGCATTCGAGGGACGCGACCCCATAGAGGAAAAAGGTATCCGCGCATCTCTGTCGAGCTAAAAGTGGCTCATGCAGGCTATAGTCAAAATCCACGCTCACTCTCAGAACGGAAGGACTCAAGATCCTCAAACATCTCGCACGACGGTCGGAGTACTCTCGACGACTCAGCTAACCAGCTCTCACGAATCTAGAGACACTAACTGTCACGCCCCGGAGTCGAACTGCGACCCGAGCTCGCCAACAGATCCGTCACCTATACGAAAACCCTGCATAGGCGAAGCGTCCAACCTGCAAAGAAAGATCTACTACAGCTAAACAGATATCAGAGCCGTAAAATAAAAAGCTGTAAAACTCTATCAAACACTGTACAACTGGAAATAAAGATACAATATCCATCTCTCAAAAAAAAATCGAATCAAATATAAAATCCTCGGATACAATAACCCAGAACTCAACAAGGAGGGTAACCTGAAATAATACATCAGTGTACAGCCTCTCAGTACAAGTCATATCCTCACTACAATAATCTCTCAAAAGCAGAAATAAAACTAACCTACTGACTGTACTACAAATCTCCAATGTGGGGGTACAGCTACTCTCCAAAGACAGGTAGAGATCTAGTTCGCGACTCCCTCGTCTCGAACAGCAGAATCAGCATCTCCCACAGATGACTCTGCAAAACAAAGAAGAGGAAAGAAAAATGAAGGGGAGAACACCCAACGGGTGTGAGAACTACATCAACACTTAGTTCTCAATGGGTACCGCCACCAAGCCCAACGGTCTGCCCACTAAGACTACTAGAGGCATAAGATAACAATGCAGTAAAAACTAAACAAGAAAAGCTAGAGATACTCTACAGCTACCATGCATCTATCTAAATGTTCAATGGGAGATACAGATGAAAAGATATGCAACTACTCGCACCCAAGGTGCTCAATCGACCTAATCGAACTGACTGCCTCATAGGGTCCAGTCAAGCCTGCGCCTACCTACTGCCAGTATATCCACGGAGGACTGGACTTACGTAGGGCGTCCGTGACTGCCAAAACTGGCACAGCCAGAAGGACTGCGTCTGTGACTACCTAAAAAAGGCCCAGCCAGAGGAACGGCATCGACAAGTCGCGATACGAAAGTAACAGGCCCACTCCGAACGGGGCACTCGAGGTGCGCGACCCCACCAAGGAAAAAGGTATCCACGCATCTCTGTCGAGCTCAAGGTGGCTCATGCAGGCTATAGCCAAAATCCACGCTCACTCAGAACGGAAGGACTCAGGATCCTCAAACATCTCGCACGACGGTAGGAGTACTCTCGACGACTCAGCTAACCAGCTCTCATGAATCTCGAGACACTAACGAACTCAACTAACTCGTGGCGCTAAACACACAGGCTGGAGATACTCCACAGCCGGGATCGACCCACAACTCAGGGCTAACAAAACTGGTCGGACGACACTCAACGACCCAGGACCACCGTCAACCCTAACGGTTCCCAACGACACTGACCGGAAGATACTCGACGGCCCGAGACCACCGTCTACCCAAACGGCTCCCAACAACACTAGCACAGGTCTAACCTCAACTACCAGACTCCACTCAGCCTCCAGGCACGAGTGCAACAATGTCCCACCGTAACCTGACCACTCGGCCCACTACCCGGGCAAGGAAAATTCATGTCCAGAAAAAGATGCAAAGTGTGGGATGTCTAAAGCATAAAAGAACCTAGCCCAAGTGAAGGTTCTCTACTAGTCTGGTTAAACATGCATCATATGACGGGGTGCTAGGTCAAGTTCCAAAAATAGCATTTAAATAAACTGAATCATAAGCAAGGAACATTAACAGATATGATCACCAAAATCAATCAAAATAAGCCTCATCTCCCTAAGCATGCTTTCAACTAGCACAGGTGAATACAACCATTAAATATATAATATCTCGAAGGTATCTGACGTGTATCATAAATCATGTAAGCCTCAATCCACATGAACTATATCATTCTTATGCTCACAACTCAAAGTTATAGGTTGTACATTAAATTATGCATGCTCTCAATCTCATAGGGGAACACTACACCTATGTAAGCTCTCAATTACTATAACATGGATAGCAATATCATGCAAGCTCTCATTAAATACAACATGAATATCTTATCTTGCAAGTTTTCATTCAGCATACCTGAATATCATATCTTGCAATTTCTCAAACAAAATACCCTTACTAAGCTTACAATTCAACCATATATCAGTACACTAACATGCATGCATTCTATCAAATAGAATTAGAGAACCGTCCACCGGTTCTGAAGACGAAGCAACCCACCTGAATCGCTTTCCGCAGGCAAAGCCGAAGTCGGTGAAGTGCGTAGCCATTTGCTAACAAAATCCGCCGGAATCGCAGCTTCGGTACTCGGTCGCACAAGGCTCTGCTCAAACCAACATCACATCCACAACACACTAATCAATACCCCACACATACAAAACAGCGCTTGCTGTTTTTACAATCCAGCAAAGAGAAAGGGGATTTTCACCTACGTGCAGTTCTCTGAAAAATCCAAAAAATGACGGTTGCAATCCTCACGATGAGTAGATCCAAATCGAGTATTTATACTCCTTATTCAGACACCTGTAGGCCAAAATACAAATAGAACATTGCGGTACGCCAATCAATCCACAACTCGCATCTCTACAGAATTTAGTCCCAAAGAAGCTTAAATATCACTTTCGAGGATTCCTCCAAAATTTCCGACAAAAATACTAGTGCGTTTATCTCGAAGCGTAGATGTCGATCGAGTCCTCATATGTCTTGTTCCGATGCTCGTAGGCTGAGAAATCCCAACAATACTTCACCACTGTCCAAAACCTCGTAGCGGTACAAGGGGTCAAAAGATACCTCGAGAACCATGCCAAAAACCCAAAATGAGGCGAAGTGATCAACATAGAAATCAAAGGCGTACCTCTTGTGAATGCGCTGCCGCAAAAATCAGCTCAAAAGTCCATCGGGGTAGCTCAGGGGGTATCGCGCACTAAAATGCGACGGTAGAAGCCAAAATCGAAGGAGCGTCGCAGAAAACGCCGATGCCGCGGCCTCCAAAAAATCCGGGAATCCTTCAAGAGTTGCAGCACAAGATGAACAAGTCATCTTGAGGGCCTGTCCTAGGGGAGCTCAGAAAAAGGATCAAAAGAACGGCCAAAGGGGACTATATATAGCCAAAACAGAACAATTCACTTAATTCCATCTGGGTCCCCACATTCGTGCGCCCGAAACAGTTTCGGCGCAAACAGTGCCGCACAGTAGCCCAAAATGTATCCCGGACCATCAGCACCCGAATCCTCCACGTTGCGACACGTGGCCCCGAACAGCAAACAGCGGGTTCGGCCAACCCGCTCGCGACACGTGGCCGCGCACCCGCGCTTCTCCACCCGCGTCAACGCCTCGGTCGGTGCGCCCATGTGCGTGCACGCCGCGCTGCCGGCGCCCACGCCGCGGACGCAGCCCAAGGCACCTGCCACCTTGCTCCGTGGACCTCGCCGGTGCACCATCCAATCCAAAGCTGCCACGTGTCCACACCGCACCAATAGGAAGACGCCACGTGGCACACCACCCTCGCTGCACCGCGCCAGCCGCTACTCGCGTGGACCGGCGATCCAGTAGCCGCCACGTAGCCCCGCCCTGGTCCACGGCTCCCCGTGCGCTTTCTTAGACCGCGCCTCGCGAGCCGGCCAACCGGGAGTCGCCACACGTCCTCCCCCCCCGGTGCACGCCAAGCCCGTGGAGCGAGCGGCCTGCGCCTCTGCCCACAGCCGCTGCCCGTCGTCGCGTCGCCGTGCTCCGCCGCCTGCCCATCGCCGGCGGCGCTGCCCCGGCCACCGGAACAGTAACCCATGCCTCGAAATCCGTATTAGGGCATTTGGGCTCCGAAAAAAATAAGTAAATAGTCCATTTTCATCGTTTTCGCGCGCTGAGTCCAAATCCGATGTCCGTTTTGCCCAATTCCACTTCTAAAATTTGTCGAAGGCATCTGGTTAAGCAAACTTACTCCCGTTTTCCACACTAAATCCAATTCTTGGGTCCAATTCGCGCACAAACACCTCTAACACAAAGCAAAGGCCTCTAGAAGTTGCCAGACACACTGCAAAACCTCTGAGGAGATCTGGGTCATCACACTAACGAACTCAACCAATTCGTGGCACAAAACACACTGGCTGGAGGTACTCCACAGCCGGGACCACCGTCGACTCAAACGGCTCCCAAAACGAAACACCCAACTCGCCACGCTAAACACACAGGCTGGAGATACTCCACCGCCGGGATCGACCCACAACTCAGGGCTAACAAAACTGGTCGGACGACACTCAACGACCCGGGACCACCGCCTACCCAATCGGTTCCCGACAACACTGACCGGACGACCCTCAACGGTCCGGGATCACCGTCTACCCAAACACCTCCCAGAACACCAACACTGGTCTAAACTCAACTACCAGACTCCACTCGGCCGCTAGGCACGAGTGCAACAATGTCCCACAATAACCCGACCACTCGGCCCACTACCCGGGCGAGAAAACTCTATGTCCAGGAAATATGCAAGGTGTGGGATGTCTAAAGCATAAAAGAACCTAGCCCAAGTGAAGGTTCTCTACTAGTCTGGTTTCAACATGCATCATATAACGGGGTGCTAGGTCAAGTTCCAATAATAGCATTTAAATAAACCGAAACATAAGTAGGGAACATTAACAGATATGATCACCAAAATCAATCAAAATAAGCCTCATCTCCTTAAACATGCTCTCAACTAGCATAGGTGAATACAACCATTTAAATATGTATAAGATCTCGAAGGTACCCAACATGTACAATAAACCATGTAAGCCTCAATCCACATGAACTACATCATTTCATATGCTTACATCTCAATGCTATAGGTTGTACATTAATTTATGCATGCTCTCAATCTCATAGGGAAACACTGTACCTATGTAAGCTCTCAATTACCATAACATGGATAACAATATCATGCAAGCTCTCATTTAATATAACATGAATATCTTATCTTGCAAGTTTCCAAACAAAATACCATTACCAAGCTTACATCTCAACCATATATCGGTACACTAACATGCATACGTTTTATCAGATAGAATTAGAGAACCGTCCACCGGTTCTAGAGACGAAGTGTAAGAATTCGAATTTTGTAAATAAATAATAAATGCAAATAATTAAAGTCAAGTTGAATTTCGGATCATAAAAGCACGAATAGCCAAAATGCCCCTTTTCTGCAGTGTAAATTGCACAGAAATAGGGCAGAAATATCACTTTTCAAATCCGAGCCAAATCTCGAAAATCCGAGATGACCGTTGCGACCGTCTCGTCGAAACATGAAAGTTTCATATTCACTTGTCGACGATCTGACGGTCGGATCTTCCAGAAATTAGCAATGAAAAAGTGGGTCCCACAACTTAAGATGTGAATAGTAACCCCTATTTTAAATCCCCTCGCGATCACTAATGGCCAATTCACCATCTGGAAACCCAATATAGGGGTATGAGTAGTCAAACCTAACTATTTTCGATGTTCTGAGCGCGATGGCACTGACGGATTTCGCGTTTGGCGATCCGGGTGCATCGAAGTGCGTGCGCCAATCCGCGACCTAATAGAACATTATGGCCCGAGATTTTATTTATACACCATATTAGTCGAGTAAAGGCTCTACTTGACAGGTCTCGACGAGCCGGACGTCGTGGCGAAGTCTGTTTTTCGTTTCGACGATCCGTTTGTCTCAAAATGCGTAAAAAGTATCGAAAAAGGGGGTAATTTTGCAAAAGTGCTTATATTTTATGTACCAAAAATTAAGAGGGAATTAGGGCAGGGGCCTGTCAGCCTAAGCTACCTACAGCAGGGACCTAAGGGCTTAGGGTTCGTTGTGTGGGGACCAAATAGCATTTGTGGCAAAGATATTTTGTTTTGAAAACTTTCAAAATAATTTCAAGTTGGCGACTTCATCGTGGGTGGTTACACGAGGAGGGCTTTTGAAATTTCAAACTCCCAAGAGTATTCCTCATAACCCCGGGTACCGTGGAGGTCGTGGACACAACCCAAAGAGAGAATCCGAGAGAGAGAGAGTGAGGAGAAGAAGCTTGGAGCAATCTTGATCCAAGGTGGTTCTGGAGTTCTGGGGTGTTCCTCTGTGACTGGAAGAACATCTTGGTGGTTGCCGTGGCCGCGCGAAGGAGGAGAAGAGAGACCGGCTTCTTCCTTCTTCATCAACTCCGGCAAGGTAAGGCTCTCTAAACCGCTGGTTGTTTGCACCCGAGACCACTAGCAGTAGACTCCTTAGGTGTCTAGGATGCTCCCTGCACAGCCCCGAGCGCCCATGCAACCTTGGTTGCCGGCGGGAGAAAACCCTCGCCGGAAACCTAACATAGCTCCGCCGCGATATTCCTTTACAACCAATGAACCAAATTGGAATCCAAAATGATGGGAAGTTACTGTTAGACCTAAGGATCATCTCCACCAAATTTGGTGGAGTTTGATCAAGCGGATCTATTGCAGATCAAAACCCTAGTTTTGGGAAATATTGATGTTCGGCCGAGCTAAGTGCTCCGGCGCCGGCGAGCCTTCCCACCGCCGGCCACCTAGCCGAGGAGCTTCCTGGGGGTGAGAAGAGTCCACCCATGTACTTGCATGGCACCCATGCGACTTGGTTAAGGTGCGGCCGAGATGGGCTTGAGGTGGGTTCGGGGTGCGGTTGCCGACGTTCCGGCCGTCTCCGGCGGCCGGGGAGTGGACGAAAAGCTTCCTGGGATCAAGTAGATTCCATCCATGCTATTGCATGGGCTTCTTGCAGCCTTGGTGGAAATCCGCCATTAGAGGTGGAAGCTCCAAACCCGAGCTTACTCCGCCGCCTTCTCCGCCGCGTCCTCGCCGTCGGGTTTTGGTCCAGAAGTGTTAGTAGTGATGAAGGGCACCTAATGGTGCCGTTGTTGGGGGCTCAGAGACCAGAGATGGAAAATTTTCATTTCGGGTCATCTTCTTCATCATCCCCAACATTGCCCGCGGCTAACCATGTGTGCAAGCTTGAGTCCAAGTTGATGGAAAGGCTCTTGAATCTTTGAGAATCATTTCCATCCAAGTCACAGGCACCCAGGTCCCTCTGTTGCAGAAAACAACTTGAAACTTGTTAATAGTCATGTTGTCAAAGTAATGCATGCTAACTGTTTGTGTTAATGCCACAAAGAAGAAAATGATGTAATTAGCTTTCGATTTGAATATAAAAGATGCTCCAAATAACCCCCTGAGCTTGATGCTCACTTCAGATCAAACAGGATCTGTGTGGACTGAGGTTTGGAGCATTGTATGCATTGTTAGTGGACTAGGTGTGGATCTGGTTGATCCAGCAACTTCTGGGCTGCAAATGAAGCAAGCCCCAGGGTTGTTAGGTTGCTGTGAACTTAACTTTAAAGCAGAATTTGAATTGGATTATTAAAAGTTAAGTTATAGGTTAACCAACCCTTAAAAGAATAGTTTAGCCCAAAATTGATTCCGGGCTGTTTGCAAAGCCGCGACAGTGAGCTCCTGGCTAATTTGGGGTCACTGAACGCGATGCTCGCGTTTAAATTAAGTTTTGATCAGCCGCAGAAACAAAAATGCAATTAGGCTATGTTAGAATGGTATTTTATGGCCCGAAGTTTTCCTCGGGTTTCGTGCTGCCGCAAATGTGTGAGCACGGTGTTCAGCAAGTTAAAAGTCACCTGCTGGAAGTGACGGATCGGGAAAATGAGTTTCCAGTTGAAAGAACGAGCGAAAACAGTGCTCAAACGACACTAAAAGTGCGATTTTCGGAAACTCTGGGGGTCTAAATGCAAAATGACATTGTATAAAGTTAAAAAAAACAGTATGTTGGTCTAGATGTTGTCGTTAAACATTGTTAAAAGATTTAAGTTGATTGGGATAGTTTAGGTTAAGTTAGAATTAAACTAAGTTCTTGAACTATGTTTTATTCAGGTTGATTCAGTTGACTCTGGTTCTGAGCATACAGTCGATTTGGTTTAGTCGCCTGCGATTTATCAGGTGGGTTACTTTCGATCCGGGCTTTAGCTTTTTGGCCCTCTGGTTGCTTTAGTCCAGTCGGACACCTGTTTTTGACTAGCCTGCTGATTATACCTATACGACCTATGATGACTGCATATATATATATCACATGATCTGCCTGATGGACATTGATTCTTTTAGACTCATCATATACACCTGCTGATTCTATCTAGATTAGCCCTGATGATTGTATTGACATGCCTATGATTATTTCTGATGGATCCTGATCTACGTGAGACATATCATATGTACCTGTTTATCAGTTTTATATTTCAGTACATAGATTTGCATGATCTGGTTATACGTGTTGATTCCTGTCATCCGATATATTGTTTATATTCCGATATGCATGATGGATCCTGATCGATAGATGTTGACTGATGATGCCCTGTTGGGATTTCGGCATATTGCCGACTACCCGGTCACTAGACCGTGAGCTTGAGCATTTGCATTGTGATCGCCCGCACTGTTGTACTTCACGAACATCAGCGGAATTGCTACCCGCAGCGATGTTCTTTACCGGTAAAGTGGTTAGCAGTTGCAACCCGTGACCCCTCGTGGGGGGGAATGTCAACCAGGAGGTGCCAGGAGGGCAGTTTTGCCTGAGGTCTTGTGGGACCAATATGGTGGCTTTTGATTGGGGGTTTGGTAGTTCCTTATTGATGCATATGTTGCCTGTTTAGCCTGCTTTTATTAATCTATGTTTGCTCCCAGATTTCTTGCATTACTTACCTGCAGTCCTTATGCTTGTTTGTTAGCTATACATTGATTTCCAGCTCTTATTACCTGCAGTTCATTACCCTTGATTACCTGCTTATTCAGTTATCTGTGGATTTGGTTGATTATCAGTAGATCTGCTTTATTGTTCAGCTTTACCCTATGATTCTTACTATCCGCAGATTATTGTACCCAGTAGGTACGATTAGCTATTTCTCGGCTCATCGTGCCCACTGGGATACATGTACAGTGTATCTCACACCCCCTGGGTGACCATTTTTCAGGTCGTTCGGGTAGAGGGGTGTCGGGACGATCCAGTGAGGCTGTCACGATAGAGCTGTCCCCTTGATGATATAGATTGATGATTGTGATCCCGGATGATTGTAGCTGACTCTGTGTTATGTTATCTCAGCTTTCAGTTCTTGAGTTATTCCAGATTGATGTTAGCATAATTATTTGGATTATTCATTATTAGCTAGATGTTGATTGATCTCTGACTGATGATTGGATTCGCCTAGCCGTGCATGTATAGGAGAGACTCTATCCTTTGGGATAGGGGATTTTCTATATGTGTGGCGGTCTGTTACGCCCGTTTTGCAAACTCTGATTTATTCAAAAAAAAAAAAAATTTCAGACCTGATTTTTAAACTCGGGGCGTGACACGAAGCAATCCACCTGAATCGCTTTCCGCAGGCAAAGCCGAAGTCGGTGAAGTGCGTAGCCACTTGCTAACAAAATCCGCCGGAATCGCACCCTCGATACTCGGTCGCACAAGCCTCTGCTCAAACCAGCATCACAGCCAAAAACACAAACAATACCCCAAACAGCATTTGCTATTTTGCAAGCCAGTACAGAAAAGGGGATTCTCACCTGCGTACAGTCCTCCGAAAAATCCAATAAAAATACAATCGCGTTCCTCTCGAAACGTAGATGTCGATCGAGTCCTCAAAGGCTGAAATCCGACAATCGGGCACCAAGATAAAAATCCCACAAGCTCCGCTGTCCAAAACATTGTCGCAGAAAAAAGAGGTCAAAAGATGCCTCAAAAACTCCACCAAAAACTCGAAACGGAGCGAAGTGATCAACACAAAAATCGAAGACGTACCTCTCGTGAACGCGCTACCATAAAAATCTGCTCAAAATTCCATCGGGGTAGCTCAGGGGGCCTCACTCACTGAAATGCGATGGTAGAAGCCAAAATCAAAAGGAGCGTTGCAGTGTGCCGCGTCGCAGAAAACGCCGATGCCACGGCCTCCAAAAATACCCAAGATCCATCAAAGGGTGGAGGAGAAGATGAAGAAGAGCTCTGCTGAAGAAGGGGCTCACTCAAATCCAAAAAAACCCGCACAAAGGAACCCATTGCCTATTTATAGGATGAAATCCAAGCCAAAAAAAGTAGTTTGGCGTACAACTTCCGGGCGCCCAAATGTTTCGGGCGCCTACAGTACCCCCAAAAATACCCCCAAACCACTTGCGCCCGAATCGCTGTCGTCGCGCCATGTGGACCAAAACAGCAAACAGCAACGCCAGCCAACAGGACAGCGCCGCATGGCCCGCACCCACCGCGCGGTGGTTGGCGCCAGCCAACCACGCGCCGACAAGTGGCCGCTCCCGCGCGCGCCCGCTTGCCCGCGGGGTACGGCCACATGCCCCACCACGCCGCGCACGACCCGCACAGTGACCGGCCCAATCCGCACCCGCCACGCGTCCAACGCCGTATAAAAATTCTATAGTACGAGTTGCGGCTTTGTTACTCCAGCACAAGGTATTTTTATTCTAAGTGAACATGTTCACATATTAAATAACACCAAACAATGGTATTGTTTACTCTTGGAATGAGACTAGTAATGCCAACAGTTCTACTTCTAGAGACTAGTAAGCCCAATGTGTATCTGTTTCTTGATGTTGTAATTTCAGGGCTTTTGTGTATGCAAAAGGCATTATACTGAAAGCTATTCCTTGCTGTTTTTCCTGAGGAATTCTTGGAAAGCAATGTGTTGCCATGCTTGGTCTAGGTGAGAGTCTACAACTTATTAAGCGTGAGGCTTGACCTGATTAAGAACATAAAATAAGGTTAGTCTCTGAACTTTTGTCATACGTTGCAATTTAATCTCTTTCTACTGAAGATCTGATGGCGCACTAAGGTTTTCCTGCAAAATAGCTGTTTTAATTCTATTTTAGTAAAAGAAATAAGAAGGCCATTTTGCGTGAGAAAAGTTTAAAATGACTATTTTACTGCAAAGTGTCTTGCGCTTTATTACTTTCGAATTTGTCGAAGAATGAAATTGCAATATATGGGACTAAAGTCTTTAAGTGAAAGATTCGGGACTAATTCACAGTGCAAGGATAGCACAAGGACTTTCCGTACAATTTAGCCTTATTAGAGTGATAGCATACACTTCTGGTTATCTAATAAAATAATTACCTAGCCATTGTGGAAAAGTTTAGGAGTCGGTACACATCAATTACAAGCCATGTTACTAGAAGATAGGCCAATAAGGGTACGCCATTTTGACCACTTGGTTTAACGTTTGTTAAAATTTTTATTAATTGAGCAAATCTGTATATAATGCATGTGAATTATTGTCCCTTTTGTTTAAATATAAGCAATCATATGATATTGAGTTTGATGTTAAAAAATTGCTTCAACCAAGTGGTGCATGTAGGTTATGGATCCCCAAGGATCTAAATAGGTTCTATCAAATACCACCTAGAGGGGGGTGAATAGGTGTAATAACCAAAAACCAAATCTCAGTGCAATTTAAAATAAATGCGGAAAATAAAAACAGCACACCAAAATTTACGTGAAAAAACTCCACCCAGGAGTAAAAAACCTACGGGACCAACACACAATAACAATCCACTAAGAATAGAAAGATAACAAGGTGATTACCGACTCCACGGACTCAAACCCCTCCTTCAACTTCTCTGGATCTTGCGCTCACCGACTGCAGGTCCAATGCGCACGTCCGAATTCACGAACGCCAGTCGAATCCACGAGCAACACGTTTCGAATCAACGAAACGCCTTCAACACATCGAATCCACGATGCCACGTCAAATCCTTGACGCAAACTCAGCCATAACGAAAGTATAGGCTTCGATGATGATCCTTTGCTTAGAATAACATTAGAGAACCATGGATGAAATCTCTAAGCAAAGATTAGATCAATTCGACAAAAAGCATATCGTCAAAGAACCGTCGAATTGACCTAAAAGAGGCTACAAAGAAGAACGACAAAAATCTAGCCTCTAGGGTTGCTCTCAAGTGTTTCTGAGTTGGTCGGTACTTCTTGAGAAACCCTATATATCTATTTATAACCTTTGGAATTCAATCAAAGTCCGTTTAGCATTCTTATCAGAACTTAACATTGCGTACCGGTACTAAATGGCAGGTTCCCGCACTCAATGACGCAACAGACAAAATTTTCTATTGCGTACCGATACTCAATGCAAATTCCAAAAAATCTTGTGTCGGATTTTGAGGAACTCAAAGTGTAGTTCCGGTACTCAATGTAAAATACTGAATTTTTCAAAGATAAGTTTAACAAAACAAACCATGTACCGGAATCCAAACGTAAAATAAGTTATGAGTTAAAATCCAAGTTTTCAAAACCTTTTCTAAACCCGGTTTCGATAAATTCACGATTCCAAAGATTGTAAATAAACTTAAATCAACATGAATATCTTAATCATACCTGAATGTCAACTTGAGCTCTTGTTGAATCTTCTCTGAATCTTTGATTGCTGATTTGATAATTTGATCACTTCAAGACTCCGACTCAAATCACGAAATATGCCAACATAAAAATCGTAACAATCTCCCCCTTTAGCAATTTTGTGACAAAATCCAAAAATACATAAAACGCTCAAAACACTCATCTTAAACCAAAAAATTGAATTTTAATGTCACAACCAAAACATTGACTTTCTTTGTGTGAAAGATCCAATAAACAAAAAATATATTTGAACCAATATTAGAACAAACTCTATGACTTAGGACTTCGAGTCTTAAAGTGATGTTTATCCTGCAAAACAAAACTCCAAACAAAATCAAAAGTCAGTTATCAAAAATTAAATGTCAGTCCTTTTGGTTCTTTTTGATTTTCGGCTCCTTTTTCATCATCTCCCCCTATCTCATCATCTTCTCCTCTCCATCATTTCTCTTCTCCCTCTTTTTGTCATAAATTGTCAAACAGTGAAAATACTAGACAAAAGAAAAGTACGAATAGCATTAGTTTATAGTTACATGACCATAAAAGTGCTTGTTCATCAACAAACGAAAAGAAAAATGAAAAGCAAGAATAAGAAGAGTAAAGAGTCACTCATCGTCATATCCGTCATCATCATCATCGTCACGTGAAGTAGATCCATGTGAAGTACTTGGTCCCTTCACTCCAGGAGCTACATCATCATGTTTGCAGCCGAGGATATCAAAAATCTTCTTTAATCCGTCCTCAAGCTTAAGTCGTTGCTTCCTCAACTTCTTAATGTGCTTGGCCATCTTCTTTGATTCCGTAAGAAATTGTTGATAAGCCTCAACGAGTTTTTCTTCGTCCGACTCCCCCTCAATTGACGACTCTCGGTCGGATGTAGATGTTTCATGCAAAACCAAAGAGGTAGAGTCAGTAATTAAAAATGACAAGCAAACATTAGAGGAGGGAACTAGAGAAGTATGAAAAGCAACAATATTATCCTTTTCCTCTTTACTTGAAGTCGATTCATTGGAAGTATAATCATTCCAAGTTTTTGCTTGCAAGGCCTTCTTTTTATATGATTTCTTAGAAGGACAATCCGTTGAAATATGGCCGAAGCCTTTGCATCTGTAGCATTGGATTTCCTCTTCGAATTCATCTTTTTCTTTTTCTTTAGAAGGTTTTGCAAATCTTTTGAGTTTAGAGGATTTAGAACCCGATGATCCTTTAGATGAACTTTTCGGTTCCGATGATGAAGATCTATCAGTTCGATTCTTCCAAAAATTTCGACGAAATTTCTTCGTGATCCGCGCCAGTTGTTCTTCAAAATCGGCAAAAGAGATTTTATCGTCGGAACTTGAGTCGCTATCTCCTTCCTTTGTTGATTTGAATGCAATAACTGTATGCTTAGAAGAAGACTTGAAAAAAAATTGATTAGTAGGAAAAGTCATCTCATAAGTTTGTAAAGCACCTACTAATTCCTCTACTTTCATGTCATCCGGATGATTGACGGTTTCAATGGCGGCAACCTTTACCCTAAAACGTTCCGGAAGAGTCCGAAGAATCTTTCTTACAACTTCAGATTTCGGAATCTTTTCTCCTAAATTAGCACATGTATTGATTATATCTTAGAGTCTAGTATAATAATAAGTAAACGATTCATGCTCCTCCATATGAATAGAGTCATATTGACTAGTAAACATCTGGAGCTTTTGAATTTTTACTAGACTTGTACCCTCATGTGTAATTTGAAGAGTATCCTAAATCTCCTTTGCAATTTCGCACGCTGAAACACGTGTAAACTCGATCGAGGAAAGAGCGTTGAATAAAGCGTTAATACCTTTCCCATTATAAGAAGATTTTTCGATCTCCTCTCTGGACCATCTAGAGCGAGGTTTTGGAGTAGTAGAATTTTCTACTTCTTTAATTGGATGCACCTAACCGAATTGCACGATTTGCCATACCCGCTCATTAATTGCGATGAGAAAAACTCTCATCCGAACTTTCCAATAGGCATGATTGATCCCATCGAAAAGAGGAGGTCTATTAATATTATCACCTTCACTCGACATGATAGAAAAACTTAAAATCCACTCTGATACCAATTGTAGGTTATGGATCCCCAAGGATCTAAATAGATTCTATCAAATACCACCTAGAAGGGGGTTGAATAGGTGTAATAACCAAAAACCAAATCTCAGTGCAATTTAAAATAAATGCGAAAAATAAAAACAGTACACCAAAATTTACGTAGAAAAACTCCAACCAGGAGTAAAAAACCCACAGGACCAACACACAATAACAATCCACTAAAAATAGAAAGATAACAAGGTAATTACCGACTCCACGGACTCAAACTCCTCCTTCAACTTCTCTGGATCTTGCGCTCACCGACTGCAAGTCCAATGCACACGTCCGAATCCACGAACGCCACTCGAATCCACGAGCAACACGTTTCGAATCCACGAAACGCCTTCAACACATCGAATCCACGATGCCACGTCAAATCCTTGACGCAAACTCAACCATAACGAAAGTATAGGCTTCGATGGTGATCCTTTGCTTAGAATAACATTAGAGAACCATGGATGAAATCTCTAAGCAAAGATTAGATCAATTCGACAAAAAACATATCGTCAAAGAACCGTCGAATTGACATAAAAAAGGCTACAAAGAAGAACGATAAAAACCTAGCCTCTAGGGTTGCTCTCAAGTGTTTCTGAGTTGGTCGGTACCTCTTGAGAAACCCTAAGTATCTATTTATAACCTTTGGAATTCAATCAGAATCGGTTTAGCATTCTTATCACAACTTAACATTGTGTACCGGTACTAAATGGCAGGTTCCGGTACTCAATGACGCAACAGACAAAATTTTCTATTGCGTACCGGTACTCAAATGCAGGTTCCGGTACTCAATGCAAATTCCAGAAAATCTTGTGTTGGGTTTTGAGGAACTCAAAGTGTGATTCCGGTACTCAATGTAAAATACTGAATTTTTCAAAGATAAGTTTAACAAAATAAATCATGTACCGAAATCCAAACTTAAAATAAGTTATGAGTTAAAATCCAAGTTTCCAAAACCTCTTCTAAACCCGATTTCGATAAATTCACGATTCCAAATATTGTAAATAAACTTAAATCACCATGAATATCTTAATCATACCTGAGTGTCAACTTGAGCTCTTGTTGAATCTTCTCTGAGTCTTTGATTGCTGATTTGACAATTTGATCACGTCAAGACTCCGATTCAAATCACGAAATATGCCAACATAAAAGCCGTAACAGTGCACACGATTTATTTGGAGAACCGTGAATTTCATAGTGGTTCACATGATTTTCGGAGAACCGTGAATTGACTTTTTTTATTTCTTTCTTATTTCCTGCAGTCCATTATAGCTGCATATGAAACTTCTTATTTATTTAGTACAAATTGTTTCAAAATAGATTAACTAATATTGCGTATGAAACTGCTTATCTATCTCATTTGCTTATCTCACAACTGTTGCGTGATGGCTATAAATTAATAATGTTTCATTAAATTTTTGTTGGAAGAGATGACAAAAGCGCAAATGTATCCGAATAACTCAAACTGAAAAAGAATATTTTCTGGAGCCCCAATCTACTTCGAATCCGCAAGCACAATTCAATGAACATGCAAAAAATTCTGCTCATTCGAAATCTTCTACAAATATTAATCAAGAAGAAAATAAAATGCTTATTGAATGTATGAAATGAATATTTAGTAATTAGTATTACTGCTTGTGGATATTTCTTCATATTTTCTTATTCTTTGAACGTTAGCCACCTTTGAACGTTATCTGCTAGACCTGTTTAATTACCTTCTGCAATGTATGTTCTGATAGTAATCTTGACATCATCCAGTTAAGGAATATGGTTCGAGGAATTCTAAAGCGAGAGGAGAAGCGGCGCAAATAAATTAAAGATGCTGGAATTAATTATGAATGCCTAAAACTTGTAAGTAAATATCTCTTTCTTCTTAATCATGAAGTTATTTGGTTCTTTTTTTAGTTTAATTTTAGATTCGTCCTCCAGAAGTGAAATATAAAGCATTATAGCGCTTGTGTTTAAACATATGAGAGTAAAATGTATGCAGTCCCTATAGTAACCATGATTTTTAAAACAAGATTTTAAGTTTAAATAATTTTCAGAATTAATTAATTGGCAAAAATAGATTATTAATAGTGTAAATATGGCCCAAAAATATCGACTTTTGATCGGAGTCTGATCTTGAAAATTTGAGATCACCAGTGCGACCGTCTCGTCAAAACAAGAAAGATTGATATTCACATGTTTTTGATCCGACGGTCGGATCTTCCGCAAATCAGCGAAGAAGTTGCGGGGCCCACGACTTAAGTGAATAGTGAAATGAATAGTAACCTTTGATTTTGGTCCCCTCTCGATCGGTCGTCGGGCGATCCGCTATCTGAGATTCAAACATAGCAGTATGAGTAGTTGTTTCCAGCTAATTTTGATATTCTGAACGCAATGGCACTGACGGAATTCGCGTTTGGCGACCCGGGTGCATCGAAGTGCGTGCAATATAATTAAATGCACTGTATTTCATGGCCCGAGAATTCATTCGAGCATCAAATCAAGAAAACAAAGATGCTACTTGAAAGGTTTCGTCGAGCCGGACGTCGTGGCGAAGTCCGTTTTTCATTTCGACGACCCGTTCGTCTCGAAATGCGTGAAAAGCGTCGAAAAACTGAGTATTTTTGCAAAAACTTAAATGTTTTATGGACCAAATTACTTGGGACTCATTGCATAGGGTCTTTGTAGCATAATGAAGCTACAGTAGGGACCTGAGAGCCTGTATTGGACTGTAGAGGGATCAAATTGAAAATTTTGCAAAAATATCCATGCATACATGCATGTGACCTTTGGGCTTCGTGGGAGGTTACACGAGATGGTTCTTGGGATTCCTAACTCCCAGGAGTTATTCCTCATAACCTGGGTGCTGTGGAGGCCAAGGAGTCATCTCCATTGATCCCACCATTGAGAGAGAATCCGAGAGTGAGAGAGGAAGAGAGAGGTTGCACTCAAGTTCCTCCAACTTGGTCCCTGAATGCTCTGGAGTGTTCTCCTGCGTCCTGAGATCAAGCCCGAGCTTGCTGGGTGGCTGCGCAACGCGGGGGAGGAGAATCGGCTTCTACTTTTCTTCCCCAACTCCGGCGAGGTAAGCCCTCTTCATCCTTTGAGTTTTAAAGGTCAAGACCTTTGGAAGTGGTCTCTGTAGGTTCTAAGGATGCTCCACGCCAAGCCCCGAACCTCCATGCACGGTTGTTTGCCGGCGGTGAAGTTGCACCGCCGGAAAAGCCGCGTTGCTCCGCCTCGAGTTCTCTTCACTCCGGGCGGCTAAGGACAAAAACTAAAATGGTAGTCTTCTTCCTCTGGTCGGGCTCTTTCTCTCCGCCAAAATTGGGGTGGTTTGGTGCACTGTGGACACCGCAGCCGCCTGCCCTAGTTTCGGGAAAAGAAGGCCGCGGCCGAGCTGGTTGCTCTGGCGCCGGCGTCGCTCCTCACCGCCGGGCACATGGCCTGGAAACTTCCTGGGAGTGGGAGGACTCCATCCATGCCTTTGCATGGCATCCATGCAGCCCGAAAATGTGGCTGCCATGGATGGCTCGAGTTCGAGCTCGTTAATGGCGGCCGGCCATCCGGCGACCGCCGACGGCGGGGTCAAGCCCAGACCTTCCTAAAAGATTGCTAGGAAGCTAGTGGTGCTATCCATTGCACCTAAAACCCTCTGGTTGGGGAGTTGCCATTAATGGCCATTGGGAAGCTTGGCCGAGCTTGCTCCGCCGCCGCCGTCGTGTCCTGTCGCCGGGCACGGGTCCGGATAGCTTAGCAGGGATGAGAAGCACCTTTTGGTGCTGTTGGGAAAGGCCCAGAACCCACGGTTACAAAGTTGTAGCATGGGATTGGGTTGTTTGCATGTTAAGCAAAAGTGCCCACCAAGTGATTGTTAGAATGCTCCAATGAACCGAATTTTGTATAAGCAACTATTTAGCATCCAGAAAAGTACTGGTAGTCTCCACACACTCCCCTGAGTTTGATGCTCACTTCAGATCCTATTCTTGGGCTGTGTGGTTTTGTGTGGAGCAATGTTGTTAAGAGTAGAGCATGTGGGTTGGATCTCTTTGATCCAGCAGCTTTTGGGTTGAATGTATGAAATGAATATTTAGTAATTAGTATTACTGCTTGTGGATATTTCTTCATATTTTCTTATTCTTTGAACGTTAGCCACCTTTGAACGTTATCTGCTAGACCTGTTTAATTACCTTCTGCAATGTATGTTCTGATAGTAATCTTGACATCATCCAGTTAAGGAATATGGTTCGAGGAATTCTAAAGCGAGAGGAGAAGCGGCGCAAATAAATTAAAGATGCTGGAATTAATTATGAATGCCTAAAACTTGTAAGTAAATATCTCTTTCTTCTTAATCATGAAGTTATTTGGTTCTTTTTTTAGTTTAATTTTAGATTCGTCCTCCAGAAGTGAAATATAAAGCATTATAGCGCTTGTGTTTAAACATATGAGAGTAAAATGTATGCAGTCCCTATAGTAACCATGATTTTTAAAACAAGATTTTAAGTTTAAATAATTTTCAGAATAAATTAATTGGCAAAAATAGATTATTAATAGTGTAAATATGGCCCAAAAATATCGACTTTTGATCAGAGTCTGATCTTGAAAATTTGAGATCACCAGTGCGACCGTCTCGTCAAAACAAGAAAGATTGATATTCACATGTTTTTGATCCGACGGTCGGATCTTCCGCAAATCAGCGAAGAAGTTGTGGGGCCCACGACTTAAGTGAATAGTGAAATGAATAGTAACCTTTGATTTTGGTCCCCTCTCGATCGGTCGTCGGGCGATCCGCTATCTGAGATTCAAACATAGCAGTATGAGTAGTTGTTTCCAGCTAATTTTGATATTCTGAACGCAATGGCACTGACGGAATTCGCGTTTGGCGACCCGGGTGCATCGAAGTGCGTGCAATATAATTAAATGCACTGTATTTCATGGCCCGAGAATTCATTCGAGCATCAAATCAAGAAAACAAAGATGCTACTTGAAAGGTTTCGTCGAGCCGGACGTCGTGGCGAAGTCCGTTTTTCATTTCGACGACCCGTTCGTCTCGAAATGCGTGAAAAGCGTCGAAAAACTGAGTATTTTTGCAAAAACTTAAATGTTTTATGGACCAAATTACTTGGGACTCATTGCATAGGGTCTTTGTAGCATAATGAAGCTACAGTAGGGACCTGAGAGCCTGTATTGGACTGTAGAGGGATCAAATTGAAAATTTTGCAAAAATATCCATGCATACATGCATGTGACCTTTGGGCTTCGTGGGAGGTTACACGAGATGGTTCTTGGGATTCCTAACTCCCAGGAGTTATTCCTCATAACCTGGGTGCTGTGGAGGCCAAGGAGTCATCTCCATTGATCCCACCATTGAGAGAGAATCCGAGAGTGAGAGAGGAAGAGAGAGGTTGCACTCAAGTTCCTCCAACTTGGTCCCTGAATGCTCTGGAGTGTTCTCCTGCGTCCTGAGATCAAGCCCGAGCTTGCTGGGTGGCTGCGCAACGCGGGGGAGGAGAATCGGCTTCTACTTTTCTTCCCCAACTCCGGCGAGGTAAGCCCTCTTCATCCTTTGAGTTTTAAAGGTCAAGACCTTTGGAAGTGGTCTCTGTAGGTTCTAAGGATGCTCCACGCCAAGCCCCGAACCTCCATGCACGGTTGTTTGCCGGCGGTGAAGTTGCACCGCCGGAAAAGCCGCGTTGCTCCGCCTCGAGTTCTCTTCACTCCGGGCGGCTAAGGACAAAAACTAAAATGGTAGTCTTCTTCCTCTGGTCGGGCTCTTTCTCTCCGCCAAAATTGGGGTGGTTTGGTGCACTGTGGACACCGCAGCCGCCTGCCCTAGTTTCGGGAAAAGAAGGCCGCGGCCGAGCTGGTTGCTCTGGCGCCGGCGTCGCTCCTCACCGCCGGGCACATGGCCTGGAAACTTCCTGGGAGTGGGAGGACTCCATCCATGCCTTTGCATGGCATCCATGCAGCCCGAAAATGTGGCTGCCATGGATGGCTCGAGTTCGAGCTCGTTAATGGCGGCCGGCCATCCGGCGACCGCCGACGGCGGGGTCAAGCCCAGACCTTCCTAAAAGATTGCTAGGAAGCTAGTGGTGCTATCCATTGCACCTAAAACCCTCTGGTTGGGGAGTTGCCATTAATGGCCATTGGGAAGCTTGGCCGAGCTTGCTCCGCCGCCGCCGTCGTGTCCTGTCGCCGGGCACGGGTCCGGATAGCTTAGCAGGGATGAGAAGCACCTTTTGGTGCTGTTGGGAAAGGCCCAGAACCCACGGTTACAAAGTTGTAGCATGGGATTGGGTTGTTTGCATGTTAAGCAAAAGTGCCCACCAAGTGATTGTTAGAATGCTCCAATGAACCGAATTTTGTATAAGCAACTATTTAGCATCCAGAAAAGTACTGGTAGTCTCCACACACTCCCCTGAGTTTGATGCTCACTTCAGATCCTATTCTTGGGCTGTGTGGTTTTGTGTGGAGCAATGTTGTTAAGAGTAGAGCATGTGGGTTGGATCTCTTTGATCCAGCAGCTTTTGGGTTGAATGTATGAAATGAATATTTAGTAATTAGTATTACTGCTTGTGGATATTTCTTCATATTTTCTTATTCTTTGAACGTTAGCCACCTTTGAACGTTATCTGCTAGACCTGTTTAATTACCTTCTGCAATGTATGTTCTGATAGTAATCTTGACATCATCCAGTTAAGGAATATGGTTCGAGGAATTCTAAAGCGAGAGGAGAAGCGGCGCAAATAAATTAAAGATGCTGGAATTAATTATGAATGCCTAAAACTTGTAAGTAAATATCTCTTTCTTCTTAATCATGAAGTTATTTGGTTCTTTTTTTAGTTTAATTTTAGATTCGTCCTCCAGAAGTGAAATATAAAGCATTATAGCGCTTGTGTTTAAACATATGAGAGTAAAATGTATGCAGTCCCTATAGTAACCATGATTTTTAAAACAAGATTTTAAGTTTAAATAATTTTCAGAATAAATTAATTGGCAAAAATAGATTATTAATAGTGTAAATATGGCCCAAAAATATCGACTTTTGATCAGAGTCTGATCTTGAAAATTTGAGATCACCAGTGCGACCGTCTCGTCAAAACAAGAAAGATTGATATTCACATGTTTTTGATCCGACGGTCGGATCTTCCGCAAATCAGCGAAGAAGTTGTGGGGCCCACGACTTAAGTGAATAGTGAAATGAATAGTAACCTTTGATTTTGGTCCCCTCTCGATCGGTCGTCGGGCGATCCGCTATCTGAGATTCAAACATAGCAGTATGAGTAGTTGTTTCCAGCTAATTTTGATATTCTGAACGCAATGGCACTGACGGAATTCGCGTTTGGCGACCCGGGTGCATCGAAGTGCGTGCAATATAATTAAATGCACTGTATTTCATGGCCCGAGAATTCATTCGAGCATCAAATCAAGAAAACAAAGATGCTACTTGAAAGGTTTCGTCGAGCCGGACGTCGTGGCGAAGTCCGTTTTTCATTTCGACGACCCGTTCGTCTCGAAATGCGTGAAAAGCGTCGAAAAACTGAGTATTTTTGCAAAAACTTAAATGTTTTATGGACCAAATTACTTGGGACTCATTGCATAGGGTCTTTGTAGCATAATGAAGCTACAGTAGGGACCTGAGAGCCTGTATTGGACTGTAGAGGGATCAAATTGAAAATTTTGCAAAAATATCCATGCATACATGCATGTGACCTTTGGGCTTCGTGGGAGGTTACACGAGATGGTTCTTGGGATTCCTAACTCCCAGGAGTTATTCCTCATAACCTGGGTGCTGTGGAGGCCAAGGAGTCATCTCCATTGATCCCACCATTGAGAGAGAATCCGAGAGTGAGAGAGGAAGAGAGAGGTTGCACTCAAGTTCCTCCAACTTGGTCCCTGAATGCTCTGGAGTGTTCTCCTGCGTCCTGAGATCAAGCCCGAGCTTGCTGGGTGGCTGCGCAACGCGGGGGAGGAGAATCGGCTTCTACTTTTCTTCCCCAACTCCGGCGAGGTAAGCCCTCTTCATCCTTTGAGTTTTAAAGGTCAAGACCTTTGGAAGTGGTCTCTGTAGGTTCTAAGGATGCTCCACGCCAAGCCCCGAACCTCCATGCACGGTTGTTTGCCGGCGGTGAAGTTGCACCGCCGGAAAAGCCGCGTTGCTCCGCCTCGAGTTCTCTTCACTCCGGGCGGCTAAGGACAAAAACTAAAATGGTAGTCTTCTTCCTCTGGTCGGGCTCTTTCTCTCCGCCAAAATTGGGGTGGTTTGGTGCACTGTGGACACCGCAGCCGCCTGCCCTAGTTTCGGGAAAAGAAGGCCGCGGCCGAGCTGGTTGCTCTGGCGCCGGCGTCGCTCCTCACCGCCGGGCACATGGCCTGGAAACTTCCTGGGAGTGGGAGGACTCCATCCATGCCTTTGCATGGCATCCATGCAGCCCGAAAATGTGGCTGCCATGGATGGCTCGAGTTCGAGCTCGTTAATGGCGGCCGGCCATCCGGCGACCGCCGACGGCGGGGTCAAGCCCAGACCTTCCTAAAAGATTGCTAGGAAGCTAGTGGTGCTATCCATTGCACCTAAAACCCTCTGGTTGGGGAGTTGCCATTAATGGCCATTGGGAAGCTTGGCCGAGCTTGCTCCGCCGCCGCCGTCGTGTCCTGTCGCCGGGCACGGGTCCGGATAGCTTAGCAGGGATGAGAAGCACCTTTTGGTGCTGTTGGGAAAGGCCCAGAACCCACGGTTACAAAGTTGTAGCATGGGATTGGGTTGTTTGCATGTTAAGCAAAAGTGCCCACCAAGTGATTGTTAGAATGCTCCAATGAACCGAATTTTGTATAAGCAACTATTTAGCATCCAGAAAAGTACTGGTAGTCTCCACACACTCCCCTGAGTTTGATGCTCACTTCAGATCCTATTCTTGGGCTGTGTGGTTTTGTGTGGAGCAATGTTGTTAAGAGTAGAGCATGTGGGTTGGATCTCTTTGATCCAGCAGCTTTTGGGTTGAATGTATGAAATGAATATTTAGTAATTAGTATTACTGCTTGTGGATATTTCTTCATATTTTCTTATTCTTTGAACGTTAGCCACCTTTGAACGTTATCTGCTAGACCTGTTTAATTACCTTCTGCAATGTATGTTCTGATAGTAATCTTGACATCATCCAGTTAAGGAATATGGTTCGAGGAATTCTAAAGCGAGAGGAGAAGCGGCGCAAATAAATTAAAGATGCTGGAATTAATTATGAATGCCTAAAACTTGTAAGTAAATATCTCTTTCTTCTTAATCATGAAGTTATTTGGTTCTTTTTTTAGTTTAATTTTAGATTCGTCCTCCAGAAGTGAAATATAAAGCATTATAGCGCTTGTGTTTAAACATATGAGAGTAAAATGTATGCAGTCCCTATAGTAACCATGATTTTTAAAACAAGATTTTAAGTTTAAATAATTTTCAGAATAAATTAATTGGCAAAAATAGATTATTAATAGTGTAAATATGGCCCAAAAATATCGACTTTTGATCAGAGTCTGATCTTGAAAATTTGAGATCACCAGTGCGACCGTCTCGTCAAAACAAGAAAGATTGATATTCACATGTTTTTGATCCGACGGTCGGATCTTCCGCAAATCAGCGAAGAAGTTGCGGGGCCCACGACTTAAGTGAATAGTGAAATGAATAGTAACCTTTGATTTTGGTCCCCTCTCGATCGGTCGTCGGGCGATCCGCTATCTGAGATTCAAACATAGCAGTATGAGTAGTTGTTTCCAGCTAATTTTGATATTCTGAACGCAATGGCACTGACGGAATTCGCGTTTGGCGACCCGGGTGCATCGAAGTGCGTGCAATATAATTAAATGCACTGTATTTCATGGCCCGAGAATTCATTCGAGCATCAAATCAAGAAAACAAAGATGCTACTTGAAAGGTTTCGTCGAGCCGGACGTCGTGGCGAAGTCCGTTTTTCATTTCGACGACCCGTTCGTCTCGAAATGCGTGAAAAGCGTCGAAAAACTGAGTATTTTTGCAAAAACTTAAATGTTTTATGGACCAAATTACTTGGGACTCATTGCATAGGGTCTTTGTAGCATAATGAAGCTACAGTAGGGACCTGAGAGCCTGTATTGGACTGTAGAGGGATCAAATTGAAAATTTTGCAAAAATATCCATGCATACATGCATGTGACCTTTGGGCTTCGTGGGAGGTTACACGAGATGGTTCTTGGGATTCCTAACTCCCAGGAGTTATTCCTCATAACCTGGGTGCTGTGGAGGCCAAGGAGTCATCTCCATTGATCCCACCATTGAGAGAGAATCCGAGAGTGAGAGAGGAAGAGAGAGGTTGCACTCAAGTTCCTCCAACTTGGTCCCTGAATGCTCTGGAGTGTTCTCCTGCGTCCTGAGATCAAGCCCGAGCTTGCTGGGTGGCTGCGCAACGCGGGGGAGGAGAATCGGCTTCTACTTTTCTTCCCCAACTCCGGCGAGGTAAGCCCTCTTCATCCTTTGAGTTTTAAAGGTCAAGACCTTTGGAAGTGGTCTCTGTAGGTTCTAAGGATGCTCCACGCCAAGCCCCGAACCTCCATGCACGGTTGTTTGCCGGCGGTGAAGTTGCACCGCCGGAAAAGCCGCGTTGCTCCGCCTCGAGTTCTCTTCACTCCGGGCGGCTAAGGACAAAAACTAAAATGGTAGTCTTCTTCCTCTGGTCGGGCTCTTTCTCTCCGCCAAAATTGGGGTGGTTTGGTGCACTGTGGACACCGCAGCCGCCTGCCCTAGTTTCGGGAAAAGAAGGCCGCGGCCGAGCTGGTTGCTCTGGCGCCGGCGTCGCTCCTCACCGCCGGGCACATGGCCTGGAAACTTCCTGGGAGTGGGAGGACTCCATCCATGCCTTTGCATGGCATCCATGCAGCCCGAAAATGTGGCTGCCATGGATGGCTCGAGTTCGAGCTCGTTAATGGCGGCCGGCCATCCGGCGACCGCCGACGGCGGGGTCAAGCCCAGACCTTCCTAAAAGATTGCTAGGAAGCTAGTGGTGCTATCCATTGCACCTAAAACCCTCTGGTTGGGGAGTTGCCATTAATGGCCATTGGGAAGCTTGGCCGAGCTTGCTCCGCCGCCGCCGTCGTGTCCTGTCGCCGGGCACGGGTCCGGATAGCTTAGCAGGGATGAGAAGCACCTTTTGGTGCTGTTGGGAAAGGCCCAGAACCCACGGTTACAAAGTTGTAGCATGGGATTGGGTTGTTTGCATGTTAAGCAAAAGTGCCCACCAAGTGATTGTTAGAATGCTCCAATGAACCGAATTTTGTATAAGCAACTATTTAGCATCCAGAAAAGTACTGGTAGTCTCCACACACTCCCCTGAGTTTGATGCTCACTTCAGATCCTATTCTTGGGCTGTGTGGTTTTGTGTGGAGCAATGTTGTTAAGAGTAGAGCATGTGGGTTGGATCTCTTTGATCCAGCAGCTTTTGGGTTGAATGTATGAAATGAATATTTAGTAATTAGTATTACTGCTTGTGGATATTTCTTCATATTTTCTTATTCTTTGAACGTTAGCCACCTTTGAACGTTATCTGCTAGACCTGTTTAATTACCTTCTGCAATGTATGTTCTGATAGTAATCTTGACATCATCCAGTTAAGGAATATGGTTCGAGGAATTCTAAAGCGAGAGGAGAAGCGGCGCAAATAAATTAAAGATGCTGGAATTAATTATGAATGCCTAAAACTTGTAAGTAAATATCTCTTTCTTCTTAATCATGAAGTTATTTGGTTCTTTTTTTAGTTTAATTTTAGATTCGTCCTCCAGAAGTGAAATATAAAGCATTATAGCGCTTGTGTTTAAACATATGAGAGTAAAATGTATGCAGTCCCTATAGTAACCATGATTTTTAAAACAAGATTTTAAGTTTAAATAATTTTCAGAATAAATTAATTGGCAAAAATAGATTATTAATAGTGTAAATATGGCCCAAAAATATCGACTTTTGATCAGAGTCTGATCTTGAAAATTTGAGATCACCAGTGCGACCGTCTCGTCAAAACAAGAAAGATTGATATTCACATGTTTTTGATCCGACGGTCGGATCTTCCGCAAATCAGCGAAGAAGTTGCGGGGCCCACGACTTAAGTGAATAGTGAAATGAATAGTAACCTTTGATTTTGGTCCCCTCTCGATCGGTCGTCGGGCGATCCGCTATCTGAGATTCAAACATAGCAGTATGAGTAGTTGTTTCCAGCTAATTTTGATATTCTGAACGCAATGGCACTGACGGAATTCGCGTTTGGCGACCCGGGTGCATCGAAGTGCGTGCAATATAATTAAATGCACTGTATTTCATGGCCCGAGAATTCATTCGAGCATCAAATCAAGAAAACAAAGATGCTACTTGAAAGGTTTCGTCGAGCCGGACGTCGTGGCGAAGTCCGTTTTTCATTTCGACGACCCGTTCGTCTCGAAATGCGTGAAAAGCGTCGAAAAACTGAGTATTTTTGCAAAAACTTAAATGTTTTATGGACCAAATTACTTGGGACTCATTGCATAGGGTCTTTGTAGCATAATGAAGCTACAGTAGGGACCTGAGAGCCTGTATTGGACTGTAGAGGGATCAAATTGAAAATTTTGCAAAAATATCCATGCATACATGCATGTGACCTTTGGGCTTCGTGGGAGGTTACACGAGATGGTTCTTGGGATTCCTAACTCCCAGGAGTTATTCCTCATAACCTGGGTGCTGTGGAGGCCAAGGAGTCATCTCCATTGATCCCACCATTGAGAGAGAATCCGAGAGTGAGAGAGGAAGAGAGAGGTTGCACTCAAGTTCCTCCAACTTGGTCCCTGAATGCTCTGGAGTGTTCTCCTGCGTCCTGAGATCAAGCCCGAGCTTGCTGGGTGGCTGCGCAACGCGGGGGAGGAGAATCGGCTTCTACTTTTCTTCCCCAACTCCGGCGAGGTAAGCCCTCTTCATCCTTTGAGTTTTAAAGGTCAAGACCTTTGGAAGTGGTCTCTGTAGGTTCTAAGGATGCTCCACGCCAAGCCCCGAACCTCCATGCACGGTTGTTTGCCGGCGGTGAAGTTGCACCGCCGGAAAAGCCGCGTTGCTCCGCCTCGAGTTCTCTTCACTCCGGGCGGCTAAGGACAAAAACTAAAATGGTAGTCTTCTTCCTCTGGTCGGGCTCTTTCTCTCCGCCAAAATTGGGGTGGTTTGGTGCACTGTGGACACCGCAGCCGCCTGCCCTAGTTTCGGGAAAAGAAGGCCGCGGCCGAGCTGGTTGCTCTGGCGCCGGCGTCGCTCCTCACCGCCGGGCACATGGCCTGGAAACTTCCTGGGAGTGGGAGGACTCCATCCATGCCTTTGCATGGCATCCATGCAGCCCGAAAATGTGGCTGCCATGGATGGCTCGAGTTCGAGCTCGTTAATGGCGGCCGGCCATCCGGCGACCGCCGACGGCGGGGTCAAGCCCAGACCTTCCTAAAAGATTGCTAGGAAGCTAGTGGTGCTATCCATTGCACCTAAAACCCTCTGGTTGGGGAGTTGCCATTAATGGCCATTGGGAAGCTTGGCCGAGCTTGCTCCGCCGCCGCCGCCGTGTCCTGTCGCCGGGCACGGGTCCGGATAGCTTAGCAGGGATGAGAAGCACCTTTTGGTGCTGTTGGGAAAGGCCCAGAACCCACGGTTACAAAGTTGTAGCATGGGATTGGGTTGTTTGCATGTTAAGCAAAAGTGCCCACCAAGTGATTGTTAGAATGCTCCAATGAACCGAATTTTGTATAAGCAACTATTTAGCATCCAGAAAAGTACTGGTAGTCTCCACACACTCCCCTGAGTTTGATGCTCACTTCAGATCCTATTCTTGGGCTGTGTGGTTTTGTGTGGAGCAATGTTGTTAAGAGTAGAGCATGTGGGTTGGATCTCTTTGATCCAGCAGCTTTTGGACTGCAAAATGGCAAGCCCCTTGTTCTGGTACTGTCCAGAGATGAATGCTCCAATTTATTTAGAATTTGCACAAGTAGGTTTAAAGATTTGGCATTATAGAGCTTTATGTTTGGTTGGTTGGCTTAGGGTCTGTTTGGGGCACTTTGCGAAGTCACGATAGTGAGCTCCTGGCTATTTTGGGGTCACTGGACGCGATGCTCACCTTAGATTTGAATTTGGTTGAGCCGAAGAATTAAAAATGAATTAAAGCCTATGTTAATATAGTAAGTCATGGCCCGAAGTTTTTCTCGGGATCCGTGCTGCTGCCAAGTGGTGAGCACGGTGTTCAGCAAGTCGAGGGCCACATACTGGTGATGACGGTTCGTTAAAATGATGCTCCGATAGTTAGAACGAGCGAAAACGGCTCTCAAATGCACGTAAAAATGCAATTTCTGGAAACACTAGGGGTCTAAACGCAATTGTAGCCTTACGTGCTGTCTCGGGCAATGTGTTCATGATCTCTAAGCTTTTCGTTAGGGATCCAACGACTCTCGTTGAGCAGAAATTGATTATCGGTCCGTAAATCGACAAAATCGTCGATTTAACGGCATCCCGATGTTAATCACGCAATTCGAGAAACTGCGGCGATTACGCCTTGCTGTCTGATGTGTCCCAGTAGAATCTGGTTGAGCCAGCGGCATAGGTTGATGCCCGTATCTCCCGGGAATCTAAAATGAATTTTCGAGAGGGGTATTTTGGTAATTTTGGCGTCAATCTGGAAAAGATCCAGATTTAAGTAAGAATAGTGAATCTGTGGTTTGGGTATGTGTGAGTTGTTCCCTGATCAAAATATACGATTCAGGTTGGCACAGTCTTCGAGCATTCTGTTGGAGTTGATAGTTCGCCTGCAAACAGATGGGTTTATCTTCGGTCCGGCCTTTATCATTTCGGCCCTCTGGGGTATCGTAATTGGTCGGACCCCTGTTCTTGTTATTGCCTAGATTTCTTATTGAGCCTGCCTTTTTATTGATCAGCATTACCTCATATTGCTAGATTTGTCATACTTATGATATTTATCAGTTATCAGTTTATATTATGCCTTGCATGATTGATCTTAGTTGCTTCCAGTTATTATGACATTATTCTGGACATTGCCATGCCTGCTTGGTCATTAGCTAGTTTGCACACCTTATTGATTATCAGTATATCCTGATACATGTTATAGTAGTTGTTGATTATATTCTGCATATGATGAGATTCAGTTGGCATTCTGTTGTTGCATCCCTGTTGGGATTTTTCCGGCTTGTTGCCGATTACTTGAGTCGAGATCTGTTGGCATTCTGTTGTTGCATCCCTGTTGGGATTTTTCCGGCTTGTTGCCGATTACTTGAGTCGAGATCTGTTGGCATTCTGTTGTTGCATCCCAGTTGGAATTTTTTCGGCTTGTTGCCGATTAATTGAGTCGAGATCTATTGGCATTCTGCTATTGCATCCCAGTTGGGATTTTCCCGGCTAGTTATCGATTATCCGGTCTGTGGACCGTGAGCTTGAGCATTCGCATGATTGATCGCCCGCACTACTGTACTTCATGAACATATGCAGGGTCGCTCCCGTGTGTATGTTCTTTACCGGTAAAGTTGTAGTGGTCCAGGATTCCGTATAGTTTTTCCCATGAATCCTTGGTGTGAAACACCTATCATTGGTATATTAGGCCCACAGTGCATCAAAGGGATGCTTCGGATGGACACAGTGTGGTATTTACTGTTGGTTTGGCCTTCGGAGGTATTTGCCGAATTTTAGAGAAGGCTTTGGGCCAAACGGAGGCCGTATTTGGATTCAGCGCGGAAAAACGCTTGAAAACGGCTATTTACTTATTTATTTTGGAGTCCGGATGCCCAAAAACGGACCCCCGGAAGTTTTCTGCGCAAAATAGTGCATGGGGGGAGCTGTGGACCGGCCGGGGACACGTGGCAGGCGCTTATTGGGCCGGCGCGCCACTCTCGGTCCACGGAAAAAGGCCGCCGGTGCACGGTGGACCGGCGGGCCACATGGCGGCACGCTATTGGCCCGGTGTAGTGCGCTCGGCGCGCGGGGGCAGGCGCGGGCAGCTCGGGCAGGCCGGGCAGGTGCGGCGCGTGCGCGGTGCACGGTGGACCGGGGCGCGCCACGTGGCGGCCCCGGATTGGTCGGCCCATGTGCGCGTGGCGCACGCAGAGCCGCGCGGTTGCGGCAGTACGCACGTGGGCGCACGTGGGCGGCGGCGGCCGCCGACAGCCGTGTCGGGCGCGGGCCACGTGTCGCCGCGCCATTGGCGGGCGCGCCCACCGCGCCGCCAATCACGGGGGACACGTGGCGCTCCCCCGTTGGGCCGCACGGCTGCCGCCTGTTTGGTGGACACGTGGCGGGCCCTGGGCTGGGTCGGACGGCCGGTTGGACGCGGCAGGATCCCGTGTGCGGGCTGGGCTGGGCTGGGCCGCACTGTGCGCGCCCAGAAAATCCCGGGCCGGGCCGCACTGTTCACGCCCGAATGGGCCGGGCGCCCGAAACTTAGGACTTAAAGGGAATTTTCCCAATTGTTTTTGTGGGCCTATAAATAGGCCCTTCCCTCCCTCTTCTTCTGTTTTTTTCCAAGAGATAGAGAGAGAACCTGAGAGAGGCCATTGAAGAGAAGTTGTTCCTCACTGATTTTTCTACCTCGTGGTGCGTTCCCAGATTTTCTGGAAGTTCGACAGCGGCGATCCGGATTTTACAGTGTGCCTCGTTTTTCCCCAATCTTGGCCCGTTATCGTCGCATTTCAGTCCGAAGAGTCCCCTGCGCAGTACAGGAGTCCTTTTTCGACGATTTCTTCGCCAGTGTGTTCCTAAGAGGTAGGGCTTCGTTTTCCGTGTTGATCATTTCTCTGGATTCCGATTCCTTGGCACGATTCCCGAGGTGTTTTGACCCCCTCTTTTGCTGTTTGGGTTTTTGGACAGCGGTGACTTCGACGAATTGTTTCTCCGCGTAGGAATATCAGATCGAGGCGATTCAAGAGTCGATTTTGGGCTACTTTTCGCGAGGAACGCAACCGTGATTTTTCTGGGATTTTAGGAGCTCGGGACAGAGGTGAAATTCCTCGTTTTGCGTGCTGATTATAAAAACAGCAAATCTGTTTTGAGACTTGTAGTTTTACATCGTGTACACTTATGTGATGTTGTAGGATACTGTTTCAGCTGACGGTGTGCTTAGAGGACAGCGGGTATTTTCTTGGTGTGTTGTGCACGCTTTTCGAGGTGGGTGGCCTTGTCTTCAAGATTGATGGACTGGACATTAATTCTATCATAATAGGACCATGCATGATTGTGAGAATTACTATTCTTTGTGATATTTATCTAGCATGTGATCTTTTGCGTCCTACCATCGGTTAAATTATTGTCATCTTGGAACTTGACTTAGCACCCCGTCATATGCTGCATGTGTAACCAAACCAGTAGAAAAACTCCAACTTGGGCTAGGTTTATTCTGCTTTAGACATCCACACTTCTTATTTCTTTCCTGGACATAGTGTTATACTCGCCCGGATAGTGGGCCGAGGGGTCGGATTTCTTTTAGTGTAGGATGCATTTTACACTCGTGCTTGGGAGCAGAGTGGAGTCTGGTAGTTGTAGTTGGTGTTGTATCTGTGGCGGGAGTCGTTTGGGTAAACGGCGGTCCCGAGATGTCTTGTTTCCTTGTTTTATTCGTCGCCACTGTGTTAGCGACAGTTGTATATCCGTGTTAGTAGGACCTAGGACCCAGACTGCTTTTAGACACACATGATTTCTGTAAATTAATATTTTTCTTCCAAATCTCGAGGGGTCGCCGGAGCCTGTTCTTGTTTGATTTGGGTGATGGCAATAGCCCTTCGGGGTTTGGAAAATAATACTTATTTAAACGGATTTTCTTAAAAGAACTAAAATATATTAAATTGGGTTTCTCAGATTTAAAACAGTTTTCAGTAATAACTGTCATCTTTTTATTACCACTTCCTCACCCGAGAGAAATTGGGTGATCTGGGTTCTAGGGGCCGTTCCTTTTTGGGACGAAAGCTACGGGGGCCATGCCTGGAACCTGTTCTTGTTTGATAGGGTTGTAGGTGTAGGTTTTCCGGAACTTTCGGACCCTGGTTGGTGTCTTCCGCATGTTGTACCGAGGTTGTCATGTTCCCGAACTGTAAGGGGATCGGGAACCTCGATAGGTGGAGCCTGGAGTCTGTTCTTGTTTGATTGGGGTTCTAGGCGCCGACCTATCAGGGTTTTCGAACCCTTATGGTGTCGGTCCTTTCTGTGTTATTTGTGAGTTTAGTGCTCTGACGTGGGAACCGCTGGATTGACGGTGGTCCCGGCTGTGAGTATTTCTAGCCAATGAGTTGAGAGCTGATGTTAGTTACTGTCGGCCTTGTTGATCATGGATTTGGACTATAGCCTGCATGAGCCATATTGAGCTCGACAGAGATGCGCGGATACTTTCCTCGGTGGGGTCGCGCCCCTCGAGTGCCACTCCGGAGTTGGGCCTGTTACTTGCTATCGCGACTTGTCGACGCAGTCCCTCTGGCTGGCCCAGTTTTGACAGTCACGGACACCCTACGGTAGACCCGTCCTGTTGAGGATTTGCGGCAGTAGGTGGGCGCAGGTTTGACTAGACCCTATGCGGCAGTCAGTATAGATTGGTTGACTATACTTGAGTTTAGTAGATGCATCATGTTTTCATCTGTTCCACTTTTTGAGCATTTAGATAGAGGCATAGTAGCTGTAGAGTTATTCTTTTCCAGGCCCTTTCTTTCAGTATCACATTGTTACTTTATGCCTCTAGTAGACTTAGTGGGCAGACCGTTGGGCTTGTTGGCGGCACCCACTGAGAACTACTGTGGGATGTAGTTCTCACACCCGTCGTGGTGTATTTTTCCCCAGGGACTTCTACTCCTGTTCCTGCTACTCTTGTTGCTGCTCCGGCTGATCGAGGTAAGGGAGTCGCGAGATAGATCCCTACCAGTCGTCGTCCAGAGAGTAGATGTACCCCGTACTATTTTGAGAGTTATATTTTGAGAGACCTTTGTAGTGAGGTTCACTTGTACTTTTCTTCTTATTGAGAGACTTATGTATTTGTGTGAGGACTTGGGTTGTATTATTTATTTCAGTAGTTTACTTTTCAGCTCTGATATCTGTATAGCTATAGTATTATTCATATTGCAGGATAGACGCTTCGTCCATACGGGGTTCACCGTATGGGCGGCGGATCTGTTGGCGGGCCCGGGGTTGCAGTTTCGACCCCGGGGCGTGACAAAAGTGGTCTAGAGGAAGGACCCGTGAGCCCGTTGGGGTATGACAGCAGATTGGTGTACAGGTGAAATTTTTCCTGAGGTCTTGTTGGCCAATATGGTGGCTTTGATTGGGTATTTTGTTATTCTACCATTGATGCATTGCTTGCCTGTTTATCATTATCATCTTATGATTTCTCAGTTCTTGTTTAATATATATATCAGCATACTCTTATTATGATAGTTTAGTATCTTGTTATGCTCAGCACTGTATTCATGATTATTCCGTTATCAGCTTGTTATACCTGCCTTACCTACTGATCTCTTACTATCCGCTAGTTATTGTATGCCAGTAGGTACGATCTGCTATTTCTCGGCTCGTCGTGCCCACTGTGATACACTGTCGATGTATCTCACACCCCCTGGGTGACCATTTTTCATATTGCGCGGGTGTTGGGATGTCGGGACGTGATGATGAGATGCCGCATTAGATATGACCCTGGACATCCGTTGTTATCTTTATTAGTTTATTAAGCATGTAATTCAAGTTGTAATAATTGTAATAAGTTGTTGTAATCTGTTTAACTTTTCTTTAGAGTTCGTAGTTTAGACTACTCTGATGTTGGTTTGTTATTGTAGAGCCAAGCATGTATAGAAAAAGCTCAATCCAATAGGGATTGAAAATTTTCTATATATGTGGCGGTCTGTTGCGCCCTTGCTGTTTTCTAAATTCTGATTTAAACAAAAAAATATTTAGACTCTGTTTTTTAACTCGGGGCGTGACAGTCCCTGAACTATCCTGATAATGCAACTTGATCCCTGAAATTTTCACTTATACATTTTACTTCCAACAAATGTTGCACTTCCATTGTTGACTGTTGGAATAAATCTGACAGCCGTGTCAGCTTTTGCTGTAAAATGACCTTCTTAACCCTGTTTGGGATAAAATGACTACTTTATTAGAGGAAAAAGATTCTTTTGCCGAGGTTGGGATAGAAAGATACAATCAGGGACTAAAGAGTTCAAACAAAAGCACATAGGACCCATTCTAATCCATACAAATTGCCCCAAATGTAATCTACTTGCCAGATTAACTGCCTGTTTGGCCTGGCTATCGAATTAGCTTCTCTGGAAGCATCAACCATGTACGAAAGTCTGGAGATCAGCTGTAGTATGGAGCTAAAATAAGCTTCGTGGCTCTTAATAAAAAAGCTCCAACTGAGCCATGCATTACAAGGGATTAGGCTCTGTGTTTTCTTTTACACTGAAGTAGGATGATTTATCAGAGTTATTACATTACTGTAAAACTATCAATAATATATTGCTTACACTTTTCTTTTCTCTTTTTTTTCAACTTTTTTCTTCCTGTCAACGGCTCTCTTTGATAATAACTCAAAGCTTAAAAAGCTTAAACACTGTAAGAAAGTTGTAAGTTTTCTTTTTCTTGCTTAAATTTATATACTAAATAGAGATGCATGTATCAAATTATATTTTGAGTTTGATAATCTTTCACTTTAATAATATCTTGCTCTTTGTCCTTTTTTATGATAAAATAATTATTTAATACTAAAAAATATATTCTTTTAGATTTCAGACGCATCTAGCGCTGATAATATTCATCTATAATCTCATTGCCCATCTGGTAAACATTAAACTTATCTTAATTAATTTTTATGTTAAAAAATTATTTGACTAATTAATTATTAACTTGAGTATTATTGAATTTACAGGTTCAACATCTTAATTGTAGAGCTCATTAAGACTGGATCTGATATGATATTTTTACTTTTTTTTCTCATCTTTCTTTCTCCTAGGTTAAAAAGTTTGAACTTGTTGGTACTGTGATTTAGTGACTAAATACTCATTTAAAGATATACATATACTACTTTGAGACATTTTGGTGTTAATTAGTATAACTACAAAAAAAAAATTATATTTTCTTTTGTTAATTCAAATCAAGACAAATTAAATTAAAGATATGCTAAGTATGCTTAATGATAATAAGTTATCATAAAGTGGTATTATATTTTAAAGTGTCACATATCAAGAAAAAATAAAATAATTTTAAAAAAATGGAATATTTATTAAGTGTCACTGAAAAAAAAAAAAAAAAAAAAAAAAGTGCTGCTAGAATATAATTTTGTAGTATTTTTATGTGCTGCTAAAAGCTTAAATAAATGTTGGTAATTTAGCAGCACTCATTTTAGATTATACCGACACTTTTAAAAAATGTCACTATATACCTAACAACTCCACATATAGCAACACTTTTTAAAAGTGTTGATAAGTTAGCCAGCAGTACTTTTTTTGGTATGTACCGTCACTTAAAAGTGTCGCTATATACCGTTTTTGTTGTAGTGATAATCGTCAACACATCAAAACTTAAGGTAAAAAATGATAGAACTCAATCAGGACTACCAACACAAGATTATGAAACTGCTGATTATTGAATGTCAGGCATACAACATACACTGCTGCACTTGTAAGGCAAACATATGATGAAAATAAAATAAACAAAAATATGAGCTAATTTATATAACTATCATACAAGAAAAAATGCAAGAAATCTTATTAGTAGCAAGAGTGTGCCTCAAACACTACATGCAATGAATAATTTGCACGTGTTATACCTTAAGTTCAATTTGCTAAATCCCCGAGTTCATTGATTGCTAAAACCAACAAATGATGAAAGCACCAACACATGTTCTAAAAGAGTCAACAAATGAAGAAGGCTGTCTGAAAATAAAAGAAAGAACTAATCATGAACAGTCATACATTATTGGTGAAAATGAAAGAAGGCAGATATAAGAATCATTTTGATTCTTACATTGCAGATAAGAACATGTTCAACGTACATATATGCATCAACCAAAAGATTTACATACGAAATATTTTGAAAAACAACTTGACAAAGATGCACACAACAAGCACATGGACTGCTGAAAAAACTTGCCCAGATGAACATTCTCAAGTCTCTTCCACTGAGAATCTCAAAGTTTGATCTTCTCTACCTTATAAATTTTCAAAAAACCTATAGCTGACAACAAAAAAAGAAATACATCTTTATAACTCCAAGTCTATCAGATAAATTTCTTATTCAGATCAACCGTGTTTTCAATCCAAACAGGCGAAAATTAAGGAACTCAACTTTCAACTATGCGCCTCCACCTTTGCCAGATACGAATAAGCCACTAAGCCACATTAACACACACGTAATAAAGGGTAATCCAATAATATCTAACTATAAGCACAATGAAAATAATAAGTACCATCCTTGCAAAATAATTGGCTAATACATATTCGTGTGGTCTTCATGAACCTTGAAACAACCAAGAAAAGTTGGTAGTTGGTACACAAATCATATGTGAAACCCACAGGCACAAAGCCTTCACTTCCGGATTTAATAAGTCATAATAACCAGGAACAAGCACATTATCTGAACAACAGCTAGCAGCAAACTTTGCCCAGAAAAAACGATACAAAAATTGCTACATACTTGAAACAGAACAAGGTCCTATCCAGGACTACACATTACAGTCATCACAAACCCAGGCGCACTCTTAATAGAAAAAAAATAGAAACCTAAAACAGGTGTAGCAAAAAAGATTTCTTAATAGAATAACTAGCACCCATTTGACTTGTTTTAAGCCAAGCTAATTTGTCTTCTACCTAATGAATCTCACCTAACAAAGGTTAAGAGTAATCTTTCTTGATGCCATGATTTATAAAAAGAAAGATTATACTTCTCTCAAGTAATACTTATCCTAAATCCTCACTATATAAACTCTTAATTTAATCTTCTAGCCCAGTACTCAATCGCATTATCTGATACGTCCAATCAAACAATTCCTTCGATACAATCTACAATCAATGCAAACAACTATGCCATACCAAGCTGAACCCCCTATAAAGAGAAATCCAATCTTCCCTTACAACCCTAGCCCCGTCCCGCCAAACAAACACACACCCACACGAAAAGAAAAAAAAAAAAGAAGAGAGAAAGAGCTAGTTGGATACTGTGCACTTAACTACTATATTCTACGATGTATAATCAAGTTTTCTTGCATCATTCTCCATATGGGTGGGTAAAGAAACTAGTTGGGTCAAGGAAATTTTGGTTAGGAACATGGCATATAGCTACATTCATATGACCAAGCTTACATTCATATGACCAAAATCTGCTGCTACTAATTAAATCTGCCGCGGAATTTGCATTCATATGACCAAAATCTGCTGCTACTAATTAATCAGACGCTAATTAGTTGTTTCATATTAATTGCATATAACTTTTTTTCTCTAATTAGTAGCAGACCAAGCTTAATTAGTTGTTTCATATTAATTGCATCAATGTTGTTTCTCTAATTAGTAGCAGACCAAAAGGTTAGAGTTTTCCGCGGCAGCAGCTGAGACATGACGCTAATTAGAGAAAAAAAGTTACATGCAATTAATATGAAACAGCTAATTAAGCTTGGTCATATGAAACAACTTTGAATGTAAGCAATATAAGAAACAACTAATTAAGCTTTTGAAACCTCACTGCCATTAATATAGTTGATAAGTAGTCATATGCAATTAATATGAAACAGATGTTATGAGAAAGTTTACAAGTACAACATCCAAATGCCAAATGTGATCTACAAATTGCAAAAGGCTTACATACGCAAATCATTAGTTCAAAGCCTATAAAAATTACCCCTTGAGTACTATTAGTTTCTGAATTTTACCTATAAAAATTATCTACATGACAAATGGGAAGTGGGTGCTTTTTGCTAACAAAACAGTCTTGTGATACTAATGGATCCCATATGCTAGAGTATTACCATTTTTTTTTTTCTTTTACAGAATTTTGACAGTTGGACAAGCAATGGTGTTGTACTTAAATTAAAGAATGAAAGGCATCGATTGAGAAAGAAGAGGAACTCGCCGGCGAGGAGATCGGCGGCGAGGAGCTCATCGGCGAGGAGATATGCGACGAATGGCTCACTGGCGAGGAGAACGACGGTGACAAGCTCGCCAGAGAAGAGATCGACGGCGAGGGGCTCTCCGGCGGGGAGATCGGCGGCGAGGAGCTCACTGGCGAGGAGATATGCGGCGAATGGCTCACCGGCAAGGAGAACAACGGTGACAAGCTCGCCGGCGAAGAGATCGATGACGAGGGGCTCACCGGCGAGGAGATCGGCGGCGAGGGACTCACCGCGAGGAAATCGGGCGTCGAGGAGAAGAGGAATAGGGTAGGGATCGAGAGAGGGTTTTGAGAAAAGAGGGTCGAGAGGATGAAGAGAGGGTTTTGAGAAAAGAGCTCTTTGTGGAAATAGAGTGACCAAATGGGGGCCCGAGGGGATTTTAAAATAAGATTTTGCATGAGCTAACTAACTAAGGGCGAGGAGTGTAGGGAGGGAATTCCCAATTAAATTTTAATATTAAATATTAAATATTAAATATTAAAGATAGTATTAAAGTTTTAATTTTAAATTTTAAAATTTAAAATTTCAATTTTCGGATTACAAATTTCAAATTTTTAAATTTCAAAATTTAAATTTTTGAATTTAAATTTTAAATTTTAAGTTTTAAAATTTAAATATTCAAATTATAAATTTAGATTAAAATTTTAAATTTTAAATTTTTCAGTAGTAGTTTTAAATTTTAAATTTTAAAATCTAAATATTCAAATTTAAATTTGAAATTTAGATTTTAAATTTGAAATAAAAAATTTAAATTTAGATTTAAAAATTTAAAATTCAAAAATTTTGGTGGCAATTTAAAATTTTTAATTTTTAGTTTTAAAATTTTAAATTTTAAATTTTAAATTTTAAAATTTGAAATTAGATTTTAAAATTTGAAATAAAAAATTTAAATTTAGATTAAAAAATTTAAAATTTATATTTTAAATAACCAAAGACAAAACAATTCTTTACTAGCTAAAATAGTATCACCGCACCAAGTTAATTATTATTACTATAAATAGTCCTTTAGTGGCCACATTAAGTTAATTATTCTAGGCAATAAAAATAGCCATTTAGTGGTGATAGTAGTATTGCCACTTTAAATAAATAAATTATTGGCGTTGTTTTTAACGCCACCATAAATAATCATACAGTTAATAAAGATACGACGGAAAAATCGGTTTACACTTTATATTGATAAGAATAAGGGAATACAAGTAGGGAAAAGGGATAGAATGATTAATTAAGCCTAATCCTAGAAAAGCAGTAAAAAAGAAGAAAATAGAGTTAAGTTATTACCTACTCCTAGATAGGTGAAAAGCTGGGATGGTACCGGGCTTACGAGTTTGCCGGACCCTGATCTCTTCGATGGTTCGGGTATTTATACACATCCCGAACAAAATGATTAGGCGCCGATTTTGAATTTCGAATGATCGGCGTAATCTGGGAGAGGTTATCGGGAAATTCTCAACCATTTCCTTTTGAGTCGATTAGCCTCAATAGGATGGTCACAGCTTCCCATCTAGGTTCATCCCCTGATCGTTGCGCCGGGGCGTAATTCTCAGCACTTTCCGGCGTTGGGCATTGCTGGCCCTTCTGGGTTAACCCGTTAATTGTTGCATCGAAGCGTGATCTTCGGCGCTTCCCTTTGCTAGACGCCGCTTGCTGCTTCGGGGTCCGTTACGAGATTCGCACCTGAATCTCTACTTCATTCTTTCCAAGATCTTTTCTTCTTCTTCTTCTGTAGCTTCGAGCAGCTGAGAATTGACCTTGACTTCGCCTTTTCCGTCGCTTGATTGAGGCGGTCTGGTATCTTTCTTTGTCCGTTTCTCTTGTCGGCCGATTCTCTTATCGGCTGGCGCCTTCAGCCCGTAGCCTATTGTTATGCATTGTGCCTTTATGTGACCGAAATTGGTCCGATCGGGATGCGAACCCTTCTTCAGTTGAGGCATGCACCTCGTACTATATTGCTACACACCTAAGACCAGCTCGAAACAGAGTGCGGGTCTCTTCTTCTTCGGCTTGATCGACTGAAGGTAGATTACGACCCTGCCTGCATCGTCGACTGTTCGGAGCAATCAAATACCTTTCTTCAACCGTAGCCGGCCCTAGCCGCTGCGATGGTCCTTGCATCGGCTGCCTATCCTATCGGCCGATGCTCGATATCGCGTGCCGCATTCTTACTCGGCTAGGATCGGTCTCAATTGTGTCACGCCCCGAGACCGCCAATTTGGACAGTTCGGGCGCGCTAACAGACCCGCCAATCGGGCATGACCTTTCAAGACCCGAAAGGAACGGTTCATTCCAACAATTACAGTTTAGTGTAGCGGAAAAGTAAACAATCAGAGAACTAAACTATGAATTTAAAAACTTCCATTCATTCAAACGAACAGTTAGAAGAAAATGAAAGTACAACACTTGAGCGAAATATTAAACTTTGCTTATGTTACAACTCTCTTGAACATACAACTACTATACAAAAATTACATCTTTTTTTTTTTTTTTTTTTTTCCAAATGAAACTTAAAACATTTAAATTTTACATTGTTCCATACATACAAATTTCGCTCAAAAGGAAAAATACTCCAAAAGGGTGCTGGCGACTCTAGACTGCTAGGTCGCTACTCTGCTGAGCTCTTGCCCCTGTCGCGCGCCTCGCTCGATGTACCTGTATCCGCCTCGACCGCTGTATCCGTACCTGAACCTGTGGGGATGTCACCCAAGGGGTGTGAGAACTACGACCGAGTTCCCAGTGGGTTCAACCACCGAGAAAGAATGTTCTACACCACTTGGTCCAATGGAAGCAAGATAGCAAGATAACTATGCTATAAATAACTGCAGATGCTGACTAACATGATCATAACCTGTATGAATAAATCTACACTATCTGTGTATGTTCCCTGACTCACTGCTATCAATCGTGCCACTCTGGGCTACTATCCATAAGCTCGGCCACTATGCCGCTACAAAAGGGTTATGCTAATCCGGCCACCTAAGCCACTCTATTACCTCTTTATTCTTTTCACATTCTTGTGTTTTAATCTCAAGCTACTCACCCCTTGGAAAACCTCGCCCCCAACAGGCCCCAGCCCGGCAGTCATGTTACCATAAGGCGAGACAGTCCAAGGTTATCGATAGCTTTCCTTTTTCTCTTTTCTTTTCTCATTGCCTCAAATGAGTTTAAGGCACCTTGGCACTCATTTTCCTCGAGAGTGAAATCTGCTCAACCCTCTCGTCTTGAATGAGTTTAAAGCACCTTGGCACTCATTCACTAGGGAGTGAAATCTGCTCAACCCTCCCATCGGCAACTTGCCCTTTTTACTTTAATTCACTTGGGAGTGACATATGCTCAACCCTCTCAATTAGCCATTTAGACTTTTCTTTACCGGGTCTGAGTGTTCCAAAAGACGGATGCCTACAACCCCAATCAAATAAGAACAGGTTGTGACACCGCCTCCCGTAGTACTCGGCCCAATGTACTTTATTTTTCCTGTTTACCTTTTCTTTAACATTCTCTTTACACTTTTGGTTTCAGATGAGTTTAAAGCACCTTGGCACTCATCTACCCGGGAGTGACATATACTCAACCCTCCCGTTAGCATTCATGCCTCAATGCATTCTCTTTTACTTTTCTTTCTTTATCCTAAATTCTTTACTCTAGGAGAACTTGGGTGTCTCTAACACCATTTTAGATTGAACATCTTGTTTGTTCACATTTTCTCTTAACCTTGCCACTTGGCAATTTCTTAGCTTCTTAGCCCTTTTCAACTCTTCCTACTTGCTTGTTCTCATTTTGCAACCCTATATTCATAATTAACCTTAGGGTTTCACTATGTCACAAGGACATGAATCATCTCGAATTTCCTGGCCTAGAGTTATTAACTCTACATTCACTTTACATTGGCCTAGAGTTTATTAACTCTAATTGCATTCAACTTATTCCTAGAGTTCATTAACTCTATTTTTAACTCCTCATCATTTCCACCCTAGAGTTCATTGACTCTAAGTTCCACTTTTCATTATCCCTAGAGTTTATTAACTCTATGATTTTCTCTTTTTCACATTAACCTAGAGTACATTGACCCTATGTTTTTCCATGCTTCACTTGTCCTAGAGTTCATAACTCTATGTTAAATACTCTATATTCAACCTTAGGTTATCTCCTAAGTTGATGCCACTCGTTCTTCTAGGATTAACTCCTAGGTTGACATGCCACTCATTAAATCCTTATTCTAGGTTTTCTCCTAGGTCTTACAACCATCATGCATTTTCTCTATTTTTATCCACATAATATTCTAGGGTTATACCCTAACATGATCACTCTACACATAAATCCTTTACTCCTTATACTCATGCACAATTTAACCTACAATAGGTTTAATATAATCCTCTCTTAGGGTTAAGCCCCTATTATCACATACATGGTATTAATTCCCTAAATGCTTACTAACATGCTTTTAGGTCAGAAAGCAAAGGAAAAAGTGGAGAGATCACCCATTTTCGGAAGAATCCCCCACCTCGATGTTTCCTCATGTTCTTGAAAGAGACGAATTTTACTCTTTTGATCTCCGAGGTTTTCCTAAATTGTAAGGAAAGAAAATCATGAAGCACTCGCTTTACATAATCTACTAATTCCAATATAACGATAAAACTGAACCTCTTTGACAACTAAAAGGGAAAAATCCCTATCTGATCACTTTCCCAGAAAAAGACTATTTTTGGACTGACTCACAAAAATGGGAGAAGAACAATCCCCCCTTGACATGTTGCCAAAGAGAAATTTGCTCTCTTTGGCCATGGGCCAAAATGCTCCAAAAATTTGAGAAAACTCAATTTGAGCAATTCCCCCAATTACCGATTTCGCACATCGGCAAAATCAAGAATTTGCATTCGAAAATTGGAGAGAAACTGAATTTGAGCAATTCCCCCAATTACCGATTTCGCATATTGGCAAAATCAAGAATTTGTATCCAAAAATTAGAGAGAAACTCAATTTGAGCAATTCCCCCAATTAATGATTCTGCTTATTCAGGGAAAATGAAGAAAGAAGAAATTTTTCTTCCTTCTTCTTTTCTTTCTTCTTTTCCTTTTTTTTTTTTTTTCTTTGTCAAATCAACTCCTGCTGCTGGGCAGCAGCTTGCACAGCTGCTGCCCTGCAGCAGCCCCTGAAGCTGCTTATGCAGCTCATTCAGCTGCATAAGCAGCTGAAACCTGCTGCTGCCGGCAGCAGCTAGGCCAGCTGCCAATGCAGCTGCTTGGCAGCTGCCTGGCTCCATGCGCAGCCATCCCAGCTGCCCAAGGCGGCTGCCTTGCGGCCCCTTTCTTCTTTTTTTTTTTTTTTTTTATTTTGTTGCTCTGCTGCCCAAGGCTGCTGCATATAGCAGCAGCAGCTGCAGCAATTGCTGCAGGTGCAGCTGCTGGCCAGCAATGCCAGCAGCATTGCTGCTGCTGGCCGGCAGCATAGCTGTTGCCAGCCAGCAGCATAGCTACGCAGCTGCTGCTGCCAAGCAGCAACAACAGCTAAGTAGCTGCATGTGCAGCTGCTTGGCAGCTGCTTAGAGCAGCAGCAGCTGCTGCAGTTTCTTTTTTTTTTCTTTTTTTTTCTTTTCCTTTTCCCTGCACAAGAAAGAGGAGAAAGAGGAAGAGAAGAGTACCTTTTTTTTTTTTTTGAAGAACTGAGAGGAGGGAGATTATCTTCTCTACTTCTTCTTCTTCTTCTTCTTCTTCCGTTCTTTCCTCTTCTTTCTGTCGTTTCTTGCTCCAGTAGAAAAGAGAGAGAGAGGGAGAGAGAAAAAGAGAGAGAGAGGGAATAAATGCCCTGTAGGTGGTGGTTGGATGGGAAGTGTGCAATTATACTTTTGCCCCCAACTTATAATGAATTTTCCAAATTGCCCTCATTCCCTGCAGTTTTGCCCCTGTAGAGAGCAAATTCGGATACCCCTCTTTCTCTGCGTTTTGCCGTCAACAGGGAGATCGAAATTTCAATTTTTCTTCTCTCCTTTACTCTACAAATTTTTCTTAAACTCTCCACGATTTCTTTTAAATTTTTGGGCTACTCTAAGCCCTCTAAAGAGAGCCCTGAAAAAGCTTCGCGATAAACTGCGTCAGCAAAAACTGCAGTTTCAAAATTCTTGAAGCATTTTTCTTCGCTTCGTTCTCATATTTTCCTTTAATCGCTCACCTCGGCACTTCACCCCTTTTAATCAGAAAACTTTTCTGAAACACTCCACGATTTCTTTTAAATTTTTTGACTAAACTAAGTCTTCGAAACAGGGCTCCGAAAAAGCTTGCCGATAACAAAATTCAGGATTCCTGAATTTTGCTAAGTCCTTGAGCTTCAACTCACTTTTCGACCCGATTCTATTCGCGTCAGTCCGAAACGCACCGAACTCGACTGTAATCATATTTAAAATATGTTACAAGTCTTTTCGCCGCATTTCGTCCTTTTGCGAATTCGGCGGAGGAGGACTTAAGTTTTGCAAATTTGAAGCTTCAAACTCTCAACTATAACTCACTTTTCGACTCAACGGCTTTTGCGTCGATTCGAAATGCTTCCAACCTACTTGTAATTACATTTGAAATGTGTTACAAGTATTTTTGCTGAGCTTCTCCACTTTGCAGAAATCGGCGAACTTAAGCTTTAGAATTTGAAACTTCAAATTCTCAACTACAACTCACTTTTCGACTCAACGGCCTTTGCGTCGATTCGAAATGCTTACAACTCACTTGTAATTACATTTGAAATGTGTTACAAGTATTTTTGCTAAGTTTCGCCATTCTGCGGAGATCGGTGTACTACATTCTTCCATATTTTGAATAAATCATAATTTAGCACTTTTCTCTGATTTCAATAAAAATAGTATTTCATACCATTTTTATTTATATTTATTTATATACCATAAATCTGGTACATTACAAATTGAGACCCGAGCCCTTCTTTGCTGACTCAAACCTCTGTCGGCTGACGCCCTCAGCCGATAGTATACGCCACGTGTCACTCTCCTCAAGTGGCAAAAAATCTGGTCTCAATAATGCCCCCTCGGCAATCGCCTAATGGGCCGTTCGGGCGATTGTCAAAAATGAGTCATCTTCTGGCACGAATAACACTGTCCAATGATCATCCTCATATCTCAGCTAGATATTTTCTCTCTGCCCGAGGGATTTGCGAACAGGCTCCAATCTTTCTTGATTTTCGACGAAACCGTCCTTCGCCGTTCTCCCTATTAGATGCTGCTGCTTTCCGAGGGTTTATGTCGTTCCTCCTCGTCGGCTTATAAGTAGGGCCACTACTCACAGCTTTATCCACATCTCTCTCTTTCCCTCATAATGATTATAATGATTTCGCTACAACAGTGCTCTGGTTGTAACTTTTTCCCCCTTGAGGGTGGTTTTGAGGTGGCCTCTCAATTTAACCTTAGCGATATTGTATCGTTAGGTGACAAAAGGCCGTTCTCACCTCGGACTCCCGATAGAGTTTCTTCCGACGCAACTCCTGTGCGTGATCCACCCTTCCGAGATCTTACGTCTAGTGGTCCAGCTGACCTTCGTCCTCTTTCGAAGGATTATACTTGTGAAGGTCATGTGCTTGACAACCGGCTTTTGCCCCCACTCCAAGGAGCTTGGAGGATTTCAAGCCGTTCGGACGTCTGGCCCTTGTCGGGAACGAGCCTCGTGGTGCTTCGACCAGCTTTTCTGCGAGGTCGGGGGCCTTCATCTCTAGGAGAAACCGCATGATCTTCTCCCGTTGCATGCAAGGAACCAAGGAGTCTAAAGAGACTTTGCGTTCTCTTTTGCTCCCCCTCCTGTCGACTCCAAAGGTGATCGAGCGTCTCAATTTCCTGCAAACAACGTTCAGTCGTTGCCAGCCAGAAGACGGCCGTATAAATCAACTTCTCGATGGAGCGTCCGACTTCGAATCTTCTTCTTCTTAAACACTTTTGTATTTTGCTCTTTCTTTGAGTTGTATACACGTCTGTTGATCAAATGTGAAGTCCTCTTATATTCTTGCTCCACATCCTCCAAAATCAACAGTTGTGTTTCAGGAATCTTCTTGATCGGTTATTCGCTTTCCGATATGTTGGTTGTATGTGCGTTACATTCAGCTTTGGCAGCCTCGAGTGTAGCCTAGCGTTTTCAGCCGAAATTCGCACATTCCTCATCTGATGCCTTTTGGCTAATCGGGGCGCCTTGCTCTCTGATTCCTCCCATCAGAATTAGGGTTCTCATCGTCGGTCTTCTTGACCGATCAAGCGCTTCATCCGCTTTCGGTCTTGACTGTGTTAGCCAAAAGGTTCTCCTGGTCGTCTCTTCTTGGCCGACCCTCGATCCTCAGGCCCAGGTGGGGCCTAAATCAGTGATTCCTTTGACACGACCCCGGCGGGTCTATATTCTTGGTTACTTCAACCAAGAGCTTGTCGAACTTCAGCCCTTTCCAATGGGCCTGGTATGGGTCTCCCATGCACACCTTCTCGGTCGAAGGCTGTAGAGACCCGGACGTCGGCCGCCTATCCGGCCCGGCCACTGCGCCTAAGGTGTCCCACAGATGGGCAAATACTGGTGAGCCCCTCCTGAGGTATCGAGGCCTTCAGCTGCGCCGGTGTGGGCGACGACCTACCTTGACCGTCCCGGCTTTGGTGCGGTCCTTGCGGAGGGACCTTTTCGCCGCTCCTGTCCCCAGCCCGAGGCTGGATGCACAGCGGTGGGGAAGGCAGATGGTCCCCCCAACAATTCTCTGACAGATGGCCGATATTCTGCACCATCGGCCCACTCCCCATCCGGTACGAGATCATTTGCGGCTTCACTACCCCCGGCGGTTGTGCCACTGTGCGGGGCATATCCTGCCATGCTCCCTTAATTATCGGTGTTGTTCGCGCCGATGGTATCAAGCTCGCTGGGGGCGGCTCAAGCTGGTCATCTTGGTCCCAAACCACCCTCTGATTCGGGATTGGCCTGCTATTCTCGCTGCCCCCAGATTCCAACGAACAGGGCGACTCAGACGAACCCTAGTCGATCTCCCGCTGGTGACCGATGCTCAAAATCGTCAGCCTATCCTAAGCTGGGATAGGAGCCATCTGTGACTGCCCTACCCCCGGCATAAGTGTCGTTGTGGGGGGCGTAATCTGTAGCGCCTCTGGTGCTGACAAAACTGACTGAGTCGGTAGCAACGGTGGTGGGGCTGCTGGAGCTCCCTGTAGCTCTTCTCGGGCTAGGAACTACCCGAATCGAGCAAGACTTTCATCCGTAGTTGGGGCATTGGCATCCTAGGCTCGAATCTTGTTTTCTATGGACCTCATCATTTGGGCTAACTGCCCATATATCTCTGATAGGGACGGCTTCGGTAGTGTCGATTCCCCGTATGGCTCCGGGAACCATGACATGCTTGCGGTAGGATTAGGTAATAAATACCTGAGGGTCCCATCGGGCGTGCCAAGAAGGTTGTTGGGGCCAAAATGTGACTTTCGCGCGATCGGCCCCTGCTGGGTGACCCTCGAGAGGTGTCTAAGTGCGCCGCGTGCCAACAATCAAGCGATCGGGCCGAGGAGGGATCCGCTCGGCGGGGTTCTCCTCTGGTAACTCCTCGCAACTGTAACGACCGGTGACTGCCGAAGCGGGTTCGCGGAGGTAAAGAAGGATCGCCAGTTTCGACTTAGATGGGTCGAACCGTTTGTAGATAAATGTACGGTTGATGAGCCGATTGTAACTTTAAAGCTCAAGAAAGGTAAATAAAAACACGACCAGTGGGTCGGTTTATACTCTAAATGCACAAAAATAACAAGATAAAGACATGGCTGAGCCGGTTTACACTTTAAATTAATAAATAAACACACGACTGAAAGGCCGATTTACACTTTAAATTGATAAATAAAGACACGACCGAAAGACTGGTTTACACTTTATATTGATAAGAAGAAGGGGATACAAGTGGGAAAAAGGAATAGAATGATTAATTAAGCCTACTCCTAGGAAAGCAGTAAAAAAAAAGAAAAAAGAGTTAAATTACCCTACTCCTAGATAAGTGAAAAGTTCGATGATTCGGGTATTTATACACATTCCGAATCATGTTATTAGGCGCCGATTTTGAATTTCGAATGATCGGCGTAATCTATGGGAGATTATCGAGAAATTCTCAACTATTTCCTTTTGAGTCAATTAGCCTTAATGGGATGGTCGCAGCTTCCTGTCTAGGTTCATCCCCAGATCGTTGCGCGGGGGCATAATTCTTGGCACTTTCCGGCGCTGAGCGTTGCTGGCCCTTCTGGATTAACCCCCTAATTGTTGCATTGAAGCGTGATCTTCGACGCTTCCTTTTGCTAGACGCCGCTTGCCGCTTTGGGGTTCGTTACGAGATTCACGTCTGAATCTCGCCTTCATTCTTCCCAAGATCTTTCCTTCTGTAGCTTCGAGCAGCTGATAATTAACCTTGACTTCGCCTCTTCCGTCGCTTGATTGAGGCGGTCTGGTATCTTTCTTTGTCCGTTTCTCTTGTCGGCCAATTCTCCAATCGGCTGGCGCCTTCAGCCCATAGCCTATTATTGTGCCTTGTGCCTTTATGTGGCCGAAATTGGTCCAGATCGGGATGCGAACCCTTTTTCAGTTGAGGCATGCACCTCGTATTATATTGCTACACACCTAAGACCAGCTCGAAATAGAGCGTGGGTCTCTTTTTCTTCGGCTTGATCGACCGAAGGTTGATTTCGACCCTGCCTGCGTTGTCGACTATTCAGAGCGATCAAATACCTTCCTTCAACCGCAACTGACCCTAGCCGCCGCGATGATCCTTGCATCGGCTGCCTTTCCTGTCGATCAATGCTCGGTATCGCGTGCTGCATTCTTGCGAAGCTGGGATCGGTCTCAATTGAGACCCGAGCTCTTCTTTGCTGACTCAAACCTCTGTCGGCTGACGCCCTCAGACGATAGTATACACCACGTGTCACTCTCCTTAAGTGGCGAAAATTCTTGTCTCAACAGGGAGGAACAAAGGGGAACACTTGTTCCCCCCCGTACTGGGTTATACCCGGGCCAGTAAGCTGGTAAGGGGGGGAACAAGTGTCCCCCCTCGGAACTAATAGGTTGTTTATGCTTTTGTTGCTTGCCTTTGTGCACACGAACCAAGGCGGCCTTCTTCCTCCTCTTGCTTCGTCTTTCTCTTCGCTCTCACCGCTCTCTCCCTACCTCCTCGCCGTCGCCGTGGACCTCCTTGTATCCTTGCTGTTGTTCCCCGACCCTACGCTCTCTCTTGCCCCGATGATTTGTAGATGTGGTAGATCCATCGCTTGCATCCCTGCTGCCTTCCCCGAGATGGTGTCCTTTTGCTCTAAAGTCATCTTGCCCTAAAGATCTGTAGATCTGTAGATCTTCGGCGAAGTGTGTCACGCCCCGGGATCGAAATTGCGCCCCGGGCTCGCCAGCAGATCCGCCATCTGTACGGGAATCCCCACATAGACGAAGCTTCTACCCTGCAAGACGGATCTATAGCTAAACATGTATCATCGCTGAAATAAAACTAACAGCTACAGAAATCATAACTAAACATCCGAATATACATGAATCCACGATACATAGTCACTCCTGCTATGTAAATAAATATACAAATCTCCCAGACTGTCCAGTACAAAAGTGGAATCTCAAAATATACAGGGTACCTCTACCTCTGACTCTCAAAATAAGAAGGGAAGGGAGTTACTCGGCCACGCCCTTACCTCGATCTACTGTCTCCGCACGAACTAAAGCCGGAACAGCAACCTCTGGAAACCTGTCACTGCAGCGGGTGTGAGAACTACTGCAATAGGTAGTTCCCAGTGGGTACCGTCACCAATATCCACGGTATGCCCACTAAGTCTACTGGAGGCAAAACAATAGGTATACATATAGATAATATGAAAGCTGAAATGGAACTACAGCTAATATGCATCAATTATCATGCTCAAAGGAAAAACTCAACTAAGAACATGCAATGCATCCACTCGCTCACGAGGTGCTAACATCAACCCAAATCTCACTGACTGCCAAATCTGGTCCAGTCAAGCTTGCGCCCCCTAGTGTATCAACTAGGTTCCCTCGTGTATCAACGACGGGTGTCCAATCGGACTATCACAGTACCACGCACGGCAGCCTCATTAGGCGCATCATCATCGCATCCGGAGCGGCAACTTGAGGGGAGCGACCCCACCGAGGAAAAAGCGTGTCTAATCTGTCTCAATAAGCGGCATCTGCAGGCTATAATCCACGATCAAACAGATCGGAAACTCGAATACCCAAATAACCATAACTCAGTCGGAAAACCCTCCACGACTTAATCTGATAATGCCCAAATAAACATGGCTAAGTCGGAGAACCCTCCACGACTCAATCTGCTAATGCCCAACCCATGATCTAGAGTAAACCAATCGACATCCATGAAGGACCCGAATATTCCGAAAGACTAACGCCTACAACCCAAATCAAACAAGAACAGGCTGCAGGCACAGCCGCCCGTAGCTTTCGACCCAACAATGAAATTAGTCCTCAATCTCTCACATGAGAGGCCCGAAAATTTCGAAAGACTGACGCCTACAACCCAAATCAAACAAGAACAGGCTGCAGGCACAGCCGCCCGTAGCTTCCGTCCCCGAAGTGAACCGCATGCTCAAACTCTCATGACACTAGAAACTCACCCCATAGAGCTATAAAAATCCACCCGGCCCCCAGGCACAAGGATACATGCATCCCGAGCTACCCGGACCATCCATAATGCTCTCGATGTTTTAAAACACTTTAAAATCAGAGTTTAACTTAAAACTAGTTACAAAAATTTTATGAATGTCCAAATACATCTCGAATGTCAAAAAAATATGCAGTCTAGTGTTAAATCATCTCTAGATCATGCTAAAAATATCTGGGGCTCAAGGTTGTCTTTCTGTAATTTTCTGGGCTACTATCAGATTTACCAGCTATAATAACAGATAAGCTAGACATGCTAAACATGCATACAATAGCATTAGAAGGCATTCCACAAAATTTGGAAGAATTTCCAACCCACTTGGATCGCTTTCCACAGGCTACGTCGAAGTCGGTGAAACGCCGAGTCACTTACTTTCGAAAAATCCGCCGAAACAGCACCTTGGCTCTCGGTCGTGCGCACCACTGCCGCGGCCCAAGGGGAACCTCCAGGAGCTCACGGCAAGCTCCACGGCCTCTAGCAAGGCCTCCTCTGAACTCAGGTCAAAACAGTCGTCGCTCCGCCGAAACCTGCGCACACAGTCCACACTCTCCCGCGGCTCCACACAGTGCACCGGGCACTCACGCACGCTCCTCCGCGGCACGATCAGCACTCTGCTGCACCACCCAACACAGGAAAGAAGAAAGGATGGGAAAAATCCATTCCCAGCTCAAAAATCCAGTCCACTGTCCGAAACACGAAAATCCGAGAAAAATTCGAAAACTCGGAAAAGCACAGTACTCACCTCTACTGTTGCTTCTCGCACGCGCAGGCTCAAATCCGAGCTTTCCTCCACAGGACAAGCCCTCCTCTCTCTCGTGCTCCCGAGTGGTATCTGAAGCTTCGGCGCGAAGAAGAACCCACCAAGAACCCACAGCCAACTCCCTATCTTCTTACTCTCAATCTCCTTCTTTCTCTTTTCCCACTTCCCTCCTCTCTTTCTTTCTCTATCCCGTTCCCTGGTTCCAACCAAGAAGAGAGGAGGAGGGTCACCTTATAAAGGGTAGAGAGGAGTTAATGCTGTGCAGAGGGTGGTTGGGATGCGAAGTTACCCTTTTGCCCTCACTCAAAACAGGAAATTACCTCACTGCCCCTAAGTTCTGGAGGCTGAGTATCGGTACTCGGGTGCTCAGTTTCGGTACCCAAGCATAAATTCCCAATCCCGAAGATCAACTCTGATCAATCCATCAAAGGGTACCGGTACCCTCCTCGGCGTTCCGGTACCTAAGCCAAATGGGAATTGGAGTACCGGTACGCACTGCCCGGTACCGGTACCCAGGGACTTAGAAAATTCCACTGTTTTCCCAAACCGAAATCCTCTATCGGTTTTTCTCCAAGGAAATTCGTTCCAGTACCCATCCTTGCGTACCGGTACGCAATGTCCCAAATTGCTGAATCAAGCTGGGGCTTCCAATTTCGACGCCGTCAACTCACTTTTCAATCAAAAGGCTCCCGCGTCAATCCGAAACATCCCGAACTCATCTGTAATCACAAATGAAACACGTCCCAGGCGATTTCCCCGCACCAGCTATCTTGCGAAGTTGGTGCTCTACACAAAGCCCCGGTACTCTACAAAGTGGGTTTTACCTCCGGCTTCCCTCTTGCCCCGAAGTTTGTTTCCCACAATCGTGTTGCTTGCCTCATGTTCCAGCCTGCGGTTCTGTAGATCTTCGCTCGATCTGTGTTTGCGGGGTGTTCTCGCATGCGGTTCTGTAGATCTTGGCCCGATTTGTGTTCCGGTCTGCGGTTCTGTAGATCTTGTTCCTTTGTTGCTTGCATCCTGTTGCGGCTTGCTCTGTCACGCCCCGGGGTAAACTTGAATCTGGGCCCGTCTACAGATCCGCCGAGCACACGGAATTTTCTGCGTACACGAAGCACCAAAAACCTGCTCAGATATAAGATAAGCAATAAAAGAGAAAGTACAGAGCTGAACTAAAAACTACAACATCTCAGACTGAAACTGAAAGTAAAATACAACTGTAATAAATATAATAGTCTCTCCTAGCTCACCAAAATAATACAACTAGCTGGCTAAAGCCAGACCCAAAAATAAAAGTACATCAGTCTGAGAAAAAGGGGTACACCCAAAAGTCTAGCTACATACTCACTATCAGGCAGAAGGTATATCTACTCAGCGATCCCCTCACCTCGATCAGCCGCTGAAAGCCCAGCAGCTCCCGCAGAAGACTCTGCAAAACAAAGGGGAGAAGAAGGAAAAACAACAATGGGAGTGAGAACCACTGATAAAACCAATAGCCCCTAGTGGGTAAATCCTCAAGATCCGACGTACCCACTAAGTCTACCAGAGACAAAAGGAAAGTAAAGTGGTAAGCTAAATAGACTGCCGATACGGAAAAACTACCACTATTATGCCTCTAATGCAGTACCAAATAAAACAACTATATGCATGCACCAATAAATAGTATCTGTCAAAATAAACCCAATCCAATGGACCAGAATAAAATTCGGTACTGCGTGCTCTGCCACTATCATCGGGTATGCCAGCCAATGCATAATACCGATGTAGTAAGGAACTCAAGAACCTAATAACTGTCACGCCCCGAGTGTAAACCAGAACCCGGGCTCGTCAACAGATCTGCCGTGCACACGGAATTTCCCATGTACACGAAGCATCGGTAACCTACTCAGATATAAGATATAAAGAGCATAATACAGAGCTGAACTAAAAAGAACTACATAATATCTCAGATTGAAAATAAAATAAAACTGTAATAAATATAATAAACTCCCAGCTCACCAAAATAATACACCCAGCTGGCCAAAGCCAGACCTCAAAATAAAAGTAAACTACTACAATCTGAGTAAAATGGGTAAAATATCTGTCTAACAGCAGCTCACCGCCTCACAGGAGATCTATCTACTCGGCGATCCCCTTACCTCGATCAGCTGCCGATGGCCCAGCAGCTCCCACAGAAGACTCTGCAAAATAAAGGAAAGAAAGAGAGAAAAACAACAATGGGGGTGAGAACCACTAGTAAACCAGTACTGATGCTCAAGCTCGCGGTCTAAAGATCGAACAATCGGCATAAAGCCAAAAAACTGTCAGGATGCTGGAACTATAATCACAACTGATACTGTATGACTGAAGCTGTAGTGTAACATCTCCACCCGCACTCAAAGTCTTTAACTCTGTCTAAGAGCGGGGATCAACAGAAGCTGAACTCCTATTCTAACATGCAAAAGAAGAATAGGAAATGCTGATACAACTAAGCTAATGACCAAACAAGTATGACATATATCCAAGTGTATATCACTACATGCTAAACACTGAGAACGAAAGCAAATAGATAAGTTCGACTGTGAGATCTGAATTTGTAAGATCAAGGCTACATAGCTATAAAGACTAAGTGCTGGAATGAAAGCAAGTAGAAAGAAATAAGTAAAAGGCTCAATAGCGATCATAATGCTAAAGCTCAATCCACGGTCTGAAGACCAGACAATCGGCGAAAAGCCGAGGAAAATCCCCACTAGGATACCGATACTGATGTAAATCATAATGCAGAAACTCAATCCACGGTCTGAAGATCGGACAGTCAGCAAAAAGCCGAGGAAATCCTCGCTGGGATACCGATACTGATGTAAATCATGCCAAGTACTGAAACTGGAACTCCTATTCTAAACATGCAGTGAAGAATAGAGTATAAGGCAATCACTGAGCTAGTGACCATACAAGCATGGTATATGTCCAGATATATCTACTAATGTTGGAAATAATAAGCATAATGAAAGGCTCATCTATGGGATCAGGCTATCAACAAATACAGGGGGTCCGTCCTACCTCGGTACCCATAGGGCCGAAATGATAAAGCCCGGACCGAAGATAAACCCACCTCAACGCAAGCGGCCCTAAAATCCGCTGGGAGGCTCACGAGCTGGCGACTGACTGCTAGGACCTGAATCATAATCACATGTCAATAAATGACTCTCTCATACCTATCCCACTGACACACTGTGCGCAGAAAGCTTAAACAGGGAACTTCGCTGAAGTCCGAGATTTTGCTAGAATTTTCGGAAATCCGCCGATAGATCAACTATTATCCAATCTGTGCTAAACGGTATCCAAATCTCGTGAAACTTCACGTGCTGCCCAAGAATGTTTAACTTAAGACGTTCGAGCACTCAAACTCCACTAAGTACGACTCTGTACTCAAACGGTGTCATAAACACTGCAACACCACCGGAAAAGCCGATTTCGGCTTCGAAAATCGCCAACGCTAAACTGAAGTCACTGGGCCTACCAGGGCAGCGTCGGGAATAGCCAGGGACATCTAGCATCTACAATTAATCATCACAATTTCTCGAATTGCGTGATTTCACACCAAATCGCCGATAAACCAACGATTTTGTCGATTTACTGTTCAATAATCGATTTCCACTCAACGGAAGGCATCGGATCTCCAACGAAGATTTTAGAGATCATGGGCACACAGCCCAATACAGCCATGAGGCTACAATTGCAATCGGACCCCTAGGGTTTCACAAAATTGCATAAAAACATACATTTTAAAGCTTTTTAAGCTTGCATTACATTTCCAAATACCTTTGAACTGAATTGAGGCCACCAGTAGGAGGGCCTCGACGCACTGAACGTTGTGCTCACTATTTAGGAGTAGCGCGGAGCCGGCCCGAGAACAACTTCGGGTCAACAAAACCTTTTGACATAAGGTCAACATACATTTTGATCAAACCACTCAACCAAACTTAAATCTAAGATGAGCACCATGCTCAGGAGGTCGAAGAAACTCAGAGGCTCACCCTCAGGGTGCAGCCAAACTGCTGGAATATCTTAAGGGCCCACAATGGCCATTTTAGGTCTTGGCACTCAAGAACCCACTATCCCTTCAATCAAACTTTGGACAGAGGTGAGCATCAAGCTCAAGGAATGGAGTAGAGGCTAGGGCTCACTATCGTGAAGCTGAAATACTGCTGGAACACTTTAAGAACCATCCTAGACCAGCCTAGAGCCCATCATGGTGCAACTCCCCAACCACTCAGTCATTTTCCCAAGTAAGGTGAGCAACAAGCTCCTGGGACTAAGGGGAGTTGAGGGCTCACCATTGGACAGCTACTAGATGGCCAGAACATAAGATGGAGCAAGATGATCTATTACATGGTGTTCTAGAGCTCGGGTGTAGCCTATTTAGCAACACCTGTGATCATGCGGGCAACTTGGGTAAGCAGCAGGTAGAGGAGATCCAGAGAATTGCTCTGGATGCCAGGGGATCAAGCTTGGACAACAGGCAGCGGCAGTTGGCCAGAGCAAGCATCTTGCGGCCAACTCAAGGTGCACCAATGGTGAATTCACACCCAGAGGTTCTATGTCACATGCAAAAGCATCAGTGGCTCCGACTTGACCCCATGAGACTTGCTAGGTGCATGGCCGGCGGCGGGAGGCAGTGGCAGCGTCGGAGAAACAAGCTCGGCCAACCCTCAAAATACCTAAAACTAGGGCATGACCCTGCCACCTCCACACCAAACCGCAACCTCCCAAACTTTGTGGGAAGTGAAAACAGGCCCAGCAGAAGATGCTAGCCAATTTAAATCACGACCAAAGCTGCCGGAATCGGTGCTTGCCCGAGGCGAAGATGTATTAGGTTTCCGGCGGTGCAACTTCACTGCCGGCAAACCACTGCTTCCCCGGCCACAGGGCTGGGCAGAGAAACTCCCCAGGGCCAAATGGGGCTACTACCGAAGCTTCTAAACCCAAATACTGAGAGGGAAGAGAGAGATCAACCCGTCGGAGTTGTGGAAGAAGAAGGAAGAAAATGACTGCCCTTTTCCGGCGACGCGCAACCACGGCATGGGTCATGCTCCCTCTTCTAGGGGTCAGAGAATCCCTCGAGATGCTATGGAACCAAGCCCAAGGGCTTTGATGCAAACCTTCTCTCCCACACCCGAGATCAACCAAACCAAGACTCTCTCTTGGTTTTTTTCGGCAATGGGGCATGGCCTACGGTGCTGGGCTCGGGAAATATGCAGAGGAGGATGAGGACACCCTTGATGGAGGTTGGATGCAGTGGAAATCGGAGTGAGGTTCTCTTCTCTAGCCTACAACCGGATGCAATGAAAACTCTCACTTCTTCTCCTCTTCCACGCCATTTCAACCAAGGCAAGCGGTTGGGGAAGCACCAAGTTCACTGTAGAGAAGGTGGTGACGTGGAGAAGGTTGGTTACAACTCCCCTCCCACGTTGCATGGGTTGATTGAAGTGGGTAGTGAGAGTTTGAGTGTAACAATTGCATTATTGTCCTCCTACTCCTCACTAATTCATCTCAGCACTTCACTGTAGAAGTAATTTGTAGAGAAGTCCCTCTACAAAAAGCCTCATTGAAATTCGTGCATAAAATAATAGGGTTTTGCCCAAAATACACTAATTTTTTTAGTATTTCACGCTTTTCGAGGCAGTAGGGTTGTCGAATCAAAAAACGGACACCACCACGATGTCCGGCTTGACGAAACCTTTTGAGTAGTAATTTCAGTTCGTTAAGTTCGATCCTCTAAAAATTCGAAATCCATCTTATACAGTGAATTACGACATTTTGCATGCTTTTCGAGGACTTAGGCTCGTCAAACAGAAATTCCGACTGCGCCACTGCGCTTAGAACGACGAGACCATTTAGATTGACTATTCAAATCGTCGGATTCAGACTCATATAGGTCCCGTTGGCCGACTTCGATCAGAAATCCGAAGATTTCAATGGGTCACTATTCACTTAAGTCAAGGGCACTATTCACTATATCTCTATACATAGGGTTCATTGCACCTAGACGTATATACAACATAGGTTTCTTTTAGAATTCCACACTAGTACTCAACTTCAAATTTTCGAACTCAAATTCAAATTTGAATTTTTCGGGTACTACAAAATATTTCGAGTATCGAGGATTGTATGAGCCGAGTCTATTCTCTGCCCGAGCTCACGAATGAAAAGGTTTTGGCTGTCGGTGACACTTTGAAAAAAGACAAAAACGAGCAACTTTTTATGACAATGAATGACGAGTTTGCACTAATGTGGGTTTTACGACAGATTGCTAAAGAAAATCTAATATTTAGGCAATTTTTTCCGGGCATGTAGTGAAGTACTCAAATGTGGACATTTCTATATTTCAATTTAGTCCTTTCTTTCGTATGTTGTTTTAGTAACCGGTAAGATTAGTATATGTGTAATTTCATTAGCTTAAACCAGACTTTGTAATATTTGGTATCGTACTTTGATTAGCTTAAACCAGACTTTTAATATTTAGTATCACACTTTGATTAGCTTAAACCAGACTTTGTAATATTTAGTATCGCACTTTTATTAGCTTAAACCAAATAATATTTGAATGTTTGTAAATGACTTGAAATATGTTGTAAACCTCCTTTGTAATTTATGAAAATGTGCACTTTGATGATTGAATTATAATACCGAGTGATTATTTGTCATACATATCTATACAAGTTATACCATGTCTAGTTGCTATCAAATTTGGCTAAATTCCTACAATTTCGTTGCAGCTATAATGGGTGATTCAATTTATCGAACTGTATTTTCTTCGGCTTTTGTTGTAAATTTGTTGACTATATTAGATGATGATGATGACTATTGGGTGCAAGTCTTTATCATGCTCAATGAATAAGGAAACATAAATTCAGTTAGTACAATAAGCAGGCAACCATGTCGTACTCGTCCTTTTACTGGGCATCAATTTATTTGTGATATTTTGAATGGTCATCCGGACCGGGAGTACAATTATTTTAGAATGACGACAACGACATTTATTGCTCTCCACGATGAGCATGTTGAAAAGAGGCTTTTAAATAGCACAAGGAATATGACTGCTGACGAACAGTTGGCCATTTTTCTATTTTGTATAGGACACGGTGTTGCAAATAGGATAATCGCTGAAACTTTTCAACATTCGGGGGAAACAATTAGTCGACATTTTAACAATGTACTCCGCAGTATTATTATGTTAAAAGATGAATACTTAACTATGCCGCCAAGTAATTGTGGAATGCATCCAAGAATTAGAGAAAATTTAAATTTTCATCCATTCAAGGAAAGAGACAATAACTTTTCTGAGGTGGATTTGTGCTTTACCAATGATGACAACTAATGTAAATTTTTGTTCCATTTACATATGTAGAATGCAATTGGGGCGGTGGATGGAACGCATATTCCGGTGATTGTAGAAAAGAACAAACAACCGTGATTTTGGAGTCGCAAAGGATTTATATCGCAAAATATGATGGTTGTTGTATCCTTTGATCACAACTTTTTTTTTGTATGCACCAGTTGGGAAGGATCTGCTGCTGATATGCGGGTACTCAGATGTGCGTGTGAAAGCAGAGGTTTTACATTACCTGAAGGTATTATTAAAAAATAATTTATTACATTTTATTTTTTATTATCGGTTAAATATATATATTCAAATGTTGTCTACATTTTCGTTATATCTACAGTCAAATATTACGTGGTCGACTCAAGCTACGAAAATACAAATAGATTTCTTATGCTGTACAGAGGTGAGCGTTACCATTTGAGTCAATTTGATAGTAACACACATGGTTGTATACATCGAAGTCCGCAGGACCTGTATAATTATCGGCACGCACAATTAAAAAATGTGGTAGAGAAGGCTCTTTGGATATTGAAGAAGCGATTCAAGATTTTAAATATTACTACACCGTTTTCCTATAAAGTGCAGTGTCTAATTGCTATGGCATGCTGTGTGATCCACAATTTTATTCGACGACAACAGGGAAATGATAGATATTTTAACGAAACGCTCAGTCCACAGCCTAGCCTACAGAGAATGAATAGGAAGACAACTACTTTCCCCGGTCCATCAGAGTTACGGCGGGAAGACGACCTTCAAACTACTATTACTGAGCAGTTGTGGAATAATAGAAGTTAGATCAATCATTGAAAATGCTGATCAGTTTTTAACGTTCCAATTAATGTGGTTATATTATGTTATATACATATCGATACAATTGGATAGGTTGTTAAATAGTTTCTTTTGTTTATATATGATGTTAATCGGATTGTTAATTGAAAATAATTGTTCTCTGTTTGTGGCTGTAATTTTAACTATTAGTGTGACGTGATAATTCAAATCCTACGATAGCACATTTATAAGATCGTTATTGCTTGATGATCAATTTAATCGACATACTTGAATGATTTTATAATATGTATATTTAAGTAATGTATAAATTCCTACGTACTTATGTTTAATGCTAATCACATGCAAATATTTGATTATCGTTATTGTGTGCGAGCTTTTTTAATTGGTTTTTGTGAAAGTATTAAATTTTCAAATATGTTGATTAACTGGTTTTTGTAAAAATAATCAACATTTTTATTAAGCATTTCTTATTTACATTGGTATTAAATTTTAAAAGTTTTACCTTTTCAAAATATAAACATTTAATTTTTGACAATACAATTAATTTTTTATATTATTAAAAATTAAATATTAATTTACATAGTATCAAAGTTGTTAAATAATGTATATAAATTTGTTATATTTAAAAAGGTTAAATATAAAATTTTATTACGATTTTTAAATCAAAACTAAGAGGAATGACATATTAGTCATTTTACATAAAATACTACTCTCTATTTCTCTTATTCTTCATTCCCTACAAAATACTATTTTTCTTATAGTTGATACTAACCTAATACCCAACCAAATATAAATTTACAATAATTTCTGTTTGTTTCAAAAGTTATACTTATCCTGAAACTACTATTTCTCTCTTATACTCCAACCAAACGGAGTCTAAAATTTTAAAAATAAATAATTATTTTAAATTATTCTATAGGGTATTAGAGCTGAAAACGTGGAATTCGACATATCTTTATTTAACTTGCCATTTAATTTAAGTTTATATTTTGCTTTTATCAAAAAAACAAACTTCTAGAGCTTATATATAAAAGAGGAACCACTGGATATAAAATGTTAAAAAAATATGTTTTTGTTAGTTTATTTATTTATTTATTTGAGATAGTGATCGTTTCATATGTTTTAAGAGATGAAAATTGATTCAAATTTTCCTTGGAATGAAGGAAGCAAGATTTAGAATTGATCTGGTTAAATAGTCCCACATTAAATAAAAAAATTAATTATAATTTAAAATATAAAAAATAAAAAAATTTAGTATTAATAGTCATGTTAAATATTTTGAGCCAATGATTTAGGCTTACCGAGTTATTAGTTTGAAGTGGGTTAGATCGTTAACCATCTCTCGAACCCTTCTGGATAAATTTTATGTGTGTGGTTTGATTTGGACTTAATGAGAATCTCTGTATAGTTCGTGACACCTCAATATATATAGTCTATAGCGTTCTAATAATTTCAAATCGAATAAAAAATATATATAATTTAGAATGTAAGAGCCTGAAGATGCCAATAATAATAATAAAACTTAAACATGTTATACTAAGATTGCGTTTGGTTCGGGAATAAAAAAAATTTAGTTATACCGGGGATAGGTATAAGTTATGATTTTAGCAGGAACTAGTGTAAATTTACGTTTGGTTCGGTTTAAGAGTTATACCGGATTTAAAGAAAATTGTGTTTGGTAAATTATATATGAATAAGAAGAATAAGAGGAATAAGAGAAAATTATGTTTGGTTGGGTATAAAGGAATAAGAAGAATTGAGGGGATAAATATTTTTATTTACTATTTTGCCCTTTATGATATAGTTTAAAATTAAATAAATTTATGGTATTAATCAACCTTATATTTAATTTAGATAAATATTAAAAAATTTAAATAATATTTACAATTAAATATTAAATTGTAATATTAATATTTAATATTAAATATTAAATATTAATATTTAATATTAAATATTAATATTTAATATTTATCTAAATATTAAATATTAATATTTAATATTAAATATTAATATTTAATATTAATATTAAATATTAAATATTAAATATTAAATATTAAATATTTATTTGCTATTCCGCTATTCCGCTATTCCGCCTGGGAGTGAAAATAGCTAAATCCATCCCTTAGCGGGTTATTCCAGGATAACCCGCTAGGGGTGAGTTTAACTATTCACACCCCCATAAATCACGTTTGGATATAATAACGGGGATAAGGGGGTTATTCCCCCCCCCCCCTTATTCCCGTTACCAAACACACCCTAAGGCTGCGTTTGTTTTGAGAACGGGAACGGGAATAGCGGGCTTATCCCCCTTATTCTGCCAAACGCACCTGAAATCGTCTGGTATTGCTTAACCCAGAATAGCGAGAATAGCGGGATTAACAAATCCCACCTTAATATTTTACTATAAAATTTTTTACCATTCTACCCTTCTTATCTACTTTATCTCATCCCAACATATTATTTTAATAAAAACTCTCTCCTCACTCTCTCTCCTCTTCCCTCATTTCTCTCTTCCCAATACACTCTCATCATCACAAATCCCTCTCTCCTCTCTCTCTTTTCCTTCATCCCACCTCCTTTCTCTCTTCCCAATACACTCTCATCATCACAATTAATATTATAAAATTTTAAATTTATTATTTAAAATAAATATTATAAAATTTATTATTTAAAATAAATATTATAAAATTTTAAATCTTAAAATTAAAATATTGAAATTTTATATTTTAAATTTAAATTTTAATTTGAAAAAATAAAATATTAAATTAAATATTTTTTTTAAATAATATAATTTAATTATGATTATAATTTTATTTCTATTTTTTTAAACCATTAATCCATTAAATAAAACGAAATAATTAGATTTTAACAACTTTTATCACATTTTTTTAAACCATTAATCCATTAATTTTAATTTGAAAAAAGTTAACATTAAATTAAATGTAAAATTTTTAAATAATACATTTTAATTATTATTATAAATTTATTTTTATTTTCTTAAACCAATAATCCATTAATTAAAATGAGAAAAACGAGTTTAGAAAATTTTAATGACATAATAAAGCTCGTGGGCAAAAATTTATAAATATTTAGTAAATATACGAATTTTGCGAATTTTAATAAAATTTTATGTTAAAAATTAATTATTTAAAAATAATATTATATAATTGTAAATATTAAAATTAAAATGTTGATATTTTATATTTTAAATTTGAATTTTAAGTTGAACAGATTAATTTTTAAATTAAATGTATTATTTTATAATAATACATTTTAATTATGATTATAAATTTATTTATATTTTCTGAAACCAATAATTCATTAATTAAGACGAGAAAAACGAGGTTAGCAAATTTTAATGACATAATAAAGCTCGTTGGTACAAATTTACAAATATTTATCAAATATACGAATTTTGTGAATTTAAAAAAAAATTATATTAAAAATTAATTATTTAAAATTAATATTATAAAATTGTAAATCTTAAAATTAAAATGTTGAAATTTTATATTTTAAATTTAAATTTTAAGTTGAAAAAATTATTTATTAATTTAAATGTATTATTTTTAAATAATATATTTTAATAAGGATTATAATTTTACTTTTATTTTTTTAAACTATTAATCTATTAATTAAAACGAACTAATCAATTTTTAACAACTTTTATCACATATTAACTCTTAGGGGCAAAAAGGTAATTTACCCTTCTTATCCTCTTTATCCCTCCTATTCCCAAACACAAATTCTCATATCCCCGTTCCCATTCCCAAACGAGATTAAGCTCTAGTTCCCAACTTTATACCTATCCCCGGTTTAGCGGGAACTGGCTTAACCCCGAACCAAACGCAGCCTAATTGTTTAAGCTCAAATCAAATTTTGTTAGTATTATAAGCTGAGTCCTACGGTCTGATATCAAGTTGTCCAATTGATCAATCTAGTGTAAAACAACCTACAGTATTAATCATAGCATTACGGATGGCAAGCAGATTTCACATTAATTGTACAATCCAGTACTAATCAACCACAAATTGAATATTATTTATGGCTTTGGGGTACTTTTTATGATACTCATTTTTTTGTGTGAGATTGCTACAAAGTGAATTATTATTAAACAAATGCCTATTTTAATGCACTCTTTTTCTTCTTAATTAGACATTAAATTTCACTCTGCCTAGATCTTCAAATTAAACATCACTAATTGATGGCAAAACTCTTCTATTTACACACTTCACATGCAGCCCACAAATTAACTTGCATGGTTGCACACAGGGACGAAGCCATAGTAGGGTCCAAGGTGGTCATGGCCCCCCTCAACATTTTAATATTACTTAATAGTACTTGATACTAATTTATCACTTTCTTTATTTTAGATAATAATGGCCCCCTCAACTTTTTAATATTTATTTTTTTACCAATATAATTTTTTTTTTTATTTGTATACATTTTAAATAGATGAAAATATATTAAGAGTCTCGTACTTACAAGTTATTTGAAATACATATTTTAACTTCAAATTTTTTATTTCATATTTTCTAAATTTCTAACTATTTCTGATAAGCTATTTTATTTAACTTAATAAAATATTATACTAAATTTAATATAGATCTTTTAGCTAAAGTCATTGATCTAATTGAATTACGGTTATATTTAGTAAAATTTTTAGTTATTTGAATAAAATAATATAAATAAAATAATTAAATATTAAATATTTTTAAATTAAAAAAATTTAATATTTTTATATTAATTATTTAATTAATAAATTTTTTTTAAAAAAAAATTTGATAATACACTAAAATTTTTATTTAAATATATTTTGGTCCCCTCATAATTAAATTCTGGTTTCGTCCCTGATTGCACACCAAGTTGGCACATCCTCACATATTTTAGAGTGGAAATTAAACCAACTAATTAACTTAGAAAAGTTAGATAATTAATGGCCTGTCAAAATACTTCCAATCAATAAAAAAAGAAGCCCAAGTTGTCACTTGTAAATTGCTATGTTCATGTGTTTGACTTGGGAAGAACATTTTCTGCAATCGTTCCCATGTGTGTAGAAATTTTATGCATAAATATAAATATAATATATAAAAGATGGCACCAATTTCAAACAATGAGATCTTTTCGTGGACAAAAGCATTATGCACATAGAATTTTAAAACGAGTGTATTAAATTGTAGCTTCTGCACGAAGTCGCATTTAATTATAGATTTATCCACACATCAACCATCTAAGTTAATAATTGATCCAGTTATTATTATTATTTTTACTCTTATTTAGTGTCATTAATTGTCGAGTTATTATTATTATCTTTACGAATTAAATTTCTATATAAAATAATATATGAATGAATGGCATCTTGCTTGTTAATCCTTGCACACAAGAAATATATTTAATAACAAAACATAAAAATTTAGAACTAATTAACTGTATTATTAATATGTTTTTTTCTTCTAAAATATATTTTAAAAAGCTAATGTTTAATAATATTAAAAAAATAAAATAAAAAGAGAGTGTGATTCCACTATTCCAATGTTGTTCTGTATAGTGGATCCAAAACTGGGAGCATGATACACGAATTTAGGCACCCAGTAGATTAATGCCACGTGGCATAACTTGGTTGTTGTAATTTTTCTACAACCGTCACTGTAGGGAATCCGCTACAATCAAAAGACCCGGTCTAATCTACAACTGGGTCTACTGACTCTACTCTAACCACGGTTAGAAACTGTGTCTTATTGGTTGAGCACGGTTGGTCTACTACGAGTCAAGCACAGAGTGCACATCCGCACAGAAAATTTATGCGGAGCTTATCATACAATTTCTATTCGTGTTTATAAGTTGAATTTTGTTATGCCCATGCTTTGAGATTTGTGCAGTCCTATCTTAGTCATCTATTGCACATCATGCTTTGAGATTAGTGACTGTTCTCATACAAATTTTGATTTTATAATTATACGCACGTAAAAAGATAAAGCATTTGTATTATTTAAAAAATTATCATAAGATTCGCACTTTAAAAAAATAAATGGCGTGAATTTTATTTTATTTTAATTCTGCATACGCACATGATTCGAAAGGCATAATATTTTCTGGAATGAATTTAACTTCGAGTACAATAAATTTGCTATTTAGAATCGCACCCTGGAATTAATTTGATTGATTTGAAGGAATTAACATGACTTTTTATTGTAATATTCGTATAAAGCTAAATCTCGTGATTAAAATAACAATTAGTGAGTTAATCCACTTTTTCTTAACATATTAAATTTTAGAATAGATTGTGAAGCATTTTCTGGAAAGCAATTATTTTAAGCAGTTTTTTGCTATTATTTTAGGGTAGAGCATGAAAAACAAACAAATTAAAATTAATTTTTAGATTTTTCCAAATAATATTGATGAGTGGAATTTATTTTTGAAAGAGAAATGTGCTATGTGTTGGCTATTTATTTATGGATTAAATAGGTCCAACTTCCTGTCTCGTGACAATAGGCCCAGAAGTCTAATAAGTTGAGTTGGTTGAGCCCAATAAGTTGAGTAGGGCTGCGGTTCACAATAGACCTAACGGCAAGAGGCCCAACAATAGACCCAACGTCCAGATGGATTGAGTCCGGTCGAGATCCGTGGACGCTGCGTCTGTACGCTTTAAGTGAATTGGTTGCATATTTCTAACAACTCGAGTTTTTGGAATTAATGGTTAGCGTCAACGATCCTACAAGTGGTATCGGAGCCAGTGCGATTCCCACACAGTGCAGGTGTTGGGAGGGGGATTGTTGGCTATTTATTTATGGATTAAATAGGTCCAACTTCTTGCCTCGTGACACAGGTGTTGGGACGGGGATTGTTGGCTATTTATTTATGGATTAAATAGGTCCAACTTCTTGCCTCGTGACAATAGGCCCAGAAAATTAATAAGTTCTAATAAGTTGAGTTGGGTGAGCCCAGGAGACTAATAAGTTCTAATAAGTTGAGTTGGGTGAACCCAATAAGTTGCTGCGTCGGGGATTGTTGACTATTTATTTATGAGTTAAATAGGTCCAACTTCCTGCCTCGTGACAATAGGCCCAGGAGACTAATAAGTTGAGTTGGGTGAGCCCAATAAGTTGCTGCGCCTGTACGCTTTAAGTGAATTGGTTGCGTATTTCTAACAGCTCCAGCTTTTGGAATTAATGATTAGTGCCAACGATCCTACACTATATACTGTTTTTATATTTTAAAAGTAAAATATACTAGATATAATTATTTTTTTATATTTTTAATAGTAGAATTTAAAATCAAATTGATGATCTGTGATCTTGTTGAAGTTTAAATAACTTCATTCACTTCCTACCTTGTTTAAGAACATTATCTTAAATTTAAATTTAAATAACTGATTAAAATAAATTAATTTCCAGTATAGTTTATTTTAATTTTGTAAATTATAATTAATTGAAAGTTTGAAACAGAGGTTGATATAAAACTTTTTGTTGGTCCCTTAAACTTATTACATATGTAATAATTATTCACAGCTCATAAATCACATGAACATCTGTTTCTCTGCCCCAAATCCTAAAATTTTTTAAAAAAATTTGAATTGTAATTTATTAAATCCATTATTTGGGATGGAAACTTAAGTTATTCGAAAGGATTTGATAAAAATTTTCAGGCTAAATTACAGAAAACTCTCCTGTCATATCCCGCTTTTCCACTTTACCCCTGTCATTAAAAAGTCGACAATCTGCCCCCTCATAATTACCGAATTGTATTTAGGAGGCAACGACGTTAACGGGAATGGTAAAATGATGAAAATGCCCTTTTTTTTTTTTTTTATTCCAAAGTTTTTTTTTTTTTTTTTTACTCCGAAGTTTTTTTTTTTTTTTTTTTTTTTTTTTTTTTTTTTTTTTTTTTTAAAGGATATTTTCTAAGGGTATTTTGGGTATATGAAATTATATTTTCAAAAAACTGACGGTCAACTGACGGGGGGGTTATTGCACAATTCGGTAATTACGAGGTGGCAGATTGTCGACTTTTTAATGACAGGGGGTAAAGTGGAAAAGCGGGATATGACAGGAGGATTTTCTCTAATTTAGCCAATATAACATAAATAATTATCATCCAATTTTCATAATTTAATATAGTTGTGTTTTATTAATAAAACCGAAATAGTCTTCTATATATCTTTTATTATGTTTTTTTTTATTATATCTGAGGATGAAATAGAAAAAATAATTACATTAAAATAATTTCTTGTTTTTATAACATAACAAAATCAAACAAATTCGGGTAAACTTTAGTTTAATTGAAACAAAAAGGTTTACTTTCAAATAATTTTAATTAAAATTTTAATATATAATTTATTAAATTCAATTTATATTTGCTGCTAAATTAAGTTAAAATGCTGGCAATCATTTTTATAGTTATAATTAAAGAAAAGGGATAATTTACCTATATTTTTCACTTAGGTCCGGTCCGAAATGCGTCGCTAACCGTTGACCTGGTTCGGTTCGGTCCGTGATCGGCCTTCGAATTGACTATCTGATGTGATGTCCTGCGCAAGCAATTAGGCTGAGGAGGGATCCGCTCGTCCGGATTTTTCTCAATTGGCCTCTTAATAAAATTCGGTCTAGAGAAGCCGAACTAGGACAAATGAGTATTGATCAACACGGCTGGATCAGCCGGTTCACTTTGTATTGCTCGAAAGAAATGGTTACAAGAGAACGATTACAAGCACGACTACTCTTTTAGGCAATGTTTGGTTCAGGGATAAATTTAAGAGGTATAAATTTTTTTATACATGGGATAGCTTGCTATTCCGGGATAATGAAGTATAAAAGTTAAATTGCGTTTGGTTGAAAAGTTGATATTCTCTGGAATAGTTAAAATTGTGTTTGGTTAAAATTATGAAATAGTAGAGAATAGTGAAAAAAGAAGATAGAATTTTTATGAAAATACCAACTTTGCCCTCAGCTTTCTTTTTATAGAAAAATTAATTTAATTATTATATTAAATTTGAAGCAATTTAATTATAAATAATAAATTATATCTTACGTTAAAAAAAATAATATTTTTTTATTTTATATTATATTTTAAGAATATAAATAATAAATTATATTTTATATTATATTTTATATTATATTTTTTATATTTTTTATTATAATTTATATTTTATATTATAATTTATAATTTATATTTTATATTATAATATATATTATAATTTATATTTTATAATTTATATTTTTTATTTTATATTATATTTTATATTATAATTTAATTATTAATAATAAATTATAACTTTGTTCATTCACTACCCAGGGATAAAACCCTATTTCATGTGGGGAAAGGAATAAGGCTTAACGGGTTATCCCAGAATAACCCGTTAAGCCAGGAATAAAAAAAAAAATTTATCCCATGTCATTTTATAGCACTGTTTGGCAGGAATTTGGGGATAGAGGGGGTTATTCCCTCTTTATCCCCCAACCAAACATTGCTTTAGAAAACCTGTAAAGAAAAGCTGTAAAGAAAAGCGGTAAATGTTGGTATGAAAATCTATCTAGAAAAACTGTAAATACAGATATTGAAGCTATTGAAAAGTAGGAGTGGTCGTTGGCTTAAGAGATTGTATGACTTATTTTTCTTTGATGACGCGAGTATCTTTTCATTGGCTACTTTTTCTATCAGCTGATATTCTTAACCGATAGTCTGTGTCATGTGTCGCCTTCCAATTTGTGGCGACAATTTTGATCTCACGAGGTTCCTAACATTTTTTTTTTCCTTATTAATCTTTGTCCTTTTTATTTTATTTAGATTTTAATCAATCAAATTTATATTAATTTTGATGAAATAAACCACATTAACTCTAATATAAGTCTGGCTACTCACATCAACCGTCCCTAGTGCAAGTGGCAAAGGGCTTGGTGGTTGATGTTCGAGACCTGGGTTCGAAGCCTAGTTGCTTCACATGTGTTCAAATAGGGTATATCCCTGTTTAATCAAAAAAAAAAAAGTCTGGCTTACTCACAATAGGTCAAGATAATGGCCTTATAGTTTTCTGTTCATCTCCACAACAACTCATTCAAATTTTTTAAAAAATTTAATGACACGCCAAATTTATTGTTAAGAATATATATATATATATATATAAGGTTGAGATGATTGTATTCATGCATAACACAACAGTAGGACGATGAGGCATATGCAAAAAGTGTCGAAGTAAAAAATAAATAATATTTGGAACTAATGATGTAATTAATTTTAAAAATAAAAAATATAAATTGTAAAATAAAAAAAATTAGAGGCCAAAATGAAAAATGGGTTGAAAATTTGGAGACCGATTTGGGCCAGATTTTTTGCTGACGTGGTGGACCGGGTCTAGGTTACTTGCGTGAGACATTGACTAGGGCACATTTAAGCTCATCCTCTATCGAATAGAAAGTATCGAAAATTCCTTGAGGCGGCGACGCGCTTCTCTCTCCCCCAACCTAGGGTTACCTCGACGCGAAGAATCCATCGATCTCGATCTCTACTTTGATCTAATTCTAAGGTAAATCACATCGTCTCCGATCTCCTTTTCTTCGTTTTTTTTTTTCTCTTTTTTCCTGATTTTTTCGCCGTCGATTATATCTGCTTCTTATCATCTACTTTTTGCTTGTTTTGTTAGGAATTTTTTGTTCTTCTAATTTTTTTTTTTTTTAGTTTAATTTGGTTATTCATGTTATTTAATCTAATTAATCATGTTCTTCAAGTATGTGATGTGGAATCTTAGTTAGGGTTCCAGATCTGAGCATTTGGTTGCTTGGTATTGTGAATTTGTGGTATTTGGATTTAAAATGTTAGGGTTTTTGATCGCGATGTGAGTTTGAAGGTTGCTCTGATCTGAGATCCTTGATTGCTTCACGTTGATCTGTATCAATTCTAATTTTGAGTAGTAATTCCAAAACTGGAGATGGAAAAAAATTGGAAATGGTGCCCTATTGCTCTTATCCATTCAGTTAGTATTTCGTGCTGTTATAATAATTGTGTATTATTCTTATGCAATAGCTATTGTGATACAATTTTTACCATATCGATAGGGAAAATTATCACTGTTAGGAATTGAACCTTCTTGAAGAGATAGTTGTGGGAAAGGCAGAGGTAAAGAGAAGAAAGGAAGGGGAATGAGATTATGGAAAGAAATTGGTTTATTCCATTCATAGTTGATCAAACGCTAAAAGACATATTAATAGGCCATAAACTAAAATTTTGATTTATTGAAACAACGAAAATGCCCTCAATATTTGATGTGACTTTTTTAAATAACGCCAATCTAAGGACCTGTAATCTATTGCAAGCTTTCTTTTGGGTGTTCACTTTGTGCTCATAAGTTTTACGAAGCTATAAGCAGTTTGTGACCGGAGTTAAAGTTTGATTGCCATGATTCTTGATAGACAGTAAAGGAGATCCGTTGAGTTGGTTGTTTGATCTTTTCTCAAGATAAGCATTTTATTCAACCTAGTCGAGCTGTAGTGCAGTCACTGTTATGTTAGTGATGCCTTATGCTAGTAGGAAAACATTGTCTTTGATGAGTATTTTTTTTGCCTGAGCACTTGATACCACGGTGTACTGATAAATGCGAAGGCATGTCTTCTGAACATACTTTGTTAGTGTGAGAAAGAAAGTTGCCACTGGATCTTTTGATGCTATTCTCTGATTCTTCTTTTTGATTGTTATGTTAATTTTTTTGCGTACTGATGGTTGATATTGTAGCTTATTATTTGATTGCTTATTTTATTTGTCTGTTTGTGCCATGTTGGGACCTTCTTTTCAGTTTATTACTGTAAAGGCTGAGAATTTAATGCGGCAATGGAAAATCCTTAATGATTTTATACAGCTTTGTAGTAAAATCTCAGTTGGTTTTAGATGTTTGTGTAACTATTGTTGGTTTCCAATGTCAACCATGATAATAGTATGTGGCCAACTCACTTTTGGCGGAACTAATGGTAAGTTGCTGATGATAGTTTCAACTTTCTTTTTGATGTTGGATGTTATTAGCTAAGTCGGTTTTACTTTTCTATGAAGAGTGATACCTTATCCTTATTAATGGTTGTTTTTTGCCTGTATATTATTTTAGTTGAAACATGTCAGAAATTGAGGAGTACCGCTGTTTTATCGGGGGCCTTTCCTGGTCAACAACTGATGGAGGTTTGAAGGACGCATTTGGCAAATTCGGCCACCTAACTGAGGCAAAGGTAGCATACAGGATTTACCTACTTGAAGATCATGCAATAGCTGCCCTTTTTTCTTTAATATGTTTTAGACTTCACACTTCATTGTGTTTGTCTTTTAACATTTATAAATATATGCAAACATGCATAAACATAATGCAATTTCTTTCCCCACCTAGTGTTGTTATTGTACTTTCCATAGAACTGCTCAAAGTAAGGGGTAGTATATCCTTCATGGTCTCTTGTATATGGTCTGCCTGCAAAAATTAGGCTACTATCTTCCACTTCTTTTTCTGTTAAGGCATTTACTAATCTTGTTTGCAGGTCTTCAACACTATATCACCATGGATAATTATGACTAGATTACTCACAGTTGTTCATGAACAAAAGAAATATATTGTGCTTGGTGTTATTAAACTATATAATCTCATCATATATTTGTTTTTATCCGCCTTCTACTCGATTGTATTTCAAATTTCCAATAATAAGTAGCACAGAGTTGATGCTTGGGGCCTTTTTGGATGTGCATTAATTTCTTGGTCAGTATATTTCTTGTGTTTACTCAAGTGTCTTGTAGTGAATAGTTGATGGAGAGTATGAAAAGATATCTATAACTGTATAATAGATACTATCTCTACATCTTCTTTCTTGGAGTATCTCATAGATGGAGTGTAGTGTCCTGAATTATGGAACTATTAAGGCTTCACAATGGTTGAGAATCAAGATGCTACGTAGTTATCTCAAGAGAAAATCTTCATACAGAGGTTATCACTGGAATACTCGTCCAGACATCCTAGCTGGCTTTGATGTTTTTATTTTTCTTTTACATACGTTGAGCTCTAAAATTAGAGACACTTCAATTAGTTTTATATTGTTGGAACAACGGATCTGCTTGTCACAGTAACCTTCTTTTTTCTTCTATCTCTTTTGGGATTCTTGCTGCGTTCGAGATCCCATTTCATTCTTCTCTGTCAATCTGTAGGTCGTTCTCGACAAATTCTCTGGTCGATCTCGTGGTTTTGGCTTTGTAACTTATGATGACAAGAAAGCCATGGAAGAAGCCATTGAAGCCATGAATGGTATGGATTTAGATGGAAGGTCTATCACTGTGGACAGAGCGCAGCCGCAAGGACCTGGCCGTGACCGTGATGACCGTGATTATGGTCGTGACCGCGACCGCGACCGCGACCGCGATCGTGACTATGGCCGTGACCGTGGCCGTGGTCGTGATCGTGGCCGTGACTTTGGTGGTGGGGGGCGTGGATCGAATAGTGGAGAGTGCTTCAAATGTGGCAAGCCTGGCCATTTTGCCAGGGAGTGCCCATCTGGGGATGGTGGAAGAGGGGATAGATATGGTGGTAGAGATGACAGGTATGGCGGTGGCGGCGGCGGTGGCAGTTACAGTCGTTATGGATCTGACCGTGCTAGTGAAAGGTATTCTGGGCGCAATAGGGATGGTGGAGGCCGTGGTGGGGGAGGGGATCGGTACAATCGTGATAGGTCCGGTCCGTATGAACGTCCCAGTGGAGGCGGCTACCGATAATGGTGCATGCTAATGTATTCAGGTACAGTGCATCTATTATTGTTGTGATGCATATAGTTCTCTCAATATTTATTTCTGTTATTTGCTTTTCTTGAAATTTTGTAGCCAAGAGAAAATGACGTTCTGGTGCTCTTACCGTGATGGACCTAGTTCCCAATTTCTGTTTGCTTTCTTCTGCTTTCAGTGTTCTGCGGTGGATTTTCCAGGCATGTCATTCTTTTGATCCAAGGGGGCTTGGTTGGATTCTGCCGGTTCAGATGTGATTGTTACCTTAGAATTGTGTTTTAAACTGGTGCCGTACACTTTTTCTGTGACCTGCTACTGGCTTTTGGTCTTTGAATATTTGAATGTCACTGTTGGTGTTGGATTTTGGATGATTTCGTGCTACATTGTGCATCGATTTTTGGATCCTTCGTAAATTTCTCGCTGGGTCTCTATGGGTTACATATGGCCACCTCAATGAATGGGATTCATTTTGGACTGCCTTAGAGAAATATCTGTAAAAGAGAAGGTTTGCCTTTCTCTCAGCAGTGTTTAGCTCTCTCCAAAATGCAGCTTTGAACCCCATCATTGTGGAAGAAAAGCCTGGTAATTTTTTATCTTTTGTTTTTCTTGCCTTAGTTTTTGGTTACTTTCTTATCCTTGAGTAATAATGGTTGTCTTAAACATTTTGGCAGGCTATGATTTTGGCTTACCTAGTTCTAATGTTTAACTGTTTGGACATGGTTTCTGCCTATTTCTGCCCGACATTTTCCAAGATGACAATTGCTCGTAACTCAATAAGCACTGATAGTTGATCGAAACTTTATCTATTGCGTCAAGCTGGATTCCAATCCTAGTATTGCAGCCTGAGAATTTTATCAAGATCCTTGAGAGCCTCGGCAAACATTGTTTCTGTGATACAGTTCCTTCCATATTTTGTTCCTGTGGTACCAGAAAAAGTAGCCCTTGCAATCCAAAGTTCTCTTATCAAGTCTGTGTACTTCGTTCCTGAGTTACTTGCTCGGCATTCAGACCTAGTTTGGGAGTGCTTCCCTAAAGTAACCAGTTCAGTGGTTTAGAGCTCCGAAGTAAGTAGGAAGCGCTTTATTAGAGGTTCGCTCTCTTACAATACTACAGGATGGTGGTTGGACTATCTAAGAAGCACCACCAATCCGTAGAATTGGAAAAGTGGAGCTCTAAAGTGTTTTCTTTTCATTTTTTTTGGAGCTCTAAAACATTAGGCTGCTGTGTTAGCTAAAGTATTCCCAAACTAGTTCACAGTTAGTTCCCATAGTTGGAGAATTTGGCTCTTTTGTTACCGGATTTGTTGTGTCCCGATGATCACCACCGTTGGTCCTTTGTACGAACAGCTGGAAATTATGGGCTCTGGGTTGTCATCCTTGCTAATGTCCTAAATTTGTGAGAGTATAAAAGACACTGACCTGCAATAGGAGACTGATCTTTGTGGTTCCAAACTGAAATACCAATCTCTTTCTTCGCAACACAAGAACGTGTTTCCGTCACCTAACTTCATTCTGATAATTCTGTGCCTACATGTTGTGATGCTTTAATCAGCAATAATATAGTTGATTTTGCAGTATTTAGCTTTGGATTATATATGCCTCAGGTGAATGTGTGCTTTAATATTTTCTTATAGTAGTTGTTAGTGTTTTTCGTGTGTTGGTGTGTGCTTGTAGCAATTCAATTTCTTAGATCGTGTATGCTATCTGCTATGATTCATTCATATCACTTATTAACTGGAAACTTGATTCTGCTATCGCTTCGCATATCTTCTTACTACAAGGTCGTGTAAATGTAAATTTGCTGGATATCTATTTGGTTTGCTTCCCATTCTGTTGGGTTGAAAAATGGCCCAGAGGCATTTTATTGTCTACTTATTGGTAGTAGTGAAGTTGCATAAGAGTGCAATTTTTTTGCTTCAAACTTCTTGCTTCATCTGGTGTTCAAGTAATGTTTTAAACGAAAGACAAGCTTTTTGGAGATCTTAATAAAGTTTTCTGCATTGGATTAACCTTAACTGTTCGCTAATAAGCTACCGTCGGGTGTTTGTGGTGTCATTTCTACATTTTAAAGGTGCCTTGGCTTGATTATGGATGTATATATGTTTGTGTGTGTTTTGCTTGCCCAATTCATTCACAGCTTAATCTGGTATCCTGTTGTATACCACAATGTCATAAAGTCTCTTCGGAAAACGGCAGCAGGTTAGTACAAAACTTTTTTCCTTTTTTGAGGGTAAATGACACCATTGATTGATATTCTTGCGTAGTTTTGCTAAAGCAGTTGGACCTTTTTCGATCTTTGCAAGGGAAAATGATGTACTCGCAGCATTCTACTCGCAATGTAGAATGCCTGGAATCTCTGATTGAGAGAAAGAAAATGGAGTTTTAGAGAAAAGCTTCTGGCTCATGTGGTATTGAGACTCTTCTAATGATAATAAACTAAAATAGAGTTGGGACGAAAGAAAGTATATAAAGATTTGTAGAAAATATATCGTAATTGACTTATTATGGTATATTATACAAGCAAACAAAATTATTTTTCTTTATACTTTTTTATTGTCTAAATATTCAAACAGAGCTTTAGAACTTTTGAGGCAATCCTTACATTCATTTTTGGGTGTACTACTCATCTAAGAATTGAGTGTAAGATGTACATTCATTTCAGTACATCTAGCATTTTCCATTGGTTAATAGTGGTGGAGGATCGATATAGAGTGCTTCTCCTTCTGCCATTCAGAATTTGAGCTGTGTTATTTGCTCTCCTTCGGAATGGTCATCTTCTCTTTGTTCATCAGTCTGTCTTAGGTAGACTGGTCTGTTCGGGCATGTATTCAGTTCATGCACCTGTCTCGAAAAATATTTTAGCATATTAACTAATACCATAGTGGGCTAGTAGCCTAGTTATAGAGATTTGGATTATTTTCATAACAGTAATTTTTGAAGCAAACATTACGTAATATATGTATTTGGCATTGTATTGGATTACAGTTTGCGTGACAGATGAAATGGGATACTGTTAAGTGAGCAGGTACGGAAATTTGTACTGTTCTCAGAATAGTAATGTTTCTACCAAACGCTGCACGATTTTATGAACATTACCAAACATTGCGTGATAGATGAGAGTGAAGGTTTAGGCTTCTTAATTTGTTGTCCTCGTTAGCCTTGTTAATAGAGTTTAATCCTATATATATAATTTGACCGGTTCAACTGTTTTTACGTACAAATGTTAATGGCTACATGACGTACAGCTTTTCCAATAATGCTATATGCTCGCTTACAAAAATAAAAAAGAACAGCATATAAAGTGTAGAAATTATGTCTAAAGAAATTTATGCAAATCACATGGGTGGTCGGCTGGCTCTACACACCATCCTCAAGAATCAGTCTGAACTTTTAACTCTTTGGATTTGAAGGGCTTGCTTCTTTATCTGTAAGTGATTTTCAAATTTAAACCGAAATTGTTTTATTTATTTTTATTAAAGTTTTGACATTTGCACGGTAAAAATATGTTACATTTATTTAGTTATTTATTTATTTATTTTTTAATTAATTTTTGCACGTCTAGAAGTTTTGAGTTATTGGTGGATTTAATTTATCACAAATTTCATCCCTCTTCACTCTTTTGTTAAAACATAAAACAAACATGCCATATGTAAAAATTTACTCCATCAAATGCACAGGATAAAAAATATCAATATTAATAAAGAACCGTCCCAAATGTCAAATAACAACCTATAGTACAAAGTAGACGCTTCCCCAATCCCATTGTTTCTTCTTGCAGGACGGAAGAGAAGAAGTGGACATGTATCATTACTCCTTTTTGTCTTAACGTATATACATTTCGAAACCCTACCTGTCAAAATGAGTGCAAGGAAAATAAGGTGGTAATTAATGGAACTCTTGGACGCTTTGTCAAAATGAGTGCAGGAAAAATAACAGTTTATGAGAATCTAATTAAAAGCAAAATTGACTAATATTTTATAAGAATATATTGCTAGACTATGTAGCAAAAAGATTTCTTTATTGTTCTTGGGATATATATATGAGTACTATTGCTTTCTTATTTATAAATTATTTTCGATAATAAAATTTTTGATTCGATAATTCATATCGGTAAATATAATTTAGAGCATTCAATTTTTTTTTAAAATTATTTATCATATCTTTAAATGATCTCTAAATTGATAATTTTTAACGGCCGATATGAGATACTCTAATTTAACGGTGTAAAAGAATCGAAATTAGTTGAAATTTTGAAAAAAAAAATTATTCTATATCTAGATAGAAATCAATAACTCCGATTTTAAATTAAAGAGTTCGATTCCTTATTTAGCAGGGCATTCACTTTTGATTTTTTACTTTGTACCCTTGACGAATTTTATTATAATTTTATTAATTTATAAAATTTATTTTTGTAAAATTTTAAATGTTCTATATTATGTTTATCGATAAGAATCGTTCATTTAGAAGATTTATTGTCAAAAATAATTTATAAATACAAAAAGACTTTCGTATTCATAAAGATATAGTAGCTCTGCACTCGTTCTCTCTCTCTCTCTCTCTCTCTCTCTCTCTCTCTCTCTCTATATATATATATATATATATATATATAGTTTTTGGGTGAAAAGATATATGGTTAAGATGATAGTAGACTCTTAAAGTTTAGTGGGTGGTTAGTGGAATAGTATGATGTAAGGGTTGAAATTAATTAAAAAAATAGATCTAACAGTAGAAAACTTACAAGCACTAATTATTTGATATTTTTACAAGTATAATAACCGAACTATATATATATATATATATATATATATATATATATATATATATATATATATATATATATATATATATAGTCCGGCTGGAATACTATCGATAGCATCAAGGAATTGGTGTTACTAAGTTTTTAGCTCTTGGATGAGAGGATGTGCGATTGGGATTATAGTAGTCCCATAGAATTTTTACTATTTAACCAACCACTTACTAAATCCTAGGGCTTCGTTTGGTTGGGGTATAAGAGAGAATTATTAGTACCAGAGATAAGTATAACTTTTAGAACAAGCTGGAACTATTGTAAATTTGTGTTTGATTGGATATTTGGTTAGTACAAGATATAAAAAAAATAGTATTGGACAGAGAATGGAGAATAATAGGAATAGAGAGTGTATTTTGTGTAAAAAGACTAATATGCTCTTCCCCTTATAATTTTTTTTATTAAAAATTAAAGTTTCAAAAATTTATTCAAATTTTAATTTTTATAAAAATTTTAAGTGGGAGTAAAAAAGTTAATTTTTAAATTTTAAGTAGGAATAAAAATTTTAATTTTTAAATTTATATAAATTTAAAAATTTTTATAAAAAATTGTATAAATTTTAAAATTTTAAAATTAATAATTTTTTTAAAAATAAAATAAAATAAAATTTTTAGATTTATTACAAAGTAAAGTTAAAAAATTTAAAATTTATAAAATAAAAAATTTAAAATTTAAATTTTATAAATTTAAATATCTTTTAAAATTTAAAAATTTTAATTTAAAAACTAAAAAGCAATAAAGTAAAAAAGGAAACCTCGGGACGCGTGCAAAAAAAAAAAAAAAAAAAAAACTGAGTAGTTCGCCGGGGGTCTTGTCGTCCCCCCCCCCCCCCCCCCTTATTCCGATGGTATTTGAATAAAAAGGAGGGTATAACCTCCTTTGTATCTGAACCAAACGGTCCCTAGGGGACCACTATCATTCTAACTGCACATTGCTTAATGCAAGAACTAAAAAGTTGATAGCACCAATGACTTAGTGCTATCGATAGTATTCTAGCTTAGTTCTCTCTCTCTCTCTCTCTCCCTCTCTCTCTCTATATATATATATATATATATATATATATATATATATATATATATATATAAAGAGAGAGAAAGAGTTGAACGGAATGCTAACAAACAGATTTGTTGTCATCTATTTATTTTCGATGATGAAACTTTCAAATTGACGATCGATATAATTAAATATGATCTAAATTATTTAAATTATATATTTAAAAATTAAATTTTATTTTTTTTTTTGATATTTTTTTCTTATCCATGGTGGATAAAAGAATGAACGGTTGAAAATAAATATTTTAAAAAAAATGATGATAGAAGCCTTGTAATTAAGATTGAAAGTATAGATTTTGTTTTAAATAATTTTAAAAAATTTCTAACTAAAATATAATTGATTTAAATTTTTTTACGCCGTTAAACAAGCAAACGCCTTATATCTATCATTAAAATTACAAAATTTACAACTCTTTAATCATTAGGTCAATGATGCCAAAAAAATTTGAAATTTAATTTCTAAAATACTTCAACTGACATAGATTATGTTCAATGATGCCAATCATCGATTTGTAAACTCTATCATCGAGAACAAATTGGTGGCAATGAAACACGCTTGCTACTGAGAGCATTCCAACTCAACTATATATATATATATATATATATATATATATATATATATATATATATATATATATATATATATATATATATATATATATATATATATATATATAAAACGAGCCTACTTTACTATCAATATTATCGAGCATTTGATACTATTTAGTTTTCGATCATTGGATAAAAAATTGTGCGGTTAGGATGATAGTGGTCCTATAGGGTTTAATGGGTTGTTGGTAAAATAATATAAACCCTAAAGAACCACTATAATTCTAACTACACATCCATTCATCCAAGGGCCAAAAAAGTCAATAGTACCAAGTGCCCCGTGTTATTGATAGTATAGTATAGTAGCTGATATATATATATATATATATATATATATATATATATATATATATATATATATATATATATATATAGTCCGGCTACTAAACTATCGTTAGCACTAAGCACTTGGTGCTATTGAGTTTTTAGCCATTAGATCTATCCATTTGATCATTTACACCAATTAGATTATTCTACTTTTTCAACCACCCACTAAATCGTAGGGGTCCACTATCATTCTAGCTGTACATCTCTTAATTCAAAGGCTAAAAACTTAATAGCACCAATGACTTGGTGCTATTTATTGCATAGTAACCTAGTTATATATATATATATATATATATATATATATATATATATATATAGTCCGGCTACTATACTATTAATAGTATCAAGTCATTGGTACTCTCAAGTTTTCTACCCTTAGATCAACCCCTTTGATCATTTTCATCCGTTAGATTTTACTATTTCTCCAACCATCTATTAAACCCAAGGGGCTCACCATCATCTCAACCACACATTTTTTAATTTAAGGGTAAAAGACTTAATAGCACCAATGACTTGATACTATTAATAGTATTCCAGCATATATATATATATATATATATATATATATATATATATATATATATATATATATATATATATATATATATATATCCTGATAGAGAATAAAAATATATTAAATTTATTTAAACTATGGATTATTTTGAGTCGATTATTAAATTTTTTAAAATTTTAATTTTACTATCGAATTTTTTAATTTATTTGATTTGAATCAATCAACGTCATTTTGACTTTAAAATTTAAATGCATCGTTTATATTTACAAATTTAATTTGTATACTTCACACAATTTTGATAACTATAAATTTATTAATATAGATAATTAATTTAAACTTTGAATTCAAAATATTGCTATTGACTCAAATCAATCAAATTGATAGATAAGATAATAAAATCAAAGTTTGAAAAAGTTTTATAGTAGACTTAATATGATATGTAGTTCAGATAAATTCGGCATGCATACCAGAATCAAAGAAAACAAATCCTAATTGAGAAATAGATAAACTATAAGTAGAATATTATAATTAAAATGAGAGTGAGCTCGGATGAAAGATGCACTAACAAACTGTAGAATCACAACTCAATTCATATTTCTTGCATTGCCATTTCAATATTATATATAAATGTAAAGTAACTCAATTTTGCCAACTATATATATATATATTTATACATCTAGCTGAAAGTGAAACACAAGACTCTGATTAAACCTTCGTATGATACAAGTTTGTTAGTGCGCCTTTCACGTACGCCAAACTTAATGAATGACTTCCCTTGCAATGGCCGGCTGCATGCCACCTTCCTCTAAGGTGTTCTATGGCTCTGCACCCCAACGGAGTTGTGTCGCTTCGACGGGCCCGAAGGAGGGATTGGGATCGCCCTCGGTAGCAACCCGAAGTAGCCACCTGAGCTCTTCTTCGCCGCGGCCGGCTTTACGTTGATGGTGCCCATGGTTCTTGCATCACAGCAAGATGAGATCAAGATGAGGAGGAGGAGGAGGAACACTGGAGTGGGGTCTTTTTGGAGAATACCCATTTGAGAAGGAGAAGGAGATTTTGAGAGGGGATAATAGAGAGTGAGAAGGAAAGGAAATGATGTGAGAGAAAGATCTTCCTTGAGAGAGAAAGAGAGAGAGAGAGAGCGAGAGAGAACGAAAAGCATGGTGGTTATTGGAGACTTCATGAGGTTCAAGGAGAGAAGAGCAGGACAAGAGAGGGACATTTGTAGAAATTAATTGCATGGAGAGTGCATGCATGGACTTGGGTTTTTGCTGGAGTAATTGGACTTTAGAGATCTCATGGACTTTTGTCTCCCATGTAATTAGTAATGGACCACACATTATAAATATATCTTCCATTTTATCTTTACTTTTAGATAAAAGTATGTAAAATTTATCTAAATTATAAAATATTTAAATTTAACTATTCAATCTTATTTTTTTTAATTTTGATTTGAATTAGTCAACGTCACTTTTCTTATAAATTTGAAATTAATTACTTTAATGAACTTAGCCAAAATAATATTGATTAATTCAAATTAAACAAGTTAATCAAATAAATTAGAAGGTTGGATAGTAAAATAAAAAATTTTAAAAAATAAAAAATTTAAATTCAAATAATCTATAGTTCAGATAAATTTAATTTATATATTTTTATCTCATTTTAATCTCTAATATCAAATGTATCTCTATTATCTTCCATATTAAAAATAGGGTATATATAAGTGTACACCCCCTTAGGATGTATATCTTATACCCCATCCATATTCTAGGATGGGGTGAATTTTACTGGTCACAAAGTGACTAGTGAAGAAAGCCCCACCCTTAGATGGGTGGGATGTGCATCATACACCCCAAATGGGGTGTATGGATAGCATTGCCCTTAAAAATATCATATGTATCTCTATTATCTTCCATATTAAAAATATATACTATTAAAAGATGGTTTGCTAATGGCTTTAACATTATAGAAATCAGTGATTTCACATAAACGTTCCAATCTTTATCCGGGGTACCCATAAGTTATTCATAAATTTACTGATATATTGGTATTATTTTTTTAACCCAAAAATTTATGGATAAAAGGATAGATACCCATTCAATTGTTGGTATTTTGGACAATCCATGGTTGCCTACGGATACTCCCATTTATTTTTTTATAATTTTAAAAACTATATATTTTTTGTTAATTCATTCATAAAAATTCTAAACTTAATTTCTCTTTGAGTTTTTTTTTTTTTTTTTTTTTTTTTTTTTTTTTTTTTTTTTAATTTTTTCTCACTATGGCCACCTTTCTTGGTGCACCGCTCAATTATTCTCCAGTGACTTAACTTACATGTAAATAATTTTTATATGCAATTTATGTATTTTAAGATTTTATATTATTCATCGTATGTTGTAATATTTCGAATTATAAATTATATTATAATATTCTAAAAATTATGTATATATATATATTGTATTTGAAAAATACTAGAGAAAAAAAATGTTTTGCGGGTAACCCTCGCACCCACTCGCCCACCTACGAACAGGTATGAATAAAGATGTAAACTATCTAAAAATTTGTGAGTAAATTTTACTTATGCCCATATAATGCATCCATCCGTGATTTATTTAATCTACCAGTTTGGCAGATCTAATTTCACATAACATAAGAGTATATTGTTATATTGTTGATGCTCGCTAATATCAAATTCAATAAAACTATGCTTTTAGCTGCCTCTAATCTTTTTCCATTTAATAAAGTGAGCGTCTAGGACCTAACTATTTTCTCATAATTTAAATTATTAGAAATAGTCAATTTTACATAAAATAAAGATTAATATTCAATCCACATATAATGTGGTGGACAAATCCAAAAAAATAAATTAAATAGGAGGAGGCGGCGGAGGGGCCCAAGGAGGAGAAAAGATAAAAGGACAATGGTTATCTTTATTTTATTATTATTATTAATATTTTTTTAAAGGAAGAGATCTTTATTTTATTATTATTTTTATTTATTTTTATTTATTATTTTTTTTTTTCATAAGTATTTATTTTTACTTATTATTTTATATATATATATATATATATATATATATATATATATATTTATAGTAGTTGATGTAATCCGATTCAATTCAGAAATATATTTATATCTTGAATTGAATCGGATCTCTACTATATTTTATATATATATATATATATATATATATATATATATATATATATATATATATATTTGCTTGAAGCGAACGCATTGGGCCGAAACAGTCTAACTACTCTACATGCATGTTTTCATTTCTTTTTGTCCGAACCGAGCCACCAATTAGTTGTTCTTCTTTTTCTTTCTTGGACTGCTATCTTCTTTCGTCGAAGCGAAGTGTCCTCCGAGTGAAAATTAAGGCGGGTGAATCCCCCTCCCCCACGGCTAATTCTTTCTCTTTTTTCTTCGTCATTTCAAGTGTTGGATTAATTTATCATGGACGAAGCATTTTGCAGTGCCGCTTTCTATACTCTCACAATTATTCATTCGTTATTATTTTTGTAGCTATATAATAATATCTCTAATATTTATTTTTTCTGCATCTGGTTATCGTTTTTTTTTTTAAATTGTAAACCATGGAATTTTTCTGTTGTTTTTGTTTTTCAATTATATATACCCTTTCCAATTAACACAATTCCTTTTTAATCAACCCAATTTTTTTTTTCATGAAAAGAACGGCGATTTGGAACAGTTATTCTATGTTATTTTGCTGTTTCCTTACTTCCATGCCACTGTATATCTTAATGCAACTTCATAGCTATTGCATATCTTAATACAACTCTGTGTTCCTAAAAATATGTTTTTCGTATTACCTATTTTTTTTCGTATTTAATTAACGTAAACTTTTTTTCTTAGAAAAGTGATGGTAATTTGAATTGATTGTTCTACGTTTATTTATTATTGCCTTACTTTCATGCTATGTAAGTTCTGCAACTTTATGCTCCTAAAAAGATTTACTATATTGCCTAACTTGCTATCGTTCTTATTTCTCACCTTATATATTTATATAATAAATTATAATCTTGTAGTATATTTAGTGAACATGTAATAGTTTCATTTGTTTTTGAACGGTTGAGTTTATACATTAAATTATTTTTTAATTAATTTATTATTAATTTAATATTGATTTTTTCTAAAAAGATTTACTATTTTGCCTAACTTGCTATCGTTCTTCTTTCTCACCTTATACATTTATATAATAAATTATAATCTTGTAGTATATATATTTAGTGAACATGTAATAGTTTCATTTGTTTTTGAACGGTTGAGTTTATACATTAGATTATTTTTTAATTAATTTATTATTAATTTATTATTAATTTTTTTTTTCATCCTTATGTATTTTTAAAAATTTATAAAAATGTATCTAATTAATATTTTTTATTTTTTTTTTATTACCTACTCGTCGCATCGCGATGGTTATTATACTGGTTAAAATGGTTTTGTAATATCTTGGTAATTAGGTGTTAGAGGGGGGAAGGCATAGCCTATCTCCTGCAGGGATGTCATAGTTGGATTCAGGATTGGTTTTAAGAACTCAAATCCGAACCCGACAATCAAATTCAAAATCCGAATTCAAATCTAAATCCAACAAATTTTAAAAATTCATACCAAAATCGAATCCAATTAAAAATCTAAATCCAAACCCAAACCTAAACTCGAAATTTGAACCCAAAAATAATTATTGTTCTTTACTATATCTTAAAGCATATAATATTAAATATAAATTTCTAAAATACATATTCAACTAGGTTGGAATTAGAGGGAAGTAAAAATTTACAAACTAAATAGTCAACATATCTAGGAATCGAAATCGAAATCGGATTACTTATTTTACTAATTTTTTTGAATCATTCTTGTCTTGATGCTTCTATATTTCGTGTTATCCCATGTGTTGCAGATCGATATTCAAATGCGAAGAGAGCTACCGGAGTTTCCTTCTATGTCTATACTCTTTCAAGGTAAAACCTAAAGAAAACGTAGAGAAAAAAAAGAAAGTAAAGAAAAAATCTCTATTCTTTTTTTTTTTTACGTACAAAATTAGAGAAAAAAAGGATTTCGTTTAATAGATCACCGAATCCATTAAAATATCTTGAATGTCAGAGATAAGAATCTTAAAATATCTTGAATCTTATAGAGATAAGATAAGAATCTCTGTAAAGATATGGGGAGATACATTTCTTAACTAACAAAAAATATACTACTTATCCTTATCTTTAACATATTACAATAAATTCAATTCCAAATCTCATATGGAACGGGTTGAATAAGAATCGGTCAATGTGAACGCACCACATGGCAACAATTTTCTAGTTGACCAGATTTGCCAATTTTTTCTCATACATTTGACTCTTCATATGGGTAATGGAGCGTGCAATCTAACGAAAAAACGCAAAGTAGGAGTGCTATATTAAGTTATGGGTTAATTGCATATGACTTCCTACAAATATGTCGAATAACAGATATATCCCTACAAAGTTCAACTTTTTATATTTATCCTTTCAAAAGTCCAACGTTATTCATATATATTCCTACCGTCTATCTCTGTTAAAAAAATCTAGTTAACCATAGGTTAAATACTTAATCTTGGTTAGTTAGTGAGGTAAATTTATTTTTTTACCCTTCCAGATATTTCTGCATTATTTTTTGGAGGGATATTTTTGAAAGGGCAAAACTGTCATTTCACATATAATCTGTTAAAAAATAAACAGTGAACTAACGATAGTAAACCGGAGGGATATATATAAATAACTTAAGACTTTTGAAGGAATAAATATGAAAAGTTAAACTTTGTAGGGATATATTTGCTATTCGATGTGTTTGCAGGGAGCCGTATGCAATTAACCCTTAAGTTATTACCCAACTAATATAGCACATCACTTACTAAATTAATCTATATCCCCCAACTAATACAGCATATCACTTACTAAATTCGTCTATATCCCATACGTTTCAACACACGCCGGATCAAGCATCACAAATTTTCTTCCTGTAATTACAAGGCTCGACCATACAATCATTTCTTATACTCATGATCATCTCAAATAAAACAACCGAGATAACCTCCCAGACAATGAATCACAAAACTTACATGGTGCGCTATGGAAATATCTTTGTTAGCCCCTTATATTAATTTCTATCGGTCCAAATAGTTTACTAGACATACTCCACGAGATCATATTTTTTCATGGCCTGAGATACATGCTAAGTTAGTGACTTCAGACCTCCACTTCATAATGTAATTCTAAGTCCAGGGTATAAAGGGGTTAGTACTCACACAGTGACATAGATGGAAGAATATATGCCACTCTACACTAAGAAAATTAATATTTAAGGAAATATATTTTTTTAATATTTAACAATGCTTAAATGTGTTTGAATGTAGTCTAGCGTCGTGTTAGAAAGCGTCAATTAAAGCATCAGCAAATGAAGAGTCGCTACATATATACCGACACTTATACCAAGTGTTGGTAAAATATATTCTGACCCTTTAAGACGTCAGGATTTTTTGATATCCTAACGCTTTAAAGTGTCGAAAAATTAAAAATAATAGTAAAGGCTATCATTTAATAAGTTAGTTTGATACAATAGAGGATTCATACGACGACGCTTTTTGAAGCGTCGATATTTGCTATATTGTAGGGATGCTTGGGGATGCTTCCCCAAAGCGTCGTCTAAAAAGCATTCTTATATTGAGATTTTCTTGTAGTGCTACTAACTAGTTGACAAGCACATACAGTATAATATGTATGCGATGGCCGAGCTCTCTCCAATGGGTCGTGTCATGCTCTAAAATGCCATGCGAATCTTGATCTAGGCACCACTAAGGTACCTAACTTGTAGTAACCATGATTTTTAAAATCCAAAATCTAAGTTTAAATAATTTTCTGGATTATCTAAATGGCAAAGTGGATAATTAGTAGTGCAAATTATGACTCAAAAATACCGACTTTTGATTGGAGCCTGATTTCAAAAATCTGAGATCACCATTGCGACCATCTCGTCGAAACATGAAAAGTTGATATTCACATGTCTTCGATCCGACGGTCGAATCTTCCGCAAAACAGCGAAAGAAAGGCGGGCCCCACAACTTAAGTTGTGAATAGTAATCCCTGATTTAATTCCCCTCTCGACCATCGTCGGCCGTTTCGCCATCTGAACCGCAAACATAGTAGCATGAGTAGTCAACTCTAACTATTTTCGATGTTCTGAGCACAATGGCACTGACAGAATTCGCGTTTGGTGATCCGGGTGCATCGAAATGCGTATGTTGTTCTACAACTTACAAAACTTTATGGCCCGAGATTTTATACGAGCGCCGAATCAAACAATCAAATACGCTACTTGATATGTCTCGACGAGCCGGACGTCGTGGCGAAGTCCGTTTCGCAATTCGACGAACCGTTTGTCTCGAAATACGTGAAAAGTGCCGAAAAAGTGGGTATTTTCGCAAAAACCCTAATGTTTTGTGTACCAAATTAAATGTGACTTATAGGTTAGGGTTCTGGGTGCAATTGTTACCTACAGCAGGGACCCTAGGGTTTTAGGTTGATTGTGGAGGGGGTTAAACCGAATTTTTGCAAAAATTTGCATTAAATGCAAGTTGGCTTTTGGGCTCCCTTGGTTGTGTGCACGAGGAGTCTGGAAGGATTCCAAAGCATCCAGATCCTCTCTGCATCTTCTAGCAAAGGCCCGGAGTGCTGTGGAGGCCGAGGAGACACAACCCTTAGAGGAAAATCAGAGAGAGAGAGAGAAGAGTGAAGGTTGGAACAAAAGTTCACCAACTTAGTTTCTGGAATCCCTGAGGTGATCCCCTGCGTCTGAGGACCACCTTGGAGCTTGCTGTGGCCGCGCGAAGTGGGGAGGAGGAAACCGGCTTCTTCCTTTTCTTCTCCAACTCCGGCAAGGTAAAGTATTCCTTTCCTCCGTGTTGTTGCTTCCAAAACTCTTGGAAGTCGACTCTGTAGAGTCTAGGGATGCTCCCTGCCAAGCCCCGAGCCCCCATGCACGCTGTGGTGCCGGCGGGAGAAAGCTCCTCGCCGGAACCCTAGGTTGCTCCGCCGCGGCCGAACTCTGCAAACACAAGCCCAAATGAAAAACCTAAATGAAGGGTTTGGACTGTAGGACCTATAGGTCATCTCCACAAAGTTTGAGGGAGTTTGGTTGACTAACAACGCCGCAGTTCGAAACCCTAGTTTTCGGATTTTTGCACTAAAGCCGAGCTTTGTGCTCCGGCGCCGGCGAGCTTCCCCACCTCAGGCCAAGTTGTGAGGACCTGAATCCCCACTTAAGGGCTCATTGATGGATTAGTGGTTTCTGGGAGTGTTTGTGCGCGTGTCGGGGCCCGAAAATAGATTTCTGGAGTAAATAGGAGCAAGATTGCTTAACAGGAGGCCATTTTGAGTGATTGAGATTTTTGTGCGCTTATTGGAACCAAGGAAGTGACCCGGCACGAAAAATGGATCAAGTTCACTTTTTTGGAAATTTTCGAAAATTTTTAGAAGTGGAATTTGGCCAAACAGACTTCGGATTTGGATTCGGCGCGCGAAAACGGTCAAGATGGACTATTTACTTATTTTTTTCGGAGTCCGGATGCGAAAACACGCATTTCGAGGTCTTGGGTACAGTTCCGGCGACCGGAGAGGCGCCGGCGGCGGCTGGCGGCGGCGGAGGCGCGCGGTCCACCGCGGAGGCGTGCAACCTGGCGCTGGCCACGTGGCGGCTCCCGGTTGGCGGGCGCAGTGGGCGCGGTCCACGGGAATGGCGCGGGTGCACGGTGGACCGGGGGCGGACACGTGGCAGATTTTGGTTGGTGCGGTGTTGTGCGCGCGGTCCACAGAACGGGGGTTTGGTGGCCTCGGGCAGCGTGCCCGACAGGCGCGCGTGGGCGCGGCGTGGGCGCGCTGACCCGCGCTTCCTGCTCGAGGGCGCCACGCGTCGGCTCCGGCGCTTGCCACGTGGCGCAAGTCGGTTGGCCCGTTTGGCTGTACCTTGTTCGGGTGGCTACGTGGCGGCCTGGGGATTTTCCGGGCGTGAACAGTAACGGGCCGGGCCCGTTACTGTAGCAGCCCGGAAGTTCCGGGCGCTCGGTTTTGGGCCAAAAGTCCAAAATCTGGATTTTTTCGGGCTGGGCCTATAAATAGGCTGCTTGCTGAGGATTTTTGCCCCCTTTCCCGAGCTCATCTGCCCTTGGACCCTTTTGCAAAGTTGTAGATCTTTGTGTTGCGCATCTTTTGGCAGAGGCCCGGAATTTTCGGAAGCCGCGGCATCGACGTTTTCGGCATCGTAGCGCAGAGCGATGATTTTTCTGTTGGAGGCCCGTTATCGCCGCATTTTGGTCTGAGAGGTCGACAGAGCTACTCCGACAGTATTTTTGGACGATTTTTGCGGCATTGGATTCACGAGAGGTATATCTTCGACTTCTGTGTTGAGGTTTCTCTTAGTGTGGGATGCATTTTACACTCGTGCTTGGGAGCAGAGTGGAGTCTGGTAGATGTAGTTGATCGTTTATCTGTGGCGGGAGCCGTTTGGGTAAACGGCGGTCCCGAGATGTTTTATTTTTCGCCACTGGGTTAGTGGCAGTTGTTTACCAGTGTTAGCAGGACCTAGGACCCAGACTGTTTTTAGACACACATGATTTCTATAAATTAATGTTTTCCTCCAAATCTCGAGGGATCGCCGGAGCCTGTTCTTGTTTGATTTGGGTGATGGCAATAGCCCTTCGGGGTTTGGAAAAATCAAATTTATTTAAACCAATTTTCTTAAAAGAACTAAAATATACTAAATTTGGGTTTCTCAGATTAAAATAATTTTCAGTAATAACTGTCATCTATTTATTATAACTTCCTCACCCGAGAGAGTTTGGGTGATCTGGGTTCTAGGGGCCGTTCCTATTTTCGGGACGAAAGCCACGGGGGCCGAGCCTAGGACCTGTTCTTGTTTGATAGGGTTGTAGGTGTTGGTCTTCCGGGACTTTCAAGCCCTGGTTGGTGTCCTCCGCTTGTTGTATAGAGGTTGTTGTGTTCCCGAACTGTAAGGGGGTCGGGAACCTCGATAGGCGGAGCCTGGAGTCTGTTCTTGTTTGATAGGGTTCTAGGCACCGACCTATCGGGATTTTTGAATCCTTATAGTGTCGGTTCTTCCTGAGTTTGGTGTTCTGTTGTGGGAGCCGTCGGGTAGACGGTAGTCCCGGCTGTGAGTATTTCTAGCCATTGAGTGAGACAGTGATTGTTGGTTATAGCCGATCTTGTTGATCAAGGATTTGGATCATAGCCTGCATGAGCCACATTTGTACTCGACAGAGATGCGCGGATACTTTATTCGTGTGGGTCGCGCCCCTCGAGTGCCACTCCGGAGTAGGCGAGACCGGGTTGTTGTACCGACGTGAGATTGAGCTCTTCTATCGCGACTTGTCGATGCTTGTGTCCCTCTGGCTGAGCCAGTTTTGGCAGCTACGGACATACCTACGGTAGACCCATCCTATTGAGGATGTGCGGCAGTAGGTAGGCGCAGGTTTGACTGGACCCGATGTGGCAGTCAGTTTAGATTCGGTGATCTTAGTGAGAGTTAGTTGATGCATCATGTGTTTCATCTGTTCCACTTTTTGAGCATCTAGATAGGGGCATAGTAGCTGTAGGGTCATTCATTTCCAGCTTTTTACTTCTGTATTTTATTTGTTACTTCATGCCTCTAGTAGACTTAGTGGGCAGACCGTTGGGCTTGTTGACGGCACCCACTGAGAACTACTGTGGGATGTAGTTCTCACATCCGTCGTGGTGCCTTTTCCCCAGGGACTTCTACTCCTATTCCTGCTGTACCAGTTGCTGCTTCTTCAGATCGAGGTAAGGAAGTCGCGAGCTAGATCCCTACCAGTCGTCGACGTCGTCCTGAGAGTAGATGTACCCACTTTTTATATTTTGAGTGTTACCTGTTTGAGAGACCTTGTAGTGAGGTATAGAGTTGTACTTTTAATTCAGAGTTGAGCGACTTATGTACTTTTGGTGTGAACTCGGATTGTATTATTTTATTTTATTTTTAGCAGTTTACTTACAGCTCTGATATCTATTTAGTATAGCATCTCTCTTTTGCAGGTTAGACGCTTCGTCTATACGGGGTTCACCATATGGGCGGCGGATCTGTTAGCGAGCCCGGATCGCAGTTTCGACCCCGGGGCGTGACAGATTAGAGTGGTATCAGAGCCTAGGTTTTAGGTCATTGAGGACTTAGAGACCCTAGGCTTATGGTTGGTCATTAGGATGACTACGTGAGAGTCGTGACTGTAGCGAAAGTCCTGATTGAGTTTTATTACCTCTCCCAAGGGATGGGATGAGTGATTGGCATGTTTATTCTCCTAAGCGATTATGTTGGCTGCAGACAACATAATGCTATGGAATGGATGACATGTCTTAGACATTTGCTGGATTGGGTCGAGTGTTGTTTAGTACTGTCCTGATGTTTGCATGTGGATTGCAGGTGGGCACGATGCCTCCCCGACGCAGGATGTGGACGCATTTTCAGCCTTCCTCCTCCCAAGGGTCTGAGCAGGAGGAGTTAGCACAGGATCAGCAGAGTGAGGTGCAGGAGCTTCGGGCTCAGATGGCTTAGTTGTCTGAGACTTTCCGGCATCAGGAGGAGACCGTGGATCGGATGGTGCGTATGATAGAGCAGAGAGCACAGTCAGCTGTGACGCCCCCAGTTGTACCAGCAGCTCAGGCAGCCCCTACTACACCGGTTACCAGAGGTCAGCCGTCCGGGACGGCAGGACAGTTGACACCTGCAAAGCAGCGTGAGGTGGTGGATCTATTGATAAGGTTCCGCCAGTTCGATCCACCCCGTTTTTCTGGATTGAGTGCAGAGCCGTGGGAGGCAGAGTCTTGGATCACGGCCATGGAGCGTCATTTTCAGAGTTTGTTCATTCAGGAGCGGTTTCAGGTGCTGTTGGCGGCACACTTCTTGGAGAGCAACGCCGAGGCTTGGTGGCGGCGTGTGCGACCCGCTGGTCCGCCTGGGACACAGCTTCTCTCTTGGGCGGAGTTCCGCAGTCTATTTCTTGGAGCCTTTTTCCCAGAGAGCGTCAGGCAGAGGTTGGAGGAGCAGCTGAAGAATCTCCGTCAGGGAGATCGTCCCGTGCATGAGTACATCGCAGACTTCAACCAGTTGTTGGCCTGTGTACCGCATGAGGCCAGGGACGAGGCGCATCAGATTTACATGTTTGAGCGGGGTTTGCGCCAAGAGATTTATCAGTTCGTCCGTTCGCACAGATTGCAGACGCTGGATGCATCTATGGAGCAGGCACTTTACGTTGAGTGCGGAGAGGCGGTAATGGATGAGGTGGCCCCAGCTCCCGCAGTGATTCCAGGGGCGAAGCGCCCAGCATCGGTTGATGAGGGACAGACGAGTTGGCAGGCACCTCTGAGACCTCCACGATCTCACTCTGAGGGTCGTGGGTTTCAGGGGCGCTAGAGATCTGGTGGACCCCCGCAGCAGCCGCGGTATCAGCCTAGACAGCAGCACTGGCAGCAGCGACGTGAGCGGTGTGTCATCTGTGGCGGCCCTCATCCACCGTCGCAGTGTGACCAGAGACAGGGACGGTGTTTCCTTTGTGGAGAGTTTGGACATTTTCGAGCAGCTTGTCCCCGAGCCATTTTGTCGGTGCAACCCCTTGCTATAGCACCCCCCTTGCCTGTTCAGGAAGCAGAAGCCCCTTCGATGCACCATCAGACAGAGTGGGGTACGACATCGGGACAGACGCGGCCCTAGTGGAGGACACCCCGGCAGCAGATCCTATCGCCGCAGGTATGACTTTATTTACTGTCAGCTGAGTTAAGCTTTTTCGATACCACTGTATTCTTCTGCATATGGTATTAGGGCATTTGCATCTCTGCATGATTAAGGGATAGGAATTTTGTTACTTGCATGAGCGATTGGATTCTTCCCAGTATCCTACGAGCAGAGGTGAAGTTGGGGCATGATTGGGACAGCCGAGACTTTGGGAAGTACACCGGCATGTGTGACGGTTCAGTTACAGCTCCACGACTCAGATTGAGTACTCGGGATGGACCAGTTGGAGCGGTATCGTGCAACGGTTGATGGTGGATTGGGAATAGCGACCTTTCCGCGAGTTGGACCACAGGAGAGCATTTCCACAGGTCACCGAGGCATCCTTCATGCAGTAGTGGCTTCAGCAGTTTTGGGCTAGGAGCTGTTTGTCGATCGTAGGTGACGTCTAGGACTAGAGGTTATGTCTCTAGGGGTCTCGGATAGGGTTGTGTTTTTCTTTTAGGGGCACGGATAGATCGTAGCTTCCATTTTTGTTGCCACAGCAGGAACGGCATCAACACTTCTCTCCGTTTTTCTCGCCCTTGTGTTGAAATTTGCGAACAGGATGAAAGATTCGAAAGACTACTCCAGAAATGGAGACGGTGCCCGAACCTGTTCTTGTTTGATTGGGGCGAGGGCACTGGTCTTTCGGAACTTTCTAACTTTTCGCTAATTTCAGTTGTTTTCTAAATTGGAGAGTTGGGAGTTGATGACTTTCCTGCTGGTGGGGCCCTTACCCTTTCTGGTTGGTTGTGTTGGCGTAATTCGTGTAGTTTGGACGCGTAGAGTTGGCTGTTTTCCTTGTCCCTAGTTTTTAGAATTTTTGAGGTTTATCCAGCTGTTGGACTCACCTTGTGGAGAGTGTGTAGCGACTGGGGAGTTGGAGATTGTGTTGTTGGATGCTTACCCTTGGCTTTGAACTCCTTTTTGAGCCGTATTTGTTTCGAGGATGAAACTTTCTTTTAGTGGGGGAGGACGTGAGGACCCGAATCCCCACTTAAGGGCTCATTGATGGATTAGTGGTTTCTGGGAGTGTTTGTGCGCGTGTCGGGCCCGGATATGGATTTCTAGAGTAAATGGGAGCAAGATTGCTTAACAGGAGGCCATTTTGAGTGATTGAGGTTTTTGTGCGCTTATTGGAACCAAGGAAGTGATCCGGCACGAAAAATAGATCAAGTTCACTTTTCTGGGAATTTTTGGGAAATTTTAGAAGTGGAATTTGGCCAAACGGACTTCGAATTTGGATTCAGCGCGCGAAATCGGTCAAGATGGACTATTTACTTGTTTTTTCAGAGTCCGGATGTGAAAACACGCATTTCGAGGTCTTGGGTACTGTTCCGGTAGCCGGAGAGGCGCCGGCGGCGGCGGCGGGCGGCGGAGCGCGGCTGCTGGAGGCGGCGGAGGCGCGCGGTCCACCGCGGAGGCGTGCACCCGGGCGCTGGCCACGTGGCGGCTCCCGGTTGGCGGGCGCAGTGGGCGCGGTCCACAGGAATGGCGCGGGTGCACGGTGGACCGGGGGCGGACACATGGCAGATTTTGGTTGGTGCGGTGTTGTGCGCGCGGTCCACGGAACGGGGGTTTGGTGGCCTCAAGCGGCGTGCCCGACAGGCACGCGTGGGCGCGCGTGGGCGCGGCGTGGGCGCGCTAACCCGCGCTTCCCGCTCGAGGGCGCCACGCGTCGGCTCCGGCGCTTGCCACGTGGCGCAACTCGGTTGGCCCGTTTGGCTGTACCCTATTTGGGTGGCTACGTGGCGGCCTGGGGATTTTTCGGGCGTGAACAGTAACGGGCCGGGCCCGTTACTGTAGCAGCCCGGAAGTTCCGGGCGCCCGGTTTTGGGCCAAAAGTCCAAAATCTGGATTTTTCCGGGCTGGGCCTATAAATAGGCTGCTTGCTGAGGATTTTTGCCCCATTTCCCGAGCTCATCTGCCCTTGGACCCTTTGTAAAGTTGTAGATCTTCGTGTTGCGCATCTTCTGGCAGAGGCCCGAAATTTTTGGAAGCCGCGGCGTCGACGTTTTCGGCATCGTAGCGCGGAGCGACGATTTTTCTGTTGGAGGCCCGTTATCGCCGCATTTCGGTCTGAGAGGTCCACAGAGCTACTCCGACAGTATTTTTGGACGATTTTTGCGGTGTTGGATTCATGAGAGGTATATCTTCGACTTCCATGTTGAGTGTTTCGTCTAGATTTGGGATTTTGGCACAGTTTTTGAGGCTTTACTGAGCCCCTATTTTGCTGGTGAGTTTCCTGGACAGCAAGGTCTTCGCAGATTTTTATCTCCGCATCTAGACATCGGAATTCGACGTTTCAGGGCTCTATCGACATCTAAACTTCACGAGGATCGCCGTCATATATTTTACTAGAATTTTTGGAAGCTGTTTTATAGGTGAAATTTTCGCAGAAAGATGACTGTTCACCGCAGATTTTTAATATGTGGAATTTAGTGGAATTAAGTATAATTTTTGGAATGTGTTGTACCCAGGATGTTTTGAGCACTGCTACCGTGTTGTGGCTTGGTGGACTTTGGGTTATAGCTGTTTCTGGGCTTTCTTAGCTATGTGACCCCGGACAGTTGGCACGTTCAGGTGGGTGGCCCTGTCTCCAAGATTGATGGACTGTACATTAAGCCTGCTATTGTAGGACTTTGCATGATAGCTAATTCTTGTTTAGCATGCTAGAATGTAGGAATTGTTATTCCTTATGTTACCTGGTGATCCTGTCATCTCCATGCTTTCTTTTATCCGTAAAAATTATTGTTAACTTGGAACTTGACCTAACACCCCCGCCATATGCAGCATGTTCAACCAGACTTTAGAAAACTCCAACTTGGGCTAGGTTTATTTTGTTTTAGACGTCCACACTTCATTTCTTCCTGGACATAGTGTTTTACTCGCCCGAGTAGTGGGCCGAGTGGTCGGATTTCTCTTAGTGTGGGATGCATTTTACACTCGTGCTTGGGAGCAGAGTGGAGTCTGGTAGATGTAGTTGATCGTTTATCTGTGGCGGGAGCCGTTTGGGTAAACGGCGGTCCCGAGCTGTTTTATTTGTCGCCACTGGGTTAGTGGCAGTTGTTTACCAGTGTCAGCAGGACCTAGACTGTTTTTAGACACACATGATTTCTGTAAATTAATGTTTTCCTCCAAATCTCGAGGGATCGCCGGAGCCTGTTCTTGTTTGATTTGGGTGATGGCAATAGCCCTTCGGGGTTTGAAAAAATCAAATTTATTTAAACCAATTTTCTTAAAAGAACTAAAATATACTAAATTTGGGTTTCTCAGATTAAAATAATTTTCAGTAATAACTGTCATCTATTTATTACAACTTCCTCACCCGAGAGAGTTTGGGTGATCTGGGTTCTAGGGGCCGTTCCTATTTTCGGGACGAAAGCCACGGGGGCCGAGCCTAGGACCTGTTCTTGTTTGATAGGGTTGTAGGTGTTGGTCTTCCAGGACTTTCGAGCCCTGGTTGGTGTCCTCCGCTTGTTGTACAGAGGTTGTTGTGTTCCCGAACTGTAAGGGGGTCGGGAACCTCGATAGGCGGAGCCTGGAGTCTGTTCTTATTTGATAGGGTTCTAGGCACTGACCTATCGGGATTTTCGAACCCTTATAGTGTCGGTTCTTCCTGAGTTTGGTGTTCTGTTGTGGGAGCCGTCGGGTAGACGGTAGTCCCGGCTGTGAGTATTTCTAGCCATTGAGTGAGACAGTGATTGTTGGTTATAGCCGATCTTGTTGATCGAGGATTTGGATCATAGCCTGCATGAGCCACATTTGTACTCGACAGAGATGCGCGAATACTTTACTCTTGTGGGTCGCGCCCCTCGAGTGCCACTCCGGAGTAGGCGAGACCGGGTTGTTGTACCGGCGTGAGATTGAGCTCTTCTATCGCGACGTGTCGATGCTTGTGTCCCTCTGGCTGAGCCAGTTTTGGCAGCTACGGACATACCTACGGTAGACCCGTCCTGTTGAGGATGTGCGGCAGTAGGTAGGCGCATGTTTGACTAGACTTGATGTGGCAGTCAGTTTAGATTAGGTGATCTCAGTGAGAGTTAGTTGATGCATCATGTGTTTCATCTGTTCCACTTTTTGAGCATCTAGATAGGGGCATAGTAGCTGTAGGGTCATTCATTTCCAGCTTTTTACTTCTGTATTTTATTTGTTACTTCATGCCTCTAGTAGACTTAGTGGGCAGACCGTTGGGCTTGTTGACGGCACCCACTGAGAACTACTGTGGGATGTAGTTCTCACACCCGTCGTGGTGTCTTTTCCACAGGGACTTCTACTCCTATTCCTGCTGTACCAGTTGCTGCTTCTTCAGATCGAGGTAAGGGAGTCGCAAGCTAGATCCCTACCAGTCGTCGTCGTCGTCCTGAGAGTAGATGTACCCACTTTTTATATTTTGAGTGTTACTTGTTTGAGAGACCTTGTAGTGAGGTATAGAGTTGTACTTTTAATTCAGAGTTGAGCGACTTATGTACTTTTGGTGTGAACTCGGATTGTATTATTTTATTTTATTTTTAGCAGTTTACTTACAGCTCTGATATCTGTTTAGTATAGCATCTCTCTTTTGCAGGTTAGACGCTTCGTCTATACAGGGTTCACCGTATGGGCGGCGGATCTGTTAGCGAGCCCGGGTCGCAGTTTCGACCCCGGGGCGTGACACAAGTGGCTGGGGAGTTTCCTAGGAGTGAGAGGACTCCATCCATGCGGTTGCATGGCACCCATGCAGCCCGAGGGTGGCGCGGCCATGGATGACCCGAAATGGGTTCGAGTTGCGGTGGCCGGCCTTCCGGCCGTCGCCGGCATGCAGGGAGTGGTCGGGAAGCTTCCTGGGATCAAGTAGATCCCATCCATGCTATTGCATGGGCTCCATGCAGCCTTGGTGGAAATCCGCCATTAGAGGTGGAAGCTCCAAACCCGAGCTTGCTCTACCGCCGCCGCCGCCGTGCCCTGTCACCGGGCATGGGTTCAGGTAAGTTGCAAATGAGTTTTAGCATCTGTTAGTGCAAGTGGTTGTGTCCCAGAATCCTTAGATGAATGGTCACAAATTTCGAAGCTTTAGCTTCATCTTCTTCACCATGCCCACGGCCAACCAGTGAAGTAAGGATGACCCAGACTTGCTGGGATTACTCTATTTGCCCTGTAGATCATTTCCATCCATCTTGGGAAGTCCCAAGTGCCTTCCTTGCAGAGAACTAGCTTGGGTTTTGTGGAAGCTTGTGTGTTGTGAAGCTTGCATACCATGTGTTTGAGGAAATGCCTCAAAGAAATTTTGTATGGAATTAGACTTCGAATATTATATGAAAGTTGCTCCATTATGTCCCCTGAGTTTGATGCTCACTTCAGATCAAAGCAGATATGTGTGGATTTGTGTATAGAGCATTGTTGTAATGTTAGTGAGCAAGGGACTTGGATCTTGTGATCCAGCAGCTTCTGGGCTGCATTTGGGCAAGCCCTTGATTCCCTGTGGTGCCCTGATCAAGATGCTCAAGTTGGTTTGCAGATGGCACAAGTAGTTTAAGAGTTTTGTATTTAAAAGCCTTAGATAAAGATGTTTGGCCTAGGTTCTGTTTTGGGCTGTTTGTGAAGCCGCGACAGTGAGCTCCTGGCTATTTTGGGGTCACTGAACGCGATGCTCGCGTAAGATTTTAGTTTTGTCGAGCCAAAGAAATTAAAATGCCTTAAGGCTATGTTAGAATAGTAAATTATGGCCCGAAGTTTTTCTCGGGTTATGTGCTGCTGCAAATGGGTGAGCACGGTGTTCAGCGAGTCGAGGGTCACCTACTGGAGGTGACGGTTCGTAAAAATAATATCCCGATTAAGAGAATGAGCGAAAACGGCTCTCAAATTGCTATAAAAGTGTGATTTTGGAAACCCTAGGGGTCTAATTGCAATTGTAACAGCGTGTGCTGCCTAGGGCAATGTGTATATGATTCCTAAGCTTTTCGTTAGGAATCCAACGGCTTTCGTTGAGTGGAAATTGATTATCGGGCCGTAAATCGGCAAAATCGCTGGTTTATCGGCAACTCGGTCTTAATCGCGCAACTCGAGGACTTGTGGTGACCAAGTTGTTCTATTTGAAGTTCCCAGCATAGCTTTAGTAGATTTTGGGTATGTGTGAGTCTTTTCCTGATCAGTATTCATGATCCAGGTCTTTGCAGTCTGACTCCGACCAACGAGCCTTCTGGTGGAGTCGTTGTTCCTCCTATATACAGGTGGGTTTATCTTCGGTCCGGGCTTTATCAGGTTGGCCCTATGGGGTGCTGTGGTAGGTCGGACCCCTATTTTTGGTTTAGCTTGAATTTTATGATTGAGCCTTTCTTTTATTCCAGCATTTAGTATTACATTGCCTAGTTGAGCTTTCTAGTATTTCCGCATTAATACATATAGCTGTATAGTTCTGGACATATACCATGCTTGATTGGTCATCAGTTCAGTTATAGATTTTATATACTGTTCTTCATTGCATGATTAAGAACCGCGGTCAGATCAGAAACATAACAGTAGATAAACCAAGTTCAAAAACCCAAAAACACAACTAACAACTCGACCCGGCGGTGGCGACAGCGCGCGACGAGTGACGCGGCCACCCCTGCGTCGTTGCGTGTCATGCGGCCGCGCGGGCACCGGCCCCACGCGGCGCATGCCGCAGTCGCGTGGGCACCGGCCCCGCGCGGCGCGTGCCGCGGCCGCTTGGGCACCAGCCCCGCGCGGCACTCCTTGCGATCGCGCGGGCCCTAGCCCCGCGCGGCGGAAGCCGCGGCCGCGCGGGCACCGCCCCCGTGCGGCGTGTGCCGCAGCCGTGCGGGCGCCCGCCTGCGCGGGCCCTAGCCCCGCGCGGCGCAAGCTGCGGCCGTGCGGGCACCGGCTTCACGCGGCGGGTGCCGTAGCCGCGCGGGCGCCCGCCCCCCGCGCGGCACTTGCTGCGGCCGCGCGGGGGCCCTAGCCCCACGCGACGCAGGCCGCGGCCGTGCGGGCACCGGCCCCGCGCGGCGCGTGCCGCAGCCGCGCGGGCGCCAGCCCCGCGCGGCGCGGCTGCATGTCGCGGCCGCGCGGGCGCCGTCCCCGCGCGGCACTTGCCGTGGCCGCGCGGGCGCCAGCCTCGCGCGGCACGGCCATGACGCGGTGGCGACAACGATGTTGGTTGCCTTAGCCGTGCAGTGGCGGAGATGCCCTAGGGCCGTGCGGCGGCGACGATGCCCTAGGCTTCGCGGCGGCGGTGCCCTAGGGTTTCACGGCGGCAGCGACGGGTAGGGTAGCAAAATCGGCAACCCAAAACGACACGAAAATTCGAAACGAAAAACCGAAAGAAGCAACGCTTATCGCGAATCGTCGGAGACGGAGATCCGTTCACGCTCCCGGCTTCGGCACGTTCGTCGGGGAGGATCGGGTCCTTCTGCTTTCTCCTTCTTTCTTCTCTTTTTCTTCTGGTTAGGTTTCGCCTTTTTTCCCTTTTTCTTTTCTCTCCGGCTAGGGTTTCTTTCTTTTCGGGAGAAGTAAAAATAGTTTGTTGGTATGGACCGTCAAATCCACATTGGGTATTCTAAAACTCTAATTTATTAATTATCTAATAAATCCCTGGAGATAATTCATTAAAGATAAATGCTTATCTCCTCGAAAAGCGTGCATAATTACTTACATGGATTTCGATGCACGCTCCCGGCTACCGCGATCCTAACAACCCCTTTCTGGGGGCTCCGTAAGTCGGAATCCGGATCCGGTCGCACCGTCGTTCACCGTTATTCGAGCTGTATCACAGAAAAATACCCGCACTTCAAGATTATCAATTAAATAAACTCGTTAATTTACTTTTCCTTGATTTAAACTTTATTCGCAGGAGGGTAAAATGTTACATAAAACTGTGATATTACAATTCGTTTATATACCAAAATCTGGTACACTACATTCTACCCCACTTAAAAAGGTTTCGTTCGCGAAACTTAGATCGCATCTCTACTCAAAATCGATCGAGTGAGAGGAGTCTTGCCATCTTCACTAAGCAGGTGAAAGGCATAGTCGAGCACTTGCTCGCCCAAATTGCCACTAATGACCCAATCTCGACTTACGAATTTCCTTGTTAATTCCGCAATCATTTTTTTTTTTTCATAACAAGGTTGCATTCGCAACCCATTACATTAATCACATTTTCCCTACCGCTCCGCTGCCTAATGTGGAGGGCAAGACCAATCCACGAGTCCTCAGCTAACCCGTTTATTTCGGGCTACTAATAGGTCCACAGACCACGGTCCAATATGGGCTTATAGCCCAACCTTCCACACGATACCACACACCAGCTCTAATTAGCACGCAGACCCAATCATCATACGGTCAGATCCTCACTTAGGATTACCGCACCAACACTCCCACTAGGAGCAACAGTACCTCAATCATCCCCAGCCCTATGGCCTGGTCACATCTACACTCTTAGTGTACTAACAGCCTCAAGGCTCACACGCGACATTCCACATTCTCAGGTCATCGCTCGGACTACCGCCCCGACCAAATCTCTATCATGCCCCGCCCTCAGGCCTCGGGCCGCTGTCTCTCACAGCCGACTGCGTCTGCCCACGTGGCTACAGGCTCCACAGTCCTCATATATGGTCCAGGCATGGGTCATCCCAAGTGAGCCCACTAATAGTCGTCACACGACTACTACACTCCACTGAGCAAAAACCCACTCGCTAGTCATCAATATATGACCCAAACAACCTATCGACTCTTGTCACACTTAGCAAAAGCTAAGGTGCCACCTAACCAGTTCTCTCTGGCTGAACGGTACTTGTGCTCCATGAGCACCCAAACGATTGGGCGTCATACGCCCCCACGCTAACTCGCAAAATCCAGTGTTAAGCGATTTGCTTAAGCACACTTATGGCTCTTGTGCACCTCTCCCAACTGGGTTGAGGCACCGCAATAACGGTTCACCGATCTCGATAACTAACACATGACCCTACGGTGGCAACCTTTGCCATTATACCGATCCGTCGGACCGGCACCAAAAACTCCCGCTAACTTGCGAGGTTCTCGAATCTCGAAGACCACTCTAGGCCCCACTAACCCCACTACGCGGCAACTTAGCCACAATCGATACATCGCACGGTCACTACCGTCATCGGGGGTGAATTTTCGCCACCCAACCCATAAGTCTTTCTTGCCCTAACCCTTAGGGCATAGTACTTGGCTCTCGCGATATAGCGATCACTATCATTTCATGAGTCGGTCTCTTACCGGACCTCACTAACCACGCTTTGCGAGCAACTAACTGACACACGCTTATGACACCCCATGCTGAAGGTGCAGGGCGCATCGACATAAACTCGATGGCCACAGCCACACTCTATTGTCGCCCCTACCTGCGGTGACGCCATACGCTCATGCATCGATTGTGCAGCCTCAGCTTGCTGCGCTTTCAGCCACTGGAGCCTATCTATCTGCTCCGACTGTCGCCTTGACGCCACCTCTAGGCGCTGGAATCCGCCTCCCTGCCGGCGGAAAACTTCCGCCTGTCGGCGAGAAGATTCCGTCTGCTGCTGGACCACACGAACAAGCGCGACCACCTGCTATCGCAGCTTGTGTACCTCGTTCGACCCAGAGCCCTCTCCTGGCTCGAGTCGAAACAAGCACGTATCTCTGCGTGGTGTCATTGCTAATATGCACACCACAACGAAACGATTAGCCCAAATTTAGCCATTTGAGCAATGCACAATCTAAATACCGACAAAAAGGCTCGTCGACCCAATCATGCGAAAGTATAAGAGGGTACTCATTTTCATCTCCAACATTACGTTGTCGGCCGCCAACGTAAAAGTCCGAAGAATGAAAGCTTATCACCCTCGATCAGTCTCAACATCCTTTTTGGAAACAACAATAACCAATCAAATACTTTTGTCCAATGATCCACACACTCTCTCATGCTAATCCCTAGGGTCTCCGTAAGGTTCGCTAACCACCTAGGACTCTGTCACGCCCCGAGACCGTCAATTTAAACAGTTCGGACACGCCAATAGACCCGCCAATCGGGTATGATCTCTCACTACCCGAAAGGAACGGTAATATCCAAAACAATACATCAAGTGTATGTGGAAGCTCAATATCAGAGTGCTAAAATCACTACAAATTCAAAACTTTCATTCAATAAACGAATAGTTTAAGCAGAAATGAAAGCATGTTAAGAATGAACCATAAATAAACTTTATTACATTTTCATCTCTCAACTTGCAATTTAAATAATATTACAAATCTTTACATCTTTTCCTCACAATACATGGTTCACTCAAAAAAATATAAAAAGGGGTACCTCTGCTAGACCCTCTAGGTCTCTATGCTGCTGGGCTCTTGCCCCTGTCGTCTGTCTCGACCGCTGCATCTGGACCTAGAAAAAATGGTCACCCGAGGGTGTGAGAACTACTTAAAGTTTCCAGTGGGTTCAACCACTAAGAAAGAATGTCCTACACCGCTTGGTTCCAATGGAAGCAAAGTATAATGCTAGGAAAACTATAAATCTTGATTTAACATGCTAATATGCATATAAAAGGTCACAACACTATCTGTGTATACTCATCGACCCCATACTACTATGTCGAGCCATACCAGGCTACTATCCACAAACTCGGCCACTATGCCGCTGTAAAAAGGGGTTAAACTAACCCGGCCACCTTGGCCACTCTATTTTCTCTTTATTCTTTACATTCTGATGCTTTAGTTAAAGTTAACCCTCGAAAATTCTTGTCCAACGGGCCCCAGCCCGGTAGTCATGCTACCACAAGACAAGATTTATAAGGTTGCCGATAACACCCGCAAGTGTTACCCCGTCCTACGGGAGAAACGTGCCAGACGGGTCACTGCCCGGGAGAGGGACACTGCCCATAACTCCAACAAGGGCTACGTTTCATCCCCGAAGGTACGCCCGTTTTATCTCTTTCTTTTCTTTTCTTTTCTTTTACTTTTACTTTAGCACTTAGCCTTTTTGCTCTTAAGCACTTGTTTTTCTTCCTTATTCGAGCTTACAGCTCTAATTGCCACTAGCAATCGATTCCTCTTTCTTTTAAGCCTTTTAGCTTTTTACTTTCGCTTTTACACTTGTCTTTATTTAATCGGCTCTTTGAAGGAGTACCACATCCGATTCCCCTTAGAAGGGTCTCACATCCAGAAGCACCATTTGCATTCTCTTTTGCTTTTTGCCACTTTTAGCTTTCTTTTTAAACTTTATCTCTTATCCTAGATCTCGCCACAAGGATAACTAGAGAGTCACCTGGACTCTTAATCATTTATCTTTTACTCATTTAACTCAAATTGAAGTTAAAGTGGTTGTCCATTTGCCCAGACACCCTATGACCCACTCTAGGGTTATATTTGTTTAACTCTTTAACTTTGTGGCCACATACTTTTTTTTTCTTATTCCACATTGAACCTAGAGTTACATTAACTCTATTTCCTGTTCCACTTTTAACTTAGAGTTACATTTACTCTAATTCATTACTTGAGAGTAAAACTCAACTAGTTCATCTTAGGTTTTCTTTATCTAAGTTCCATATCATGCTTAACCTAGAGCTCATTGACTCTATGTTAAATATTCTATTCTCAACCTTAGGTTATCCCCTAAGACAGTGTCACTCGTTTATCTAGGTTTAACTCCTAGGACATCATGCCACTCGTTAAACCCTTAATCTAGGTTTTCTCCTAGTTTTACTACCAAACATGCTCTTATATCACCTAATTTAGGTAAATCATAAATTTGCACTTTTCATCTATGTTCATCTACACATGCAAGTTTATCCCCTATTTTGGATAAATCATAAATTTAGCACTTTTCATCTGTGTTCATCTATACATGCAAATTTATCTCATATTTTGGGTAAATCATAAATTTAGCACTTTTCGTCTGTGTTCATCTACACATGCAAATTTATCCCCTATTTTGGATAAATTATAAATTTAGTGCTTTTCATCTGTGTTCATCTACATATACAAATTTATCCCCTATTTTGGGTAAATCATAACATTAGCGCTTTTCATCTATGTTCATGTACACATGCAAATTTATCCCTTATTTTGGGTAAATCATAAATTTAGCGCTTTTCATCTGTGTTCATATACACCTGCAAATTTATCCGCTATTTTGGGTAAATCATAAATTTAGCGCTTTTCATTTGTATTCATCTACACATGCAAATTTATCATCTGTTTTTGATAATTAGAAAAATCCACTTTTCTCTATGTCCATTTACGCATGCAAATTTATCATCTATTTTTTTGACAATTAGAAAAATCCACCTTTCTCTATATCCATTTACACATGCAAATTTACCATCCATTTTTTTACAATTAGAAAAATTCACTTTTCTCTATGTCCCTTTACACATGCAAATTTATCATCTATTTTTTACAATTAGAAAATTTTTTTTTACTTTTCTCTATGTCCATTTACACATGCCACTTTATCAACTATTTTGGGTGGATCATAAAATATCACTATTCGTCAGTGTTCATCTACACATACAGATTTATCCCCTATTTTGGATAATTCATAAAATAGCACTATTCATCTGTGTTCATTTAGACATGCTCATATATCCCCTATTTTGATAAATCAAAAATGACACCTTCCTCAAAGTTCATTTTAACATACAAATATACCACCAAATTCTATACTAGCATGCTCACTATAATGCTTCAAAAATCAATGCAAAGGAAAAAGGGGAGAGGTCACCCATTTTCGATAGAATCCCCCACCTTGTGCCGCCCCCAATTGCTTGTAGACACTTGCAATTTGTATCCCCACGATTTTCTCGCCTTTTCAAGGTTCCACACAAAATGGTGCACGTCGTCCGCGTCTGCACGCAAAACGATGCGCATCCTCCCTTGAGGTTGCACGCAAAATAATGCACGCCATTCGAGTCTGCACACAAAACGGTGCAAGTCATCAAAGTCTGCACGCAAAACGCTGCACATTATCCAAACCTGCACGCAAAATAGTGCACGTACCTCGGGTTCACACGCAAAACGATGCACATCTTTTTTCAAGGTTGCACGCAAAACGGTGCGCATTCATCGAGGTTGCACGCAAAACGGTGCGCGCCAAAACGCCTGACGATACTTCGCGCAGTAAAATGACACAGTCAATGGTGTCCCTAACATGCACAACGGCATGGGGTCAAATCCAAAAACCCAAAGGGGTAAATCTCAAAACTGCGCCGAAAACACCGCAAAATAACATACGGGACCTACCTCGACACCGTCGCGCCGTCCAACGCGTGCACACGCGTCCATCGGGCTTCTTGGAACTCCTTGCGGGCGCTCCACGGGGTCACTGGTGCGCTCGCGGCACCCAAAAAAAAAAAACCCACGAAGTCCCCCTCTCCCTCCCCCACGCTCGGTTTGGAGAAAAAAGGGAAAAGGAGAAGAAATGAGGGATTCCGGGCTTTTATAGCCAAAGATCCCACTTTCGGGCGCCCGAAACCAGTTTTCGGGCTGCTATAGTGATTCGTTTCGCAGTCCACGCGCTAATGCCGTGCCAGCGATGCACCACGTCATCCGCGTTCGGCCAATCAGGGAGCGACACGCGTCCCTGCACCCGCGCACCGCGTCCACGGACCAGCCGCAGCCAATCTGCGTCAACGGGCCAGCGACGCGTCGCGTCACGCGTCGTGTCTCTAGGCTTGGCCAATGGGGGCCCGCCACTTGGCGGCTCCCCCCTTGACCCCGCTGACCCGCGCCAGCTCGGGCGCGCGTCGCCGCGCGATGACCCGCCAGCACGCGCCAGCGTGGGCGCGCGCCCCCGCGCGGGCATGCTGCGGATCTGCTGCAGCCAGTGGGGCGCCGCCACGTGGCGCTTCCAACTGCCCCGCGCCACGCGTCTTCGCGCCTCTGCCTATGCCTCGGGATCCGCGCGCTGCACCTCGGGATCCGCCCCGACTGCCTTGGGATTCGTGCCCGCAGCATCGGATCTGTGCCAACTATCTCGAGATCCGTGCCACCTGCCTCGTGATTCGTGTATCTCGGGATCCGTGCATTGCCTCAAGATTCACGCCACCTCGGGATGTGTGCCGTCTTGAGATGGGTGCCCGCATGCTACAGTAAATCGGGGCGCCGCTACAGTGCAAATCGGGCGCCCGATTGTACGGCAATTTTCGGATATCACCCGTTCTTGCCCGTTTTCCGACTATTTTCGTCTGTTTTCGTCCGTTTTCGTCCCGTTTTCTCCCAAATTTGTCAGGCAGACTCAACTCAACTCAATTTATCACGGGTTACGAAGCTCCCCGAATTTTCTCAGAATTTTCTGACACTGTAAATTTTCTGCTAAAATCTAAGCCCTTTTTCTCATTTAAAATTTTAAATCACTTATTTTTATCCCGATTTTGACCCAATTTGCTTCCAAATTACTCTTTACTTTACCGAGTTCAATAAAAATAGTATTTCATACTATTTTTATTTATATTCGTTTATATACCAAAATCTGGTACACTACACCAGTAGCCTCCCCCTGTGGGTAAAGCCTCAAACTCCGATGTACCCACTAAGTCTACCAGAGGCAAGGAAAAAGGTAAAGTGGTAAGGTAAATAAGCTGCTGAAACAGAAAAACTACTACTAGTATGCCTCTAAATGCAGTGCCGAAAGGAATGACTGTATGTATGAATCAGAAACGGTATCTGTCCAAATAAACCCAATCTAGCCATCAGTAAAAATCGGTACTGCCTGCTCTGCCGGCCACATCGGGTATTCCACTGTCGCAATACAATGATGCAAAAGCGGGATCGGCACATATGGCTCAAATCCCAATATAACGAACCGACCAGCACACATGGCTCGGTCATAAGCCTACATCCGGAGTGGCACTCGAGGGGAGCGACCCACACGAGTAAAGTATCTCTGTCACAAGTATCTCAATATAGCAGGATTGGATCATGACTATGATCAAAATGAAAAAATCCATTCACTAAAGAAACCCCGATCCCCAATCTAATGCAAAGATAAACATCGGGTCAACCGCCCGACGTCCGCGGTCACCGCAATACCTCACAATCCACAATCAAGCCTAACAACAGACACCCGGTGAACCGCCCAATATCCGCGGTCGCCGCAATACCCCCACAATCCACAATCTGGTAAAATAATCAACCACCTACTATCCGCGGTTGTCACAATCCCCCACAAATCCATCATCAAGTACAACCTATCCCCGACCCCAAGGTCCCGGCTACACTATCCCAAACCCTTGCTCGAACCCGAGCAACATGAATCAAAAGTCTAAATGAAAAGGAGAAAGGAAACAATCATGGTTTCTCCTAAGGCAAACCCCAATATGATAGTGTAGCAATAAACAGTGGCCTATCTAGATGTCCATACAAGCATGCAATTGTCCTCATGTAAGATAAAAGAAAATATATCACAAGTAGCTCCACAAAGATATAACCATCATACCAAAATCACTAACCAACTATACATATCCATAATCCATGATCCCTAATAAATTGCCAAAGTGGTACCCGCACATAGGGTAGATCATAATGTCCCACATAGATAATCCCTTTGCATGAAAGCTAAATTCTAAACATGACAGTGATATTTCCAACATGATAGATCCACAAGAATAATCCCACCATCATGTTCTCACGATAATATTTTCCCAATAATATCTCCACAATCATGTTCTCACCATAATATTCCCACATAGATAGACTCATGAATAATATGCTCAAGTATGGTTTCCAATAGGGTGTCAAATCAATAATAGTTAGGGGTTTCTCTAATAGTTCTAGTGAGTAAATCGCAGTAAGAGGTAAGCAACGACCACCAACCTAGCACGCAAATTCAAGTCCACAAAACTCCCAAACTGTAAAAGAACTCCCCGCTGTCCAACAACTGTCCCCGCAACCCTAGAATCCGTGAATCACTGCAAAAATAATCGAACTCGGCATAATGGGCCTCCCCCGAAAACAGCATTTGCTGTTTTACAAAATAGCACAGAAAAAAGGGATTTTTCACCTGTGCACAGTCCTCAGAAAAATCTAGAAAAATCTAGAAAAATTACGGCTGTGATCCTTACGACGAGTAGATCCAAAACGAGTACTCATATGCCCTGTTCTGATGATCGTAGGCCAATATAGAAAATAAACAAGTCCGTGCTGTCCAAAAAGTCACCACAGAAAATAGGGTCAAATGATGCCTCGGGAACCATGCCAAAAACCCAAAACAGAGAGAAGTAATCAACATAAAAATCGAAGGCCTACCTCTTAGGAACACGCTGCCGCAAAAATCGTCCAAAAATTCCTCCTGGTTGGCGCAGGGAATTTTTCCGACTGAACAGCGACGAAAATGGGCCGCGAAAGGGAAATGTCGAAGCGCGCTGTGTCGAAGAGATCGCCGATGTCGCGGTCTCCAAAAATCCCGAGAATCCTTCACGAGATGGAGGACAAAGAGAGGAACAAGTTTGCTAAAGGGTGCTCTCGAAGAAAATGCCTAAAAACCATAAAAACGAAAAGGGGAGTTCTATTTATAGGCCCAGCCCAAAGTCCTCTCTCTCCTCGGATCCGGGCCGCCGATTCGGGCGACCAAAAGATTCGGGCGCCGAATCTGAGCCCACCCGGCCCACACGACGAGCGCCCGGATTCACCCGGGCACGACGCGTGTCCCTGAACAGGGAACAGCGGCGCCCGGCGAACCAGGCGCTGTCGCGTGGCCAAGGCGGAGCGGCGGGGTGGGTGGCGCCCGCCACTAGCGAGGCGCCACGTGGCGTCGCGTGCCAGGCGTGTGCCGCCCCCGCCCGACACGCCGGCCGGTCGCGCCGCCGCCGCCTGCCGCGCCTGCACCCACGTGCGTACGGCCCCTGCCCCGCGCCCCAGTTGGATCGCACGTGCGTGAGCTGCCGAATCCGGGGCCGCCACGTGGCGCGCCCCGGTTCATGCACCCGGCCGCGCCTCTCCGTGGACCGCGCCGCGTGGGCCCTCCAATGGGCGGCTGCCACGTGTCCTGCGCCGACCTATCGTACACCCCGCGCGCCTCCGTGGACCGCGCCGCGTGCGCCGGCCAATCAGGGGCCGCCATGTGGCTCCCCCGCCGGTCCACGGCTCCCCCGTGCACCAATTTGCACCGTTTTCAAGCGTTTTTCCGCGCTGAATCCAAATCCGGTCTCCGATTAGCCTGAAATCACTTCTAAAATTCGGTTAGAACAGCCGAAGGACAGGCTTAATCCAGAACCTTCACTGAGTCCACCCAACACATCCATTTGACGTGTTGCAAGCCCGACACACCAAAAATAGGTGTTCTGCACCACGGATCATGGGAAAAACTACACGGGGATCTGGGCCACCACATCATGCCTACTTGGTCATTACGTAGATTTGCTTTTACTCAGATATATAAGTTCCTTGTATTCCATATTGCATGAGATGGCCTATGATTGATATACAAACATCTGCATCCCCGTTGGGATTTAGGCTTGTTGTCGATTACCAGGTCCTTAAACCGTGAGCTTGAGCATCAGTATTATGATCGCCATCGCGCCGCTGTACTTCACGTACGCTGTGGGATTGATCCCCCATCTTGCGTTCTTTGCCGGTAAAGTGGTCTACAGAAAGACCCGTGAACCCCCAGGTTAGTGCCCAAGGGTGCCGGGGTTATATCAGCCAGGTTAGTGCCAAGTTCGGCGTTTTGCCTGAGGTCCCAATGACCAAAATGGTAGCACTAATTGGATACTTGGTTTCTATTATTGATGTATAGTTCATACTCTCTTTTATCCGTATGCTTTAGCTCTTATATTTCTGTACCCATATCTGCTTAGCACTGTGATTTGATTTACCTGCAATCATTTTCTTCATATATCGGCTGTTACCTATTGATCTATTACTATCCGCTGATTATAGTATGTCAGTAGGTACGATTTGCTATTTCTCGACTCGTCGTGCCCACTGGGATACATTTATGTTGTATCTCACACCCCTGGGTGACCATCTTTCAGGTTCGTCGGGACGGTCCGATGAGTCGGTTACGATAGAGTTGTCCCCATAATGCTTACTGATCAGTTCCGATTCCTGTTATGACATCATTTATGCTCATGATTTAGACATTCTTATCTGCTGTTTGATGCTATAATTGATGTTGATGAGAATAATGGATGATTTAACTATGATTGATGATGGATGATATTATGATCACATATTGTTGTAGGTAGAACACTGACTGCATGATTATAGATATTTAGTCGTGCGTGTATAGGGAAGACTCTGTCCGAAGGGACAGAGGGTCTTCTATGCACGTGGCGATCTGATCACGTTCTGAGATAGAAGTTCAAACTCTGAGGAAAAAAAAAAAAAAAAAAAAAATTAGACTAGTTTCAAATATGGAGCGTGACAGTATATCCATCTTCCTTTTCTATAATATTTTTGGAGTAATTATTTGATGTTAGTAATCCTATATTACAGAGAGAATTACATATGACATGATCCAAATATAGTAATTTAAGAATATTTTTATAATTTTTTTAATAGTTCTAACAATAAAATACAAACCAAATGTACTCTTAGAATTCGTTTGATTTCTGATTTGTAATATTCCAATAATTTTTTATATTTTTATATTAAAAATATTTAGATTTTTATCATTCAACTCAAATTGGATCATTATAAAAAGTGTCTGCGAAATTATTGTAGATTTCTAAATTGTAGGGTCACAAGATTATCATGAATTAATTTAATTAGTATTCTTATTTTTATACTTAATAAAAATTATAAATAATTTATTAAAAAAATAAAATAATTATTAATAACATTTCAACTCAAGTGATTGAATAAATTAGTAACAAACTCATGACCGTTTCAAATATAAAATATAAAATATTATTAAAATATTACAAAATATGAACTATTTTAAATATCATTAATTGTCTCTGTAATATTTCTCTATGACAAATAAAAGGCACAGTATACAGTCCATATCAACAATGTAATATTCCTCTCACCAGGACTAGGAACATTTGAGACCCCCACATAATTGTAATGAAGCGACATTAATAAAAGTAGCACCAGTACATAACTAGGTGCTGTATTAGGGGTTGGGTGACTTGGGTCCAGGTTATGTAGTCAAAAAGGTGCATGGCACCACCCACGTGGCCACATACCGTGCAGTGCAACCTTTTCAGCTGGCCGGGGCAACAAAACTAATTTATGCTGTAAAATTAATAATTAATAATTTTTTAAAGGACAGTTGAAATTATATTTCTATATAAAGTTAGCATATTATATATTTATTTTTTAAAATATATATATATATATATATATATATATATATATATATATATATATATATATATATATATATATATATATAATCGAACTTCTATATTTCTAAAAATACCAAATCATTGGCACTTATATATTTTAGTTATTGAATGAAAAGTTGTGCAGTTAACATGATAGTGTGTCCTTTGGGTTTAATGGTTGATTAGTGAAATAGTAGATCTAAGGGGTAAAATTAATCAAATGGGTAGATTTAACGATAAAACTTACAAGCACAAAATGTTTGGTACTTTTACAAACATAGTAACCGGACTATATATATATATATATATATATATATATATATATATATATATATATATATGCTACAATACTATCGATAGCACCAAGTTATTGGTGCTACCAATTTTTTAGCCATTGGATTAAGGGATGTACGGTTTGGATGATAGTGGTCACCTAGGGTTTAGTGGGTGGTTGGTTGAAAAGTTAAAAATCCTAGGAAGACCACTATAATCTCAACCGCACATCCTTTCATCTATGGGTTTAAAATTTAGTAGCAACAATTAGTTGGTGCTATCAATAGTATTTCAGCCGGACTCTCTCTCTCTCTCTCTCTCTCTCTCTCTCTCTCTCTCTCTCTCTCTCTCTCTCTATATATATATATATATATATATATATATATATATATATATATATATATATATATATATATATATAGCTAGGCTGGAGTACTATTAACAGGAGCAAATCAATAGTACTATTAAGTTTTTAACCATTAAATTAAAAAAATATGTGGTTGAGATGATAGTGGGCCCCTTGGTTTTAATAAGTGGTTGGAAAATAGTAAAATCCAACGGGTAAAAATAATTAAAGGAGTTAATCTAAGGATAGAAAACTTGAAAGCACCAAATGCTTGGTACTATCAATAGTATAGTAGCCGGATATATATATATATATATATATATATATATATATATATATATATATATATATATATATGAGTTAGACTGGAATACTATTAATAGTACCAAATCATTGGTACTATTAAGTTTTTAACCGTTAAATTAAAAAATATGTGGTTGAAATGATAGTTGGCCCCTTGTGTTTAATGGGTGGTTGGGAAATAGTAAAATCCAATGGGTAAAAATAATTAAATGAGTTGATCTAATGATAGAAAACTTGATAGCACCAAATGCTTGGTACTATCAATAGTATAATAGCCGGACTATATATATATATATATATATATATATATATATATATATATATATATATATATATATATTGCTAATTAATTAGACTGCTATATTATTAATAGCACCAAGTCATCGGTGCTATTAGATATTTAACCCTTGGATGAAGGGTTGTACTGTTAGGATAATAATGGATTCCTAGGATTCAGTAGGCGGTTGAAAAAATAGTATAATCTAAGTAGTGAAAATAATCAAAGGATGGATCTAATGGCGTAAAACTTGGTAGCACCTAGTGTTTAGTGTTATCTATAGCATAACAGTCGGACTCTCTCTCTCTCTCTCTCTCTCTCTCTCTCTCTCTCTCTCTCTCTCTCTCTCTCTCTCTCTCTCTCTATCTATATATATATATATATATATATATATATAGAAAGAGTCTACTATACTATCAATAGTATCAAGCACTTTATACTATTGAGTTAGGATGATAGTGATTCCTTAGGATTTAGTGGATTGTTGGTGTAGTATAAACTCTAAGAGATCACCAAAAACTTGACCACACATTTTTTTCATCTAAGGGACAAAGTCAATAGTACCAAATGTTTTGGTACTATTCATAATATACTAATCGAATATATATATATATATATATATATATATATATATATATATATATATATATATATATAGTCTGGCTACTATGCTATCTATAGCACCAAATATTAGGTGTTATCAAATTTTTCGCCGTTAAATCTATCCTTTAATCATTTCCTTCTAAGCACCTTTCTTCATCCAAAAGTCAGAAAATCTAATACCACCAATGACTCGGTGTTATTAATAGTATAGTAGTTTAGATCTATATATATATATTTGACCTAGACCACTATACTATTAATAGCATCAAGTTATTGATACTATTAAGTTTTTAACCCTTAGGTGAAGAGATGTGTGGCTAGGATGATAGTGGATTCTTTGGATTTAGTGGGTAGTTGGTTGAATAGTATAATATAAGGGTTGGAAATGATGAAAAGAGTTGATCTAATGGTGAAAATTTTGGTACTACAAAATATTTGATACTATCGATAGAATAGTAGCCGGATCAAGATTCTAAACACTATACCCTACCCGAGCTATGCTACATATACACCCCAAATAGAGTGTATATCATACACCCCACCTTATCCAAGGATAGGGACTTATCTATCGGCCACTTCGAAGTGACCGGTGAAATTCACCCATCCTTAAATAGCTGGGATGTAAGATATACACCCCATTCTGAATTTACACTTAGCATTAACCTACCCTAAATCCTAAATTTTATATATATATATATGTACTTTAAAAATTTATAAATATATTTCTTAAACATAAAAGAATACTAATAATTTATTTAAAAAAACCTATTTTGCCCATTTTATCTTCAAGCTCTCATAATATTAGCAATAAAAAATATTTCAAAAATAATGGAATCAGATGAAATAACCTTAATTTATTAATGAAAATCAAGAGAGCTTAATCTCAGCATGCCAATTGATAGTACTAGTATTTGGTTGGGTATAAGGTGAGACTTCCAAAATAATTCTAAATCGAATAACATGGATGAGTATTATCGGATCATTGCCGTCAATAATTAATTTTAAAAATTCGAGCAGGTAGAAATACGTAATTAATTTATTTAAAATATATAAATATAATATAATATTTATATATCTTGATTATAATTTTTGGTCTAAACAATCTCACATCATTTCGAATATGACTCAACCTACCTTGACCTCCTCTGAGTATGTAAGTTCCTTTTAAGCCAACAAGTATGATTTATATAATTGTAGCTAATAAGACAGTACTAACAACTTGGTGTTAAATTTTTTCAACCAATGCTTCAGATTGAATAAGTTGCCAGTTACATATAACATTACTTAAGCTTACCATCTTAATCGAACTAATGTTATCCTAAACCCTAAAATATAAATTCATTAATCGAAATGGACAAAGCAGATATGTTATTATTTTTAAACAAAAAGTATGCAAGGTGTAGTCTCTGAGACTGTGTTTGATTTAGGTATAACGTAGAACTGCTTATTTCAGAAATAGGTATAAGTTCAGAAATAAGCAGGAATAAGTCTAATTTTACGTTTAGATGAAAATTAAATTATTTTTAAAAATAAAAATAAAAAAAACATTTGGGCAGTTAAATTGAAATAGTAAAATTAAAAATAATTATAATTTTAAAATAATAATATTTTATCCAATTAATTAATATAAAATATTAATTAAATAATAATTTAATTTATTTAATTAATTATTACCAGATAATTTTGAATATTAATTGATCTAATAATTAACAATAATAAATATTATTAATAAATAATTTAATTAATTACAAATTTAGAGCTTCTAATTCTATTGCGTATAAATCTAAGTACTTCTAATTCTAATCGTGATTATTATCGAATAGGTAGCGCTAGTTATTAATTCTAAAAATTTAAACGGATAGAAAGATATAACGAATTCACTTAAAACGTAAAGACACAGCATCTACGTGTCTTGATTATAATTTGTTCCAATCAACCTCCCACAACTTCAAATATCATTTAGTCTAACCCAACTTGATCTTCCGTCACAGAATAAAATAAAAAAAAGTCTAAGACCGTTGCAGCAAGACATAAATTATGAATTTTCAGAGATAATAAATAAATATATTTGAAAATTTGAGCATTAAAATAAAATTTAATACTCAAATTTTCTTACAAATAAAAGTTGCAGCAAGACAGTTTAATACTCTAAAGGCTGCGTTTGGTTCGAGGATAAGAAAAATTTAGTTATACCGGGGATAGGAATAAGTTATGGTATTAGCAGGAATTAGTGTAAATTTCTGTTTGGTTGGGTTTAAGAGTTATATCGGGTTTAAAGAAAATTGTGTTTGGTAAATTATATAGGAATAAAAAGAATAAGAGGAATAAGAGAAAATTATGTTTGGTTGGGTATAGAGGAATAAGAAGAATTGCGGGGATAAATATTTTTATTTACTATTTTACCCTTTATGATATAATTTAAAATTAAATAAATTTATGGTTTTAATCAACCTTATATTTAATTTAGATAAATATTAAAAAATTCAAATAATATTTATAATTCATTATTAATTTCTAATATTAATATTTAATATTAAATATTAAATATTAATATTTAATATTAAATATTAATATTTAATATTAAATATTAATATTTAATATTATTATTAAATATTAATATTAAATATATTTAATTAATATTTAATTCCTATTTCGCTATTCCGCTATTCCGCTATTCCGCCTACGGGTGGGAATTGCTAAACCCACCCCTTAGCGGGTTATCCTGGTATAACCCGCTAGGGGTGGGTTTAGTTATTTCCGCCCCTCTATTTTGCGTTTGGGTATAATAACGGGGATAAGGGGGTTATCCCCCCTTATCCCCGTTACCAAACGCACCCTAAGGGATTACCAACATAAAATTTTAATACTCAAATTTTCTTACAAATAAAAGTTTAAATAATTAATAATAAAGTTAAGTAGGTAGTTTGTCACGCTCCGAGTTTAAAAATCCAGTCTAAATTTTTTTTTTTTTTTAAATCAGAGTTCGCAAAACTGGGCGTAACAGACCGCTACACATATAGGAAATCCTCTATCCAAACGGACAGAGTCTCCCCTATACATGCACGGCTAGGCAAGTACAATATCATACAATCAGAGATCAAGTACAACTAAACTAAACTACATGATAATATCCAATCAGTTTAAAGATATACTAAATCATACCAATCCTCAGAGAAAGTAAATCAAAACTAGAGTACTGATCGACAAAATCTGAAATAGACATAAGTGCTAAGATATCACAATAATCCAAAATACTGTCTACAGATCAGATCAGGATCACAACAACTCTGGTAGATCATCAGGGGGACAGCTCTATCGTGATCGGCTCAACGGACCATCCCAACATCTCACCACCCGATGGACTTGAAAAATGGTCACCCAGGGGGTGTGAGATACAACGACAGTGTATCCCAGTGGGCACGACGAGCCGAAAAATAGCTAATCGTACCTACTGGGTACTAAAATCCACGGATAGTAACAGGTCAGTGATAAAAGCTGAATAATCAATAACAAGTCCACTGATAATCAAAGTATGCTGAGCAATAATAGGTACTGAATAAACATGCTAGAATGTGGAAGTATAAAAGCTATGCATCAATCACAAGAATATCAAGTACCCAATCAATGCCACTATTGGTCACGAGGACCTCAGGCTCATGCCACTATCTGGCACCTATCTGGCTGACATAACCCCGCACCAACAGGTGCTGTCTGGGGGCTCACGGGTCTTTCCTCTAGACCACTTTATCGGTAAAGAACATCCACACGGGTCATGACTCCGCTGATGTTCTTGAAGTACAGCGGTGCGTGGCGATCATAGTGCTATACTCAAGCTCGCGGTGCAACGACCGGGTAGTCGGCAACAAGCCGAAGATCCCAACAGAGAAGCAACTATCTGTCTGTATATCAATCAGGGATCATGCATATCTGAAATATGGAAGCAAGTATCTCTGGATATAATGCAAAACGATAATGACAGACATGAAAGTAACAACAGGCATGATCAGACAATAGGAAATCTACTGTACTGACATATATGAACTGTTGAACCGGAAAAGTCCAAATAATATCTATCATCTAGGAACATGCAACATGCAGGCATAATCAGGGCTGAAATAAAAAACAAGTGTCCGACTGGACTAAAGCAAACAGAGGGCCGAAAAGATAAAGACGTCCGCCTCAATAGATAAGCACCGCTCCACACAGTTTGTCGAAGTCGGTGATAAGGTGGGATGAGAGCTGGTGGCGTATCTCGTGCCTCAGCCCCTAGGAGAAAAGCCATACCATGCGCCGTTCGTCGCGCACTGCCTGAGGAACCAGGTCAGCAATGCGCGAGAATTCCTGCTCGTACTCGCGGACGGTCTTGTCTCCTTGCTTGATGTTTTCTAGCTCCCGCTCGAGACCCTCCTTGGTGGTCTCCTTCAAGTGATGGTGGTACATTGCCGACTTGAAATCTTCCCAGGTAGGCTCAGGCAGACCCACGAAATGATGCTCTCGATGACGTCTCCACCACTTTGATGCCCTGCCCTCAAGGCAATGCACCGCGATATACAGTTTGTCGTGGTCCTCCGTGTACACGTCCTGGAATAGCTTTTCCATATGGTCGATCCACTGTTCGACCGCCCAATGATCATCATCCTTGCTCTCGAATACTTTCGGCTTGAATTTCTTGAACTCGAGCAGAACAACCTTTGCTCGAGCTTTCTCTGCTCGATCAGCCTCATCATTGGCAACAGGATCAGTAACTGGGAAGACAGACCAGGATGACGCAAATGCCATCACAGCTGTAGGACCCCTAAACCCCAAGCAGCTTTTTCCCGTGAATCCACTGTGCAAACACCTGTTGATGGTGTGTTTGGCCCATAGTGCATCAAAGGGATGCCACAGATGGACCCTGTGAGCTTTTGTCAGTTGGGTTGGCCTTCGGCTGCTTTTGCCGAATTTTAGAAAAAGTTTTAGGCCAAACGGAGGTTGGATTTGGATTCAGCGCGGAAAAACGCTTGAAAACGGCTATTTGCTTGTTAAATTCTGAGTCTGGATGCCCAAAAACGGACTCCAGGAAGTTTTACTGGATTTCTGGTGCATGGGGGAGCCGTGGACCGGCGGGAGTGCCACGTGGCGCCTTCTGATTGGTCGGCGCACGCGATTTGGTCCACGGAAAGGCTGGTGTGAGGCCGGGGTGCACCGCGGGAGGCGTGGACCGGCGGGTGTCCACGTGGCAGCGCCGGATTGGGCGGCCCACGCGCGCTCGGTCCACGGGAGCGCGCGGGGGAGTCGTGGACCGGGGCGCGCCACGTGGCAGCTCCCTATTGGCGGGTCCACAGGCGCGCGGGAGCAGGCGAGCGGGGCAGGTGCCGTACCGCGGGGGCAGGCGGGGGCAGTTGGGTGCGCCACGTGGCGCCCGCTGATTCGCGGGCGCCACCCACCGCGTTGACTGCGGGCAGGGACACGTGGCGACTTCTGGCGGGGCTTGCACGGCTGCCGCTTGTTCGGTGGACGCGTGGCAGCTCCCGGGGCGGGTCGGACGGCGGCGAGGCGGGTCAGACGATCCCGTGTGCGGCTGGGTTGGGCTAGGCCGCACTGTGCGCGCCCGAAAGTTGGCGGGCCGGGCCGCACTGTGCGCGCCCGAAAACCCGGCGGGCCGGACCGGGCGCCCGGAAATTGGGACAATTTCGGCATTTTTGAAATTGTTTCCCTCAGCCTATAAAAAGGCAACCCGAGCTGCTTCTTTGGGGTTTTTTCACCCATTTCCAAGCCCTATCTCCCCGAGCTCTCTTCTAGTGTTTTGTTCATCTTCGAGTGCTTGATCTTCCTGCAGAGTTTTGGGATTTTTAGGAGCACGCATCCTGAGGTTCCAGATTTTACGGCGTGGTTTCGGTGTTCTTCTTCGTTGCAGTTCGGTGTGAAATTTCTCCTAGGCTACCCCGACCTTCTTTTTTAGCGATTTTTGCGCCGACTTACTCCTAAGAGGTAGGGCTTCATCTGTGAGGACCCGAATCCCCACTTTAGGGTACTGTTGGTTTGGTGGTTTCTGGGTGTGTGTGTGTGCGTGTCGGGCCCTAGATTGGATTTCTTGTAAATTTGGAGCTTGTTTTCTTTTCTGGAAGTCCATTTTGGGTGTGTGAGGTATCTGCGCGCTTACTGGAGCCAAGAATGTGATCCGGAATGGAAATTGGATCAAGTCTACTCTTCCGAGAATTTTTGGGAAATTTTAGAAGTGGAATTTGGCTGATCGGACCTCGGATTTGGATTCAGCGCGCGAAAACGAGCGAAATGGACTATTCATTTGAATTTTTCGGAGCCCGGACGCGAAAACACGGATTTCGAGGCATGGTGTTACTGTTCCGGCGGCGGGGTGGCGCCGGCGGCGGCGGAGCGCGGCGGCGGACGGCGGCGCAGGCGCGCGGTCCACCGCAGGGCGCGTGCACCGGGCGCTGGCCACGTGGCGCGCTGCGGTTGGCCGGCGCAGCGGGCGCGGTCCACGGGCCTTGGCGGGGTGCACGGTGGACCGAGGGTTGGACATGTGGCACACCGTGGTTGGTGCGGTGTTGTGCGCGCGGTCCACGGATCTTCGGCTCTGGTGCACGGTGAACCGAGGGACACGTGGCGTTGCGTGGTTGGCAGGTTCTCGTGCATTCGGTCCACACGGCGGCGGCAGCTGAGGCGGTGCCTTGGGGCGCGTGCCCGACCCGGTTCCGGCGGCGGCGCGGCCGCGCACGTCGCGCGACGTGCGCGTTGACCGGGTCGGCGTGGGGGCGCCACGTGGCGCCCCGTGGTTGGTCCGGCGCAGGGGTGCACGACGCCTGGTCGGGACACGTGGCACCACGTGATTCGTCGCGGAGCGTGCGCCGGGTGCGGGGAGCAGGCTTGGGACACGTGGCGGCTTGTGGTGGTTTCGGGCGCGCACAGTAACGGGCCGGCCCGTTACTGTAGCAGCCCGAAAACTTTCGGGCGCCCGGAAGTTGGGCCCGAAAGTCTTGAGCTTTTCTTTTTGGGCTGTTTTCTCTTGTGGGCCTATAAATAGGCCATTTGGGACGCGATTTTCAGCCCTTTCCAGAGGGATTTAGCCTTTGCTCCCTTCACATGAAATCTTCCTCTCCCTCTTGCCCATCTCTCGGTGAAGTTTCAGATTTTTGGGAAGCCGCGAAGACTGCTTCTTCTGCCTCGTAGTGCGGAGCGACAGTTTACTGTTGGGGGCCATTTCCGTCGCAGTTTAGTCCGGGAGACCTGCGGAGCTACCCCGACCACATTTTTGGACGATTTCTTCGCCAGCGGTTGCACAAGAGTTTGGGTTCTTGACAGCAGCAACTTCACGGAATTTTATCTTCACTTCTGGATATCGGATTTCGACGATTCAAGAGCCTATCGACATCTACACTTCGCGAGGATCGTCGTGATATTTTTATTGGAATTTTGGGAAAATTATTTTCAGGACTGTAAGAGCACTTTTTCTGTGCTCCTGGCTCTGTGGATTTGGGAGATTCTCGATTCCTGGACTGTTTATCTGTACCGTCTCGGACAGTTAGCGTTTTCAGGTGGGTGATCCTGCTTTCAATACCTATGGACTGCACTCTAATTCTATGATTATAAGTGCATGCATGATAGCATTTGAGCTAAATAATCTGTGCAAACTGTATGATAGTTCCCACAGTTGATAATTGCTAAATTTGATGATCTTATTGGAACTCTTGCCACATATGAACCATCATAATTGGAAGAACTTGACTTAGCACAGCTGTTATACATTGTGTATCATACTCAGACGACTACTGTTAGATTTATGCATTGCTTTGGTTCTCCCACGTCATTTGTTACCTTTGTCATTCTGGACATAGTGGTTTTCCCCTGAGTCATGGGTTGGGAGGTTTTGTAGCCATGATGCATTGTACTCGTGTCTGGGGACCGAGTAGAGTTGGTAGCAGTCTGTAGATTGTGTGACATTGAGATAGTGACATGTTGGATCTGGGATCTTTGGGAGATTGGTCATCGTGACAGTGTGGATTCTTAGTTAGCGAGTGAGACAGTGATTGGATCTTGGCCTGTTGTGGGGTGTATCCTGTTAGTGAGTCCGCTGGGAGAGTTGATGGTGAGGCGAGTGTCTCGGGTTTCGTGTGGGCTGGTCAGCTGAGTCGTAGAGTGAGCTCCGACTGTTGTGAGAGATGTTGAGGGTTGAGTTCATCTGAGCAGAGCGTGAGTGTGGATTTTGACCATAGCCTGCAATGCCACCTGCGCGACAGAGTGCGCGGATACTTTTCCTCGGTGGGGTCGCACCCCTCGAGAGCCACACCCGGGGTGGATATGTTACTCTTGTACCGCGACTTGTTGATGCATTCCCTCTGACTGAGCCAGTTTTGGCAGTTACGGATGCATTCCCTCTGACTGAGCCAGTTTTGGCAGTTACGGACGCAGTCCCTCTGACTGAGCCAGTTTTAGCAGTCACAGACACCGTCCCTCTGGCTGAGCCAGTTTTGGCAGCTACGGACGTTCTACGTAAGTCCGGTCCTCTAGGATATATCGGCAGTAGATTGGCGCAGGCTTGACTGGACCCGAGGAGGCAGTCAGTTCAGATTGAGTGACCTTACTGTTATGTTAGCAGATACATCATATTTTCATCTGCCCCGCTTTTTGAGCATCTAGATAGAGGCATAGTAGCAGTAGAGTTTACTTTTCCCAGTTTTCCCTACAGCATTGCATATGTTGCTTTATGCCTCTAGTAGACTTAGTGGGCAGACCGTCGGGCTTGTTGGCGGCACCCACTGAGAACTACTGTGGGAGGTAGTTCTCACACCCGTCGTGGTGTCTTTTTCCCAGGGTTTCTGCTCCAGTTGCTGATTCTGGCCGAGGTGAGGGAGTCGCGAGATAGATCCCTTCCAGTCATCCTCAGCTGAGAGAGTAGATGCACCCCTTACCAGTTGCTGAGAGTGTTATATTGAGTGACTAATGTAGTGAGGTATCGAGTTGTACATTACTTTTACTGCTGTTGAGAGAGACTCTTGTATTTCTTCGTGAGGATGGTATGTATTATTTTTATTTGAGCTTTAGTGTATATTATATTGTTTATTTCAGCTTCTACTATTTCAGCTCTGATATCTGCTAGTGTAGATGTTCTTTTGCAGGTTAGACGCTACGTCTCTACGGGGCTTCCTGTAGGGGCGGCGGATCTGTTGGCGAGCCCGGGGTACAGTGCCGACCCCGGGGCGTGACATCATCTTTCATTTTGATCGTGCTTTCCCGTTCTGAGTTTTTGGCACGGATCCCGAGGTGCCATTGTGACCCTTTTTCTGTGTGGATTTTTAGGACAGCACTGAAGTAATTTGGCCATATCTTCGCGCACGAGCGTCAGACAGAAACGTGCTTATACAACTTTTTCATCTACAGATCGCAAGGAACGCGCTCGTATTTTTCTTGGATTTTTCGGAGATTTTATTGGAGGTGAAAATCCCTGTTTCCCTGTGTACAGTGCTATAATTTTTGATGCAGAAATTGTTTGAGTGCACCACCTTGCCGAATTTATATCTTGACCTACCGAACTCGGTTTTGGATGTACAGGTATCCGTTTCGAAGGTATCAACGCGAGGATCGCTGTGATATTTTTTTGGAAATTTTCTGCGCATTTTCTGCAGGTGAAATTTGGACATCTTTGGGACTGATGTTGTATGTGGTTGTAAGAGCAGTTTTGGGAATTTATGTGTATTTGTGGACCTTGTGTTGTACCAGGAGAGTTGCGGGTATTGCTGGACCTAGTGGAGTAGGAGTTTGGGCATTCCTGGTATTTTCAGCTGTTGGGATTTGGACAGTCAGCACTTCAGGTAGGTGGTTGTTGTACTCCTCTCCTTTGGTATGCCCACTAGGAACATCAGAGTGACCCAATGTTAGTGAGGCTTAGCTTATTGTTGGTAGCCTTGCATGCACTAGGAAATTAATTAATTGATAGTTAATCAATGATGATGACATTTTTGGCATGAGGTCGATAGCATGATCACTCTATTTAATCGCTTAATTATTCTGGACAGCATGATTAGTGGCAGGATAGCAATTAATGACTTTGAAATAAAGATCATTCCCTTGAGACTGTAACCTTGACTTTCATTGCTCTAATTTGATTACTCTTGTGAAAAAGACTAAATTACTGGGACAATTGCATGTTTAAACTGATCACTTAGCTAAGTCACTTTTTACTACTACACTATCTTCTGGGATTTGACTTAGGAGAAACCATGCTTTTATTTTTTTTTTCCTATCTTTTAGACTTCTGAGATAGCATGCTCGGGTTCGAGCGGGGGCAGGGATGGTGTAGTCAGGTTGCTAGGGATTCGGGACAGGCTGGGCTTTATGACAGGGTGTTGCGGCAACCACGGATTTTGGGTGGTTGACCGGATTATACTATTGCATCAGATTGGGTAAGGGAGATCGGGCTATCTTTTGTGGAGGGTTTTTCCCACTTGATTTGAGTCACGATCCAGCCCTGCTATATCAGGTTACTTGTGGATGTTTACTATTTCCTCGTGTGGGTCGCTCCCCACGAGTGCCACTCCGGAGTGCGCGGCAGACAGACTCTGAGTCCTTGAGACTCCTTTGCTTCGGTGTTATGCGTAGGCTGGCATACCCGTCGCGGCAGAGCAGGCAGTACAAGTGTCCACTGGTGGTCAGATTGGGTTATTTTGGCAGGCTTCTAGATACTGATGCATACTTTTTCCATTCTTGTTAGCTTGACATGTAAAGGCATATTAGGGTAGCACTTTATCAGTATACTTAGCTTTTTCCCTTTCTTCCCTTTTTGCCTCTGGTTTACCTGGTGGGCATGTCTGAGTTGAGGCTTTACCCACTAGGGGAGGCTACTGTTTTATAGTAGTACTTACCCCCATTGTCTTTTCTTTGTTCCTTTTTCCCCCTTGTTTTGCAAAGTCCTCTGCGGGAGTTGCTGGGCCGTCAGCAGCTGATCGAGGTAAGAGGATTGCGGATTAGATAGCGAGCCACCCGAGGGATTTTAGCTGGAGTTTTTGGTGTACCTGGTTTTCTCAGACAGTTCTTTTATATTTCTTTTTGGGTCTGGCTTTTGCCAGCTAGTTGTATATTTGTGGTGAGCTGGGAGAGATGTTTGTATTTATTTTACAGTTGTATTTTTTTTACTTCCAGCTTCTGTCTGAGATACAGTAGTTTTAGTTCAGCTCTGATTCTTATGCTCCTTTATTATTATCTCTTATATCTGAGCAGGTTACCGACGCTTCGTGTATGCGGGAAATACCGCATGCACGGCGGATCTGTAGACGGGCCCGGGTTCTGGTTTACACCCGGGGCGTGACAGATTAAGTTGGTATCAGAGCTTCGGGATAGGTCAGTTGTGACTTAGGAAACCCTAGGCTTTTGGGCAGACCCTAGGATGATAGGGCGTGAGTGGCGTGACATTTTGCGAAAGTCGGTGATTTTTATAGTTGACTCTTCCTGTGAGTGAAGAGGGATCGACATAGTCTATTTCTGTTGAGCCATTATGTTGGCTGCAGACAACATAAGATTACAGAAATAGGGGGATGTCTTTTGACTTTCGCTAGATTGGGTCGTATGGGGTTTTGTTGCTGATGTTTGGTTTCTTGTGGCAAGATGCCTCCTCGACGCCAGATGCCTACTCGGGGTACTCCTCTACCCCCTGATGAGCCAGAGCAGTCCAGACCCTCTGAGCTTAGCGAGCTGAGGGCCTTGGTGGCCCAGTTGGCGGAGGGTCAGCGCCGACAGGAGCAGAGGATGGACCAGTTCCTTGCCCAGAGAGAGGCACCATCCCCGGCTGTTTCTGAGGCCCCTGTGCCCCATGTTGCACCTTCTGTGCCATCGGCGCCATCTTCTAGTAGTGGGGCTCCAGGAGCTATCCAGTCTTTGACTGCGGAGGAGGAGCAGGACATCGCCGACAAACTCACCAAGTTTGTTCAGCGAGGACCGCCTAGATTTTCAGGGCGAGATGCACAGCCTTGGGATGTTGGGAGATGGCTTTCTGCGATGGAGAAGCTTTTTCGGAACTTTTTCATCGATCCGAGGTACCGAGTGCACATGGCGGTGCACTGTTTGGATGGAGATGCAGATGCTTGGTGGCAGCGGGTAGAGCCACTAGAGTTCCGGATTACCCGACAGCTGCCTTGGGAGGAGTTCCGACGGATGGTATTGGACACCTACTTCTCGACCAGTGTGAAGAGGAAATTGGATGATGACTTGAAGAACCTTCAGTAGGGCGATCGATTGGCTCAGGCTTATTTTCAGGAGTTTATGGAGTTACTCAACTGTGTGCCTTTCGTCGCCCGTGATGGTCCGCACCAGGTGGAGTTGTTTGAGGCAGGCCTCCGTCCAGAGATTTACACATTAGTGCACGCCCAGAGGTTTCAGACCCTTGAGGCGGCCGCAGAGCATGCACAGTAGGTAGAGAGAGGAGATCAGGTGGTAGCTAGACGGAGGGCCGTGGTCGCGCAGAGTTCCGACAGGAAGCGACCAGCCCCTGATGACGGGGGACAGGCCAGTTCATGGAGACTGCCATGACCGTCGCAGCCCCAGTCTTACGGCCGTGGGCGTTCTGAGAGGAGAGGGCCTGGTGAACCCCAGAGACCGCCGGAGCATCAGCAGCAGTATCAGCAGCAGAGATCACAGCAGCAGTCCTCGAGGCAGCAGCAGTAGCCGAGACAGCCCCGATCTTCTGACAGATGCATCTTCTGTGGGGGTCAGCATGTCGCCGGCACTTGTGATCAGAGGTGGGGTCGATGCTTTCGATGTGGACAGCCGGGACATGTGCGAGCTACCTGCCCCCTTACTACTTCCTCGGCACCTTCTTCGGCATCGGCTCCATATTCCCCTCAGCAGCAGCGGCCACCAGCTCAGCGGCCTTATGCTCCAGCGAGCAGGCCGTCTTCATCATATCCTACCGATTTCCGACCTCCAGCACCGAGCGGGCGGGTATATGCCGCCCAGTTAGCGGATTCTTCAGCGGCAGACCAGGTGGTGGCAGGTATTATCCTACTCTTTGGTATTAGGACTCGCACTTTATTCGACACTGGAGCATCTCATTCTTTCATTAGTCGAGCATTTGCATCCCTTCATGGTATAGAGATAGAGTCCTTGTCACATGCATTAGAGGTACGGATTCCTGATCACGTTTTGCATGTCGAGGAGCATTGTGTGGCTTGCCCGGTGCAGTTGGGGCCTTGGATATTGCCTGCAGACTTGCTTGTCTTGCAGCAGCTCCAGGATTTTGACTTGGTGTTAGGGATGGATTGGCTGTCACGGTATTCCGCCACTATCGACTGCAGAGAGAGGACGGTGACTCTCCGCGAGCCAGGACAGGAGGAGTTCATCTTCAGAGGTTGCCAGAGCACGCTGTTTGCAGCGACTATTTCCTCGGCGAGAGCTAGGCGGATGATGAGCAGAGGTTGCACTGCCTTTCTGGCCACTGTTGTGGAGGTGCCTACGGCGGCACTGGGACTCGAGGATATCCCTATTGTCCGCGAGTTCCCAGATGTGTTTCCCCCAGAGTTGACGACGATGCCGCCGGAGAGGGAGATAGAGTTTGTGATTGATGTGGTTCCAGGGACTGCACCAATCTCAAAGGCACCCTATAGGATGGCGCCTGCCGAATTGAGGGAGTTGAAGGCCCAACTTCAGGATCTTTTGGACAGGGGCTTTATCAGGCCCAGTGTTTCTCCGTGGGGAGCGCCTGTATTGTTTGTGAAGAAGAAGGATGGGTCGCTTCGATTGTGTGTGGATTATAGGGAGTTGAATAAAGTGACCATCCGGAACAAGTATCCCCTCCCACGGATAGATGATTTGTTTGATCAGTTGCAGGGAGCGTCTGTGTTCTCGAAGATTGATCTGCAGTCCGGTTACCACCAGCTGAGGGTGAGGGCCGAGGACATCTCCAAAACGGCATTCAGATCTCGGTACGGGCATTATGAGTTTACGGTGATGCCTTTCGGGTTGACTAATGCCCCTGCCGCATTCATGGACTTGATGAACAGGATATTTCAGCCGTTTTTGGACCGGTTTGTGGTGGTGTTTATTGATGATATACTGATCTATTCCCGGAGTGATGTGGAGCACGAGGAGCACTTGAGGACTGTGCTACAGCTTCTGCGAGAGAAGAAGCTGTATGCCAAGTTTAAGAAGTGCGAGTTTTGGCTCCGGGAGGTCGCCTTTCTGGGCCACGTTGTTTCAGCTGCAGGAGTGGCGGTTGATCCGGCCAAGGTGGATGCTATTCGAGATTGGCCGAGGCCGACGACTATCACCGAGGTGCGGAGTTTTCTTGGATTGGCTGGCTACTATCGGCGATTTGTGGAAGGCTTTGCGAAGCTTTCCTCTCCCCTCACACGTCTGACCAGGAAAGGGGTTAAGTTTATTTGGAGCGAGACTTGCCAGAGCAGTTTTGAGGAGCTGAAGCAGAGGTTGATGACCGCTCCGATCTTGGCTCTCCCGGTTATGGGAGAAGGATTTGTGATCTACAGCGATGCCTCTCACAGTGGTCTGGGATGTGTGTTGATGCAGCATGGTAGGGTGATTGCCTATGCTTCACGGCAATTAAAGGACTATGAGAAAAATTACCCTACTCATGATCTTGAGCTGGCAGCGGTGGTGTTTGCTCTGAAGCTGTGGCGGCATTATTTGTATGGAGAGCACTGCGAGATATACACTGACCATAAAAGCTTGAAGTATCTGTTCACCCAGAAGGAGCTGAATTTGAGGCAACGCCGGTGGTTGGAATTGTTAAAGGATTATGATTTGAGTATCCTTTATCATCCCGGCAAGGCCAATGTTGTGGCAGATGCCTTGAGTAGGAGGACGAGTCTGAGTCTGATGATCTCGCAGCAGGCGCCGTTGGTCGAGCAGATGAGGCGGTTACAGTTAGAGGTGGTATCCCCTGGGGTCTCTGCTAGACTTATGTCTATGGTCTTGCAGCCCACTCTGTTGGACAGGATTAGAGACACTCAGAGTGAGGACCCCCACTTGACGAGGATTAGATCGCAGATTCAGGCAGATCAGACAGGGGATTTTTCTGTGGATAGCTCGGGAGTACTGCGGTACAGGGACCGAGTATGTGTGCCTACGGATCCTGAGATTAGAGACCAGATTTTGAGGGAGGCCCATTATACGCCTTATACCATTCATCCTGGTGGTACTAAGATGTATAAGGACCTCAAGGCACATTTTTGGTGGCCCGGAATGAAGCGGGACATTGGGAGATTTGTAGCTCATTGTTTAACTTGCCAGCAAGTGAAGGCAGAGCACCGGGTTCCTGCTGGCAAGTTGCAGAGTCTTCCAATTCCCGAGTGGAAGTGGGACCACGTCACTATGGATTTCGTCACTGGATTGCCGAGGGCGCAGAGCGGAGCAGATGCGATTTGGGTTATCGTGGATAGACTCACCAAGTCTGCACATTTCTTACCTGTTCAGATGACTTGGTCATTGGAGCGTCTGGCGCAGTTATATTTGGATGAGGTAGTGAGGCTTCACGGTGTACCTGCTTCGATTGTATCTGATAGGGACCCGAGATTCGTGTCACACTTTTGGGGGAGTTTACAGTCAGCATTGGGGATCCAGCTCAGGTTTAGCACCGCTTTCCACCCACAGACCGATGGACAGTCTGAGCGCACCATACAGACCCTCGAGGATATGTTGAGAGCGTGCGTTATGGATTTTGGAGGAGGGTGGTACCGACACTTATCATTGGTTGAGTTTGCGTACAACAACAGCTATCAGGCGAGCATTCAGATGGCTCCGTTTGAGGCGTTGTATGGACGCAAGTGTCGGTCTCCCTTGTATTGGAGTGACGTGGGTGAGAGGAGGACTTTGGGACCAGATTTACTTTTGGAGGCTGAGGAGAAAGTCAGAGTTATTCGCCGACATCTTGAGACAGCCCAGAGTCGTCAGAGGAGCTACGCCGATACTCGACGGCGAGACCTAGAGTTTCAGGTGGGTGATCATGTCTTCTTGAAGGTCTCGCCCTCGAAAGGGGTCCGGAGATTTGGAATGCGTGGGAAGCTCAGTCCCCGCTTTATTGGACCCTTTGAGGTACTTGACAGAGTTGGCCCTGTGACTTACAGAGTTGCCTTACCCCCACGTCTGGCCGGAGTTCATGATGTCTTCCACGTCTCAGCTCTGAGGAGATATGTTTTTGACCATTCGCACGTGATTGACTTCACTTCGTTGGAGATCGGCGAGGACTTGGTGTACGAGGAGCGCCCGTTGCGAATTCTTGCTCGTGAGGTGAGGGAATTGCGCAACCGGGCCATTCCATATGTGAAGATCTTATGGAGCAATCACGAGGAGCGAGAGGCTACTTGGGAGCTGGAGACAGAGATGAGAGATACCTACCCCTTTTTGTTCGAGACTTCCGGTTGAGGTACGTCTGCTTTGCTTTTCTTTGTTTCGAGGACGAAACTTTTTTTTAGTGGGGGAGGATGTAGGACCCCTGAACCCCATGCAGCTTTTTCCCGTGAATCCACTGTGCAAACACCTGTTGATGGTGTGTTTGGCCCATAGTGCATCAAAGGGATGCCACAGATGGACCCTGTGAGCTTTTGTTAGCTGGGTTGGCCTTCGGCTGCTTTTGCCGAATTTTAGAAAAGGTTTTAGGCCAAACGGAGGTTGGATTTGGATTCAGCGCGGAAAAACGCTTGAAAACGGCTATTTGCTTGTTAAATTCTGAGTCCGGATGCCCAAAAAGGACTCCCGGAAGTTTTACTGGATTTCTGGTGCATGGGGGAGCCGTGGACCGGCGGGAGTGCCACGTGGCGCCTTCTGATTGGTCGGCGCACGCGGCTTGGTCCACGGAAAGGCTGGTGTGAGGCCGGGGTGCACCGCGGGAGGCGTGGACCGGCGGGTGTCCACGTGGCAGCGCCGGATTGGGCGGCCCACGCGCGCTCGGTCCACGGGAGCGCGCGGGGGAGTCGTGGACCGGGGCGCGCCACGTGGCAGCTCCCTATTGGCGGGTCCACAGGCGCGCGGTCCACGCAGCGCGCGGGAGCAGGCGAGCGGGGCAGGTGCCGTACCACGGGGGCAGGCGGGGGCAGTTGGGTGCGCCACGTGGCGCCCGCTGATTCGCGGGCGCCACCCACCGCGTTGACTGCGGGCAGGGACACGTGGCGACTTCTGGCGGGGCTTGCACGGCTGCCGCCTGTTCGGTGGACGCGTGGCAGCTCCCGGGCGGGTCGGACGGCGGCGAGGCGGGTCGGACGATCCCGTGTGTGGCTAGGTTGGGCTGGGCCGCACTGTGCGCGCCCGAAAGTTGGCGGGCCGGGCCGCACTGTGCGCGCCCGAAAACCCGGCGGGCCGGACCGGGCGCCCGGAAATTGGGACAATTTCGGCATTTTTGAAATTGTTTCCCTCAGCCTATAAAAAGGCAACCCGAGCTGCTTCTTTGGGTTTTTTTCACCCATTTCCAAGCCCTATCTCCCCGAGCTCTCTCTAGTGATTTGTTCATCTTCGAGTGCTTGATCTTCCTGCAGAGTTTTGGGATTTTTAGGAGCACGCATCCCGAGGTTCCAGATTTTACGGCGCGGTGCGACGTTTCATTTTCGGTGTTCTTCTTCGTCGCAGTTCGGTGTGAAATTTCCCCTGGGCTACCCCGACCTTCTTTTTTAGCGATTCTTGCGCCGACATACTCCTAAGAGGTAGGGCTTCATCTTTCATTTTGATCGCGCTTTCCCGTTCTGAGTTTTTGGCACGGATCCCGAGGTGCCATTGTGACCCTTTTTCTGTGTGGATTTTTGGGACAGCACTGAAGTAATTTGGCCATATCTTCGCGCACGAGCGTCAGACGGAAACGTGCTTGTACAACTTTTTCATCTACAGATCGCAAGGAACGCGCTCGTATTTTTCTTGGATTTTTCAGAGATTTTATTGGAGGTGAAAATCCCTGTTTCCCTGTGTACAGTGCTACAGTTTTTGATGCAGAAATTGTTTGAGTGCACCACCTTGCCGAATTTATATCTTGACCTACCGAACTCGGTTTTGGACGTACAGGTATCCGTTTCGAAGGTATCGACGCGAGGATCGCTGTGATATTTTTCTGGGAATTTTCTGGGCATTTTCTGCAGGTGAAATTTGGACATCTTTGGGACTGATGTTGTATGTGGTTGTAAGAGCAGTTTTGGGAACTTATGTGTATTTGTGGACCTTGTGTTGTACCAGGAGAGTTGCGGGTATTGCTGGACCCAGTGGAGTAGGAGTTTGGGCTTTCCTGGTATTTTCAGCTGTTGGGATTTGGACAGTCAGCACTTCAGGTGGGTGGTTGTTGTACTCCTCTCCTTTGGTATGCCCACTAGGAACATCAGAGTGACCCAATGTTAGTGAGGCTTAGCTTATTGTTGGTAGCCTTGCATGCACTAGGAAATTAATTAATTGATAGTTAATCCATGATGATGACATTTTTGGCATGAGGTCGATAGCATGATCACTCTATTTAATCGCTTAATTATTCTGGACAGCATGATTAGTGGCAGGATAGCAATTAATGACTTTGAAATAAAGATCATTCCCTTGAGACTGTAACCTTGACTTTCATTGCTCTAATTTGATTACTCTTGTGAAAAAGACTAAATTACTGGGACAATTGCATGTTTAAACTGATCACTTAGCTAAGTCACTTTTTACTGCTACACTATCTTTTGGGATTTGACTTAGGAGAAACCATGCTTTTATTTTTTTTCTCCTATCTTTTAGACTTCTGAGATAGCATGCTCGGGTTCGAGCGGGGGCAGGGATGGTGTAGTCAGGTTGCTGGGATTTGGGACAGGCTGGGCTTTATGACAGGGTGTTGCGGCAACCACGGATTTTGGGTGGTTGACCGGGTTATACTATTGCATCAGATTGGGTGAGGGAGATCGGGCTATCTTTTGTGGAGGGTTTTTCCCACTTGATTTGAGTCACGATCCAGTCCTGCTATATCAGGTTACTTGTGGATGTTTACTATTTCCTTGTGTGGGTCGCTCGCCACGAGTGCCACTCCGGAGTGCGCGGCAGACAGACTCTGAGTCCTTGAGACTCCTTTGCTTCGGTGTTATGCGTAGGCTGGCATACCCGTCGCGGCAGAGCAGGCAGTACCAGTGTCCACTGGTGGTCAGATTGGGTTATTTTGGCAGGCTTCTAGATACTGATGCATACTTTTTCCATTCTTGTTAGCTTGACATGTAGAGGCATATTAGGGGTAGCACTTTATCAGTTATTATACTTAGCTTTTCCCCTTTCTTCCCTTTTTACCTCTGGTTTACCTGGTGGGCATGTCTGAGTTGAGGCTTTACCCACTAGGGGAGGCTACTGTTTTATAGTAGTACTTACCCCCATTGTCTTTTCTTTGTTCCTTTTTCCTCCTTGTTTTGCAGAGTCCTCTGCGGGAGTTGCTGGGCCATCAGCAGCTGATCGAGGTAAGAGGATTGCGGATTAGATAGCGAGCCACCCGAGAGATTTTAGCTGGAGTTTTTGGTGTACCTGGTTTTTCTCAGACAGTTCTTTTATATTTCTTTTTGGGTCTGGCTTTTGCCAGCTAGTTGTATATTTGTGGTGAGCTGGGAGAGATGTTTGTATTTATTTTACAGTTGTACTTTTTTTTACTTCCAACTTCTGTCTGAGATACAGTAGTTTTAGTTCAGCTCTGATTCCTATGCTCCTTTATTTATTATATCTTATATCTGAGCAGGTTACCGACGCTTCGTGTATGCGGGAAATACCGCATGCACGGCGGATCTGTAGACGGGCCCGGGTTCTGGTTTACACCCGGGGCGTGACAACAGCAGTGACAGCAGAGGTAGCAGCAACCCCCGGTACCGCTCTGGAAGTCACGGCAACCTCTGGAACTGGCCCCGCAGGTGGTGGTACGGGGTCAACAACTGGCTCTGCCAAACCCTCAGGCTCGACGACGGCCGGTGCAACAGGGGGTGCAACCGGCGGTATAACAACTGGAACAGCTGGTGGGGGAACAGGTGGGGCAGGAGCAACAGCCTGCTGCTGTACTAAATGCTGGACCATCCCAGCCAGAGCCGCAAGCTGAGCCTCAAGTCGCTCCATACGGCCCCGATCCTCGGGCTCACTCGGCGCTCTGGGTGGGATGGTCCAGCATGGATTGGGACCTAGCTCGCGACTCCCTATTCTCGATCAGAAGGAACAGCTGGTGCAGGAACAAGAATAGGGACCTCTGTAAAAATGATCACCAACGGAGGGTATGAGAATTACATCAAACAGTAGTTCTCAGTGGGTACCGTTTTCAAAACCAACGGTTTGCCTATTAAGTCTACTAGAGGCATAAGATAATAGAACTACTATAAGGTATCGTTTGGTTCGAAAATTACTAGTTTGGGAATAAATTTTTTTATCTCTGAAATAGCTTGCTATTTCGGAATAGTCGGGGATAAAAGAAAATTAGTATTTAGTTTGTAAAGCCGTTATTCTTAGGAATAGTTAAAATTGTGTTTGGTTCATTTTTTAGAATAAGCGAGAATAGTGAAAAAATAAAAGTAATTATAATTTTAAAATAATAATATTTTATCTAATTTATTAATATAAAATATTAATTAAATAATAATTAATATTTGTATAAATTAAAATTTATATTTTAGTAAATAATACCGTTTAATTTTTTAAAAATTAAAGTTAAAAATTTTAAAATTTGTATAAATTTTAAAATTTTAAAATTTTAAAATTTATTAAATTTATAAATTTATAAATTTATTAAAAATTAAAGTTACAAATTTAAAAAGTTATAAAATTTAAAATTTTTCTAAATTTAAAAATTTTAATTTTAATTATCTTGAAAAATGTGTAAAGATGATGCAAAAATTTTAATTTTTAAATTTGTATAAATCAACAAATTTCTATAAAAAAATTAAATATACAAAATTTGTATAAATTTTAAAATTTTATATTTTTTAAAATCTTTAGATTTATAAAAAAAAATAAAGTTAAAAATTTTAAAATTTATAAAATAAAAAAATTCAAATTTAAAATTTTATAAATTTAAATTTAAATTTTAAAAAAATGATAATAATAAAAAGATAGAAATAAGGTTGTTCCCGGGTGGGAACAATCTTGTTTTCACTAATGGGGCGAATTGACGGGCTATTCCAGAATAGCCCGTTAAGTGGGGGATAACAAATTCCCCCATTTTTCTTTTGTGTTTGTGGGATAAAGAGGGGATAAAGGAGTTATCCTCCCCTTTATCTCCCAACCAAACATGACCTAAGTGAAAAAGAGATAAGCTGGAATAAAATCTGCAGCTATCATGTTTCTATCTATAATGCTCAAAGGGTGAAATAAATGATAGTATGCCACTACTCAATCTCAAGATGCTCAATCAATCCAATCACACTGACTGCCATACCGGGTCTAGTCAAACCTGCGCCCATCTACTACCACACATCCACTAAGGACGGGATTTACATAGGGCATCCCACAAGGACTGCATCGACGTCGCGCAAAGAAACAAAGCAACAGGCCGAGCTTCAGAGCGACACTCGAGAGGAGCGACCCCACCGAGGAACAACCACGCGTCTCTATCGAGCTCAATATGGCTCATGCAGGCTCTAATCGAAATCAATGATCAACCCGATCGAAAAACTCACAAACTCAACAACTAACAATACCGACCGGAATAACACTCAACAGCTCGGGACCTCCGTCTATCCAAACGACTTCCGACACTAGAACAAGATCTAGCCTCAACTACCGCTAACAACACCGGCCGGAAAACACTCAATGGCTCACGACCACCGTCTACCCAAACGACTCCTGACACTATAACAAGATCTAGCCTCAACTACCAGACTCCACTCGGCCCCCATGCACGAATGCAACATGCATCCTACATTAGCCCAACCACTCAGCCCACTACCAGGGCGAGGACAAACTCTAAATCATGAGAAAATATGCAATTAGCGTAGAAGGTTTAAATAGGGCTAAAATACCTAAGTTAAGAGTTTTCTAGTGTTTTGGTCAGATATCATGCAGCATATGACAGAGGTGCTAGTCAAAGTTCAACAACACTATTACTATCATAAACATCAATAGCAAGCACTACCACTAGTATGCTGATAACTACAACAATAGACATAATAAGAAGTTCGATGATTTCGAAGGAAATCCAACCTATTTGGAACATATCGATTCGGAGTCCGATCGAGCTGAAACTCGATGTGCACGTTTCTCAGTCTCCTACAGTTCCAATGAACCAAAAGGCTTTCAAAAACTCCTGCCGGATTGAGCACAAGCACAAATGCACTAAGTCAGGCGCAACAATTCCAGCAAGCAAAACCATAAGCAAAGAGGTGTCCAAACTGAACTAATACCTCAACAAGAAAATCCCAAACTTGGTTCCTAAGTTCTCCTCCAACTTAAGAACACCCAAAAATTCTTGAAACACAATCCTCAAGTCCAAAAGTCCAAGTATTGGCTTGCTCTTTAAGATGCTTTCCAAACTCTGCTTCAAAATTAGTAAGCAAGTTCAGCCTAATGTAGCGGCTAAACCAAACATGATCACAAACTGAAACGAAAAAGAAAGTTGCTCACCATAAATAGAAGGATGTGATCAAGCTCTTATATCTTCATAAAAACCTCAAAGTAATCTCGAAATAGCCCCCTAAAGCTGAAACAAACATAGGGATTCATAAAAATTTTGTATGCTGAAGTTCTGCCACAAGAGCCACAAAGAGAGGAGATAACTTGTACAAATTACCTTCAAAAATTCTAAAATAAGGTGCTCACTGGTTCATCTTGAAGTCTAGAAGAGTCTCAAGCCTTTTAATCTTAAAATCCATAAGCAAAAAATAAAGAAATCACATAACCATCATTTTTTGTCCAAAAATTCATACTGTGCACAAGGACTCCAAAGAACGTGTAAAATATCTTAGTAAAAACTGGAACGGAGGATTGCCACAAATAAAAAATTTCGAGATCTACCAAAGGAGAAGGTCCCCTCCAAATTTCAGATAAAAACTTCAGCAGCTGCAGGAAGCTTCAAGATTGCTAATGAAGAGAAGAAGATGAAGAAGATGCTCTCGTAACCATCCAAATCCAATCAACAATGGTAGGAGAGTGTGAAGGTGTCTTCTCTGGTCACAAGTAGTCCATATATAGCTTATGAGATAGAAGAGAAAGCCGCCTCGGATCCAAATAAAAACAACCAAACCTCAGCCAAAACACAGGTTTTGGGTGCCCGAATTCACCCCGCCTCGGCGCCCGAAAACCACTCGCCACGTGGCGCAAATCCAGGGAGCGCCCGAAACCACTCGCCACTTGGCGCAAATCTAGGGAGCGCCCGAAACCCATCACGCCGCTCCTAGTGCGCCACATATCCCCTGCGCAACCGGTAGGTGCCAGCCACGTAGCGCCCGCCACGTGGTATGGTCGTGCGCTAATTGCGCCGCGTGTGCCGCTCCCGCAAGGCCAGTACAATCTTCAGCCGCCACGTGTCCTAGCACGCACGAACCCCTGCGCGACACGTGTTCTCTTTGGCCCGTGGTCTTCGGGCTGGGTGTTTATCATTCGGGCACCCGAATCACAATATTGGGTGTCCGAATCCACTGAAAACACACAAAAAAAAGTGTGTTTTGATTAGAATTTCGCGCTGAGTCTATTTCTCGCGTTCGTTTCTCGCATTCGTTTCTCGCGTCCGTTTTGTGCGCAAACGTAATCAACACTCGAAAAAAGTGTCAATAAGTCGCTGACCACGTGGCCAAATATCAACTGGGATTCGGATCACCACAAATAGCGTAAGAGAATAGATATTAGGATAGTATAGTTTGAGATAATAATAATTCTGCTTTCACTTTGGCCTTTATTTTAACTAGTTTCTTTATTAAAAATTACATCAATTATCTTATCATATTTTATCATTATTTTAAATGCATTTGAAAGTTAAAAGGGATTATGTAATTCAATTATAAAATTTTATAAAAATAAATTAGTGGATAAAATTAGTTATAACAATTTTATTCAATAAACTATTAATTTTGACAGTACTAATGAAATAGACTATTTGTTTGTTGCCACTAAATTTTGATCATTGGATTAAAATAATAGAAGGCAATCTTGACCGTTCATGTTTTGGCAAGAGATGAGTTCAAATCGGAAGTGTGAGGTTTCAGTTGTTGAATACGGACGGAGCAATCAATCATCATCTCGATCGTCCGGTAATGTAAAGTTTTGACCATTTTATGAGTGAGATCATATTGAGATTTTGAGTTTTTAGGACGTTCCAACTTCAGCTGAGAGATTAACGAATTCAAATCATACAAATTTGGCCCGTTTCAAGCGGAACTTAGTGTGCTTCCGATCGATCAAATTCCAGCAAATAACTCAACCCGAAATATACTTGTTTCTCCCACCTATTATAATCATTTATTTTTAATAAATAAAATTTTTTTATATTTTGAGTCAAAAAAATGTTATCTAAATTTTTTTTTATCTAGTTTTGAATTATAAAATAAATAATTATTGATATATGAAACAACACGACATATGAACCGATCATATTTTAATAAAATTATTATATAATCTAAGTCGCGAATTATCTCGAAATTTTGAATTTATTCGAAACAATTATTGAGGTAAATTTTAATGCAAGACTCGAATGAAATATGGCCTAAAGTTTAAGAAGTTCTATGAAAAAAGATTTCATATTACTAGAGCGTGTTTAGTGTGCAACTAATTAAACATTAAACATTGTATTACTTTTGTCGGTGTCGGGTCCTTTTTTTCAAACACGCTCATTATTAGTCACGAAACGGGAATCACAAAAAAACAAGAGTCAAGAATCGTACCGTTGACTGGGGACGTCATGACCTTTTGACTCCTCCCAATTCCCAATTCCCCCGAGCACTTACTTAACTCCACCCCACCGCGGATTCTCCCTCCGCTATTCTCTTCCTCCCTCTTATGCGAACGTCCGCATAATAAAACCCATCTCTCCCCCTCCCCTCATGGGGCAACCAGGTACGGAGCAGCGTGGTCGGCGTCGGAGGTTACCGGAGCCGTTGGAGGTGAGGTTGCCGCCCCTGTTCCGGTGCCCGATCTCCCTGGAGGTGATGCGGTCGCCGGTGAGCCTGTGCACCGGGGTCACCTACGATCGCTCCTCCATCCAGCGGTGGCTCGACTCTGGCCACCGCACGTGCCCCGCCACGCGCCTCCCCCTCCCCTCCACCCGCCTCGTCCCCAACCTCGCCCTCCGCCGCATCATCCTCTCCGCCGCGCCCGCCGACGACGACGATGACGACGACCACGACCACGGCGGCGGCGGCGGCGAGCGATCAAACCCCTCCGCCGCGGAGATCGCGTCGCGGATAGCGGCGGCGGCGGCGGAGGAGGAGGAGGAGGAGGAGGAGGGCAAGGATTCGGAGGCGGCGGTTAGGGTTTTGGCGCTGATGTTGGGGTCGGATCGGGTCGGGGAGGGCGATAAGGAGAGCGCGATCGCCGCGCTCGTCGCAGGTCTGGATCGATCCGTCTCGGCGCTCCTCGCGGTGGTGCGGAACGGGCGGGGGATCGGGTCCCGGATCGACGCCGTTAGGGTTCTGGAGTCTATCCTAGCGTCGCCCGCTACGGTTTGCGGCGAGGAGTCGAAGGCCGCGATCGCGGAGAGGGAGGAGCTGTTCCCGGAGCTGGTGAGGATGATGGGGGAGGGAGAGGCGGCCGAGGCGGCGATCGGGTGCATGGCGGCGGCGGCGGCGGCGGCGGCTGCGGGGGGAAGAGGAGGGCGCGGGCGCGGATGGTTGGGGCGGGGGCGGTGGCGGCGCTGGCGCGGGCGATCGCGGTGGCGGAGGTGTCGGCGGCGGCGGCGGAGCAGGGGATGGCGCTGGTGGGGGCGGCGGCGGGGTGCGCGGAGGGGAGGGTGGCGATGGCGGAGGACGCGGCGGCGGTGGTGGGGGCGCTGATGGGGAGGATAACGAGGGTCGAGGCCGTGGGGAGGGAGGCGGCGGTGGCGGCGCTGTGGGCCGTGTGCTGCGGAGGCAGCGGAGGGGGTGATAAGAGGGCGAGGGAGGCTCTGCTGGCGGTGCCCGGGGGCCTGGGGAAGTTACTGGAAGTGATGCAGCGGGACTGCTCACCCGCAGCGGCGCGGATGGCCGGAGATCTCCTCCGGATTTACACAGCTGGTGCGGTTAAGAACGGCGGCCTTGCCGGATTCGACAGCAAGACAATTCATGTGATGCCATACTAGAACAAAAAGTAGAATTTCACTATGGTAGAAATACAAAATGCTTTTCAGAGAATAAGGGCATGATTGTTTTTCCGGGTGGGAAGAGCACGCCAAGCCTTTACTACCTAACCGTAGTAGGGGACAAAATGGCTTTTCCATGCTGCACACGAAGTCGGTGCCGTTGCTTACAGTCCTTTTGCTTTCATCAGTTCCCTGCGTCCAATCTCGAGTCCGTCGGTTTCCCGCAAACGTATGCAATCGCGGTTCAACGAGGTGAAGGACTTCAAGATCAAATGAAGCAAACATGCCCTAGAATAGTATAAGTGGGTTAAAAAAAAAAAAAAAAATGTAACTATATGCTTGTAAAAATGAATAAAAAATTTTAAAATAGTATAGGTGGGTTAAAAAATATATGTAACTATATGCTTGTAAAAATAAATATATTTTTTTTTCAGTGGAATGCAGGGTAAAACGAAAGACTAGAAGGAAACAAATTAATTCTGTTTTGATAATCGTTCTTTGAAAATGCAGATATGCATTGAGCAATGCTTTTTTTTTTTTTTTAGATTGAAGTAGCATGTTACCATTTCATTTAAAGGTCATTGAATTTGGCTACAAAGTAAGGCAGCGGGGAAAAAAAAATTCTCTTAGCAGCCAGCTTGGCCCACAAATCTAAAAAATTCTCTTAGCAGCCAGCTTGGCCCACAAATCTCTGTAGAACTGAATAGCCGACAACAGTGCAGGTCTAGACTTTTTGCGATCGTCAAAAGTCCTCCATCACATTGAGCAATGCTATGTACACTTCTAAAATAGATATAAATCTTATATTTTATTCGTTTAACCCTCATTTTTATTAGTGTCTGTTGAGATTAAAATTTTCGCCGCTCAAAAAGCAATCCGTGGCGTATACCTCCGACCAAAGACATCAGCCAGCAGAAGATTGAATCAATAAAGAGAGACCTGTGGCCTGGCTAAGCCCGATCCCAGCTGCACGAGAGCGTGGCACGCGACATGTGCCATCGGCTGAAGACATCAGCCGATAGGAGAAGCGACCGACGAGAGGATTTTCGCTTCATCCAAGACCAACTGCGGTCGAAGACAAACATTAGACAGCTTCAGCCGAGCGACGAAAGAGGCTAAGTGAGGGTTAATTCTCGGCCGCTCAAAGTCGCAGAAGGAAAGACTCTGAAATGAAAGAGTACGAGATTTGGGCGCGAATCTCGTAACAGCTTCCGGAAAGGCAAGCGGCGTCCAACATTGGAAAGCGTCGAAAATCACGTTTCGGCGCGTCGATTAGGAGATGAATCTGGACGAAAAACGATTATTATCCTATGGAGGAGGGTCAACTCAAAAGAAAATAGTTGAGAAATTTACGATGATTCTCCTTAGATCACGCCGATTTTTAAAATCGGCAGTTATACACATTGATTCGTAAATGCATAAATAAGCGAACCAACAGAGAAAAACAGGTTCTGCAACCTCGTAAGCCAGTGACCACTCCTACTTTTTCATATATTTCATATATACATTTATTGTTTTTCTAGATAACTTTTACTGCATTTTCTAGAAGTATACTAACTTATAATCGGCTACCTGTTACTCTTATAACCCCACTCCAATTAATACAAATTCCTAATCGGCTTTTTAGCCGTGTCAAATTTTTGTCTCTACATCCCGGTTCGGCTATTCTAGGCCGAGCTCCCTCTACTTCCATATTCCGATTTGGCTATTTTAAGCCGGACGGTCGCAAAAGTTTGATTGAGAAGAATCCGGCCGAAATGATTCCTTCTCGGTCCGATCGTTTGATCCATTGACACGCGGTGCATCACATCACGAGGGTCACCTCCACAGGGCCGATCGACGACCAAGCCCGGTCAACGATCAGCGCGACATTTCCGACCCCAACAGTATCTTAAAAAAAATTTATGAATCCTAGGAGAGGAGAATTGTAAAATTTATAGGTTAGCATTTCTAGTATGCAAATGAGGAAGAATTTATATGTGGCCCGTTGCTTTCGACAATTGCTTCTTCTTCTCATATTGCAGTACAGTTTTCATATAATTTTCCAATCTGAGCCATACAGAAAAGAATTGTTGAAAGAGATGAACACATTGTTTAGAGAGTGAGAAAAATAAACAAAAAAACTCATTGCAGAAATTGTACAAAAGCATTTGTGCATTTAGAAGGTTAAAAAATAATACTACTCTGACTTCAGTTCTTTGGATAATAATTTAGAACTCAAGCTTCTGTATACTGTAGCTAAAGTCGCTGAACATATTGTTATCTATTCAGTCTATAGAGTTTCACATAATAAGCGTAAACTACGCTTTTAAAATGTTTTAAAGTGTAAACCAATCAACTCTCCTCTGAAAGATTCCACTAAACCAAATATTACATCCATTAGTGTTGGGATTCGGTTAGATTTGTAATTGAATCTAGTTGGATTAAAATTAATAATTAAATTTATTAGAGATAAATTAATTAAGATTTAAATATTAATTAAAATAAAATTTTAATTAGATTAGAATTTAGATATCTTTTGATATAAACTATAAATATAAATTATTTTGGTGTTGTGATATGGCTTAGTCATACTCATATGGCATGGCCAAGGTGTTCATGATTTTGTATGTATCTATTACACAGATGCGTTCAAAGAGATAAATCTTTTAAGTTTATAAAAAACAAGAGAGAAGGGTAAAAGAGATTCAGAAAGAGAATTCGAGTTGAAGCTATTATATTGAAAAAGAGAAATTAGGTATAATTATTCTCTTGAGTAATGAATCTTATTTCAATCGCATTTTTTGGTTTGATTTTTTTTTCTTTTTTGTGGTTGTGTCGATTTCCGTTTTTATTGAGAAGATATGTTTATGATAAAAATTCAATTTGACGTTTCTGTTGCAGAATCCCAACAATTGGTATCGAAGCGAGTACCGGGTCAACAACAGTCAATATCAAAGCAGGTTGCGAATTCACAAAATTTGATACCAGGATGAGCACCAGATTCCAAATAATTGGTATCGAAGCTAAAGGTTACCGATCATCAGAAAAGATCTGCGTTAAAGCACAGGATTACTGATTATCGCTGGGAGCAATCAATGTTAAAACATAATTTGATCTCACTAGACATGTTGGACTCGAAAGTTTGTGATTTTTCGGCTTCAGGTGGAGCTATGAGAGTCCGAAAGTAAAATTGGATCATGTACGATGTGAATAAGCGCGAAAACTTTCATATTCTGAACCGGAGCACAGTCAAAACGAAAGCAAAAGCCATTTAAGTTTTAAAATTTCGCGAAGGCGCAGTCACTCAAGATGGAGCAATGGATGCTGCAGAGACAAGCTTAAGGTGGAGGTTGCATGATGAGTTCAACTTATCGATTAAAGAAAATAAATCAAGGAGATTGTTAAGATTTAGTTAGATTTGTAATTGAATCCTAGTTGGATTAAAATTAATATTTAAATCTATTAGAGATAAATTAATTAAGATTTAAATATTAATTAGAGTATAAATCTAAAAAGATTAGGATTTGGATATTTTTTTATGTAAGCTATAAATATAGTATAAGTTTTATTATTTCGGTGGTTGTGGTACCAACTTAGCCACACCTATATGACATGACCAAGGTGTTCATAATTTTGCATGTACCTAGTGCACAGATTGCATCCAAAGAAATAAGTTTTCTAGGTTTATAGAAAATGAAAGAAAGGTGAGAGAAATTCAAGAAGAGAGTTACTCTGTTGAAAAAAGAGTCAGTTATAATTTTTTTTTTGATTAATGAATCTTATTTCATCCGTATTTTTTGATTTGTTTTTCCTCTCTTTTGTGGTTGTGTCGGTTTTAGTTTTTGTTGAGAAGACAGATATATGGTAAAAATCTGATTTGCTGCTTCTGTTGCAGAATCCCAATAACCGGTACTGGGGCAAATACCATATCAACAGCAGTCGATATCAAAACAGGTTGCAGATTCATAAAATTTGGTATCAGATCGAATACCAGATTCCCAACAATTAGTATCACTTTTTTCTTAATATCCATTCACTTCCCTGTTCCAAACCTACTCAAGACTTATTTGCCAAATAAGCTGGGCGGAGCAAGAAATGAAAAGTAGGAGAGGCATAATATAGTACTAAGTTTCATTGTGAACCTAGCATTTCTCATAATATCTCTTCTTTCTTATGTGTCTGAGAATTTGGCAGCTCAGACAGTTTTTTTCTTTGAAAAATAAATAGAAATTATTTTCAGCATCCGGTGGATCTGTTTATCTTGTGCATTCTTGACTACCAATGCTTTTGTTCCATTCCATATTTCTTATTCTATTGTCTAACTTTGTGCATCATCGCCTACCAATGCTTTGTGCATCATTGTCAATCTTGTTCATCGGTCTATCTTGTGCAAAAAGATGAAAGATTATATAAAGGTTACACCATTGTCCAAAGAAAATTTTCTTACAAAAATATTGGATGCTAAGAAATATGCGAAAGATAAAGACATGAATTTCAGACTTTTTAAAAAGATGGGGAAGAGTTCTACTCTCTCCATAGGAAGAGTCCAAAGCAAATATGATTGAGAAGTGAACAACCAAAATCTTCTTTTTGAATAATAATTTTTTCTAAGAACTCCATATATCTTTCTGAAGTATATCTTTACTACTGTATACTAAAAATATAATAGACTTGACCAAATTCAATGATAATTTTTATAGTATCAATATCATTGCCCAAACAAATAAGGATGCTAAAACTGTTGTTTATCTTTTGGACAAAATCAGAGAAAGCCTAAAAAAAAAAAAAGGAGCCACTGCAGCTGAAGTTGTCGAATTAGTTGCTGATTGCTTTGTTTCTTGAGCCATTTTAAACTCTACTAGGAAAATGAAAACTGAAAACAAGAAGTAATAAACTATTTGAAGCAGGCCCACAATAAAGGAATTCTAGTTGATGAGGGAAGGTATTTACTTATAAGAAGGCATATTACCTTCAATCTTTGAGTTTTGACCAAACCAATCTTTATCACTTTTGTAAATTTAACATATTGTTTTTGACTACTAATAGGAAGTGTAATAAAAGTGTGTTTCTCCGTCCACCAGAATGATAAAGTAACACAGAATGAAAGAGAAAAAAAGAATTGAAATTGAAAGGAATATAGTGGAGAATAAAGAAGAGAAAGACCTGAAGAAGGCTTAGGTTTCTTTCTTTTTACCTCTTTATTTTCTTTCTTATCTTTTTTTAATTCTTATCTTTAGTGCTGGAATCTAGAAACTTTAGATAGAAACTCTAAGTTTTAATTTGTCTCCTTTCTTTCCGTTCTTTCCCCTTGCAAGTTGCCTTACTTTTTTTAACTTCACATTTTTCTTTAAAGAAAATTTTTAGCTGTCTAATGTTTATATTATAATTTAAAGAAAAGTAAAGATTTGAGTATCATATGTTTTGACTGTCTTTCGGATTCGAACACTTATCCAAGATCCTTTGAATAGTCTTTCCCACATGTTTCGCACAGCTTCAGTTTCAACTTTGTTTTAATCCAAATGTTATACAGTCGCATGTCCACAAAAAATATTGCTCAGATGTATACCATTTACTAATGCAAAGCTGGTACTATTATACAGAAAATGTGCGAAATAAGTGAACAAAGAGTGGACGCTGATCAATATAGAACTATGACCACATTTGTAAAGAGTGAACACGCAAAAAAGAATCACCAAAAGAGAGTAGAATGGGATCTTCTCAGATAAGGAAAAAAAGATTGACTAAGGCGAAAAGGATATTAAAGGTTGCAGATGTACTTACATGATGCTTTGTGATTCTTCATATGCACCTTTAGTTTGATTCCTCTTTATCTACAATCCTCATCTCTGAAGGAAGTAAGAGGTAATTTCATCAACTGGTTGGAAAGGCTGTTGAAGTGAAGAGAAATGCAGCAATGAGAGAATAAGCAGGAACGTTGTTATACTCATACAACTCACCTTAATCCAATGGTTAGCAGAAATTGGCCCGACGAGTAGTAATTGGTTGTGCCAGGTCCAACAAACTCGATCAGAAAAGACCCAGGGATCGAGAATGGGCCAGAATATAACGCATTAACAACCTCCAGGGGTCCCTGAACCACAGAAACAGAACTCAAACATGAATTTTATTAGCATACTCCTAAGCTCCGTTCCCAATTAGATCACCTTTTAGATAACATAGTTTCAGAGTCAATTCTAATTCTCTAAACCCTTTTTGTTTTGTGAGGTCATCGGTCAATCCCAATCATGCACTTCGTAATGGTTTAAGTTCTGATTTCAATTATCCAGTAGGTTGACTCCCCATTTTTGACCCCACCAGTCAATTCTCTACACCTTTCATGATCTTAGGCATCTTATTAGATCGATTTTTCAGATAACAATTCCGGTGCTACTTCTTGCATTTTCTGTACATTTATGCGCTCTTTCATTTTCCTCTCTTTTTGCCTCTATTCTCTCTCCCTCTTTTCTTCTTTACCTTATCGAATAAAGGGAAAGGAGAGAGAAAAAAACAGTGACCAAAGAAAGAAAAGGACAACCCGCTACACACGGAACAAAGATGATGTTACAACTTCCTCCTTTCATATGTTGTAGAATAATCAAAGTAGGTTCTTTAGGTATAAAAGTATTTCAGACCAAGAAAGAATCAAGGGTGCAACTTACATATTCGAAGACATCTGTATATAAAATGTAGCCCTCGAAGAAGAGATCCCAACTATTCTAACTGCAGTTGGTTCCAATTACAGTAAATAATCCTTCTTAACAATTGCAAATGGATGTATGAACTCATAGATTTGATCATTCAACATTAAATGAGCTTTATGAGTATTATAACATTCATCAGTTTTAGAGCCCTTCCTGCAGCAATACTAGATTCAGTGATTCAGTCAACTGAAAACTAACTATATACCAAACTTCAAAGATTGGTCCATATGGTCATACAATACCCAAACTAATCACTGCAGATTACAAGACTCATAACACAAGCCTTGGCCTTCCTCACTTATTAATCAACAGAAAAACTGCTACTCCAAAATTCTCAGCTTTGCAAACTATTGATCTTTTTAATGCAATAAGTTAGTGATATTTCGATCCAACCACGTAAAATTCTGTGCTACTATCTAGTCAAAACAATGTCTACTAGTTTCACATCTCAGTGGGCTCACCAGTAATCCCCACAAGAACAAAAGCCCCCTTCAAACCTATGAAACCTATTAGCATCTCTCACCACTAGCACCCTCCCGATCATCCTCGACAATCCTTTGATAAACTCATGGCAATCCCCACACACTCTAAGGTTCTTATAAACCCTGATCACCTCATCACTTCCCTTCTTTTTCTTCTCTAACCCCTCTCTTGCCAACCAAAACCCAATAGCCAGTTTCTCACTGTGCGCTCTCAAGCTCTCCTCCTTTGACTCGTCCTCTACATCATGCAATGCAGAACTAACCATGAATTCATACCCCAAATCTTCTCTCATTCTCTTCTCGGCTTCTTTTAGAACTCTATGTATCTCATCATTTATCGGATGGGTATCATCGCCTCCATAAAAGTAATGAACCTCATTATTAATCTCGACCCAACTGCACCCTCCTTGTTTCTTCAACCCTTTCCTTCTCATTCTCTCCCTTACTCTCTCACATTCCCTCCACTCCCCTGCCTCTGCAAAAATGTTCGACAGCATTACATAGTTCGCAGGGTTAAAAGCATCCATATTTATTAATATATCTCCCACTTCCTTACCAATTTCCAAGTCTCTGTGCATCCGACATGAACTCAGAAGAGTCTGCCATATACCAGGAGTAGGTTTCATTGGCATGCTAAGTATAAGATCTTTACCTTCTTGTAACTGGCCGGCTCGTCCAAGGAGATCGACCATGCAAGCATAATGCTCAACTTTTGGCCTGAACCCTAATTCATGGACCATTTTGTTGAAATAGAATCGACATTCTTCTATTAAGCCAGCGTGGCTACATGCTGATAGCAAGGCTAAGAAGGTTACCTCATCAGGCTCGATTCCCTCCAATCGCATCAATTCAAACATTTTTATTGCATCATGACCATTCCCATGCTTTCCATAGCCATTGATCATCGTTGTCCATGATACAGTGTTTCTTAATTGCATATCCCCAAAAAGAGTTTCGGCTTCTTCAATGAGTCCACACTTAAAGTACATATCGATAAGCGAGTTCGATACAGATAGATCTAATCCAGATGGGTCCTTGATCACAAAAGAATGAACTTGCTTTCCTTGCTCTATTAGAGCAAAATCTGCAAATAAACCAGTGATGCTAGAAAGAACATGACCATCGACTCGGATCCCTGAGCTCCAAAGCTGGCGAAATAGATCCATGGCTTCTTCAAAAAGCCCTTCTTGTGCATAGCCTGTGATAAGGTTCGTCCATTGTATTGCATTCTTCTTCGTGCTTTGATCAAACACTTTCTTTGCTTGTGGTATATCCCGACATTTAACATACAAAACGATAAGTGCACCCGAGAGAATTGAATTGTGCGAACTAGATATCCCACTGGTTATGATCGAAGCATGAAGTTGGGTTCCTTCATGAAAAGCTCCGAGAACACCACATGCTTTTAATGAACTGGCAAAGGTGAATTCATCAGGCAAGTGATGGAGTTCTCGCATCGCTTTGAAGAGAAGCAAAGAGTCCCTTTCTTTTCCTCCATGTACATAGCCTGCAATCATGGCATTCCAAGTAACAAGATTCTTTATTGCCATTATATCAAACATCCGCTTCGCTTCGTCAATTCTACAGCTCTTAGAATACATGAATACAACCGAATTCCCCACTACAGGGTGTGATTCAAAACTGGTTTTAACACACAATCCATGTATCTGAATTCCATATTTAGCGTTACCCAAAGCACCACAAGCTTTCAAATTAGTCGACAGCGTAAACTCATTCGGCCGAACACCTGAACACCCCATTTCATAAAATAGTTTAAGAGACTGAACAGCATTACCCTGTCGTAAGAAACAAACCATGAGTGCAGTCCACGACACCACATTTCGCTTATGCATTTCATCGAACACCTTATGTGCCGCATCTATTCTCTCACACTTGCCATACATATCTATAAGATCATTGCTCAATATGATATCAGAGACAAATCCCAACTTCCACACAGCCCCATGGAGTTGAATTCCACCTCCAAGAAGTGAACCCTTGGAGCAACTCCGAATCAACTTCGCGATCCTCTCCTTCTCCATTCGCAGCCGCAATGAGAATCCCTAATCTGGTAATCAAGGAAATGGAGGATAGGGTAATGCCCAAATTGAGAAACTGCGATAGCTTCGACGAACTGAGGCGAATCCATGCTCACATCGTGGTCTCCTTCCTCTCCCAAAGCAGCTACCTTTCGACCCAAATCGTCAACATCTGCAACGCCAATAGAAGAATCGACCACGCCGCCCTAGTATTCAGCCAAATCGAAGGGCCCAACGTGTTCCTCTACAACGCCATGATCAAAGCCTACACCCAAAACGATCGCCATCGCGAAGCAATCGCCATGTACACCCAAATGCTACGGCGCCTACGAGACCAAGATCCAATTTTTACCGACCGATTCACCTACCCTTTCGTTATCAAAGCCTCTGGAGGCCTCCTCGACCTGGCTCTCGGGAACCAAGTTCACGCCAACGTGATCAAATCCGGGCTGAGCCCCAACCCCGTAGTCCAAAACTCCCTCATCGAGACGTACACCAAATGCGACGCGCTAGCGCTCGCGCACAAGGTGTTCGACGAAATGCGCGAGAGAGACGTGGTGTCGTGGAACACGCTCGTCTCCGCTTACGCGCGCCTAGGGCAAATGAAAAAGGCGAGAGCTGTGTTCAGCTCCATGCCGGACAAAACGGTGGTCTCGTGGACGGCGCTGATCTCCGGGTACGCCAACATCGGCCGCTACGCAGAAGCCGTGGAAGCGTTCCGGGTGATGCAAATGGAAGGGGTGGTCGCCGACGAGATCAGCGTGGTGTCGGTGCTACCCGCGTGCGCCCAACTGGGCGCGCTGGAGCTCGGGAAGTGGATCCAGACCTACGCCGACAAGCGCGGGCTCCTGCGCAGCAGCACCGCCGTGTGCAACGCGCTCATCGAGATGTACACCAAGTGCGGCGGCGTCGACCACGCGCTCCAGGTGTTCAACGAAACGCCCCAGAGAGACGTGGTCACGTGGAGCGCCATGATCGCGGGGCTCGCCGCGCACGGCAGGGCCCGCGGCGCGATCGCGATGTTTGCGGAAATGGAACGGGAGGGGTCCGCGCGGCCCAACGGGGTCACCTTCCTCGCGCTTCTATGCGCCTGCTCGCACGCGGGGATGCTCGACGAAGGGCTCAGATTCTTCGACGTGATGAAAAACAAGTACGATATAAACCCCGGCGTGGAGCACTACGGGTGTTTGGTCGACATTCTCGGTAGGTTGGGGAGAATCGACGACGCGCGAAAGGTGATCGACGAAATGCCCGTGAGACCCGACGCGCGCATGTGGGGCGCGTTGCTGAGCGCGAGCAGGACGCGTGGCGACATACCAACGGCGGCGGTCGCGATCGAGCGGCTGGTGGAGCTGGAGCCCGAGGACGTGAGCAATTACGTAATTTTGTCGAACACGTACGCGGCGGCGCGGAGATGGGATGACGTGGCGACTACGCGGCGGGAGATGCGGCGGAGGGGCGTGGGGAAGCGCGCGCCCGGGTGTAGCGCGATCGAGGTGGGCGACGAGGTGAGGGAGTTCGTGGCAGGAGGGGATTGGTCGGATCCCGTGTTTGGTCTTTTGGAGGGTGTGTTGGATCTTTTGGCAAAGGAGAGTGAGAAGGATGATGATTGGATCGTGGAATTAATGAATGGTGACTGAAGAAGGATCGTGTTAATGAATTCATAAATTTATAGTCGTCCAAAATTACATCAATTGTACTAATTAAATTTATTAAAATATATATATATATATTTAAATTTAAAGATTAAAATATAATTTGATCGATTTAAATTAGATAAATTAACAAAAATAGATAATAAAATAAATTTTTAAATTTTATATAGTCAATATAAAATGATTCCTAGTTTAGATAAGCTATGTATATTTTTACCATATTTAGTTAATTTTCACTCAAGATTATTACTTGAGATATATAAGTGGAAATGATATATTCTCTTTATCATTTCCATCCATTATATTATATTATTTTTTCAACTACTTATTAAACCCTATGAATTCATTATCATCATAATCGCACATCACTTTATCTAAAGGTCAAAAACCTAAGAGCACCAATGAGTTGATGTTATTAATAGTATAGTAGTCTAGTCCTATAGATTCCGATGACCACATTACCGATATCACCAACCACTTGATACTAGCAAGTTTTCTGTCTTTAGATCTACTCTCTTGGTCATTTCCACCCCTTGGATCATACTACTTTTTCAATCATCCATTAAACTCTAGAGGCTCATTATTATCATAATCGCACATCTCTTCATCCAATGATCAAAAACCTAATAGCACTAATGACTTAATGATATTATAGATCACGAACTGTGGTATACTAATGCTAACGATTTTTATTTTTTTGGTTGTTCTGATAGTGATTCGGCAGATTTGGTAGATAATCAACGAAACATGAGCGAGTTCGTCTTCAATTTTGGTGCATGAGCAATATGTTGATCTTCGAAAAAATAGTAGTCGATAGCTCTATCATCTTCAGAAGCCGAATAGATAGTGGTTTCGACTGCTACATGTTAAGCAATCTGGATGCAGATTTGAAGTACAAGCAAAAAGATCTAACTGTAATTTACTGCGATAATCAGTCAACCATCGCGATGGCGAAAAATCCAATTCATCACAGTCGGACCAAACACATCGAATTGCGACATCATTTTATCCGTGAACAGTTCGCTAATAATCAAATCGAGTTGATACACTGCACTACCGAGAAGCAGATGGCCGATATTTCACAAAGCCGCTAACATTGAAAATTTTCATATTTTACTAAGAGAATATCAATATGAATAACATTAGCATTACGGGGGAGTGCTAAAGATAATACTAATTAGATTAGAATTATATTATCTAATTATTAGATTTAGTTGTTTAAATTATGATAAAAATAAATCTAATTATATCGGATATTTAATTAGAATAGAATTTTATGTCTCGGCTATTGTAGTTAATAAAGTTAGAATCGTCTTAATTAATTAGAGGAAGCCCAAGAAAATCGTATAGGGCATAAAGTTGTGCTAAATTATTTTCTTCAATAAAAATAAATTTAGTTTGTTTTCATCGAAACATTTCAAACTCTTTCATTTTTTTGCTTCCTCTCTTTTCTTTTCTATTTTATTTTTTTGTGAAGATTTCTATATATAATAATAAATCTATAAAAATATATTTGTTAAAGGCCGGCCGCCGTAACACACTACAACAAAATTAGACTATAGCGATACTTTTAAGTATTTCTAAAATCTAAAAAAAATGTCGCTGACAAAAATACCGACAGTTATTATAAGTGTTGCTATATGTGCCGTCGCTAAGGTGTATAGCGACACATTTTTATAATGTCTCAAAAATATGTTTATATAACCTAATTTTGAATATAGATAGAATATAGATAGAATACTTATACAAAAGTATCATAAATATGTTTTTCTATAATCTAATTTTATTGTAGTGATACTTAATACTTTTGAACTACCTTGATATTCCTTATGCAGCATATTTCATGCTTTCTTCAATTTCGTCGCAACAGCAATGTGCGAAAAAATCAAGTCATCAACGGACTGTTGGATGAAAAAAAATGCCTTCAAGTCGTTGTATCGTTCTTATCTGCATACACCAGAGAAATCGTAGTTCTCTCCTTTGAATATGAGAAGGGCCGTCTAGGATTGATCGCCATTGAAGTAGACTTCTCTTACAAAATACGAAGCTCTGATATTACTTGTTACAATAGTATTCAACAGAAAATAAAAATAGATAAAAATTAAAAAAAAAATATTTTGTCAAGATGAAAAATAATTACCGAGTTCTCGACCCACTTGTTCTGCAAACCTCTTATAAGTACACTCAACTTGTAAATATGAATAACTATAAAAATACTAAACTGCAAATTGATTGACAAATCCTTTATGACTATATACATAGTTAAAATAAGAATTCTGCTACTATACTCTTATGAGTAAAATTCTTTCGTATTTATAAATTTTTATTTTTTGGATAAAAAAATGTACGGTTAGGATTATAATAGTTTTTAGGATTTATATTATTTCACCAACAACCTAGTAAATCCTTAAAAGGATGACTGCCATCATAACCGTATATTTTTTTATCCAAAGGCGAAAAAATTATGAATATAAAAAAATTTATACGCATAAAAGTATAGTACCCTACGCGTTAAAATAAATTTAATTAATGATTCAATCTTATTTTTAAAATAAAATCTATGAAAAAAATAAATAATGAATTTACGTCGCACTTGTTCTACATAGCTGCACATTGTGCTCAACTCGTACGTATAGATAACTATAAAATATTAATTTCTAAACTGATTAATAATCCAAAAGTTAATCCATTCTAACTATATAGATAAAATAAATCTAACTAACAATTTAATTTATCTTTAAAATAAAATCTAATTAATAATTTAATCTTACCTTTAATAAAATTTCTTACTTTGGTCTTTATCTTTTTCACTCCGTATGTTCGTCAAATTGAGAAGGCAGAAGTCTCATCGTACAGTAAGTGTAGAGGGCAATTATAATCTTAAAAAAAAAAAAAAAAAAAAGGAAAAAAGAAAAAGAAAAAGTGGGCCACGTGATCTTTTGCGTAAAGAAAATAAGCACAGAGCTTTGTCGCGTACGTTGTCTATCTGTGCATGCATATGCATGCAATAATTAAGGCCCCGTTTGGTAACGGGGATAAGGAGGGAATAACTCTCTTATCCCCGTTTTCATACCCAAACGGGGATAAATATAGATGGAATTCGGATTCCATCTAATCTGGAATAGGGGGTATGGGGGTGGGAATTGGAATTCCCACCCTCAGCTGGAATTGGGCGGAACCCATGTGTGGCACGGAGTTCGAGAGAACCGGTTGCTGCTTTCTGCAGGCTTTTTTTTTTCTTTTTTCTTTTTTTTTTTATTTCTTTTCCATACTAATAATAAAAATTAGTTTTTATATTTTTTAAATTAAAATTTTTAAATTTTAAAAATTTAAAAATTTAAAAATTTAAAATTTAAAATTTAAAATTTAAAATTTAAAATTTAAAATTTAAAATTTAAAATTTAAAATTTAAAATTTAAAAATTAAAATTTAAAATTTAAAATTTAAAATTTAAAATTTAAAATTTAAAATTTAAAATTTAAAATTTAAAATTTAAAATTTAAAATTTAAAATTTAAAATTTAATTTTAAAATTTAAAATTTAAAATTTTTAAATTTTTAAATTTTAAAAATTTTAAATTTTTTTCTCTCTCTGCACCTCCTCTCTCTCTATCTCTCTCCACGGCACTTTTTTTTTTTTTTTTTTTTTTTTTCCTTTCTTTTCCATACACTATAATAATAAAAATTAGTTTTTTTATTTTTTAACTTAGAATTTTTTAAAAGATATTTAAATTTATAAATTTTAAAATTTAAAATTTTTTATTTAATAAATATTATTTTTTTAACTTATTTTTTAATAAATCTAAAAATTTAATTTTATTTTATTTTTGAAAAAATAAAATTATTAATTTAAAATTTATAAAATTTATACAATTATTTTATAAATTTTTTAAAATTTATATAAATTTAAAAATTAAAATTTTTACTCCCATTTAAACTTTATTTTAAAGGGCAAAATAGTCAAAACACATAATTATCCCCTCTCAATTCTTCTTATTCCTCTATACTCAACCAAACGCAAATTTTTCCTATTCATCTTATTCTCCTTATTCCTATATAATTTACCAAACGCAATTTCCTTTAATCCCGGTATAACTCATAAATTCAACCAAACGCAAATTTACACTAATTCCTGCTAATACCATAATCTATACCTATCTCCGGTATAACAAAATTTTTCTTATCCCCGGGTACCTAAAAGAACAACAAAAAAAAAACTAAATTGCAACACAAGTCCCCCTGTTTTGGGATGGCAGCACGCCAATATTTCACCTTCTCTAAAAAATAAAAAATATTACGTACATTCGAAAAGAGAGTTTGTAAAATGGTTAATACTGAATGTACATTTAAAATAGAATGTATATTTTATATTCTATTCATTTAATAGTAGAATAAATTTTATCGATTATTTTGAAATAATTGGTAGATTAGTCTTCACCTTTAGATAGGATGGAATGTGTGATATATATCTCATTTGAGATGTATATGTAGCAATACTCAAAATGGTGCACACCCTTCGTTTCAGGATTTAAATTTTTTTTAAAATTTTTAGTATAAAAATAATTTGACATGACAAGATACCATTATGAGTCTTTAGCTAGGGGCAAATTGTATACTTGTACCTGGAAGTATAAGTTTTATATATATTTTTTTGAATGTATAAATAATAGGATTCTTTAAAATTTATACCATAAATTTTATGTTTTTCTATAATTTAGTTTATTTTTATTTTGCATCATGCAGTTCAAAAATTGCACTAAATTATCTTGTAATTTTATTTTTATTTTTATCTAAAAAAATTATTATTAAATAAGAAAATAAAATAATTTTTTTTTAAAAAAATTACAGAAATGCTTAAAAATAAAATTTTAAACTTTACGAGGATAAAATAAAAATAAATTAAACCAAGTAGGGGCAAATTGAAGTTTGTCCAAAATTATACTCGCATGTAGTTATGTCCAGTAAAAAATGGTATATATATTATTTAATTATTAGAGATAAAATTAGAAAGTAATATGTTAACATTTTCTATATTAATATGTAGCACTCCAATAATTTCATATCGGATAAGAATGAAATTATGATCCGATATATAAGAAATATGGACACTAGTAATAATAACTGAACTTAAGTGTTTTGACTCGATGGTTTAGGCCCAACGAGTTATTATTGTTAGTGAGCCGGGTCGTTATATTTGGTATTAGAGCCAGTCACCAGCGAGAAGTGTGTGACGAGTCTCGGCTGATCCAGATCTTGGGGCTGTATGTGTTTGATAGGAGAGTCTGTGACACATCGGATTCGAATGTGAATGTAGTTCTGATTGGGTATATAAAAAATATGGACACTAATAATAATAATTAAACTTAAATATTTTTGGCTCGACAAGTTATTGTTACTAGTGGATCGTTACATTTAGTATGGGAGCTAATCATCAGCTGGAACTCAATGAGTTATTATTGTTAGTGGGTCGGATCGTTACATTTGGTATCGGAACTAATCACAAGCCGAAAGTATGTGACGAGTGTCGGCTGAGCCTGTGTCTAAATGACCGGGCTAGTGAAACAAGTTTCACATCATCTGATGATCTTCGATTGTGTGTGTGTTTGGGCTGACGAGAACGTCAGGCCTAAACGGGGAGAGTCTGTGACATATAGAGTTGTAATTAGGTTTATAAAATATCATGACACTACAACAAAACTGGCTTTTAGCGGCAATTATTTTTTACTTTCCCGGCGATTATAATTGCCGCTAAATAGTTTAACGGCAATTATAATAATCGCCGCTATTGGCAGGGTCGCTAAAAGTTATGGCGGCATTTATTTCGGCGGTTGGTAAAAGCCTAAACAAATGCCGCTAAATAATATATAATAGTAACTATTATAAATGCCGCTATAATTATCTATAATTGCCACTAAAAACATATTAAATAACTAGTAAATAGGATCTATAGCGGCAATTATTTTGAGACTCTTTAAATTGACATTTAAAAATAAATTACACATGCAAACAATTTTAAATTGGATTACATTCAACAATTGTCAAACAAAAGAAGCCAAATTATTTAGCCAAAAAAGAATTTGCATAGTAAAAATATAATTGTCAATTAAAAATTACATTCAAAGCTTTCAATCTAAAAAAAAAAATAAAATCTAAAATGTTTTGTCTAACTGCCCACCTCTGCTAGCTGAGTTAGGGTTATCGATCATTGATAAGAAGTTCTCTACAACAACTGATGAAGATCCATCAGTTTCCATTTTGTCAGGAGATACCTCTTCTACTCTCATTCCGGCGTTCTTGAGTTTTTCCTGAAAGCCGGAGAAATTAGTAGTTCAGAAGACGAAAAAACTGATAATCTTCTAGCAGATGCATGTAGATTAGTTTAAATGTTTTGTAAATTCATTCTCTATTGCCAAAGAGAGATTTTAAATTACCAAAGCACAGTGTGACTACCAGCACTTACAGCTAAGTTCGTTTTGACAATAACTTTACTGTCCATTCAGAGCCAGATTACCAAAATTCAAGGACCAGTTTGATGGTCCATTCAGAGCTGCTGCAAAATTATTTAAATAGAGCAGCACAAGAACTTTACTGTTATGCAGTGAATGAAGTACAAGATAGGAAGCAAGCCACAACTCTCCAGATTGTTGATGCAATTGTATTTTAGCTTTTTGAGTGAATGCCAGTGTAACCTTTAACCATTGAACACTAGTACTAACTACTAAACACACAGCACTAAAAGAGCCAGAGTTGATGCAATTTTAGCTTGATACAATTGTATGGAGCTTTTAGAGTGAAAAAAAAAGCAGCAGCTAAGGTAGAGCCATTGGAAACTATGTAATAATATTGCCAAAAAATAAGAAGAAACAAAAAAAGAAACTGCATTGAGTATTGTCACTACCTTAACCAGATATGGATCTGAGATATATAGGTCTCCAATGTGATCTTGCCAAGCCACCTAGAAAAAAAAGTAGACCATCAGATACACCAAAATACAGATCAACTCAGCTTTACAGTAGCTAACAGAGTGCAGATTACAGGAATATACTCAGAGAAGTAGAAAAAGAACTTACACAAAGAGAGTTAGAGAGTAATTGCGCAACTGCTGCGTGGAATTCCGAAGACAAATATACACACTGAAATGCGTAGGAATTACAGGGACAGCATGAGAAAGTTAATGAGCAGTATTTATGTAACATCTTACCGATGGTAAAAGAAATTTCAAATCAATAAGAATTGAGACACGCACGTAATGGGAATCCATGAAGTGTAAGGATGATATTTGTTGTAAGTCAGCTTGTCCATCTTGTAAATGTATTGATACCACAGATAACCAACCTGTAAAGAAAAGGAAGTAATTACTAAAACGCCACTACTCTGAGATAGAGATGCTATGATGTTGCCAAGTGCAGAATAATATAACTAACCGTTAAGGAAAGGGATACAATAATTGTCTTGATTGTGAGTCTCCGCTTGGGTCCTGATTCCTCTGTTTTCTCCAACAATCTTTCAACCTGTAGTGCAGAAGAAAAATAAAAACTGCTACTTAGAGAAAGTGAAACTCCAATCTGTGCTTAAACGAATTTGAATTTGTATGTTGTGCATCCACATAGAAGTCCATGTTCGCTACAAAGATTCATAGTAGATCAATATAAAGTAGGACAAGTCATCGTATCAAATTCAAAAAGAAAACAACAGTCATGATAGTACCTGAAAATAAACACAGGAATAAAGGGAAAATTGAAGAAACTCAAAACGGCAGATAGAAGATGGAACTGAATTTAAGACGAATTTTCTTACCATCGTTAAGGATTGCAATCACGAGAACCATGAATGGAGGAAAGTCGAATTTCCATAAGACATTAAGAAGCATAAATCCAAGCTGTTAAGCAAAAATCCTAAGATGTCAAGGAGAAGCAAAAGCACAGCATGGCAAGCACCATTTAGTACAAAGTACGTGACATAATTCACAGGCGTTTCTGTTGATCAAATTTATCTAAATTATAATGTGAGAAATCACTTTGATTCTGTGCAGGAGAAGAATTGAGAGAGGCATGACTCAAAAGTTCAAAGGAAATAGGAAGGGCTAATTGTAAAATATATTTAGACAAATATTAAATTTTGAAGTCTTACCACAATACGAATAGTTATTGATACTGCATATATCCGCCTTCTTTAGTGCAGGTGCATCGTTGACTCCATCTCCAGTCATCCCACATATGTGCTTTCTGGCTTGTAGTCTGCTAACTATGTCATACTTGTGCTCTACAGAGAAATAAATCAGATATGACAAGAAGCAAATTCAGAGTATGCGGCGGATTAAAGTGGATATAATGTGTATTCCCGTATAATTCACTGATATAATGTGTATTCCCGTATAAAGTGTGTTCCCACAATGCAAAACCCATAGAACTTTTTAGGATGAAAAGGAGAATGTTAAATATGCCGTTAAAATAAAGCAACAACTCTATAATCAATCATCAAAACCATCAATCACCAGGAACTCTGTAAGCTAAACTGCTACAAAAAAAATCAACATTACTTCGGTGAGCTTCTAGCAGAAAGCAAAAGAGAGAAGCATTGACAGCTAAGACATGCACAAAATGAAAGGTTGGAAAAAGAATTAACAAGTAATAATGAATTCAAAGAAGATTGTCTTCTCACTGTTTCAAACCAAGCTTCCCCAGGTCTCTGCTTCTCCTTCTAAGCCCTATGTCTAAACAAACCACTTATGACTTGATTGAGAAGGGATTATACAAATAAAAGTGATCATACAAGTTCGTTAGAACTATAAGGAATCAAGACCTAGGATCTTAAGTAGAAAGAAATGAATGACTGGTTAAGATTTAATCATCTAAGTGAATAATGCCACATCCAGTACCTTAGATGAAGTAGGACTCAATTAGTCAAACCAATTCAATGAAACAGAATAATCGGAACAATATTCTTATGAATATCATAAGCAACCAAATCGATCAAACGAGTTCAATAAATCGAAACACTATAAATCATGCCAATATGCAGCAGAAAATGCCAAACTGCCAAAATGTATGAACAAAGCTTCCCAGCAGAAGGATGATAATTCAGCAAGTGTTCAATTCCTTGTAAAAGCTCATACCATTTGTAGGATTCCAAACAATTATCTCATTAATGCAGAACATGCTTTTTAAGGGGAAAATGATGAACATACGCCACAAAAGAAGAACAGAGGCTACCTGTTCCTATACACATGAAATTTCTGAAGCTCCTGGCAGTTACCAAATTTTGCACCTTAAATATAATGAAACAAATTAAAACAGATATTGCATAAAAGTAAATCATGTCAAAATGTAAAACAATACCATATATAGTCATATAGTAAATCCAGCCGATTTTTATTTTACCAAGATATATTTTAATTGGATGCAGAAATGATACATCACGAGCATATCCAAACTGCTCATGTTGGCGCCATGGACTGCAGCGAAATTCTGGAAGTTAAAATGGAGTGGCATCAGGATAAAAGGTTAATTTCAAAATCAGGCTGCAAACATGAAAGAGGCTGAGGTAACAGGGAGAAAACAGGAAGTACAAGATGCAAAAAAATTTCCGCCAACTAGATTCAAATATCAAGTTAAAGCACATATGATGCCATCTCTGACTTACGCTGGGCACAGACGGATGAGAGTAGACTCCCCCAGGTGAGTATATTGGAGCATAAGGTGACCCAAAAGGCGGCAGCAAAGGCTGAGTCATACAAAAATTATCAGTAAGAAAATAGCAGTAATAGTGCCAAAATCTGGGTCATACAACTAATAAAATAGGCTATATTACTAGACAAGGATTTTTCCAAAAAATTGAAAATTTGAATATATGTCCAGTACTGAGTATGCCGACTTGTCAACACACAACATAATGAATCCGTTGAAAAACTTTATGCTTTTCATTGTGCGCCGCAAACAAATATTAGAAATTTTTAATAGAAAATCTTTTAGCAAAACCTCTTGGAAATTGCTAAAATACACATTTGGTGAGCTTTTAGTTTCTGCCAATCACTGTCGACCAGGGATTTTAGAAGAAACTCCAGGTCCCATGGAAAGAAATCTTCAAAATAAACATTTTTAATGTACAAATTTGACCTTTACGAACTTGTTTCTTGACACATTCTTAGATCATGTGAGTCCTTCAGATGCAAGTCTTTAACGAAACCCCACATTAACAAAGGGTTTAATTGTTCGCTACGATGATACGAAACGCCTTCACGGCATATTGTCTTCCAACATGCAAACAGACAAACTTCATAGTTTAATTTTTTTAAAAAAAATTCAGAGTTTGCAAAAGTTTTTCCGTGATTTACTTCTTGTCATGGCTCTTTTCTTTCTGTCTAACATGCATTCTCTTCTACATCTTTCTTGTACATCATTAGGTATGTGAATATAAGCGATACAAGCTTGACCAACGAAATAGGTTCCCATACTTCAACGTTATAAAATGCTATTTTGCTAGTAGAATTGAGCAATCGAGTGAACTGTTAACATTGAAAGTGTCATCATATTTAGTTGATCGTCCTGTTCATCAAATCATATTGTTGATTAATATGCCTGCCTAAAAGGTTGTTGTCACGCCCCGAGTTTAAAAATCGATCTAATTTTTTTTTTTTTTTTTTTTGAAATCAGAGTTCGCAAATCCAGGCGTAACAGACCGCCACATGCATAGAAGATTCTCTATCCAACGGATAGAGACTCCCCTATACATGCACGGCTAGGCAAGTATAACAATATACATTCAGAGTTCAAGTACAGATAAGTTATCTAATAACTGAAATGAAACCTATCATAATACAAACCCAAAAGTCAGATCATCAGGGGGAACAGTTCTATCGTGATCACCTCACCAGACCGTCCCGACATCTCATCACCCGACAGTCCTGAAAAACAGTCACCCAGGGGGTGTGAGATACACTATAAAATGTATCCCAGTGGGCACGACGAGCCGAGAAATAGCTAATCGTACCTACTGGATACAATAGTCTGCGGATAGTAAAAAGGTCAGTGATAAAAGCTGGATAAGCAATAATGAGTCCACAGATATACAGGATACTAAATCATCATAGTAATGAAAGTGTATATCAGGAGTAATCATCATGAGGTAGTAAAAGTCCACTGACAAGCATGATACTAAATCATCACAAGTAATATATATCAGGAGTGATCATCATGAGATAATAAGAGTCCACTGATAAGCATGTATGACAGGATATAACTCTAGAGTGTATGTAACTGAGTATACTAGTAGCAGGATAAGTCAACTCCAAGGTGAAAGCAAGATAGTGACATAATGCCTCAAGTATCCAGGTCACAAGTACAGAAAATATCATAACTAATCAGGATGATAATCAACCAACAGGTATACTGATAATCAAGGTCTGACGATCAGGAGCTGAATAATCAAAGTATACTGAGCCATAATACATACCGGAATGAGCATGCTGAATAACTGTATAGAGATCAACCAAACGCTGATAGTGAATAACTATAATCAAGCAGGAACTGAACAATCAGGGTACAAGATGAGTAGCCACATGTAAGTAAATCATGGAGATGATAAAAGCTATGCGTCAATGAAAGAGACTAAAGTACCCAATCACAATGCCACTATTGGTCACAAGGACCTCAGGCTAATGCCACAGCTGGTCACATCGAACCTCAGGCTAATGCCACTATTGGTCACATCGAACTGCAGTAACAAAAGAAGTTAGCTTTAAATCAATCTGGAGAAAGAATTAGCTACCTTGATCTATTCACTGCTCATGCAAGCGAAGTTTCACTCTAAATCACTAATAATTCACAACTTGGCATGGTTTTACAATCATAGCCACAGTATTTTGATCCAATTTCTCAAAAATAGATCACTAATAATTCATAAACTTCTGATTCATAGAATAATTCTTTGAATTATTTATTGAATTATTCACTAGTATATATATAGCCCTACTTTTGTTGCACTGATTTAGCTATATATATATATATATATATATATATATAGAGTTGGGCTGGAATGCTATTGATAGCACCAGCTCAATTTTGCCATCCATTTTATAGCCTTTGGATCGCGTTGAGATTCGTGCAAACTCTTTAATTAAAAAGAAAAGCTTTTTATTTTTTACTTTTTCTTTTTACTTTTTTTTTTCTTTTTTTCATTAAATAGCTTTCACGAATCTCAATGTGATTCAAAGGCTATAAAATGGGTGGCAAATTTGGGCTGGAGCTATCAATAGCATTCCAGCCCAACTCTCTCTCTCTCTCTCTCTCTCTCTCTCTCTCTCTCTCTCTATATATATATATATATATATATATATATATGATGCAGAGAAAACTTTCTGATATTTTGGTAGATTAAGATATTAAGAATTACTAACCTGCTCATTCACATACTCAAGAACATGAGCTATGCCAGAAATAAGACTAACAATGCTCCTGTTGGAGATCATGACCCCCTTAGGATCACCAGTTGTTCCACTGGTATACATAAAGGTGTATATATCAGTCTTTTCCTTCACGGGAAGATCAAACTGTTGATCATTTCCCTGCAAACAAAATACAGTAGAAATTTAAATTTTGGAATATATCAAACCAAGAAAATTTATCATTGAAAGTTTAAGTTGGAGACAAAGATTCAAAAAGCACATGGATTTGTAGAACCAGAATTATTTCACACAGAGAGGACTCAACTTGCTCTAGGTCGAATTGAAAGGTGAAAACATCCGAATTACATGTCACCAGAAACTAGAGGTGAGAAGTGATTTCAAAAGTTGGCTATCATATTTAACATGTCAAATCTGCCAAGAATAAAGTAAATCTTACCAATGCCAGAAATTCATCCCATGAGTAGATTGCCAGACCATGCTTTCCAACCTCCTCTTTTTTGTTCAGGCTTGACACTGCCAAAGCTCACAAGTGCTGAAAGTATAGCAAAAATCATTATTATCACTAGAGAAATGTATGCAATACAAACAGCTGAACAACAATAAACATTATCCAACTTACTTTTCAAGAATTTGGTTGAATTAGGAAAGGTTTTCAACACCTGAAAAAACAGAGGAATTTCCAGTGAATTATGATATATTTCAGAAAAAAAAATATTTGACACAAAATAGATAACATGCTAATTAGCACAATAATAGTAGCATGCTTCCAATGCTACTAATCTACCAAAAGATCATTAATGATGGATTAATTTCTCAGCCTATTGGAGGAGTTGCAACAAGGAAATAAACAAAGATAAGTAGGTGGAATGAATAATAAGAGATCCTTGGCCATGTGCAAAGAGCAAAGAAGCAGTTGAGAACAAAACGATATTCTTTAATTATGATCATAGACTTTTGAGGCATTTCCATTGAGGCCTCTTAAATTCCTCTAAGTTGACCCTCTCCCAACTTCACTATCATCATACATGATGTATATATATAGACTCTGCATGAGAATTTCATTTGAATATTCTATAAATAAATTTTAGAATTAAAAATTGCATATAATTAAGCACATTAAGAAAATGGGGGTACGTGTAAAATTAACCATAATTAATTAACTAGCTTGCTAGCTAGGGAGGCAACCAACCTAATCCTTATCTAATGCTAGTTAGGGACTTCCATTTTTGTGTCTAAACAAAATAGAAGCTGACTCTGCTACACAGAGATTAAGAGGTATGAAACTTCAATCAGTCAAGAGGCACAAACACATAGCTCGAAACACAAGCCACATTCACATTATCTTTTGATGTGGGACAATTGAGGTCTCACAAGTTCCTATAACTGCATGTCCGCACATTCACCGTGATTCACTGTGATTCACTGATTAATCATAACAATGTATCAGCATGCACAAATAATAGCATTCATGCACAAACATCATTCATGCACAAAATTAGAATAGAGAATGACTCAGAATCCACAACTATTTTTTACAAATTACCTAGTCAAAACAATAAGATTAGTCAAGCAAAGAAGGGATCTTAAGAATTTTATAAATCACTTGTGGCTTCTGACATCATCGATATCTTTATTAACGGTTTATGTACATCCGCCTGGAAAGGTTGTGGCAACAATGCCACCAAGTTAAGCATATCATCATTTGTTGGGAACTAAATCCATCACTCTCTCAATAATTAAACAAAACGAAACTATAGTGCCTCTTCACCTGATTTATGGAACAAGATTCTTTACTAAAGAGAAAATTCTATACATTCTAGCAAACAAAAACAAATTATAAAACTTTTGACAAGCATTAATTTGAAGTTTCAACTTCTAGATTGAATAGGTAAGTTGAGGATTTGGAATGAAAAGCTATTGGGCTTCTTCAAATAACACTTCTCCTAAAGCTCTAGTCAGATCAGAAAGACCCTACCTAGAATTTATCACCCAATTCACCTGCTACTGAAGATCTCGCTCTAAATCTTAGGACTTACTGCTTCCATTATTTTAGATGTATCAATGCAGCGATGAATCAAATCAGGTACAAGTTTAAGAGACAGTAAGCTATGCATTGGGTAGTAAGGCGAGCTCCGAATCAGAATTTCGACAACAAAATCATGCTCAATTAAGAAAGAGGAACCTTCTGCAGAAATATTAACATCACAAACTACACATTCTTCATCAACATTATCAAAAAAATTTGAAAAAAATAAAACATAGCATTTTCCAGATGAATCAAGATCTGGAAAAATACAAATCAGATCTCGGCAAATCTCGTTAATAATTCGCGAAATTGAGGAGAGAGATCGAACCTTTTGAATGGTCGGCAAATTGAAATAATGAGAATCGAATCCGAGAGAGAGAGAGGCCGCGGCAGCGGAGCAGGAGCGCGGAACACTAACCCTAGATCGTCGGAGGAGGAGGAGGTGGGGGGATCGAGCTCGGAGAGGGGGAGGAGGGAGATAAGGAGGAGAGCTCGGAGAGCTGGAGCTCGAGTTCGCGAGCGTTCGCGTGAAGCTCGATCGAGCTCGGAAAAGGGGTTTCACCAGAGGAGAGTTGGGTTTGGGTTGGGGTTAGGGTTGAAAATTTGAGATTTAAAATTTAAATTATAATGTAAAAATTAAACATATAATTTTAATTTTAAAATTTTAAAATTTTAAAATTTTAAAATTTAAAATTTAAATTTAAAATTTAAAATTTATCTTAACATTTAAATTTAAGAATTAATATATAATATTTAAAATTTTTAAAATTTTTAATTTGAGATTTTTAAATTTTGATTTTAAAAATCAAATTCACTTTTTAAATACTCTATTGAGTCAAAAAAAAAAAAAAAAAAAAAAAAAAAAAACCCAAAATCACTTTTCAAAAGATAGCCAAATACGAATATATTTAACATAAAATTATTAGTCGGTAAAAAAAATAAAATTAAAATAATGGTCGCTAAAACATAATAAGATAATAATCAATAGCGGTCATTTCATAATTGTCCCTATTAAATTGCCACTAAAGGCATATTTTGTTGTAGTGTGATAACAAATAATAATAACTGAGCTTAAACATTCTAGGTTGTGGTTTGGGCCCAACGAGTTATTATTGCTAGTGAGTCGGCCGTTACATAATATCAAATCCATTTCGAAAAAAGCTGATTAATATTGTATCATGCCTACGATACTATCATAATAAAAAAAATTTAATATAAGAATATTTTTTTAGACAATGCTCAGAAAAATTGTTCCCAAGCATTCTTACAATATAGTAAATACCAACACTTAAAAAATTGTCTTCATATAAACCCACTATTATAATCAAACTAATTTATTAGATGACAAACTTACTATTATTTTTAATTTTTTTGATCCTTTAAAATATCAAAAATTTTAAAAAATTCAATACTTAAAATTATCACGATATATTTTACTAATATATACTTAATAAAAGCGTTAGTATTTACGTGACAACTCTTCATTTTTAACGCTTTAATCGATTCTTTCAAATATAATACTAAACTATATTAAAACACTTTTTACCATCATTAAATATTAAAAAAATATTTTTAAATATTATTTTTTTATGGTGTATTTTTTTAAAGGAGTGTTGTGCGAGGGACTTAACTTTTTCAGCTGATTTCTCCGTTGCAATCTACCAAACTACAAAGGAAAATCACTTCATGAAGTTTTGCTACATCCATCTAGAAACTTCTTCACAAATTTCAAGACGTTGAACGCGAATGCCGAAGAGTCATGGATTTCTTCAAGTTTCTAGATAGGGTAATTAATGTCACGCCCTAGGGTCGAAACTGCGACCCGGGCTCGCCAACAGATCCGCCGCCCATACGGAAAGCCCCGTATGGACGAAGCGTCTAACTTGCAAAAGATAATACAACAGCTATACAGATATCAGAGCTGAAAAGTATACTACTGAAATAAAATAATACATCTCCAAATAGTACAAATCTGAACCTCACAATACATAAGTCTCTCAAAAAATAAAACTCTCAAAAGTAACTATCTATTATAATCCAGCAGACTGTACTACAAAGCTCCAAAAAGAGTACCACTATACTCCAAGGACGGGTAGGGAACTAGCTCACAACTCCCTCGCCTCGATCAGCAACAGAAGGATCAGCAACACCCGCAGAAGACTCTGCAAAACAAAGAAGAGGAAAGAGGAGGGGGAACCCCCAGCGGGTGTGAGAACTACACCAACACGTAGTTCTCAGTGGGTACCGCACTACAACAAAATTATGCTATAGCGACACTTTTAAGTGTTTCTAAAATCTAAAAAAAGTGTCGCTGGCAAAAATACCAACACTTATTTTTAGTGTTGCTATATGTGCCGTCGCTAGGGTGTATAGCGACACATTTTTGTAATGTGTCCCAAAAATGTGTCCCTATAACCTACTTTTGAATATAGATGGAATATAGATAGGATACTTATAAAAAAGTGTCACAAACATGTGTCCCTATAACCTAATTTTGTTGTAGTGCCGCCACCAAGCCCGACGGTCTGCCCACTAAGTCTACTAGAGGCATAAGATAACAGGAAACTGTACTAATGTGAAGATAAGCTGGAAAGAAATCTACAGCTATCATGCCTCTATCTACAATGCTTAATGGGTGATACAGATGAAAATGATGCATCGACTCTAACCCAATATACTCAATCAACCCAATCATAGTGACTGCCACATAGGGTCCAGTCAAACCTGCGCCCACCTACTGCCATTACATCCACGGAGGACTAGACTTACGTAGGGCGTCCGTGACTGCCTAAAAAAGGCCCAGCTAGAGGGACTGCGTCGACAAGTCACGATAGCAAAGTAACAGACCCAACTCCGGAGTGGCACTCGAGGGGCGCGACCCCACCGAGGAAAGTATCCGCGCATCTCTATCGAGCTCAATATGGCTCATGCAGGCTATAGTCCAATCCACGATCCACAAGATCGACAGTACCCAAATCACCTCTTTAACTCAGTAACAGGAAATACTCGAACAGTCATGACCGCTATCAACCCAACGGCTCCCTAAATAGGACATCAACTCAACATGCAAACTCACTAGCTGGGTATACTCCATAGCCGACAACAATAAAGGGTCCGGAAACCCCGAAAGACTAGAACCTACAACCCAAATCAAACAAGAACAGGTTCTAGGTATAGTTTCTCGTTGTTTTCGACCCAAAAAAAAAAGACAGCCCTTAGAACCCAGACCACTCGAGTCCTCTCAAGTGAGGAAGTTTACAGAAAAAATGTCACATTTATTACTAAAAACCATTTTTCACTCAAACCCACGCGAGGTGAAGACTAAAAGTAGTTCCTTTTTGTAAAATCATCTTGATTTGAGGAAAACCCATTTTTAATAATTTTTAGTTCTTTTAGGAAAAAATAGTTTAGAAAACAAGTTTTATTCCCAAATCCCGAAGGGCTAATGCCTTCGTCCAATCAGACAAGAACAGACTCCGGCGACCCTTCGATGTTTGGAAGAAAAACATTGGTTGAATAAAATCATGTGTGTCCAAAAAGGTTCTGAGTTCAAGGTCCTGCTTGTAAGAAAAATACGGATATGCGCAGCGGAAGAAAGAAACGCAATTAAAATTTTTCTTAAACCAAGATCACCTCATGTTTTGTTTTAGATCGTAAAAAGGTAATCTAATTGATCTCATCAATTAAGATTTAATTTTTTACCTTGCGCGGGTCAAGATCACCGCGAAGCCGACGATCGTTGGTAAAAATTGTTCGTCCTTGATAGCCGCGCACGCACCCGGCCTCTACTTGTGTCCACACGGAATCACGCCCTTGATCGAAAAATCGATCACCTTGATTCGCGATCCGATCACGAATTAATTCTTGTGTCGATGTAAGGAGGATGAATCAATCTTCTAATTGTGCTAGCAATCTTCCGAAGATCGAGAACGATTAATTATGGAGGACTTTAGGAAAAGGGAGAGGATAGGCGGGTAGGGTTTTCTTATTCCTTTTCTCTTCTCTTTCAATATGTCACATATGACATATATTTATAATGAGAAAACCCTAATCCTAATCCTAATCGAATCCTAATCCGATTGGATTATCCATTATCCTTAATCGAATCCTAATTCGATTGGATAATCCATTATCCTTAATCGAATCCTAATCCGATTGGATAATCCATTATCCTTAATCGAATCCTAATCCGAATGGATAATCCATTATCCTTCGTGTGTAACATTTACACATGAGTCCTCCAAATATTTACTAACGATTAGCAAATACACCATGCAACTTTTGCACTTAAATACCTCTAATTTACAATAATTGCAAATTAGTCTTTTTACTAATAAATTAGTAAACTTTATGTAGTAACCGTGATTTTTAAAATTCAAAATTTAAGTTTAAATAATTTTCTGGATTATTTAATTGGCAAAAATAAAATATTAGTAGTGTATAGTGGCCCTAACATACCAACTTTTGATCGGGGTCTGATCTCGAAAATCCGAGGTCACCATTGCGATCGTCTCGTCGAAACATGAAAAATTGATATACATATATTTTTGATCTGACGGTCGGATCTTCCAGAAATCAGCGATGAAATAGTGGGCCCCACAACTTAAGTGTGAATAGTAAATCCCTATTTCTATTTCCCTCTCGACCACTAACGGCCGTTTCACTGTCTGGAAATTTAATATAGGGGTATGAGTAATGAAACCTAGCTAATTTTGACGTTCTGAGCGCGATGGCACTGACGGATTTCGCGTTTGGCGATCCGGGTGCATCGAAGTGTGTGCAATGCACCGCACTTTGTCGAACTTTATGGACCAAGAATTTATCCGAGCGTCAAACAAACCAAACAAATACGCTACTTGACAGGTCTCGACGAGCCGGACGTCGTGGCGAAGTCCGTTTCACGAATTGACGAGCGAATTTCTCGAAATGCGTAAAAAATGCCAAAAAAGGGGTATTTTTAAAAAAATGTTTATATTTTATGTACCAAAAATTAAGGGGCTTATAGGATGGGGTTCTGGGAGCAATTGTTACCTACAGAAAGCTTGCTAGGGTTTAGGGTGGAGTGTGAAGAGGGTTCATGGCATTTTTTTAGAATCTTGCATTAAAGTTGGAATGGCTCTTGGTCTTCTTAATTGGGCTGGATTCACGAGGGGTCTGGGGATGAATTTGAAGCATCAACTTCTCTCTGAGTTCCCCACACTATTCCCCGAGTGTTGGAGAGGCTTAAGCACAACCCCTTGAGACCAAATCCGAGAGAGAGAGAGAGAGAGAGAGGAAGAAGTTGGACCAAACGTTTTCAAGTTGAGTTTGGAGGTCCCTGTGGTGTTCCAAGTACCTGTGGAGCATCTGGAGGTTGCTGAGGCCGCGCGAAGGAGGAAGAAGAAAACCGGCTTCTTCCATCTTCCACAACTCCAGCCAAGGTAAGGGCTTCTAAACCTCGGTTTGTTTTAGCCCGAGAACACTAGCAGTAGGTTAGTTAGGTTATTGTGATGTTCCTTGAACAGCCCGAACTCCCCTTGCACGGCCGGTTGCCGGCGAGAGCAATATCTCGCCGGAAACCTAAAGAAGCTCCGCCGCGGCCGTTCTTTGCAACTAATGGACCAAAATGAAAACTAAAATGATAGGGATGGACTGTAGGACCTATAAATTAATTACGAAAAGTTTGAACCAAGATGGTTAAGTATTTAGAAAGAAAATTGAAACCCTAGTTCTTTCGGGTTATGCATATTGGCCGAGCTTCCAACTCCGGCGCCGCCGGGCTTCCTCGACGCCGGCCACCTACCCAGATCACTTTTTGGGACCAAGAGGATCCCAACCATGCTTTTGCATGGCTCCCATGAAGCCCGAAAAAGGGTCGGCCATGGATGAACCCGAGAATGGAAGAAATTTGGCCGCCGGCGTTCCGGCCATCTCCGGCCGGGGAGGAAGTGTTTGGAAGCTTTGTATGAACCAGAGGAAGCTTCCATGAAAGTTAGAAGGCTTCTTATAACCTCTGTAAAAATCCGCCATTAACGAGCTTGCTCCACCGCCGTCGCCGTCGTGCCCTGTGGCCGGGCACGGGTTCATGTGAGTTTGTTATGAGATTTAGCAACTATTTGATCAAGTTGTTGGGTCCCATAAGCCCTGGTTGGATGGTCACGAAATTCGAAGCTTGAGCTTCATCTTCCTCCTCGAGCTCGCGGCCAACTATGGGTTTTGGTTTGCTCCAAGTTGCAGGAAAGATAGAGAAGACTCCAATGAGCATTTCTATCCAAATTAGGTTGCCTCTGGTGCTGTGGTTGCAGAGAACCAACTCAATGTTGGTGTTGGGTGTGTGGTGTATAAGGTGCACACCAAGTGTTTGCTTAAATGCCTCAAAGAAGAAATATTTGGAATTTGACTTGGATGTAAAAATGAAAGATGTCCCAAAATGTCCCCTGAGCTTGATGCTCACTTCAGATCAAGTTGGATCTGTGTGGACTGATGTTTGGAGCATTCTTGGTTGATTAGAGAGCAAGGTTTATGGATCTCTTTGATCCAACACATGTTGGGCTGCAATAGGGCAAGCCCTATGATTCTTGATGCATTTTGAGTATAGGGTTAAAGCAGAATTTTGATTGGATTAATAGAATTAAAGTTATAGTGAAATCAACCTCTAAATGAATAGTTTGGCCCAAAGTTGATTCCGGGCTGTTTGCAAAGCCGCAACAAAGCCGCAACAGTGAGCTCCTAGCTTTTTGGGGTCACTGAACGCGATGCTCGCGTTAAAAATAGATTTTGAAGTCCCGGAGAAACAAAAATGCATTTAGGCTAGGTTAGTACAGTATTTTATGGCCCGAAGTTTGTCTCGGGTTCCGTGCTGCCGCAAACTGGTGAGCACGGTGTTCAGCAAGTTATTTGTCACCTACTGGAAGTGACGGTTCGTAAAAATGTTTTTCCAGTTAAGAGAACGAGCGAAAACGGCTATCTAAAGGCACTAAAAGTGCGATTTTTGGAAAAGATTTGAGTTTAAATTAAGTTGGGGGTTAGAGTGGTTGAGTTGTTCCCTGATCAGTATTTTCGGTTCAGGTTGGCACAGTTTTCGAGCTTCCTTTGGAGTTAAAAGTTCGCCTGCAAAACGACAGGTGGGTTTATCTTCGGTCCGGGCTTTATCATTTCGGCCCTCTGGGGTATAGTATTGGTTGGACCCCTGTTCTTGTAGCCTAGTTGATATTTGAGCTTGCCTTCCTTTTAATCAGTTTCATTCTGCTATATGCTGAGTTATGATCCTTATCTGCAAAATTGATTATATGATACCTTGCCTAATTGATCTTTAGTTGCTTCCAGTTATTATGACTTTATTCCTGGACATTTGTCATGCCTGATTGGTCATTAGCTAGCTTGCACATTTATACTTGATTATCAGTATATCCTGATCCATGCGCTAGTAGTTGTTGATTATATTCTGCATATGATTGAGATTTAGTGGCTATTCTACATTGTACCCTTATTGGGATTGGTCATTTGCTAGTTGCATACCTGATTATCAGTACTCCCTGATTATATCTGATCCATGCTATAGTAGTTGATGATTATTCCTGCATATGAGTTGAGATTCAGTTGATTCTGATATTGCATCCTTGATTGGATTAGTTGATGATTGTTCCTGTATGTGAGTTGAGATTCAGTTGATTCTGTTATTGCATTCTTGTTGGGATTGTTCTGGCTTTTTGCCAATTACCTGGTTTTGACAGTAAGTTTCAGCATCAGCATTGTGATCACCACTGCGCCCGCTTTCAGTCACGTACACCGACGGTTTGGCCACCGTCATGGTGTTCTTTACCGGTAAAGGGTCACATCGACCCGTGAGCCCAGCATCTGTGAGTGCATGGGTTATGATAGCATGTTTTGCCTGAGGTTCTGTGAGACCAATAGTGGCATTGCCTGAGGTTCTGTGAGACCAATAGTGGCATTTGGCTGAGGTTCTGTGAGACCGAAAGTGGTATTTAGCCTGAGGTTCTGTGAGACCAATAGTGGCATTGCCTGAGGTTCTGTGAGACCGATAGTGGCATTAGATTGGGTTACTTTACTATTTCAGTTATTGATGCATATGTTGTTTCCGTCACATCTCTTTGATTAACTGATTTGATTTCCTGTTATCAGCCTATACATGGTTGAGATGTTATATGATGCTTTTAATTTCAGTTCCATGATTATATATATCTGATTATCCTAACCCCTGATTATTACTATCCTCTAGTATTGTATACCAGTAGGTACGATCTGCTATTTCTCGGCTCGTCGTGCCCACTGGAATACACTCCGGTGTGTCTCACACCCTCGGGTGACTATTTTTCAGGTCGAGCGGGTGTTGGGATGTCGGGACGAATTGGCGAGGTATCGATATAGAGGTTGACCCTGGACAGCCGAAAAGTTATGTAATAGATGTTGAGAGAAAGGAAATTGTATTTCAGTTGTAAATTTGTAAAGATAGTTGTAAAGTTAACTTGTAGTTTTTGTTTAGAGTTGTACGTAGTTAGTACTCTGGTATTGTTGTAGTATAGCTTAGCCGTGCATATATAGGAAAGGTCCAATTCTAAAGGGGGATTGGAACTCTTCTATATATGTGGCGGTCTGTCCTGCCCTGATTGGTTGTAACTCTGATTTGAAAAAAAAAAAAAAAAAAAAAAATTTAGACGCTGATTTTCGAACTCGGGGCGTGACACTTTAGTATTGTGATTATAATTAATCCATTCTATAAACTTCTTTATCATCTCCTTGATATCGATCATGCGCGATTCCTTATGTGTGTGACCTAATAGGTTCAATTCTGTCTGGTAGTGAGATATGATGCGATCCCCATCGACATCATCATCAAAACTCCTTTTGATGGATCAAACACTTTTGATTCTTCCATCGTATAATAATCCACCAGTGACGCCTAGCAGCATATGGTGGCAATCCAGTCAGAAGTGAATATTGGACTGAACCTCAAGGTGCAGTTACCGTACAATACAATCCTTCTATCGCATAGTCCCAATTGAGTGGAGGTCATGGAATACTCGTCAAACCCCATCACCCGTTATATGACAAATTTGATAGGACAGAAGCACATATGGTTACTCTTGGAAACACCTTTCCATGAACCATATTACCACGGCCGAGGATTTCTGAGCTTTGCCTTACAAATAGCATAGGACTAATTATCTCTCTACCGAGAGCGATAGATCCCCTATAAACAAACACCCATTCCTAATATGAACCGACTGCAGCCAACATATACTACTAAGACCCGTGACTAGGATCAGAGTTTGCATAGTCAAACTACAGTAGCCTCATACTGAATGGCCGTGGTGTCGCAGGTCTAAGGATCAGTTGTACCACTGCAACATCGAATCAGTTACTGACGAAAGAGTAGACATCCAAGTAACTATTCGTAATTGGTCACGCTCAGTGCCCTTGTTCTATAACAACCACCTGCACGTTCGCTCCAGTGTCCCCACACTAATGACTTGAGACTCGTCATCCTAAAAGAGAGCGACACATACATCAATCTTGCCGGATCAATCATCGTCCCCATGATGATCCTCCGATTGAGAGCATTTATGACTTAATCACTAATAATATGTATCTCAAATTCTTAACTCTTAAGAATATACATTATCATCTCATTAATTCAAAGGACGATTCATGGACACATCAAACATGAATGGCATAAAATGCCCAAATTATAATAAAGATCAAGTACAAATATGTCCCATATAACAAAATGCGTCAGCCTGATAGGCTTTTGGGGTATACAACTAACAATCTCCCACTTGCACTAAAGCCAATCAGTCATGTATCTAATGCCCATCTTCTCAAGATGAGTCTCTAGTTTCTGCTTAGTCAAAGCCTTAGTTAGCGGGTCCGCCACGTTATCTGCGGAGGCAACCTTCTGCACTTCAATATGTTTATCTCTGATGTACTCTCTGATCTTGTGATACCGCCGCTCAATATGTTTGGATTTCTGATGAGATCTCGGCTCCTTAGCTAATGCTACGGCGCCATTATTATCACAATATAGTGGCAGGGGATCCCTACTAGAGGGAACCACGCCAAGCTCAGTGATAAATTTCTTGATCCAAACAGCTTCCTTGGCAGCTTCAGATGCAGCGATGTACTCCGCCTCCATAGTAGAATCAGTAATCGTCTCTTATTTAGAACTCTTCCAAACTATTGGCCCACCATTGCAAATAAATAGATACCAAGACGTAGACTTTCTATCGTCTATATCAGACATAAAATCTGAATCTGTATAGCCATTAACTTTGAGTTCTCCACCTCCAAGAACCAAGAACATATCCTTTGTTCTTCTCAAGTACTTAAGGATATTCTTTACCGCTATCCAATGCTCTTCGCCTGGGTTCGACTGATATCGACTAGTGACGCTCACAGCCTGTGCTATATCAGGTCGAGTACATAGCATCGCATACATTAAACTCCATATTGCGGAAGCATAAGGGATCCTGCTCATGCGACTTCTCTCTTCAGGTGTCTTAGGAGACATAGTCTTAGAGAGGTGAATTCCATGTCTTAGAGGTACCATACCCCTTTTGGAATTCTCCATGCTGAACCTTTTCAACACTTCATCTATGTACATAGCTTGCGATAAACCAAGCAACTTCTTAGGTCTATCCCTATAGACCTTTATCCCTAGGATATAAGATGCTTCTCCAAGGTCTTTCATAGAAAACTCTTTGGATAACCATAACTTCACCGATGTTAGCATAGGAATGTCATTCCCTATTAGGAGTATGTCATCCACGTACAATACGAGGAGGTAACAGCACTCCCACTAACCTTTTTATACACACACGGCTCTTCCTCATTTCTGATGAAATCGAACGATTCGACTGCATCATTGAAACGAGTGTTCCAACTCCGAGAAGCTTGCTTCAACCCATAAATGGATCGTTGAAGCTTGCACACTTTATGACTTCTATCTTTGGCAGTGAAACCCAAAGGCTGCTCCATATAGATTTCTTCTTCAAGATATCCATTCAGGAAAGCAGTTTTTACATCTATTTGCCAGATCTCGTAGTCATAATGTGCAGCAATAGCAAGCAGAGTTCTGATAGATTTAAGCATAGCTACAGGTGAAAAGGTATCCTGATAGTCAATGCCTTCGCGTTGACTATAACCTTTTGCTACCAGCCTAGCTTTATAGGTCTCTACCTTTCCATCAGAACCAATCTTTCTCTTAAAGATCCATTTGCATCCAACGGGTACAATACCCTCCGGTGGATCAACCAAAGTCCAAACTTGATTGGAGTACATTGAGTCTATTTCAGACTTCATAGCTTCCAACCATTTTTCGGAGTCAATGTCTAACATCGCCTCGCTATAAGTCTTAGGATCATCTCTATGATCCTTGTCTCCTACTAGGAACATTTCCTCCATGTCCTTAATAAATAATCCCATATATCTATCAGGAGGATGAGAGATTCTACTAGACTTGCGAGGTGGCAACGTAATCTCTGGTATCACAGAGTTATCAGGAAGGGCTCTTGGAATGCTCGATTCTAAAGAGACTTTCTCCTCTAGTTCTATTTTTCTCCCACTGCCTCCTGCTAAAATAAATTCATTTTCAAGAAAGAAGGCATGTCGGCTCACAATCACATTGTGACTTTCTGGGAGATAAAAATTGTATCCAAGTGATTTCTTGGGATAACCAATGAATCTTCCCTTGACTGATCTGCTTTCCAATTTGTCCGTCTTTAATTTCTTAATATAAGCCGGACACCCCCAAGTCTTAATGTGAGTAAAACTTGGCTTCCTACCGTGCCACATCTCATATGGTGTTGTGGGAACAGATTTGGAAGGTACTCTGTTCAAAATATAAATAGCCGTAAGAAGTGCATAACCCCAAAGTGACGTGGGTAAATCTGTAAAACTCATCATAGATCGAACCATATCTAATAAAGTTCGATTCCTCCGTTCAGACACCCTATTCAGTTCTGGTGTTCCAGGAGGAGTCCATTGAGAGACAATACCATTATTCTTGAGGTAGGTTAAGAAATCCGTGCTAAGGTATTCCCCTCCTCGATCGGATCGAAGAGCCTTAATCGGTTTTTCCATTTGCTTTTCTACTTCTTGTCTAAACTCTTTAAACTTTTCAAAGACTTCAGACTTGTGTTTAATTAAATACACGTACCCATACCGTGAATAGTCATCAGTAAAGGTAATAAAGTAGAGATAGCCGCCCCAAGCAGACACATCGAATGGGCCACATACATCAGTATGTATCAGGGCGAGTACTTCGGTAGGTCTCTGTCCTTGTCCAACAAAGGGAGACTTAGTCATTTTTCCTTGAAGACATAATTCACAAGCTGGGTATGGTTCAGGGAGTAAGGATCCTAAGATACCATCCTTAGTCAGCTTGTTAATCCTATCTTCTCCAATGTGACCAAGCCTCAGATGCCACAAGTATGTTTTGTTTACCTCCTCTCTAGGTCTTTTAAAACCAATAGTATTCTCATTCATGCCATTGTGAACTATATTCATACTAACATCCATATGTAAGTAATAGAGATTGTCTATTAAAGAACCACAACCTATCAAATTATTTCTCAAATAAATTGAACAAATGTTTGATTCAAAAATAAACTTATAACCGTCCAATACCAAACGTGAAACAGAAATAAGGTTTCTAGTCGCACTAGGAACATAAAGACAATCTCTAAGTTCTAAAACTACTCCTGTCGGTAGACATAAAGGATAAGTCCCTACAGCAACAGCAGCAACTCTTGCTCCGTTTCCAACGCGTAGGGTAAGCTCTCCATCCCTAAGTCGTCTACTTTTCTTTAGCGCCTGCATTGAAATACACAAATCCGAGGTGCATCCCGAGTCAATGACCCATGTAAGAGTAGAACAAACCGATAAGCTAGTAGTTTCAATGACATGAATCTCGGACATACCTTCCAAAGTTTTATTCTTCACCTTGTCCTTCAGGCTAGCCAAATAGTCCGGGCAATTCCTCTTCCAGTGGCCATCCTTTTGACAGTGGAAGCAAGTTCCTTTGGCGGCCTTCTTTTTGGGATTTGCCTTGACTGTGTCAGTCTTTGGCTTCTTTGCAGGCTTCTTCTTTCTCCATTTAGACTTTCTTTTGGAGGAAGCCCGTTCAACAGCCAAAACTGAGCCCTTATTGACTATTAGCATTCCTTCAGCCGTGACCAACATATTCAACAGCTCGGCGAGAGTGCAAGTAATTTTATTCATTTGAAAATTTAAAATAAACTGAGAAAATGAATCAGGTAATGATTGTAAGATCAAATCAATTTGAAGTTCTGCGTCCATAGTCATTCCGAGCTTCTCAAGCTCCTCAATGTCCTTAATCATCGCCAAGCAATGATTATTGACTGAGTGACCATCAGACATCTTAGTCCTGAACAGTCGCTGTCACGCCCCGGGGTCGGAACTGTACCCCGGGCTCGCCAACAGATCCGCCGCCCCTACAGGAAAGCCCCGTAGAGACGTAGCGTCTAACTTGCAAAAATAGAACATCTATACTAACAGATATCAGAGCTGTAAAAGAAAAGTAACTATGAACAGAAAGTAGAACAGTCTCTCATAAAATATACATAATATCCTCACCAGAATACAGAAGTCTCTCCAAAGAAACCAAAAGAGTACAACTCGATCCCTCACTACAAGATCTCTCAAACATGACACAACCAAAAAGAACATCAGGGTACCTCTATCACACGCTGAAGCTGAAAGGGGAAAGGGATCTATATCGCGACTCCCTTACCTCGGTCTGAAGAAACAGCAGCTGGAGCGGCAACAGGAACAGCAAGAACAGGCGTAGAAGTCCCTGGGAAAAAAGACACCACGACAGGTGTGAGAACTACCTCCCACAGTAGTTCTCAGTGGGTGCCGCCAACAAGCCCGACGGTCTGCCCACTAAGTCTACTAGAGGCATAAAGTAATAATATGTAGTGCTGTAAAGAAAAGCTGGAAAGGTAAAGACTACAGCTACTATGCCTCTATCTAGATGCTCAAAAAGCGGGACAGATGAAAATATGATGCATCTGCTAATATAACAGTAAAGTCACCCAATCTGAACTGACTGCCTCCTCGGGTCCAGTCAAGCCTGCGCCAACCTACTGCCGTTATATCCTGGGGGACCGGACTTACGTAGGACGTCCGTAGCTGCCAAAACTGGCTCAGCCAGAGGGACGGTGTCCGTGACTGCCAAAACTGGCTCAGTCAGAGAGACTACGTCCGTAACTGCCAAAACTGGCTCAGTCAGAGGGACGACGTCAACAGGTCGCGATACCAAAGTGCAGACCCACCCCGGACATGGCACTCGAGGGGAGCGACCCCAACGAGAACTAGGGTATCCGCGCACTCTGTCGAGCTCAAAGTGGCACTGCAGGCTATGGTCAAAATCCACGCTCACGCTCTGCTCGGATGGACTCAATCCTGCGAAATCTCTCACAACAGTCGGAGCACTCTCGACGACTCAACTGATCAGCTTTCACGAAACCTGAGACTCTCATCTCCCCAAAAGCTCACAACATAAACACACTGGCTAAGAATCCACGCTGTCACTATAACTATGTCCCAAAGATCCCAGATCCACTATCACTATCACTATCACCATCACTATCGTAATGCAAACTGGTCTACAAACTGCTACAGACTTCACTCGGTCCCCAGACGCGAGTGCAATTGCAACCCCAGCTAATAAACCTCCCAGCCCACGACTCGGGAAAAAAATCACTATGTCCAGGATGACGAGAGTACCACCACTGTAGGGAAGCTAAGGTGATGAGTAAATCTGAATACAGGTTCACATTTACTGTAGTCTAATTGTGCATGAATAATTAATTAATTGACAATTAAGCTAAGTTGAGTTTTCATGTTGCAAAACTTACCAAGAAGTCATCAGATCTAGCAGCTAGCTACAGTGGTTTTGTGACACCCCCGGAATTTGGATTAGTCCTCTATATGAATGATATAATAGGACTAAAATCTCTAACCCGGCTATAGCATTTTGGATGGTAGCAAGATCCAAGAGGAACATGAGAGTTAAGCGTGCTAGAGCTAGAGTAGTTCTAGGATGGGTGACCCCTTGGGAAGTAAGGCGTCACAGTTGGTATCAGAGCCATTCACCAGCCGGAAATGTGAGATGAGTCTCGGCTGAGCCAGGGTTATATAGCGGGTAGAGAGAGGCTCCCCGGCTAATGACCGTTGTGAGTGGAGTGCAGCTCCTCACAAGGTCGGCTAAGGCTAGCGAGACGAGTCTCACATCGCCTGGTGCTTGTGAGTGTGCTTGAGCCTGACGTGGACGTCAGGGCTTAAAGGGGGGAAGAATGTGACACCCTCGGAATTTGGATTAGTCCTCTATATGAATGATATAATAGGACTAAAATCTCTAACCCGGCTATAGCATTTTGGATGGTAGCAAGATCCAAGAGGAACATGAGAGTTAAGTGTGCTAGAGCTAGAGTAGTTCTAGGATGGGTGACCCCTTGGGAAGTAAGGCGTGCTAGAGCTAGAGCTAGAGTGTGCTTGAGCCTGACGTGGACGTCAGGGCTTAAAGGGGGAAAGAATGTGACACCCCCGGAATTTGGATTAGTCCTCTATATGAATGATATAATAGGACTAAAATCTCTAACCCGGCTATAGCATTTTGGATGGTAGCAAGATCCAAGAGGAACATGAGAGTTAAGCGTGCTAGAGCTAGAGTAGTTCTAGGATGGGTGACCCCTTGGGAAGTAAGGCGTCACAGGTTTCAACATACAGTTTGCACAGATTATTTAGCTCATATACTAACATGCATGCTACTACATTCGTAGAATTAGAGTGCAGTCCATAGATTTTGAAAGCAGGATCACCCACCTGAAAGTGCACAACTGTCCAGGGTCGTACAGATAAAAGAGTTCAGAAACAGCCCCAACACAAAATCCTCCAAGCTAGCCACATCGTTGTAGTACTCACAATGTCCTGGGTACAACAACAATCTACAATTACATACAAATCCACACAAATTTCAAGTTCTAACAATCCTGCATGAACAGTCCTCTTGCCACGAAATTTTCACCTGAAAATATTCCTCCAGAAATTCCGATAAAAATACCACGGCGATCCTCGCGAAGTGTCTATGTCGATAGGCTCTTGAATCGTCGAAAACCGATGTCCGGATGATGAGATAAAAATCCGCGAAGTGGGTGCTGTCCAGGATTTCTCACAGCAAAAATAGGGCTTAGTAAAGCGTCGAAAACCGTGCCAAAAACCCATAACTAGACAAAACACTCAACACGAAAGTCGAAGATATATCTCTTGTGAATCCAACGCCGCAAAAATCGCTGAAAAAGACTGTCAGGGTAGCTCTGTGGAATTTTTAGACCGAAAAGCGGCGATAACGGGCCTCCAACTGAAACTCGTCGCACTGCGCCACGATGCCGGAAACGTCGTCGCCGGAGCTTCCAGAAAATCCGGGCCTCTGCCAGAAGATGCGCGACTCAAAGATCTACAACTTTCCTAAAGGGTTCATGGGCAGAAAAGCTCGGGAAAGGGGGCAAAACTCCAACACAAGGCGGCTATTTATAGGCCCAGCCCGAAAATCTGCCTATTGGACTTTTGGCCCAAACTTTCGGGCGCCCGGAACTTCCGGGCTGCTACAGTAACGGGCCCGGTCCGTTACTGTTCACGCCCGGAAAAATCCCATGCCGCCACGTAGCCACCCGAACAGGGTACAGCGAAACGGCCCAACCGCGTTGCGCCACGTGGCAAGCGCCGGAGCCGACGCGTGGCGCCCGCGCAGCGGGAAGCGCGGGTCAACGCGCCCACGTCGCGCCCACGCGCGCCCACGCGCGCCTGTCGGGCACGCCGCCCGAGGCCACCAAACCCCCATTCCGTGGACCGCGCGCACGGCACCGCACCAACCAAAAACTGCCACGTGTCCACCCGGTCCACCGTGCACCAGCGCCGAAAATCCGTGGACCGCGTGCACAACACCGCACCAACCACATGATGCCACGTGGCCTGCCCTCGGTCCACCGTGCACCCCGCCAAGGCCCGTGGACCGCGCCTGCTGCGCCGGCCAACCGGAGCACGCCACGTGGCCCGCGCCCGGTGCACGCCTCCCGCGGTGGACCGCGCGCCAGTGCCGCCGCCAACCGCCGTGCTCCGTCGCCGCCGGCGCCGCTCCGGCCGCCGGAACAGTAACCTAAGCCTCGAAATTCGTGTTTTCGCGTCCGGGCTCTGAAAAATTCAAGTAAATAGTCCATTTCGCTCATTTTCGCGCGCTGAATCCAAATCCGAGGTCCGTTCGGCCAAATTCCACTTCTAAAATTTTTCAAAAATTCCCGGAAGAGTAGACTTGATCCAATTTTTGTGCCGGGTCACATTCTTAGCTCCAATAAGCGCGCAAACGCCTCACACACCCGAAATGGACTTCCAGAAATGAAAACAAGCTCCAATTTTACCGGAAATACAATTCTGGGGCCCGACACGCACACACACACTCCCTGAAGCCTCCAAACCAACAGTAAACCCTAGAGTGGGGATTCGGGTCCTCACAGTCGCCTTGACACTTCGTAACGAGCTGTTCGACTTTGCTCATCATACAACTCTTTAAGATGAAGCAAGATGTCACCAGAACTCTCCATGTGCTCATGCTGGCGTTGCAACTCATTACTCATAGACGCAAGCATGTAGCATTTTACCTTCATGTCATCATCAGTCCATTTATTTCTAGCATCTTTCTGTTGAGCTGTTGGATTTGCGGGCACTGCTGGAGCCTCCGTGTCCAACACGTAGGCTAATTTCTCAGAATTGAGAATAATTCTCAAATTCCTCAGCCAATCGGTGAAATTCGGTCCAGTTAGGCGATTAGTATCAAGTATTTTGACAAGTGGGTTAGAGGCAAACATTTTCTGCAGATGGTTAAGATTCTAATTAGTTGTGTGCTTAATCATAATCCATTTTGATTAGGGGCTTTAAATCTAAATGGTGCCTCCCACTAATTTTAGCGAATCTCCACACTCCCCGAGTGGAGAAAACGGAAACTTTACTAAAAGTTTGTAGTGGGAATTACGGTCCCATCTATTTGCACACTACCTCATCCTGACATATTCTTGGCAATGAGTAAAGAAATGACTGAACAACTCTTGTTCAATGCTTCTCAAGCAAATCGCAATTTTATCTTTGGCCTCCAAAAATATAGGCCTCATCCTAACAGATTCTTGGCCTTATCTTTTGGTTAAGTTAGACCCACCATTCATCATGCAAATAAAAAAGTCATTGAATCCTCATCCTGACAGATTCTTGGATTCAACCCCTTTCTTACCACATAGCATCTCATGCCAATAGAATGGTTGCGGCTCCCTAATGCAACTGACCCCCGTGTCCGGGTGCATCAATCAACACTAAAGAGACGCCCACACCCTACAACGATGGAAGGCCACTAATGGGTTCATAACACCATTAACTTAATATTTTATTTAGGGAGATTTGTTATCTCATCAGTTTTAATTTATTATAAATTTACATCTCATGCAAACCATCGCATCATATGCACACATATATCGCATATATATATAAAAAATAACTACCGGTGATAATCATGGATTTTAATTTGATTCGGGCCTGAGCCACCAGGCCGGAATCGGGTCAGAGGGTATTACACACAAAAACTTGCTCTGCATCTTGATCAGATTAGAGTAGATCAACTCTTGTCGGCTCCCTCGATCAATATTTGGTCCAAACTTGATCTGCACCGTATCAACTCTTGAATGGAACAAAACGTCATGGAACCTTGAACTACCCCTTTACCGTTTAATTTTTGCAACAATACAATACAACCCATAATAATAATGAGACACGCAGGTCTCCGAATTACATAATTTAATTGGTGCACGCAGGCACTCAAAAAGAATCTAACACTGGGTCCTTATTAAATTACACCCATTCACATCATCACAAGGTTGCTATCCATGATCATCACCTCATACACATCACAGGCATATAATATAAAATAAAATTCTCTAATTCGATTTCTAATTAATTGGGTTTCGAATTAATTTTAAATTACGATTTTGCACAAAACAACCACATGGCGCGCATAACTATACCAGGTAAAATTCCGTCATGCAAGGCAATGCCAATCTAATTAGCATTGCGGCGCCTTGCCCGCAAGTGTGCTAATTAATTAGCATTGCGGTCCTTGCCCGCAAGTGTGCTAATTTAATTAGCATTGCGGCCTCTTGCCCGCAAGTGTGCTAATTTAATTAGCATTGCGGTCCTTGCCTGCAAGTGTGCTAATTTTAATTAATGTTTCAAAACAATCAAAATAATATACTCAAAAACAATCTTCATTGTTTTTTATTTTGATCGTTCCAGAAAACCCAATCAACATCGAAAAAGAGATTAGATCTAAAACAAACGATGAGGGTGGCTCTGATACCACTGTAAGAAAAATACGGATATGCGCAGCGGAAGAAAGAAACGCAATTAAAATTTTTCTTAAACCAAGATCACCTCATGTTTTGTTTTAGATCGTAAAAAGGTAATCTAATTGATCTCATCAATTAGGTATTAATTTTTTACCTTGCGCGGGTCGAGATCACCGCGAAGCCGACGATCGTTGGTAAAAATTGTTCGTCCTTGATAGCCGCGCACGCACCCGGCCTCTACTTGTGTCCACACGGAATCACGCCCTTGATCGAAAAATCGATCACCTTGATTCGCGATCCGATCACGAATTAATTCTTGTGTCGATGTAAGGAGGATGAATCAATCTTCTAATTGTGCTAGCAATCTTCCGAAGATCGAGAACGATTAATTATGGAGGACTTTAGGAAAAGGGAGAGGATAGGCGGGTAGGGTTTTCTTATTCCTTTTCTCTTCTCTTTCAATATGTCACATATGACATATATTTATAATGAGAAAACCCTAATCCTAATCCTAATCGAATCCTAATCCGATTGGATTATCCATTATCCTTAATCGAATCCTAATTCGATTGGATAATCCATTATCCTTAATCGAATCCTAATCCGATTGGATAATCCATTATCCTTAATCGAATCCTAATCCGATTGGATAATCCATTATCCTTCGTGTGTAACATTTACACATAAGTCCTCCAAATATTTACTAACGATTAGCAAATACACCATGCAACTTTTGCACTTAAATACCTCTAATTTACAATAATTGCAAATTAGTCTTTTTACTAATAAATTAGTAAACTTTAGTATTGTGATTATAATTAATCCATTCTATAAACTTCTTTATCATCTCCTTGATATCGATCATGCGCGATTCCTTATGTGTGTGACCTAATAGGTTCAATTCTGTCTGGTAGTGAGATATGATGCGATCCCCATCGACATCATCATCGAAACTCCTTTTGATGGATCAAACACTTTTGATTCTTCCATCGTATAATAATTATTCGCCTATAATTATTCTTATTGGTTCCCACAATCCACCAGTGACGCCTAGCAGCATATGGTGGCAATCCAGTCAGAAGTGAATATTGGACTGAACCTCAAGGTGCAGTTACCGTACAATACAATCCTTCTATCGCATAGTCCCAACTGAGTGGAGGTCATGGAATACTCGTCAAACCCCATCACCCGTTATATGACAAATTTGATAGGACAGAAGCACATATGGTTACTCTTGAAAACACCTTTCCATGAACCATATTACCCCGGCCGAGGATTTCTGAGCTTTGCCTTACAAATAGCATAGGACTAATTATCCCTCTACTGAGAGCGATAGATCCCCTATAAATAAACACCAATTCCTAATATGAACCGACTGCAGCCAACATATACTACTAAGACCCGTGACTAGGATCAGAGTTTGCATAGTCAAACTACAGTAGCCTTATACTGAATGGCTGTGGTGTCGCAGGTCTAAGGATCAGTTGTACCACTGCAACATCGAATCAGTTACTGACGAAAGAGTAGACATCCAAATAACTATTCGTAATTGGTCACGCTCAGTGCCCTTGTTCTATAACAACCACCTGCACGTTCGCTCCAGTGTCCCCACACTAATGACTTGAGACTCGTCATCCTAAAAGAGAGCGACACATACATCAGTCTTGCCGGATCAATCATCGTCCCCATGATGATCCTCCGATTGAGAGCATTTATGACTTAATCACTAATAATATGTATCTCAAATTCTTAACTCTTAAGAATATACATTATCATCTCATTAATTCAAAGGACGATTCATGGACACATCAAACATGAATGGCATAAAATGCCCAAATTATAATAAAGATCAAGTACAAATATGTCCCATATAACAAAATGCGTCAGCCTGATAGGCTTTTGGGGCATACAACTAACACTGCTATCACTGGTATACTACTGCCACTAACACAGTGGCGACACATGAAACAGAGAAACACGACATCCCGGGACCACCGTTTATCCAAACGGCTCCCATCACAGATATAAGACCAGCTACATCTACCAGACTCCACTCTGCCCCTAAGCACGAGTGTAACATGCATCCCACACTAAGAGAAATTCCGACCACTCAGCTCACTACCCGGGCGAGGAAAATACTATGTCCAGGAATAGAGAGTAAAGTGTGGATGTCTAAAGCATAAATAAACCTAGCCCAAGTGAGAGTTTTCTACTAGTCTGGTTACACATGCCACATATGACAGGGTGCTAGGTCAAGTTCCAATAATAGCATTTAGTTTAACTAAAGCAAGATCAGGAAACATTAACCAATATGATTTCAATAACAACACAGGAAAGACAACATCTCTCTCTCTAACATGCATTCTAATATATCTCACAATCATGCATGCTTTCTATACAATAGAATTAATGAACCGGCCACTGGTTTTGGAGACAAAGCAATCCACCTGAAGCGCGCGTCAATCCAAGATCCAATGTCACGCCCCGGGGTCGAAACTGCGACCTGGGCTCACCAACAGATCCGCCGTGTGAGGACCCGAATCCCCACTTAGGGTTTACTGTTGGTTTGGTAGTTTTTGGGTGTGTGTGTGTGCGTGTCGGGCCCCAGATTTGGATTTTCGGTAAAATTCGAGCTTATTTTCTTTTTCGGGAGTCCATTTTGGGTGTGTGAGGTGTTTGCGCGCTTATTGGAGCCAAGAATGTGACCCGAAATGAAAATTGGATCAAGTTTACTTTTCTGGGAAAATTTGGGAAATTTTAGAGGTAGAATTTGGCCGAACGGACCTCGGATTTGGATTCAGCGCGCGAAAACGAGCGAAATGGACTATTTACTTGAATTTTTCGGAGCCCGGACGCAAAAACACGGAAATCGAGGCTCGGGTTACTGTTCCGGCGGCCGGAGAAGCGCCGGCGGCGGGCGGCGGAGCACGGCGGCGCGGCCTCGGGCAGGCGGCGGAGCTGCGCGGGCAGGCGGCGAGCGGCGCGGGCAGGCGCGCGGGCGCGCGGGCAGGAGCGCGGTCCACCGCGGAGGCGTGCACCGTACGGAGGCGCCACGTGGCATCATGTGAGTGGCGGGTGTAGCAGGCGCGGTCCACGGTTTTTCGGCACGGGTGCACGGTGAACCGAGGGACACGTGGTTGGCGGGTTCTGGTGCACTCAGTCCACACGGCTGAGGCGGTTGAGGCGGTTGCCTCGGGGCGCGTGCCCGACCTGGAGCCGGCGGCGGCCCGGCCGCGCACGTCGCGCGGCGTGCGCGTTGACCGGGGTGACGTGGGGGCGCCACGTGGCGCCCCGTGGTTGGTCGGGTGCAGGCGCGCACGACCCACGGTCGGGGCACGTGGCGTCGCGGCGTTGGTCGGCGCGCGTGCGCCGGGTGCGGGGAGCCGAGCTGGGCCACGTGGCGGCCCAAGAAGATTTCGGGCGCGCACAGTAACGGGCCGGGTCCGTTACTGTAGCAGCCCGAAATATTTCGGGCGCCCGAAAGTTTGGGCCCGAGCCCAATAAACTTGTTTTTTGGGCTTTTTCCTTTGGAGCCTATAAATAGGCCGTGTTGGGCTGGATTTTTCCACCCCTTCTCGTGGGAATTAGCCTCTGCTCCCTTCACAAAAGTTTTTCCTCTCCCCCTTGCCCATCTCTTGGAGAAATCTCAGATTTTCTGGAAGCCGCGACGACTGCGTTTTCTGCCTCGTAGTGCGGAGCGACGGTATACTGTTGGAGGCCCACTTTCGTCACCTTTTAGTCTGGGAGACCTGCAGAGCTACCCCGACCTTATTTTTGGGCGATTTCTTCGACAGCGGATTCACAAGAGGTATATCTACGATTTACGTGTTGATCATTTTCCCTGGAAATGAGCTTATGATGGAGTTTGGGGTACATTTTCACACCTCTTTGTAACAGTTTGGAATTCTGGCAGCAGCAACTTCGTAGATTTTTATCTTCACTTCTGGATATCGGATTTCGACGATTCAAGAGCCTATCGACATCTACACTTCGCGAGGATCATCGTGATATTTTTATTGGATTTTCTTGAGAAATATTTTCAGGTGAAATTTTCGTGTGAACAGTAGCTGTGTATGCAGATTTTGGAATGATGATTGTTGTGTGTGAATTGTGTGTAATTGGGAATGTTGTTGTACCCAGGACTTTGTAAGCACCGCTATTGTGCTCTTTGCCTTGTGGACTTGGAGATTTGTCGGTTTCTGGGCTTGTTATCTGTACCGTCCCGCACAGTTAGCGCGATCAGGTGGGTGATCCTGCTTGCAATATCTATGGACTGCACTCTAATTCTACAAGTATATTAGCATGCATGTTAGTATATGAGTTAATGACCTGTGCAAACTGTATGTCGAAACCACTGTAGCTAGCTGCTATTTCTGACGACCTCTTGGTAAATTTTGCAACATGAAAACTCAACTTAGCTTAATTGAAAATTAATTAATTATTCTTGCACAATTAGACTACAGTAAATGTGAACATGTATTCAGATTTGTTTATCACCTTAGCTTCCCCTACAGTGGTTGTACTCTCGTCATTCTGGACATAGCGTTTCTCCCCGAGTCGTGGGCTGGGAGGTTTATTAGCTGGGGATTACATTTGCACTCGCGTCTGGGGACCGAGTGGCGTCTATAGCAGTCTGTAGACCAGTTTGCATTATGATAGTGATAGTGATAGTGATAGTGGATCTGGGATCTTTGGGACATGGTCATAGTGACAGTGTGGATTTTTAGTCAGTGAGTGAGACAGTGATTGGATCATAACCTGCATGAGCCACATTTGTGCTCGACAGTGTTGCGCAGTTATCTTACTCGTGTGGGTCGCTCCCCTCGAGTGCCACTCCGGAGTAGGCGAGACCGGGTTGTAGTACCGGCGTTGAGATTGAGCTAGATACCGGGTTGGAGTACCCGCGTGAGATTGAGCCTATTGCGACTTGTCATGCTTCTGTTCCTCTAGCTGAGCCAGTTTTGGCAGCTACGGACACACCTACAGCAGTAGGTAGGCGCAGGTTGACTGGACCCGTTATGGCAGTCAGTTTGGATTGGGTGATTTGAGTTGAGCATCAGTAGTGGCATATCGTCCTTCTGTCATATTTCTTGAGCATTTGTAGATAGAGGCATAGTAGCAGTAGATGTTTTACTTTCCAGCTTTTCTATACTGCATTTCTTTTGTTCCTTTATGCCTCTAGTAGACTTAGTGGGCAGGCCGTCGGGCTTGTTGGCGGCACCCACTGAGAACTACTGTGGGAGGTAGTTCTCACACCCGTCGTGGTATCTTTTCCCCAGGGACTTCAGCTCCAGTTCCTGCTGCACCAGTTGCTGATCCAGCTCTTCCTGACCGAGGTAAGGGAGTCGCGAGATAGATCCCTTCCCCCTTCAGCTTCAGTGTGTTATAGAGGTACCCTTATATTTTGGTTGTGTCATATTTGAGAGATGATGTAGTGAGGTATCGAGTTGTACTCTTTTGTTCTTTGGAGAGACTTATGTATTTCTGGTGAGGTTATGTTGTATATTATATTAGATACTGTACTACTTTCTGTTCATAGTTAGTTTACTTTTACAGCTCTGATATCTGTTAGTATAATTGTTCTATTTTTGCAGGTTAGAAGCTACGTCTCTACAGGGCTTCCTGTAGGGACGGCGGATCTGTAGGCGAGCCCGGGGTACAGTTTTGACCCCGGGGCGTGACACGCCGCCTATACAGAACCCCGCATAGGCGAAGCGTCCAACCTGCAAAGAAAAACTACTATAGCTAAACAGATATCAGAGCTGTAAAATAAAAAGCTGAAAAGAACTCAAATCCAACACTATACAACTGAAAATAAAGATACAATATCCACCTCCCAAACATGATCAAATACAAAATTCTCAGATATAAAACCCAGAACTCAATAGGGAGGGCAATCTGAAATAATACATCAGTGTACAGGCTCTCAGTACAACTCATAACCTCACTACAAAAATCTCTCATGAGCATAAATAAAACAAATCTACGGACTGTACTACAAGTCTCCAATGTGGGGGGTACAGCTACTCTCCAAAGACGGGTAGGGATCTAGCTCGCGACTCCCTTGCCTCGAACAGCAACAGCAGAATCAGCATCTCCCACAGATGACTCTGCAAAACAAAGGAGAGGAAAGAAAAATGAGGGGGAGAACCCCCAACGGGTGTGAGAACTACATCAACACGTAGTTCTCAATGGGTACCGCCACCAAGCCCGACGGTCTGCCCACTAAGTCTACTAGAGGCATAAAATAACAATGCAGTAAAAACTGAACAAGAAAAGCTGGAGGTACTCTACAGTTATCATGCCTCTATCTAAATGCTCAATGGGTGGTACAGATGAAAATATATGTAACTACTCGCACCCAAGGTGCTCAATCGACCCAATCGAACTGACTGCCTCATAGGGTCCAGTCAAGCCTGCGCCTACCTACTGCCATTACATCCAAGGAGGACCGGACTTACGTAGGGCATCCGTGACTGCCAAAACTGGCCCAGCCAGAGGACAGCATCGACAAGTCGAGATACAAAAGTAACGGGCCCACTCCGGACAGGGCACTCGAGGGGCGCGACCCCACCGAGGAAAAAGGTATCCGCGCACTCTGTCGAGCTCAAAGTGGCTCCTGCAGGCTATAGTCAAAATCGGTGAAGTGTGCAGTCGTTCACAATCCAAAATCTGCCGAAACTGCACCCTCGGTACACGGTCGCACAAGCCTCTGTTCAAACCAACATCACAGCCCACAATTAGACCACATCACAACAAACACCTGCTATTTTTCCAAGATAGCACAAAGAAGGCCCTTTTTCACCTGCATTCTATCCTCAGAAAAATTCGAAAAAATCACCGTTGTGATCCTCGCGACGAGTGGATACAAATCGAGTATTTAAACACCTCGTTCCGACACCTGTAGACCAAGATACAATTAGAACACTGTGCCAAGTCAAACTACCCACAAAACAAAATCTGTAGGAAACCAGTCTGAAAGAAGCTTAATTATCACCTTCGAAGAGTCCTCAGAAAAATCCAATAAAAATACTGGTGCGTTCCTCTTGAAGCGTAGATATCAATCGAGTCCTTAAACATTTCATTCCGACGCTCGTAGACCGAGAAATCCCAAAAATACTCCACCGCTGTCCCAAACCTCATAGTAGTACAAGAGGTCAATGTATGCCTCGGGAACCATGCTAAATCCCCAAAACGAGGCGAAGTGATCAATACGGAAATCGAAGGCATACCTCTCGTGAACGCTCTGCCATAAAAATCGTCTCAAAATTCCATCAGAGTGATCCAGGGTGCCTCGCAGACTGAAATGCAATGGTAGAAGCCAAAATCGAAGAAGCGTCGAAGTACGCTGCGTCGCAGAAAAAGCCGATGCTGCGGCCGCCAAAAAGTCTGCAAATCCCTCACAAGATGGAGCACAAGGTGAAGAACAATATTGCTTCAAGGCTCAGTCGCAGGGAAGCTCGGGAAAATGCTCGAAATGGCAGCCAAAGGGGGATATTTATAGCCAAAACAGAACAAATCCAGAAATACCATCCATGTCCCCACTTCCGGGCGCCCGAAAGTTTTCGGGCTGCTTCAGTGCACCCGAAACCGCCCGATCTGAGCCGTTCATCCAGCGCCCGGAACCACCACAACGCGCCACATGTCCCCGAACAGGCAACAGCGGCGCCTGCCAACCGGCTCGCGACACGTGGCCACGCCCCCCGCGCCCGCCTTCGCGGGCGTCAACACCTCGGTCGGCGTGCCCACGTGCGCTTGTCGCGCTGCCGGCGCCCATGCCGTGCACGCCTCCCGAGGCAACTGCCTGCTCGCTCCGTGGACCGCGCCCATACACCAACCAATCCAACCCTGCCACGTGTCCAAACCGCACCAATAGGAAGATGCCACATGGCACACACCCCCGTTGCACCGCGTGCGCCTGCCCGCACCCGCGCACCTGCCCACGCCTGCGCCGCCATGCTCCGCCGCTGCCCGCTGCCCCCGGCCGCCGGAATAGTGCTCTATGCCTCGAAATCCGTGCGCGGGCATCCGGGCTCTGAAAAATACAAGTAAATAGTCCATTTTCATCGTTTTCGCACGCTGAATCCAAATCCGATATCCGTTTTGCCCAAATCCACTTCTAAAATTATCGAAAATTCTCAGAAAAGTGAACTTGATCCATTTTTTCATGCCGGGTCCAATTCTTGGGTCCAATACACGCGCAAACACCCCTAACACCCAACATGGGCCTCCATAAGCAGCTGATCAACCAGTAATCCATCGCGGGGATCCGGGTCCTCACATCCAAATAGGCTGAAACTGAACGGGGACAATCCTCGGATTCCCACGATTCCAACGGGCCCAAAATATCCAAAAACTCCTCCTGGGTACAAAGATATGGTCCAAACATTGGAATAAGTCAAAATTTCCACAACATACACACTGCTGAAAAACCTGTCCCAAAGAAGCTTAATTACCACATGCTAGATAATCTCCAAAAATTCTAGTAAAAATACAACGGCGATTCTCGCGAAGAGTAGATGTCAATCGAGTCCTCTAGGCCGAAATCCGATACCCGAGCATGGAGATAAAAATCTGACAAGCCTCCGCTGTCCAGAAAAACCACCAGCAGGAAAGGGGTTCAAAGATGTTCCAGAAACCCCACTAAAAATCCAAAACTGAGAAGAGAAGAAACACACAAAACGGAGATCTACCTCTCGTGAAACGGACGCCATGAAAATCGTCCAAAAATTCCTTCGGAGTAGCTCTGTGGACCTCGTGGACCGAAACGCAACGGAAATGGGCCACCGAAGAAGAAACGTCGCACTACACCGAATCGCCGAAGCCGTCGATGCTGCGCCCTCCAAAAAGTCCGAAACTCCCTCGAGAGATGCAGCACAAGATGATCAACAAGGTTGCTTGAGGGCTCTGTCGCAGTTGGGCTCGGGAAAAGGGTCCAAAGGCTCAAGAAAGGGCGCTATTTATAGCCCAGCCCACCAAAGGAGAGGATCTGGATTCGGGCGCAGGATTCGGGCGCCCGAATCCGGCACGGCCCGATACTGTGCGCGCCTGAATCCCCCTTGGCGTGCCATGTCGCCCGATCCGCACCCCGCGCACGCGTGCCCGCCAGTCGCGGCACGCCACATGGCAGCGCGGTCCACAGTGCGGAGCACGGCCCGCGGTCCACGCCGGGCCAGCCGGGTCGCTGCGCCCGCCAATTGGCGGGAGCCACGTGGCCTGGCACGGTCCACGGTGCGCCACGCCCGTCACGAGTCACACCTCACGTCACACCCGTTGACCGCCCAATCCGCGCGCGCCACGTGTCCCGCCGAAGTTCGCTGGTCCCGGTGCACGCCCAAATCCCGTGAACCGGCCTGCCCGCGCCTCGCACGCGCCTGCCCGCGGCCGTGGCCGCGCCTGCCCGTCGCCGCTCCGCCGCCTGCCCGTGCTGCCCGCCGACCGCCGGAACAGTAACCGTGCCTCGAAATCCGTATTTTGGCATCCGGGCTCCGAAAAATACAAGTAAAAAGTTCATTTTCATTATTTTCGCACGCTGAGTCCAAATTCGATATCTGTTTTGTCAAATTCTACTTCTAAAATTTGTTGAAGGCATCCGAACAGGTATTCTTAATCCAAATTTCGCACTAGGTCCAATTCTGTGGTCTGATTTGCGCGCAACCATCTCCAACACACATCATAGGCCTCCAGAAATCACAATTCACTCCGTAAGACCTTCGCGGAGATCCGGATCATCACAATTAATGTAGGACTCTTGGGAGCTTGTAGCCTCCTATTTTGGCTTGTACTTTTGTTCCACTTGCCATCTTTTCATTAGGCTTATGGGCCACGATTGGCCTATATAAAATTGTGGCCTCCACCCTCATAAGATAAGAAATCAGTTGTACTTTCTACTATTTCAGAAATACAATACTTCTTCAAACTCTCTCTCTTGCACTTTAACTTAGGGCGAGTAGGTCCAAGTTCGCAAGTGGAGGTGTAGGCTTGCTCACTTCGTGAAGGAAGGCGAGCGTCGCACGGGCTTTTCAAACAATTTCGCTTAAGTCTGTGATAGTTGGTATCAGAATGACGTTCGGGAGCTGGGAAATCATGTCATCGTCGGAAGCTGCCGTCATCGACGTCATGGCCGAACCACCCAAGCAATCCAGATGCGGCAAGAGCAAGGAACCGTCTACTCATGTGAGGGAGTCCGTTTCACTCGATGACCATGTTGGCTTGATGGAGGAAGCTATGGTGAAAGTTGAAGACAACTATTTAGTCCTAACCCAACATGTAGGGATCATGGAGGATGAGCTACATACCATGGAGGAAAGCGTTGTTGCTGCCATGGGAACCTTTTGCCAATAGCTCGAGCAGCTTCGCGCTCACATTACTTGTCGCGAGGACGAGCGAAAGACGCTGGTGGAAGACCTTGTCACAAGGGTCGATGAGGTCAAGGACCTTAAGTTGCGGATGACGATCCTCGAGAGGGCGGTGGCTCATGGTGGTGAGACACAGAAGGAGCATACCCTAAGAATCTGCATCCCCGAACCCTAGTGCTTCAAGGGAACGCGCGATGAGAAGAAAATTGACAACTTCCTTTGGCACATGGAACGCTATCTCAGGGCGTTGCGGCTGGAAGACGAAGAAGACAAAGTACAAACCGCTTCCATGTACCTGACTGACGATGCCATGCTGTGATGTCATCGAAGGTCGGCGGAGGCCGAGAAGGGCCAATGTGAGTTGAAGACTTGGGAGGACTTCATGTGCGAGCTCAAGGCACAGTTCTACCTCGAGCATGTCGAGTATCTTACACGAAGGCAACTTCGACAGCTCAAGCATACGGGAACCCTCAAGGAGTATGTCAAGGAGTACTCCAAACTAATGCTCTCCATCTCCAGTATGGCCGAGGAGGACCGACTGTTCTTCTTCCTCGACGGTCTCCAACTGTGGGCAAATAAGAAGTTCGTGGGACGAGACGTCAAGGATGTAAGCTTTGCCATAGCCATGGCGGAGAAGCTACCGAACTATGAGAGGACAGAATCTAGTCGCGGCAAATAGCCTAAGGCGAGCAAGGCCAAAGGTGGGGGAGACCGTCGCGAGAACAAAGACTACCACAAGGGCAAAGAGCAAAAATGTCCTCTGCAGAAGAAGAAGGTGTCTTGCTATGTCTGTGGTGATGACCATTGGGCATGCGATTGTCCAAAGAAGAAGACGGTCAATGTTGTCCAAGCCGAGGAGGGCGAGGAAGCAGCACATACAAAGATTGGAGCACTATGGCTCGTTAGCGTGATGCAGGGGCAAGCGAGCGACGGCAGAACTCTCAAGAAGGAACTTATGTTCGTCGATGTGATCCTCAATGGGAGGGCCACTCGAGTGCTGGTGGACACGGGAGCAACCCACAACTTCATCGCAGCGACGGAGGCCAAGCGGTTGGGCCTCAAGCTCGAGAAGGACACGAGCAAAATCAAGGCGGTTAACTCTGAGGCACAACCTGTCTCAGGGGAAGCCAAGGGCATGTCGATCGCTGTAGGACCCTGGGTGAGAACATCAAACTTCACCGTCGCAACTATTAACAACTTCAAAGTCATTCTCGGCATCGACTTTCTAGCCTCGTCAAAGGCGGTACCAATGCCACATCTTGGGGCCTTGAGCATCATGGAGGAGGCCGCCCCTTGTATGGTTTTGGCTAGCCGCAGCGAATCAACGAAAACCCCTATCCTCTCAGCTCTACAACTGCGAAAGGGAGTGAAACGTGGGGAGATGACTTATCTTGCGGCCATCTGCGATGTGAGTGAGGAGGGATTCGTGGATGAAGACCTTCCAACAGAGATCGGTGCTGTCTTAGGGGAGTTCAAGGATGTCATGCCCCGGGAACTACCCAAGCGGCTTCCACCTCTGAGGGAGGTGGACCACGCAATCGAGCTTGAACCTGGAGCCAAGCCACCAGAAAACGAGCCATACAGGATGGCTCCGCCAGAACTCGAGGAGTTGCAACGTCAGTTGAAGGACCTTCTTGAAGCAGGCTTCATCAAACCGTCAAAGGCACCCTATGGAGCATCGGTGCTGTTCCAACGGAAGAGTGACGGAAGTTTGCGACTCTGTATCGACTATAGAGCACTCAACAATGTAACGGTAAAGAACAAGTATCCTATCCCGCTAGTCGCGGACCTCTTCGACCAGCTAGGAGGAGCGAAGTATTTCACAATGCTCGATCTTCGCTCGGGGTATTATCAAGTAAGAATTGCATAAGGGGACGAGAAGAAGACCACGTGCGTGACGAGGTACGGGGCCTACGAATTCCTTGTCATGCCATTCGACCAGACGAATGCGCCAGCAACCTTCTGCACCTTGATGAACAAGTTATTCCATCCCTACCTCGACCGCTTCGTGGTGGTGTACCTCGATGATATCGTCGTGTACAGCAACACTTTGGAGGAACATGAGGAGCATCTGCGAATCATCTTCCAAGTGCTATGGGACAACCAACTTTTCGTCAAAAGAGAAAAGTGCTTCTTTGTGAAGGAGGAGGTGCATTTCCTTGGCCACTGGATAGGCAAGGGTCGACTGCACATGGACCACCAGAAGATTCGAGCAATCTGCGGATGGGAGGCGCCCACGATAGTGTCCGAGCTGCGATCCTTCCTTGGACCCATCAACTATTATCATCTCTTCATTGCAGGCTACTTTGCGCGAGCAACCCCTTTGACGGACTTGCTGAAGAAGTGCTAGTCATGGGACTGGACCCCTCAGTGCGCGAAAGCATTCGAGGACCTTAAGCGGTCGGTGACTAAAGAACCAGTGTTGCGACTTCCTAATTATCGTCAACCATTTGAGGTACACACTGACGCTTCAAACTTCGCCATTGGTGGTGTTCTCATGCAGGAGGGACATCCCATCGCCTATGAAAGCCGCAAGCTCAACGACACTGAGCGGCGATACACTATTCAAGAGAAGGAGATGACAACAATAGTGCATTGTCTGAGGACTTGGCGGCACAATCTCCTCGGAAGCAAGTTCGTGGTGCGGACAAACAATGTCGCCACAAGCTACTTCCAAACACAAAAGAAGTTGTCACCAAAGCAAGCAAGATGGCAGGACTTCTTAGCGGAGTTCGACATGGAGCTTCAATACAAATTCGGAAGGGAGAACAATGTGGCTGATGCACTTAGCCGCAAAGCTGAGTTAGCGGCGGTGTGCCAGCTCCATGGAGCGATTAGGGAGCGAATCCACGAATGGACTTGCGAGGACCCTGTGGCTCAAGGACTCGTGCGACTCATCAAGGAGGGCAAGGTGCAGCAGTTCTGGGTTAGTGATGGACTGCTCCTAACCAAGGGGCGTCGCATCTATGTGCCCAAGTAGGGCAATCTTCGTCGGGAGCTCATAAGGGAGTGCCATGACTCCAAGTGGGCCGGACATCTGGAGCAAAAATGAACTCTGACACTCCTAGAGGCTGCATACTATTGGCCTCACATGCGGGATGATGTGGAGGCGTATGTGCGGACTTGTCTTGTGTACCAGCAAGATAAGGTGGAGCGCCAGATGCCAGGAGGCCTCCTCGAGCCACTACCAACACCAACGCGTCCATGGGAGAGCGTTTTGATGCGAGCCACTACCAACACCAACACGTCAATGGGAGAGCGTCTTGATGGACTTCATCTCCACTTTGCCCAAGGTGGGGGCATTGGGATCAATTCTTGTGGTGGTGGACCGATTCTCCAAATACGGAACCTTCATAACGGCACCAATGAATTGCACGGCGGAGGAAGCAGTGCGGCTCTTCGTCAACAATGTAGTGAAGTTTTTTGGGATCCCTGAAAACATTATGAGCGATCGTGACCCAAGGTTCACAGGCAAGTTCTGGACAGACGTGTTCCGGATCTTGGGGTTAGAATTTCTCTTCTCTACAAGTTTCCATCCCCAAACGGACGGCCAGACGGAGTGGATGAATGCCTTGGTGGAGGAGTACTTGAGGCACTATGTGAGTGCTAGTCAGAAAGACTAGGTGTGGTGTCCCGAATTTTTTTCGCGCAATTTGACCGTGTGGTTGGAGGCGAAACACCTATTTTTGGCGTATCGAGTGCGTTGTGCGTCAAACGGACGCCAAAAACGGACTCAGCACGCGAAAACAATCAAAATGGCCTATTTTCGGGCGAATTCGGGCTTACGGGCCGAATTTGTGGGTGGGCCGGTCCACGGCCCACCGCGCATGCACCGAGTATAACGAACCCGTGCACCCGCCATGTGGCCGCGCCTCATTAGGCGCGGCAATTGAGGCGGGGCAGGCGGGCCGGGGCGTGGGCGGCACCACGCGGCAGCCCGCGTGGGGCGCGCCGCCCGAGGACGCGTCGCACGAGGGCGCCCCGTGTTGACGCAAGGCGGTGGCCCGCGTGGGAACCGCCACATGGTGTGGCCCCGTTGGCCACGCTCCGCGCGGCGCGGGTGCGCTGACGCGAGAGGCGACAACTAGCGCCCCCGAGTTGGTCCGGTGTTGTGCAATAGCCCGTTTTCAAGCTATTTAAGCCCCCGAACACCCCTTCTTCCCCCTCTTTTTTTTTTTTCTCTTGCTCCATCCTAAGTTTTTGGGAGCATGAGAGAAAAGCGTGGGAAAATTGTGGTGTGCTGCGGGCACGCCCTTTTGTGCCATGGGACGCGCTGTTTGTGCCGCGGACGCGCCGTCTGTGCCGCGGGACGCGCCGTTTGTGCCGCGGACGCGACGTTTGTGTCGTGGAGCTCGTACGAGGTGTTCCACAGAGCTCGGTGGTCGTGCGTGCACCCATTTGTCGGCGCACCGGCATTAAGGTAGGTGTCACCTCGTGTTTTGTTGTGTTTTTCGGCATAGTTTTTAGATTTTGCTTTTAGGGTTTTTGTCTTTGAACTCTGTGCCCTGGTTCTGTCAGGGACTTGGAGGTGTTGTTTGCCGCGCAATTTTTACCGCCGGACTTTTCGGGGTGTACCGTTCACGCGTGGCGGGCGCCGTTGCGCTTCTGTTTTGAAAGTGAACGTTTCTGCGGGAGCCCAATTGCAAGTGTCTACAAGCAATTTGTGGCAAACCGAGGTGGGTTGGATTTTCCTCCAAGTCTGTGGACTTTCTTCTAATTCTAGTGTTGTAGATTTTGCATGCTAGAATAGGTGCTATTATTGATGTTTATAGAGTTATTGGACTTTGACTAGCACCCTGTCATATGATTGCATGTATTCAACGAGACTGCTAGAAAACTCTCACTTGGGCTAGATTCTTTTATGTTCTAGTTCCCACCTCTTGCTTTTCTTTTTCCTAGACTTAGAGTGTTTTCTCGCCCGGATAATAGACTCGGTAGTCGGGATAGTGTGGGATGCATGTTGCACTCGTGCCTGGGGGCCGAGTGGAGTCTAGTAGCTGTGGTTAGTGTTGTACTAGTGTTGGGAGCCGTTGGGTAAACGGTGGTCCCAGGTTGTCGTGTATTTTTCGACCAGTGTCATTAGCACTGTGTTTGTGGTAGTGTTGATTTGTTGATAGTAGGACTCTAAACCTGGACTATTTTTTGACACACATAATTTCAGTAAACAAAGGTTTTCCTTCCAAATTTCGAAGGATCGTCGGAGCCTGCTCTTGTTTGATAGGGTGAAGGCATTAGCCCTTCGGGGTTTGAAAAATAAAAATTATTTTAACTGATTTTCTTAAGAAACTAAAATTTATTAAATTTGGCTTCTCAAATCCAAATGGTTTTTGAAAATAACTGTCATTTCTTCTTACAAACTTCCTCGCCCGAGAGGGTTGAGTGATCTGGGTTCTAAGGGCCGTATCCTTGTTTTGGGGACGAAAGCTACGGGGGCTGTGCCTAGAACCTGTTCTTATTTGATAGGGTTGTAGGTGCTAGTCTCCCGAAACTTTCGGTCCCTGATTGGTTCCCTCCGGAAGTTTTACCGGAGAGAGCTGATTTCCCCGGGGATCAAGAACTTCGAAAGGTTGAACATGTTCTTGTTTGATTCGGGTTCTAGGCACCATCCTTTCGGGATTCGCGAACCCTTGTTGTGTTAGTTGGTTTCTTCTCGTCTGTGAGTCGAGTGGTTTGTTCTGGGAGCCGTTTGGGTTGACGGTGGTCCCGAGCTGTGGAGTGTCTCCGGAAGATGTTATTAGTGTTGAGTTATTATTTTCGATCTGATTGATCGTGGATTTGGACTATAGCCTGTATGAGCCATATTGAGCTCGACAGAGACGCGCGGATACTTTCCTCGGTGGGGTCGCGCCCCTCGAGTGCCACTCCGGAGTTGGACCTGTCACTTTACTATAGCGACTTGTCGACGCAGCCCGTGTGGGACGCCCTACATAAGTCCAGTCCTCCGTGGATGTAATGGCAGCAGGTGGGCGTAGGTTTGACTGGGCCCTATGTGGCAGTCACTGTGATTGGGTTGATTGAGTATTGGGTTAGAGTCGATGCATCCTTTTCATCTGTATCACCCATTGAGCATTGTAGATAGAGACATGATAGCTGTAGATTTCTTTCCATCTTATCTTTACATCATTACAGTTTTCCTGTTATCTTATGGCTCTAGTAGACTTAGTGGGCAGACCGTTGGTCTTGGAGACGGTACCCACTGAGAACTACGTGACGGTGTAGTTCTCATACCCTCTATTAGTGACAGATCTTCCAGAGGCATCTACCCCTATTCCTACACTTGTTGCTGCACCAGCTGATCGAGGTAAGGGAGTTGCGAGCTAGTTCCCTACCCGTATTTGGAGTATAGCTGTACTCCCTTTTTGGAGCCTTGTAGTATAGTCTGCTGGATTATTGTAGATAGTTGCTGTTGAGAGTTTTATTTTTGAGAGACTTATGTTGTGAGGTTCAGGCTTGTACTATTGGAGTTGTCTTTTTTCATATTTCAGTAGTTTACTTTTAGCTCTGATATCTGTATAGTTGTAGTATTATCATTTGCAGGTTAGACGTTTCGTCTATACGGGGTTTCCCATATGGGCGGCGGATCTGTTGGCGGGTTCGGGTCGCAGTTTCGACCCCGGGACGTGACACTGGGTACATCATCTGGATGTGGCCCAATTCTCTTACAATTTGCGGACGAGCGAATCTACGAACTACATCTCATTCGAGCTTGCAACGGGAAGACAGTCGCTCACTCCACACTTTGTTGCTGCGGGCGAGCAGGGCTGCAGCCCTATGGCTCTTCAATTCACCTCGCATCTCTAAGAAAAGGGAGATATCGCGAGGCCTTGTTTAGAAAAACAAGTGCATCGAATGAAGAAGTGGGCCGATGTAAAGCGGCGACCCTTGCAGTTCGCTGAGGGAGACCAAGTCTTGGTCAAGCTGCAGCTACAACAATTCAAAGCCTTTCGCAAGATTCATCGCGGCCTGATACGGAAGTATGAGTGCCCGTTCACTGTGGTGAAGCGAGCGGACAAAGCTGCCTACAAATTGCAACTACCAGCCAACCTACGGGTCCACCTTGTCATTCATGCGAGCTGCCTTCGGCCATTTCATGACGACCTCGAGGATCCCACATGAGCGTGTCGCAGCGCGCTCCCCTACTATGACAACATCCATTAACAAAGAGGTCAAAACTTTGCTGGACACTCGCACCATCCGTCGTCGCGGAGTCCCGCCAAGTGTTGAGTACCTAGTCAGGTGGAAGAACCTCCCGCATGGCGAAGCAAGCTGGGAGAAGGCTGACACTCTCTAAAAATATTCCACCATGATCGAAAATTCCAACACTAGCGCGCAGCGAGGGCGTCTGCGCATTAGGCAGGGGAGGTTGTTAGGGACTAGGATGTAAACGGGCCGGATTCGGGACGGATTTTCAAAAGAGCTATGCTATATGTACACCCCATTTGGGGTGTACATCCTACACCTAGCCCATTCTAAGGTGGGCATTCATCCACTCGTCACTTCGAAGTGACGAGTGGAATTCACCCCCCCAAGGATGGGTGGGGTGTAGATATACACCTCAAATGAGGTGTACACTTAGCTTTTTCCTTTTCAAAATCCCGAATCCGAACCCGAACCCGAACCCGACTACCGAACCCGAATTCGACGAATTTTAAAAATCCATATCCAAATCCGAACCCGTCCAAAAATTCAAATTCAAAACCCGAACCCGAACCCGAAAAGCCAAACCTGAAATAATTATTTTTTTTCTTTACAATATTTCAAAATATATTATATTAAATTTAAAATTTTAAAATATAAATATAAATATAATATCAAATATTTATATACACATATATTATATAACGTAAAATCAATTCGGATTCGGGTTCAGGTTCGGGTTCGGGTCGGGTACAATCAAAATCCATATCCAAATCCAAATCCGTCGAATTTTTATTTTTTATATTCTTATCCAAATCCATACTCATTTAACATCGGATAAATCCATTCCGTTCAGATTCGATTTCTGATAAAATTTCGGATATCCGAACTCATTGACATCCCTATCAAGGGCTTAACTTTTTCTGCTGATTTCTTCTTTGCAATCACTCCAAAGAAAATCACTTCATGAGATTTTGCTACATCCATCTAGAAGTTTCTTCACGAATCTCAA
>CM054942.1:22020045-22063834 GCA_029168755.2 Tillandsia fasciculata
GTCGCACAAGCCTCTGTTCAAACCAACATCACAGCCCACAATTAGACCACATCACAACAAACACCTGCTGTTTTTCCAAGATAGCACAAAGAAGGCCCTTTTTCACCTGCATTCTATCCTCAGAAAAATCAAAAAAAAATCACCGTTGTGATCCTCGCGACGAGTGGATACAAATCGAGTATTTAAACACCTCGTTCCGACACCTGTAGACCAAGATACAATTAGAACACTGTGCCAAGTCAAACTACCCACAAAACAAAATCTACAGGAAACCAGTCTGAAAGAAGCTTAATTATCACCTTCGAAGAGTCCTCAGAAAAATCCAATAAAAATATTGGTGCGTTCCTCTTGAAGCGTAGATATCAATCGAGTCCTTAAACATTTTATTTCGACGCTCGTAGACCGAGAAATCCCAAAAATACTCCACCGCTGTCCCAAACCTCATAGTAGTACAAGGGGTAAATGTATGCCTCGGGAACCATGCTAAAAACCCAACACGAGGCGAAGTGATCAATACGGAAATCGAAGGCATACCTCTCGTGAACGCTCTGCCATAAAAATCGTCTCAAAATTCCATCAGAGTGATCCAGGGTGCCTCGCGGACTGAAATGCAACGGTAGAAGCCAAAATCGAAGAAGCGTCGAAGTGAGCTGCGTCGCAGAAAAAGCCGATGCTGCGGCCGCCAAAAAGTCTGCAAATCCCTCACAAGATGGAGCACAAGGTGAAGAACAATATTGCTTCAAGGCTTAGTCGCAGGGAAGCTCGGGAAAAGGCTCGAAATGGCAGCCAAAGGGGGCTATTTATAGCCAAAACAGAACAAATCCAGAAATACCATCCATGTCCCCACTTCCGGGCGCCCGAAAGTTTTCGGGCTGCTACAGTGCACCCGAAACCGCCCGATCTGAGCCGTTCATCCAGCGCCCGAAACCACCACAACGCGCCACGTGTCCTTGAACAGGCAACAGCGGCGCCTGCCAACCGGCTCGCGACACGTGGCCACGCCCCCGCGCCCGCCTTCGCGCGCGTCAACACCTCGGTCGGCGTGCCCACGTGCGCTTGTCGCGCTGCCGGCGCCCATGCCGTGCACGCCTCCCGAGGCAACTGCCTGCTCGCTCCGTGGACCGCGCCCATACACCAACCAATCCAACCCTGCCACGTGTCCAAACCGCACCAATAGGAAGATGCCACGTGGCACACACCCCCGTTGCACCGCGCGCGCCTGCCCGCACCCGTGCACCTGCCCACGCCTGCGCCGCCGTGCTCCGCCGCTGCCCGCTGCCGCCGGCGCTGCCCCCGGCCGCCGGAATAGTGCTCTATGCCTCGAAATTCGTGCGCGGGCATCCGGGCTATGAAAAGTACAAGTAAATAGTCAATTTTCATCATTTTCGCACGCTGAATCCAAATCCGTTGTCCGTTTTGCCCAAATCCACTTCTAAAATTATCGAAAATTCCCAGAAAAGTGAACTTGATCTATTTTTTCATGCCGGGTCCAATTCTTGGGTCCAATACACGCGCAAACACCCCTAACACCCAACATGGGCCTCCATAAGCAGCCGATCAACCAGTAATCCATCGCGGGGATCCGAGTCCTCACATCCAAATAGGCTGAAACTGAACGGGGACAATCCTCGGATTCCCACGATTCCAACGGGCCCAAAATATCCAAAGACTCCTCCTGGATACAAAGATATGGTCCAAACATTGGAATAAGTCAAAATTTCCACAACATACACACTGCTGAAAAACCTGTCCCAAAGAAGCTTAATTACCACCTGCTAGATAATCTCCAAAATTCTAGTAAAAATACAACGGCGATTCTCACGAAGAATAGATGTCAATCGAGTCCTCTAGGCCGAAATCCGATACCCGGGCATGGAGATAAAAATCTGACAAGCCTCCGCTGTCCAGAAAAACCACCAGCAGGAAAGGGGTTCAAAGATGTTCCAGAAACCCCACTAAAAATCCAAAACTGAGAAGAGAAGAAACACACAAAACGGAAATCTACCTCTCGTGAAACGAACGCCATGAAAATCGTCCAAAAATTCCTTCGGAGTAGCTCTGTGGACCTCGTGGACCGAAACGCGACGGAAATGGGCCACCGAAGAAGAAACGTCGCACTGCACCGAATCGCCGAAGCCGTCGATGCCGCGCCCTCCAAAAAGTTCGAAACTCCCTCGAGAGATGCAGCACAAGATGATCAACAAGGTTTCTTGAGGGCTCTGTCACAGTTAGGCTCGGGAAAAGGGTCCAAAGGCTCAAGAAAGGGCGCTATTTATAGCCCAGCCCACCAAAGGAAAGGATCTGGATTCGGGCGCAGGATTCGGGCGCCCGAATCCGCCACGGCCCGATACTGTGCGGGCCCGAATCCCCCTTGGCGTGCCACGTCGCCCGATCCGCGCCCCGCGCACGCGTGCCCGCCAGTCGCGGCACGCCACATGGCAGCGCGGTCCACAGTGCGGAGCACGGCCCGCGGTCCACGCCAGGCCAGCCGGGTCGCTGCGCCCGCCAATAGGCGGGCGCCACGTGGCCTGGCACGGTCCACGGTGCGCCACGCCCGGCACGAGTCACGCCTCATGTCACACCCGTTGACCGCCCAATCCGCGCGCGCCACGTGTCCCGCCAAAGTTCGCTGGTCCCGGTGCACGCCCAAATCCCGTGAACCGGCCTGCCCGCGCCTCGCACGCGCCTGCCCGCGCTGCCCGCGCCTGCCCGTCGCCGCTCCGCCGCCTGCCCGTGCTGCCCGCCGACCGCCGGAACAGTAACCATGCCTCGAAATCCGTGTTTTGGCATCCGGGCTCCGAAAAATACAAGTAAAAAGTTCATTTTCATTGTTTTCGCACGCTGAGTCCAAATTCGATATCTGTTTTGTCAAATTCTACTTCTAAAATTTGTCGAAGGCATCCGAACAGGTATTCTTAATCCAAATTTCGCACTGGGTCTAATTCTGTGGTCTGATTTGCGCGCAACCATCTCCAACACACATCATAGGCCTCCAGAAATCACAATTCACTCCGTAAGACCTTCGCGGAGATCCGGATCATCACAATTAATATAGGACTCTTGGGAGCTTGTAGCCTCCTATTTTGGCTTGTACTTTTGTTCCACTTGCCATCTTTTCATTAGGCTTATGGGCCGCGATTGGCCTATATAAAATTGTGGCCTCCACCCTCATAAGATAAGAAATCAGTTGTACTTTCTACTATTCCAGAAATACAATACTTCTTCAAACTCTCTCTCTTGCACTTTAACTTAGGGCGAGTAGGTCCAAGTTCGCAAATGGAGGTGTAGGTTTGCTCACTTCGTGAAGGAAGGCGAGCGTCGCACGGGCTTTTCAAACAATTTCGCTTAAGTCTATGATAGTTGGTATCAGAATGACGTTCGGGAGCTGGGAAATCATGTCATCGTCGGAAGCTGCCGTCATCGACGTCATGGCCGAACCACCCAAGCAATCCAGATGCGGCAAGAGCAAGGAACCGTCTACTCATGTGAGGGAGTCCGTTTCACTCGATGGCCATGTTGGCTTGATGGAGGAAGCTATGGCGAAAGTTGAAGACAACTATTTAGTCCTAACCCAACATGTAGGGATCATAGAGGACGAGCTACATACCATGGAGGAAAGCGTTGTTACTGCCATGGGAACCTTTTGCCAACAGCTCGAGCAGCTTCGCGCTCACATTACTTGTCGCGAGGACGAGCGAAAGACGCTGGTGGAAGACCTTGTCACAAGGGTCGATGAGGTCGAGGACCTTAAGTTGCGGATGACGATCCTCGAGAGGGCGGTGGCTCATGGTGGTGAGACACAGAAGGAGCATACCCCAAGAATCTGCATCCCCGAACCCCAGTGCTTCAAGGGGACGTGCGATGAGAAGAAAATTGACAACTTCCTTTGGCACATGGAACGCTATCTCAGGGCGTTGCGGCTGGAAGACGAAGAAGACAAAGTACAAACCGCTTCCATGTACCTGACTGACGATGCCATGCTGTGATGTCATCGAAGGTCGGCGGAGGCCGAGAAGGGCCAATGTGAGTTGAAGACTTGGGAGGACTTCATGCGCGAGCTCAAGGCACAGTTCTACCTCGAGCATGTCGAGTATCTTACACGAAGGCAACTTCGACAGCTCAAGCATACGGGAACCCTCAAGGAGTATGTCAAGGAGTACTCCAAACTAATGCTCTCCATCTCCAGTATGGCGAGGAGGACCGACTGTTCTTCTTCCTCGACGGTCTCCAACTGTGGGCAAATAAGAAGTTCGTGGGACGAGACGTCAAGGATGTAAGCTCTGCCATAGCCATGGCGGAGAAGCTACCGAAGTACGAGAGGACAGAATCTAGTCGCGGCAAATAGCCTAAGGCGAGCAAGGCCAAATGTGGGGGAGACCTTCGCGAAAACAAAGACTACCACAAGGGCAAAGAGCAAAAATGTCCTCTGCAGAAGAAGAAGGTGTCTTGCTATGTCTGTGGTGATGACCATTGGGCGTGCGATTGTCCAAAGAAGAAGACGGTCAATGCTGTCCAAGCCGAGGAGGGCGAGGAAGCAGCACATACAAAGATTGGAGCACTATGGCTCGTTAGCGTGATGCAGGGGCAAGCGAGCGACGGCAGAACTCTCAAGAAGGAACTTATGTTCGTCGATGTGATCCTCAATAGGAGGGCCACTCGAGTGCTCGTGGACACGGGAGCAACCCACAACTTCATCGCAGCGACGGAGGCCAAGAAGTTGGGCCTCAAGCTCGAGAAGGACACGAACAAAATCAAGGCGGTTAACTCTGAGGCACAACCTGTCTCAGGGGTAGCCAAGGGCATGTCGATCGCTGTAGGACCCTGGGTGGGAACATCAAACTTCACCGTCGCAACTATTAACGACTTCAAAGTCATTCTCGGCATCGACTTTCTAGCCTCGTCAAAGGCGGTACCAATGCCACATCTTGGGGCCTTGAGCATCATGGAGGAGGCCGCCCCTTGTATGGTTTTGGCTAGCCGTAGCGAATCAACGAAAACCCCTATCCTCTAAGCTCTACAACTGCGAAAGGGAGTGAAACGTGGGGAGATGACTTATCTTGCGGCCATCCGCGATGTGAGTGAGGAGGGATTCGTGGATGAAGACCTTCCGATAGAGATCGGTGCTTTCTTAGGGGAGTTCAAGGATGTCATGCCCCGGGAACTACCCAAGCGGCTTCCACCTCTGAGGGAGGTGGACTACGCAATCGAGCTTGAACCTGGAGCTAAGCCACCAGCAAACGAGCCATACAGGATGGCTCCGCCAGAACTCGAGGAGTTGCAACGTCAGTTGAAGGACCTTCTTGAAGCAGGCTTCATCAAACCGTCAAAGGCACCCTATGGAGTGTCGGTGCTGTTCCAATGGAAGAGTGACGGAAGTTTGCGACTCTGTATCGACTATAGAGCACTCAACAAGGTAACGGTAAAGAACAAATATCCTATCCCGCTAGTCGCAGACCTCTTCGACCAGCTAGGAGGAGCGAAGTATTTCACAATGCTCGATCTTCGCTCGGGGTATTATCAAGTAAGAATTGCAGAAGGGGACGAGAAGAAGACCACGTGCGTGACGAGGTACGGGGCCTACGAATTCCTTGTCATGCCATTCGGCCAGACGAATGCGCCAGCAACCTTCTGCACCTTGATGAACAAGTTATTCCATCCCTACCTCGACCGCTTCGTGGTGGTGTACCTCGACGATATCGTCGTGTACAGCAACACTTTGGAGGAACATGAGGAGCATCTGCGAATCATCTTCCAAGTGCTATGGGACAACCAACTTTTCATCAAAAGAGAAAAGTGCTTCTTTGTGAAGGAGGAGGTGCATTTCCTTGGCCACTGGATAGGCAAGGGTCGACTGCACATGGACCACCAGAAGATTCGAGCAATCTGCGGATGGGAGGCGCCCACGATAGTGTCCGAGCTGCGATCCTTTCTTGGACCCATCAACTATTATCGTCGCTTCATTGCGGGCTACTCTACGCGAGCAACCCCTTTGACGGACTTGCTGAAGAAGTGCTAGTCATGGGACTGGACCCCTCAGTGCGCGAAAGCATTCGAGGACCTTAAGCGGTCGGTGACTAAAGAACCAGTGTTGCGACTTCCTAATTATCGTCAACCATTTGAGGTACACACTGACGCTTCAAACTTCGCCATTGGTGGTGTTCTCATGCAGGAGGGACATCCCATCGCCTATGAAAGCCGCAAGCTCAACGACACTGAGCGGCGATACACTATTCAAGAGAAGGAGATGACAACAATAGTGCATTGTCTGAGGACTTGGCAGCACAATCTCCTCGGAAGCAAGTTCGTGGTGCGGACAAACAATGTCGCCACAAGCTACTTCCAAACACAAAAGAAGTTGTCACCAAAGCAAGCAAGATGACAGGACTTCTTAGTGGAGTTCGACATGGAGCTTCAATACAAATTCGGAAGGGATAACAATGTGGCTAATGCACTTAGCCGCAAAGCTGAGTTAGCGGCGGTGTGCCAGCTCCATGGAGCGATTAGGGAGCGAATCCACGAATGGACTTGCGAGGACCCTGTGGCTCAAGGACTCGTGCGACTCATCAAGGAGGGCAAGGTGCAGCAGTTCTGGGTTAGTGATGGACTGCTCCTAACCAAGGGGCGTCGCATCTATGTGCCCAAGTGGGGCAATCTTCGTCGGGAGCTCATAAGGGAGTGCCATGACTCCAAGTGGGCCGGACATCTGGAGCAAAAACGAACTCTGACACTGCTGGAGGCTGCATACTATTGGCCTCACATGCGGGATGATGTGGAGGCGTATGTGCGGACTTGTCTTGTGTACCAGCAAGATAAGGTGGAGCGCCAGATGCCAGGAGGCCTCCTCGAGCCACTACCAACACCAACGCGTCCATGGGAGAGCGTTTTGATGCGAGCCACTACCAACACCAACACGTCAATGGGAGAGCATCTTGATGGACTTCATCTCCACTTTGCCCAAGGTGGGGGCATTGGGATCAATTCTTGTGGTGGTGGACCGATTCTCCAAATACGGAACCTTCATAACGGCACCAATGAATTGCACGGCGAAGGAAGCAGCGCGGCTCTTCGTCAACAATGTAGTGAAGTTTTTGGGGATCCCTGAAAACATTGTGAGCGATCGTGACCCAAGGTTCACAGGCAAGTTCTGGACAGACGTGTTCCGGATCTTGGGGTCAGAATTTCTCTTCTCTACAAGTTTCCATCCGCAAACGGACGGCCAGACGAAGTGGGTGAATGCCTTGGTGGAGGAGTACTTGAGGCACTATGTGAGTGCTAGTCAGAAAGACTAGGTGTGGTGTCTCGAATTTTTTTCGCGCAATTTGACCGTGTGGTTGGAGGCGAAACACCTATTTTTGGCGTATCGAGTGCGTTGTGCGTCAAACGGACGCCAAAAACGGACTCAGCACGCGAAAACAATCAAAATTGCCTATTTTCGGGCGAATTCGGGCTTACGGGTCGAATTTGCGGGTGGGCCGGTCCACGGCCCACCGCGCATGCACCGAGTATAACGAACCCGTGCACCCGCCATGTGGCCGCGCCTCATTAGGCGCGGCAATTGAGGCGGGGCAGGCGGGCCGGGGCGTGGGCGGCACCACACGGCAGCCCGCGTGGGGCGCGCCGCACGAGGACGCGTCGCACGAGGGCGCCCCGCGTTGACGCAAGGCGGTGGCCCGCGTGGGAACCGCCACATGGCGTGGCCCCGTTGGCAACGCTCCGCGCGGCGCAGGTGCGCTGATGCGAGAGGCGACAGCTGGCGCCCCCGAGTTGGTCCGGTGCTGTGCAATAGCCCGTTTTCAAGCTATTTAAGCCCCCGAACACCCCTTCTCCCCCCTTTTTTTTTTTTTTCTCTTGCTCCATCCTAAGTTTTTGGGAGCATGAGAGAAAAGAGTGGGAAAATTGTGGTGTGCCGCGGGCACGCCCTTTTGTGCCATGGGACGCGCTGTTTGTGCCGCGGACGCGCCGTCTGTGCCGCGGGACGCGCCGTTTGTGCCGCGGACGCGACGTTTGTGTCGTAGAGCTCGTACGAGGTGTTCCACAGAGCTGGGTGGTCGTGCGTGCACCCATTTGTCGGCGCGCCGGCATTAAGGTAGGTGTCACCTCGTGTTTTGTTGTGTTTTTCGGCACAGTTTTTAGATTTTGCTTTTAGGGTTTTTGTCTTTGAACTCTGTGCCCTGGTTCTGTCAGGGACTTGGAGGTGTTGTTTGCCGCACAATTTTTACCGCCGAACTTTTCGGGGTGTACCATTCACGCGTGGTGGGCGCCATTGCGCTTCTGTTTCGAAAGTGAATGTTTCTGCGGGAGCCCAATTGCAAGTGTCTACAAGCAATTTGTGGCAAACCGAGGTGGGTTGGATTTTCCTCCAAGTCTGCGGACTTTCTTCTAATTCTAGTGTTGTAGATTTTGCATGCTAGAATAGGTGCTATTATTGATGTTTATAGAGTTATTGGACTTTGACTAGCACCCTGTCATATGATTGCATGTATTCAACGAGACTGCTAGAAAACTCTCACTTGGGCTAGATTCTTTTATGTTCTAGTTCCCACCTCTTGCTTTTCTTTTTTCTAGACTTAGAGTGTTTTCTCGCCCGGATAATAGGCTGGGTAGTCGGGATAGTGTGGGATGCATGTTGCACTCGTGCCTGGGGGCCGAGTGGAGTCTAGTAGCTGTGGTTAGTGTTGTACTAGTGTTGGGAGCCGTTGGGTAAACGGTGGTCCCGGGTTGTCGTGTATTTTTCGACCAGTGTCATTAGCACTGTGTTTGTGGTAGTGTTGAGTTGTTGATAGTAGGACTCTAAACCTGGACTATTTTTTGACACACATAATTTTAGTAAACAAAGGTTTTCCTTCCAAATTTCGAAGGGTCGTCGGAGCCTGTTCTTGTTTGATAGGGTGAAGGCATTAGCCCTTCGGGGTTTGAAAAATAAAAATTATTTTAACTGATTTTCTTAAGAAACTAAAATTTATTAAATTTGGCTTCTCAAATCCAAATGGTTTTTGAAAATAACTGTCATTTCTTTTTACAAACTTCCTCGCCCGAGAGGGTTGAGTGATCTGGGTTCTAGGGGCCGTATCCTTGTTTTGGGGACGAAAGCTACGGGGGCTGTGCCTAGAACCTGTTCTTATTTGATAGGGTTGTAGGTGCTAGTCTCCCGAAACTTTCGGTCCCTGATTGGTTCCCTCCGGAAGTTTTACCGGAGAGAGCAGATTTCCCCGGGGATCAAGAACTTCGAAAAGTTGAACATGTTCTTGTTTGATTGGGGTTCTAGGCACCAGCCTTTCGGGATTCGCGAACCCTTGTTGTGTTAGTTGGTTTCTTCTCGTCTGTGAGTCGAGTGATTTGTTCTGGGAGCCGTTTGGGTTGACGGTGGTCCCGAGCTGTGGAGTGTCTCCGGAAGATGTTATTGGTGTTGAGTTATTATTTTCGATCTGATTGATCGTGGATTTGGACTATAGCCTGTATGAGCCATATTGAGCTCGATAGAGACGCGCGGATACTTTCCTCGGTGGGGTCGCGCCCCTCGAGTGCCACTCCGGAGTTGGACCTGTCACTTTACTATCGCGACTTGTCGACGCAGCCCATGTGGGACGCCCTACGTAAGTCCAGTCCTCCGTGGATGTAATGGCAACAGGTGGGCGTAGGTTTGACTGGGCCCTATGTGGCAGTCACTGTGATTAGGTTGATTGAGTATTGGGTTAGAGTCGATGCATCCTTTTCATCTGTATCACCCATTGAGCATTGTAGATAGAGGCATGATAGCTGTAGATTTCTTTCCATCTTATCTTTACATCATTACAGTTTTTCTGTTATCTTATGGCTCTAGTAGACTTAGTGGGCAGACCGTTGGTCTTGGAGACGGTATCCACTGAGAACTACGTGACGGTGTAGTTCTCATACCCTCTATTAGTGACAGATCTTCCAGAGGCATCTACCCCTATTCCTACTCTTGTTGCTGCACCAGCTGATCGAGATAAGGGAGTCGCGAGCTAGTTCCCTACCCGTATTTGGAGTATAGCTGTACTCCCTTTTTGGAGCCTTGTAGTATAGTCTGCTGGATTATTGTAGATAGTTGCTATTGAGAGTTTTATTTTTGAGAGACTTATGTTGTGAGGTTCAGGCTTGTACTATTTGGAGTTGTTTTTTTTTCATATTTCAGTAGTTTACTTTTAGCTCTGATATCTGTATAGTTGTAGTATTATCATTTGCAGGTTAGACGTTTCGTCTATACGGGGTTTCCCGTATGGGCGGCGGATCTGTTGGCGGGTTCGGGTCGCAGTTTCGACCCCGGGACGTGACACTGGGTACATCATCCGGATGTGGCCCAATTCTCTTACAATTTGCGGACGAGCGAATCTACGAACTACATCTCATTCGAGCTTGCAACGGAAAGACAGTCGCTCACTCCACACTTTGTTGCTGCGGGCGAGCAGGGCTGCAGCCTTATGGCTCTTCAATTCACCTCGCATCTCCAAGAAAAGGGAGATATCGCGAGGCCTTGTTTAGAAAAACAAGTGCATCGAATGAAGAAGTGGGCCGATGTAAAGCGGCGACCCTTGCAGTTCGCTGAGGGAGACCAAGTCTTGGTCAAGCTGTAGCCACAACAATTCAAAGCCTTTCGCAAGATTCATCGCGGCCTGATACGGAAGTATGAGTGCCCGTTCACTGTGGTGAAGCGAGCGGACAAAGCTGCCTACAAATTGCAACTACCAGCCAACCTACGGGTCCACCTTGTCATTCTTGCGAGCTGCCTTCGGCCATTTCATGACGACCTCGAGGATCCCAACATGAGCGTGTCGCAGCGCGCTCCCGCTACTATGACAACATCCATTAACAAAGAGGTCAAAACTTTGCTGGACACTCGCACCATCCGTCGTCGCGGAGTCCCGCCAAGTGTTGAGTACCTAGTCAGGTGGAAGAACCTCCCGCATGGCGAAGCAAGCTGGGAGAAGGCTGACACTCTCTAAAAATATTCCACCATGATCGAAAAATTCCAACACTAGCGCGCAGCGAGGGCGTCTGCGCATTAGGCAGGGGAGGTTGTTAGGGACTAGGGATGTAAACGGGCCGGATTCGGGACGGATTTTCAAAAGAGCTATGCTATATGTACACCCCATTTGGGGTGTACATCCTACACCTAGCCCATTCTAAGGTGGGCATTCATCCACTCGTCACTTCGAAGTGACGAGTGGAATTCACCCCACCCTAGGATGGGTGGGGTGTAAGATGTACACCTCAAATGAGGTGTACACTTAGCTTTTTCCTTTTCAAAATCCCGAACCCAAACCCGAACCCGAATCCGACTACCGAACCCGAATTCGACGAATTTTAAAAATCCATATCCAAATCCGAACCCGTCCAAAAATTCAAATTCAAAACCCGAACCCGAACCCGAAAAGCTAAACCTGAAATAATTATCTTTTTTCTTTACAATATTTCAAAATATATTATATTAAATTTAAAATTTTAAAATATAAATTTAAATATAATATCAAATATTTATATACACATATATTATATAACGTAAAATCAATTCGGGTTCGGGTTCAGGTTCAGGTTCCGGTCGGGTACAATCAAAATCCATATCCAAATTCAAATCCGTCGAATTTTTATTTTTTATATTCATATCCAAATCCATACTCATTTAACATCGGATAAATCCATTCCGTTCAGATTCGATTTTTGATAAAATTTTGGGTATCCGTACTCATTGACATCCCTATCAAGGGCTTAACTTTTTCTGCTGATTTCTTCTTTGCAATCACTCCAAAGAAAAATCACTTCATGAGATTTTGCTACATCCATCTAGAAGTTTCTTCACGAATCTCAAGGCGTCGGACGCGAATGCAGAAAAGTTATGGACTTCTTTAAGTTTCTAGATAGGGTATAATTAATATAGAACTCTTGAGAGCTTGTAGCTTCCCCTTTCAGCTTGTACTTTTGTGTCTCTTGGCATCTTTTTATTAGGCTTATGGGCGACAAGTGGCCTATAAGATTGTGACCTCCACCCTAATAAGATAAGAAATGTACTTTCTATTATTCTAGAAATACAATATTTCTTCAAACTCTCTCTCTTGTGCACGAACTTTTTAAACAATTTCGCTTAAGTCGGTGATAGTTAGGACTACAACATTTTTTTGAATTCTAATCTTAGGACCCTTCCATTTAACTCTTGTTTTTGAAATAATTACCTATAAAACCCTATAATACTTTTAAAATATTTTATTAACTTTTTTTATTTCAAATATATCTTGTTTAATTTTTTTTCGTTATCCAATCATAACTCTACTATTAATATTCCATGAATAACATAACTCTACTATTAATATTCCATTTAACTCTTGTTTTTGAAATAATTACCTATAAAACCCTATAATACTTTTAAAATATTTTATTAACATTTTTTATTTCAAATATATCTTGTTTTATATTTTTTTTTTGTTATCCAATCATAACTCTACTATTAATATTTCATGAATAACATAAAACCGTCCTAGTGCAAGTGGCAAAAATTTGGTGGTTGATATCCGTGACCCTTTCGTTCGAAGCCTAGTTGCTTCACATTTCCAGTTAAGTTTATTTCAAAAATAAATGAAACGAGCAGCATGCTATCTTTCTCTCAAAAAAATATATATATATATATATATAAAATATATATATATAAATATATATATATTATATATATAGTCATTTTGAATTATATTCAAGTTAAATTTTTATTAGAAATAAGAAAAAATAAAAATATTTATTTTGTTCCTAGCTTGATAACAAATAAGAAAAGTTGATGACAAGAATATATTTAAAAAGATAAAACATTAAAGTATTTTTTTTTTTTGACTCTAACTTAAGAGAAAATAAAAATAAAAATATTTTTTTGTTCCTAACTTAAGAACAAATAAGAAAAATGAACGACGATAAAAAAATATATATATTTTGAAATGATAAAATAGTTATTTTATAGAAAAAAGGTTGTTCCTAACAAGTTTACTAATAAAATTTAATTCTAAAAATATTTTTGAAAGAATTTAAGATGTTAAAAAATATTTTTAATATTAATTTTTTAAAATAAATAAAAATGTGGAGGGACCCTTTTTTTTCTCCTTATCTTGTTAATTTTTTATATTTTTTACCAAAAACATTAAAAGAGTTGGTAAATTTTATAGTCCTTGAATTATGAATGTTGAGATTCCAACCCTTTCGGGTTGAAGTGGCCTTTCCCTCCTTTTTTTTTTTTTTTTTTTTTTTTTTTTTTTTTTTAACAATGCTGCACATTAAAAAAAAAAATAAAAAAAAAATAAAAAAATTGAACATTATATTTTTTATTTATCTAATTGGAGTGTGCCCACAAGTCACTTCACAAATGGGTGAAGCGACTCCCTACTCATTCACGATATACATTATAGTAAATACTACGCTTCAAAAAATCATTATATGAACTATTTATTATATTAAATTAATTTATTAAATAATAAATTTATTATTATTTTAAATTATTGGACGCTTTTAAAGTCAGGTTTTTAATAAATTCTAATATTTTAAAATATTAAAAAATATTTTATCGACACTGGACATAAATGTCATTATATACGTGATGATTTTTTATTTGTGATATTTTAATCGACGTTTTCAAATGCGACACTAAACTATATTGAGATACTTTTAGCCACCATTAAGTATAAAAAAAAAAAATATCCTTAAATATTAATTTTTTTATAGTGATTCTCATCTATTGGATGGGTGGGATGTGAAATGTAAATACCAAAAAATATATACAAATATCATTTTCATTTTTTTGAAACTTTTTTTTGGTATATTCTAAATGGGATGCATTTTTTGCATTACATTCGACCTATTTAGAATGAAATAAATTTTGCTAGCCACTTCGAAAAGATTAGTGCAGAAGATTGAAGAAGACCTCATATTTAGATAGATAGGGTGTACATATCATATATCCTATTTTGGAGTGTATGAGTAGGGTTGTTTATTTATTGGAATATGCTATTTTTAGTAAATTGCATTATTAGTCAGATTTTTTTTTAGTAAATTATATTATTAGTCCTAATCTTTGCTGGATTTTTATTTTGGTTCTCAATCTTTAATTTTTGCAATAGATTTCTGATATTTTTTTATTTTTAAAATTTGGTTCCAATTCTTCTTGTTAAATTATATAAAATAGTTTGATCAGATTCGAATTCAAGACTTCTTATTTTATAAAATGCTAAACTATATAAAAAAAAATTAAATAATCTAAAAATTATATTTTTATATTTTCAGCACTTCTTTCTTGTGAACACATTGTGTCAAGCCCAATCTCGCCATCTTAATGTCGCACTCCACACTTATAAAAATTTAGATGATTCAAAATAAATATAACGATTAAGAATGTAATTACCAAAAATATATTTAAGAACCAAAGTGGTAATTAAAATAGATAAAGATTAGATCCAAATATCCAATGGTGCAATTAATTCTTGGTTTAAAAAAAAAAAATACTTCAATTACATTCCAAATAAATTATATAATTTATATTTTATTTATTTTAAAATTTAATAATTATTATTAATTATTTAAAAAATAATAATTTTAGATAAATAATATATATATATATATATATATATATATATATATATATATATATATATATATATATATATATATATTATTTAGAGCGTATGAAATTTTTGAATAGTATTATTTGTTTAAAAATTGAAAAAGTAGTGTGTCATATATATACTCGAGTATCGTACGAACCGACCCCGACTCATAATATAGTCATATGTGTACGTGATTGTTGTAATCCTACGAGCAATAGTTAAAAAAATTAAAAAATATTAAAAAATATTAAAAAAATAAAAAACTGTGCTGTACGAAAATAATAAAAAAAAAACTTTGTCATGATGCTGACGTGTCTAAATTAGCCAATTGTGACACGTTTTCTGGCCACTTATTAAAGTTGACCGGTCAAAGAACCGTTAGTTTTTTTTAAAAAAATAATATTTATATATTCGATATATATTCGATATATATATATATATATATATATATATATATATATATATATATATATATTTTATTTATTTTAAAATAAAATAAATTTTATTTGTTACATCAATATACCTAATACAAAAAAATTTATTTTTAGATAAAAATAATATATACTATACATTCAAAAATAAAAGAATAGAACTTAATTATATATTTTCAAAAGCACAAATTTAATTATACTTATAAATTTTTTATCATTAAATTTGTATTGAGATTTGTGCTATTATATATATATATTTTTTCTCTTTTTAATTGACTTTTACAATAACATAAATTTCAATACGAATTGAATGATAACAAATTCACAAGTATAATTAGACTTGTACTTTTTAAAATATATAAGCCCTACTTCAAAATGAAATGTATAAGTATAGCAAGCATTGCTAGCTTTCAAAAGAGTAATACTATCCATACATTCGAAATCGGGTGTACTATGTGTTGTGAATTTAAAAGATTTAAATATAATATAAAAGATTTAATTTAAAATTTAATTTAATATATTTATTATGAGAAAAATATTTACGGATTCCCTCTTTCTCTCCTCTATCTGGAAAAAGAGGTAACGTAATATATCAGATGAGATCAAAAAAGATCTTGAGAATCCTAACCAACAGATTATTTTATTTTTATTTTGTTCTATCTTGAGTTGAGATTTTGAAAGCCGGATTGCGTTCAATCAAGCACTCCTTTGAGACCGTGCAATCAAGGAGATCGGGATAATCCGAGGTGTTGTATCGCTAAAAAAACTACGCCAGAGACTCGCACGCGGAGGGGCTAAAGTTACTCTAGGACAGTGCATTGCACGCCTCACCAGGCTATTTCTCGAAACCTTTTCCTTTTGATTTATATTTATTCATATTTATCTGTTTCTTTTAATATTTATCTTTTAATAGATTTAATCAAATATTGAGAAATAAAATCAAATTCTAGTTTTTATCCCAACAATCTAGAGTAACTTTATCTAGAATTTGATAAACTGTTTCTCTTAATATTTGATCTAAAAATTATCAGGCAAAGTATTTTATCTTCATTTCTAAATTTATAGTTATCCAAAAGAAAAGAAAAAAAAAAAAGGGAATTTCTCTGTTAAATCTAATTAAAACAGAGTAATTAGATTTTGTTAATATTAGAGATAATTTCATATTTGTTATTATCTATTGGGAAAAAAAAAAAATCCGATCAATATTATTTTATTTTTGCCTATTGCTTGCTTTTATTATTAGAATTAATTTTTTAGTTTGGTGTTTTATCATATTGAACTGCTTTAAATTTATAATTTTATTTTTACAGTCAATATTTATTTGCTCTACTTATTCATTACAGTATATTTAAACAATGTTGAGAACTGTAATAGATGACGCCATATCGGCTAAACCAAAACCATTCGACGGAACAAATTTTCGTTGGTGGCGGAATCAAATACAATTTTGGCTCACCACTTTGGGATTAATTTCAGCCATTTCTGATCCGATCGAGGCGACCTCGAATCCAGGTCATTCTGAGGCACCTCCGGTAGTAAACCAACGTAGAGGTCAAAGAAGTGCACCTGTACTCTCTCCCACTGCGGAGGCCGCACCATCCACCCCCACCCTCACTCTTGACACAATTAATTACCATTGTTTGAATAGAATTTTATGTGCTTTAAATGAAAAATTATATGATATATATTGTCATATTACTTCAGCTAAAGAGTTATGGAAGACCTTAGAAGCTAAATATGGTCAATCAGATCCTGGACAAAAAAGGTTTAAAGCTTCTGATTTATAAATATAAAATGGTAGAAAATAAATCCATAATTGATCAATTAAGTGAATTTGAATTAATAGTGGAACAACTAAGATCGAGTGGTGTGACCTTAGATGAAAATTATGTTGTAGCTAGTCTAATTGATAAATAACCACCTTCATGGTCAACTCATGTCCATAACCTAAATCATATTCAAGGTGAATTAACTTTAAATTATGTCCTAATTCTATTAGAATTGAAGAGATAAATCGAACAAAAGATAAGAAAGAAGAAAAACAACCTGTGATAAATAATTTGGAAGAAAATCTTAAATCAAGTAAAAGTCACAATAGAAATAATTTCAATAAAAAGAAATTATTTAATAAAAGGCGATTTAAAAACCATAATACTAATAATTTTAGGAATAATAATAACTATAACTATAATCATAATAAAAATAATAACTATAATAATAATAAAAGAACTCGGGCTGAGGGAAAACGTGGGGGTCGGTGCTGCTACGTGTGTGGCAGGACGAACCACTTTGCCAAGGACTGTTTTTACAAGAAAACTTCTCCCACAGCATCGAAACAGATAACATCTTTTACTGGGCAGCCTCAAGTCCACATGCTGACGGCTGGACCTAGTACCACTGAGATGGCATCCAGGTCTGTTTCTTATTTTTCAGAAATAAATATGACTTTAGATGCTAATGATTGGTGGATTGACACCGGGGCTAATGTGCATGTGTGTGCTAATCGCTCTTGGTTTTCGACCTATCAGGTCTCAAGTGGAGGAACTGTGACTTTGGCTACATACGCTGTAGCAAATGTGTTGGGAATTGGTCGAGTTGATTTAAAGTTGACTTCTGGCAAGTCCTTAACCCTTCACGATGTTTATCATGTGCCGGAGATAAGGAGAAATCTAATTAGTGGACCCCTACTTGTTCAGAGAGGTTTTAAGCTAGTTTTTGAAAGTAATAAAGTTGTAATTAGTCGAGGAATAAATTTTGTAGGGAAAGGATTTTTATGTAATGGTTTATTTAAATTGAATGTAATTTCTTTGCATGTGAATATAAATTCTCAAGCTTTAAATGTCGAGTGCTCTTCTCAAATTTGGCATGCTAGACTTGGACATATAAATTTTAAATCATTAAAAAATATGATAAAATTAAATTTAATTCCAAAAGTCGAAATAAATCAAGATAAATGTCAAATATGTATACAAGCTAAACTCCCTCGTCAACCCTTCAAAAGTGTAGATAGAGACTCTGAATTACTTGAATTAATTCATAGCGATGTATGTGATACAAGTCGAGCATCTCGAGGAGGAAATAAATATTTTGTAACATTTATAGATGACTTTTCTAAATATTGTTATGTATATTTAATGAAATCGAAGACTGAATTATTAGATAAATTTAAAATATATAAAGCTGAAGCTGAAAATCTGGAGTTGATTATTTTGACGTTTATGCTCCAGTTGCTAGAACTACAACTATTAGAACTTTGTTAGCTCTAGCATCGATTCATAAATTAATTATACATCAAATGGATGTTAAAACTGCATTTTTCAATGGAGAATTAGAAGAAGAAATTTATATGGTGCAACCAAAAGGATTTATAATATCAGGTCAAGAAAATAAAGTATGTACGTTAAGTCGATCTTTATATGGGCTCAAACAAGCTCCTAAACAATGGCATGAAAATTTTGATAATTTAATTATTTCAAACGGATTTGAAACTAATATGTCCGATGAATGTGTTTATAGCAAAAGAATAGAGGATCAAGTTGTAATTATGTGCTTGTATATAGATGATATATTAATATTTGGAACTAACAAGGATGTGATCCAATATGTTAAAAATTTATTAACTCAAAACTTTGATATGAAAGATTTAGGCGAAGCCAAAGTAATCCTAAATACAAAAATTATCAGAAAGGATGATATGATAATTTTATCACAAGAGCATTATGCTGAGCAATTGTTAAAGAAGTTTGGGTACTTTAATTTGAAATCTGTCAGTACTCCTTATAATTCTTCAACACATCTAAAGAAAAATACAGGTGATCCTGTGTGTATTGAGAAATATGCACAAATCATAGGATCATTGGGTTTCTTAGTCAATTTTACTAGACCTGATTTGGCTTATGCTGTAAATAGGCTAAGTAGATATTTGTGTAACCCAAGTAAAGAGCATTGGATGGCACTTGAAAGAGTACTTGCTTATATCAAAGGCACTCTTTCATATGCATTACATTTTAATGGTTACCCTTCAGTCTTAGAAGGTTACAGTGATGCAAATTGGATTAGCGACACCCTAGATGTCAAGTCCACAACAGGATATGTTCTTATTTTAGGTGGTGCAGCAATCTCATGGAAATCAACTAAGCAAACACTAATAGCTAGAAGTACTATGGAATCTGAAATGATAGCACTTGACCTTACTGTTTGTGAGGCAAAATGGCTGAGAGAATTCCTACATTATATTCCTCTTGGTGAACATCCAATTCCACCAATATCAATACATTGTGATTGTAGAGCAGTGATTGATAAATGTGCTCAGAAAAATTCAGAAGTAAAGATGAGCAGACATATGAAAATGAGACATAAATATATTAGAGGATTAATTAAAGAAAACATGATATCACTATCATTTGTGAGATCCATAATGAATATTGCTGATCACCTGACTAAAGGTTTAGCTAGGACAGTGGTCCTAGAGTCGTCGAGGGGGATGGGGTTAAGCCCACAATAGAAGTCATCGGCGGTGGGAACCCAACCTAAATGGTTCAATGGGTAGAAACAAACCGAATGTATGACTAAGGTGAGGAGCACCCTTTTTTTTTCCTGTCCCTATGGCGATGGTGCTAAAATTATAAAAGGTAAGAGATGAAGGAAGAGCTAAGCTCTGAATGGTTCCGAGACCCATGAGGCAGGGTGTTATCTTACCTACACCCTTATTAGGACCTACTAAGTGTGTGGAGTCGTGAGGCCGCGACTATGGAATTTGGGCTGATTCCTAAAACATACATGATTCGATGCCTGCGTATGGCCATCAAAAGCGCACATCCGCTATGAACAAAACCGGCTATGCTGTGTGTGTGACTTGTAAAAATCCGTTTCATCGGGCCGATTCAAGGACTAGTCCATCGAGTCCCCGCGGATGTATACAATCAACACTAAACTGAGGTTCAAACCGAAAGGTACCTTTAGCCAAATGCACAGTATAAAGATCTCAACTAATTTTTGATGTTTCTTTTGTCTTTTGATCTTTATTAATGTTTTGATTGTTTATAAATTATTTTTATTTTGCTTTAAATTTTAAATTAAGTGGGGGAATGTTGTGAATTTAAAAGATTTAAATATAATATAAAAGATTTAATTTAAAATTTAATTTAATATATTTATTATGAGAAAAATATTTACGGATTCCCTCTTTCTCTCCTCTATCTGGAAAAAGAGGTAACGTACTCCGCTTTCTCACGCGACGTGGGATCGTGTATTCCGTTTGAGGGGAACGGATTTCAACGGTCATTTTGGACCGTCTATTTACTATAAAAGGAAAATAAAGAATATGCTCGCTAGAGGTGTTGTATCGCTAGAGAAACTACGCCAGAGACTCGCACGCGGAGGGGCTAAAGTTACTCTAGGACAGTGCATTGCACGCCTCACCAGGCTATTTCTCGAAACCTTTTCTTTTTGATTTATATTTATTCATATTTATCTGTTTCTTTTAATATTTATCTTTTAATAGATTTAATCAAATATTGAGAAATAAAATCAAATTCTAGTTTTTATCCCAACACTATGTACACCCTATCCATCCTAAAGTGGGGATCTTTTTACTGATCATTTCGAAATGATCAACAAAATTTATCTCATCTCAGAATACAAGTAACATTTTTCTTTTAAAAAAAGTAAATTACACGGCTAGTCCCTGAACTTAAACGCTAGTTTCTCTTGGTCCTAATTAAACTTTTGATTTCCAAGTTTAAGAACCTAAACTCTTACATAAAATTTTATTTTAGTACCTGAGATTTGAATAGTGTCTCATTAAAGTTCCCACCTTGGAACAAAAATTATTACTTGAACCGAGTTTGCTTTATGATCGGACACTAGAAATTCTGCTGATTCTCTATCTATCCATTTGAGTGATACTTTTGATTTAACGGTCTAAATTTTAAATATAAAAATAATTGATTCATGATGAATATTAAAATTGAAATAAATGATAAGATAAACGATCAACAAACGTGCAGTACATGAGTGAACGGATACACCGAATGTTGCCAATAGTTTATCCTACTTGGTGAATATATAAAATTACTTAATTATTTTTTTTTTTTTTTTTTTTTTAGAATAAGGTAGCATGCTACCGCTTCATTCAATGAACAATGAACTTAGCAACAAAGGGAGACAACTAGGTCTCGACCAAACAGGAAAAAGAAGAGAGCAAAAAGAGCAAACGGTGCACGACACCAATGCTCAAAGAAACAAAAACAAAAGCCACGGAAACCTAGCAAGACTAGAGGGAACAACAGGCTCCCCAACTCCCGTATCTCGTACGTGAGCTGTCCCGGCGGGTGTTTTTTATCTTCGAAAATGCGCTGGTTTCTTTCCAGCCAAAGGACCCACCAGGCGATAAGCAGAACCGAAAGATCCGAACTCCCAGTAGGGCACCTTTTTTGCGCTAACGCCTCCCAGAGCTCCACCGGTGCTAACCGTGAACTCGCCAACGTTTTGTTAGTAAGGACTTCTGCCAGGATGTCCGTAGCGAATCGGCACCTCGCAAACAGGTGTTCCACGGTTTCGATCTCCTGTAGACAGTACCTGCAGCTCCCGTCCCCACTCCACCCCCTCTTGACAAGGATCTCTGCCGTTAGGATTCTGTTCCTGAGTAGTAGCCATCCAAAGATCCTGACCTTGAGCGGCACCTTGATATTCCACAGTTTGGTGAACCGCCTGTCTGGCACCCCCCTATCTTCCAGAAAGTTATACAGCGACTTAAGGTCCTGATTGTGAGATAAGAAAAAAATAATTTATTTTATTTCACAATTCTTGTCAAATAAAAAAAAAAATTAAATATAAAAATTTAAAATAATTCTGGTTTAACGGATTATTTTAGAATAATTCGTTAAGCTTTATTTCTCTCCTCTCGGAATAGGGCTTATCCCCGAGGGACTATGTAAATATTTTTTTCATTGATTTATATTATGCGGTTACGTAAATATTTTTTTCATTGATTTAGTTTTGGTTCTAATCTGCTGCTATGTGAATTTTAATTTTTTATGTTTACAGCTTAACTTTTAATCTATAGCTTACTGACTGTACCATCGAAATTAAAAGTTTAACTACCGAAATAAAATCTAGCCGAACGTTTGGTGATTAGTGAGCCAATTTATTCCGGTAAACAAAGATCAAGAAAATGCTAAGTGTACATCTCGATTAATATATATAGGCTTTATATTTTACACCCAAAAATTAAAAAATTTATCAAACCCTTTTGGATTTAAAGTTAAAAAAATTGACAAAATAAGTATGCTAGGTTAAGTTGTATATCTTACACCATATTATATAATATATATATAGATAACATTAATGCTCAAATTCAAAGAGTATTGTCCATATATATATTCCTGTCCATATATTTCAAATGGAGCTTATGATGCACGCTTCAATTTAAAAATAAATTTTTTTTTATTAATTATTTTAAAATAGATAGTAAAATTTATTTTATTCTAAAATAAATCGAATGTAAAATATATATTTCATTTAGAGTGTACAAAAAATATTTTTCAATTCAATAACAAAAAAAAAAATACTTTTGATACATCCAAAAAAAAAAGGTGCATGAAATAAATTTTAATAATCACTTCGAAGTAACAAGTAAATAAATTTTCATTATAGGATGCGTGTGGTGTACATCTTACTTTCAAAAATGAGTTTATCCATAACATAACAGAATAACAAAACTATAGAGACCCCCTCAACTATAGAGTATTTTGAAATAGCCCTCAGCTTTTTTTTTTTCTTTTTTTTTTTTTTCTTTTGATTGATATCTCCGTTAACTTCTATTAAAGTTCTAGAGTTAAGTAGTTTTAGTCTATATATATATATATATATATATATATATATATATATATATATATATATATATATATATGAAATTTTATCAAAATTATTAATAATTTTATTAAATTTAAGAACTTTAATTACCTTTTAGTAAATAAAATTAGAAGTTGAGCATTATTAATAAAACAAAGAGTTGAAGAGGCTTATTTAAAATAGCTTATAGTTGAGAGGGTCTTTTACATGTTTGCATATAAAAAAGTAAAATAATTAATGTGATAAATAATGAAATAATAACTCTATAAAATATATATCTTATTTTAAAATATCAATAATAAATTTTATATACAAAAAATTATTTATATTTTTTTTTGAATATACATCTTGAAGGGGGACCGGCCGTGGGGTTACCGAGCACACCTCAACCCACACAGCACACGAGCGCAGCGAAAACAGAATTTTTCGTAGATGAAAATAGGCGAAAACGATTGTAGAAAACAAGTACGAAAATAACTAAAGAAATAAAATAAATAAGGGAATGCAAGGACACGAGAATTACGTGGTTCGGCCAACAATATGTCAACCTACGTCCACGGCCAAGACCACCTCAATGTGTTATTCGATTAATCCACGGCACAAAAGTACAAGGAGTAAAATTGGATTACAAGAAACTCTCTCACGGAGGTTCTCCACGTTTTTCCTCTCAATTAGGATTTTTCAATGAAGCCCTAAAAAATAAAAGATGAATCGCAAGAGTTAATATAACTCTAAAAACCTAATTCTAATAGAAAACGATATCCACCGTCCATCCGAGATTTTAAATCACTTCTAGTCGTCGTCCATATTCTCTTAAGAATTATCTTTAAGATATTCCTAAATCATCCCTAATCTTTAGGAACAAGATTGGATCAAATCCATATGGACTCGAAACATGATTTTACATAATCCAACAATTCTCCCACTTAAAAACATGTGCCGAATTTCACAAAATTGAAGATCTTGCCAAAATTCCCACTCTCCTCATGTAGCTCCAAGACCGAGAGAAGTCATACTCCAATTGAACTTCTCTCGAGTCACCGGTTTCGTTAAAATATCCGCTGGATTCGCATCTGTGTGAATTTTCAACAATGAGATAAAACCCTCATCCACCACATCTCTCACGAAGTGATAACGAATATCAATGTGTTTCGTCCGAGAGTGAAACGCCGGATTCTTCGCCAAGTGTATTGCACTTTGACTATCACAATTCACTCCCACCACATCTTGCTTCACTTTTAATTCTCCTAAAAGTCTTTTTAGCCAGATAGCTTCCTTACAAGCATGTGTCATTGCTATGTACTCCGCCTCCGTCGTCGACAAAGCGACTACCGACTGAAGCTTCGACTCCCAGCTAATAGCACCACCGCCCATGGAGAAAACATAACCCGTGGTAGACTTTCTTCTGTCTTTATCTCCTGCGAAATCTGCATCCACATATCCGACGCACTCCAAACCCGCAGAACCATAACAGAGTGAGAAATCCGCAGTACCTCTCAAATATCTGAGAATCCACTTCACTGCATTCCAATGTTCACAACCTGGATTCGCCATATACCGACTCACTGCTCCCACTGCTTGAGCAATGTCGGGTCTCGTGCACACCATGGCAAACATAAGGCTCCCTACTGCCGATGAATATGGTACCCGAGCCATGTCGGCCTTTTCTGCTTCCGTACCCGGTGATTGCTCGGCCGACAATTTTAAATGAATAGGAAACGGGGTAGAAACTGGCTTTGCGTTCTGCAAGTTGAAGCGCCGCAGAACCTTCTCCACATAACTCTTCTGTGAAAGCCAAACTTTCCTATTCTTTCTCTCCCGTAGTACCTTCATCCCGAGTATTTGATTCACAGTTCCTAAGTCCTTCATATCGAACTCACCGGCTAACTGAGTCTTCAAGATAGATATCTTGCCCTTGTTATTTCCGGCGACCACCATGTCGTCGACATATAATAACAAAATACAGAAGCTCCCGTCATTATAATCGCAGAAATATGCACAATGATCCGCTTCAAGCCTATCAAAACCCAAACTTATAATGAAGGAATCAAATCGCTTGTACCAACACCTTGGCGCCTGTTTCAAGCCGTACAACGATTTGTTCAACCGACAAACCAAATACTCCTTGCCTTTTTCGACAAAGCCTTCCGGTTGCGACATATATATCTCCTCCTCCAGGTCACCATGCAAGAATGCTGTTTTTACATCCATCTGCTCGAGCTCCAAATCCATGACCGCTGCGATCGCCAAAACAACCCGAATAGTGGTAAGACGAACCACCGGTGAGAAGATCTCATCGAAATCGATTCCCGGCTTCTGAGCATATCCCTTCACCACCAATCTTGCCTTGAACCTCTCCACATTCCCATCTGTATCCTTTTTCACCTTAAACACCCACCGACATCCAATCGCGTTCCTTCCCTTCGGCAAATCAACAAGTTCCCAAGTCTTGTTCTTCCGAATTGACTCCATCTCCTCCTCCATCGCGCATTGCCACTTCCCAGCGTCAGTCGACTCACAAGCCTCCTTATACGAAGTCGGCTCATCTTCTTCCGCTAAAGCAACATATGCACTAACATGGTTTGCAGAAGGAATAAATGAAGTAATATAGTCATTATACCTCGCAGGAGGTCTAATAACTCTACTAGGACGCCCGGAATCCGCTGGCGACTCTACCGGTGAATTTGTATCTTCGGATGATTGCGGAGATTCCAAGTCAGGTTCATCATCAACCACTTCATCATCCTGTTGTGCTTGCTCAACTTGCACCTCATCGCGCGCTTCAAAGAGCTCAATTGGAATCATAGCATCATCATCTTGCTTTTCCTTGGTGCCTTGAAAGGACCCTTCATTGAAGATAACGTCACGACTTATGACTATTTTGTGGTTAGTAGGGTCCCACAATCGATACCCCTTAACACCTTTCGCATAGCCAAGAAATATACACCTCCGAGAGTTCTTATCCAATTTTGACCTTTTCTCCTTTGGTATCCACGCATAAGCATCACATCCAAAGACACGAAGATAGGAGTAATCAACGGACTTGCCGCTCCAGACTTCTTCAGGAATTTCCAAACCAAGTGATTTTGTCGGCGCTCGATTAATCAAATAACAAGCCGTGCTCACGGCTTCCGCCCAAAATCTCTTGTCGAGTTTTGAAGTACTCAACATGCTACGGGCCCTCTCCATGAGTGTTCTATTTAACCTCTCCGCTACACCGTTTTGTTGCGGTGTACCGGGTACCGTGAGATGCCGCTTAATTCCATGCTCAATACAAAACTCATCAAATTCTCTTGAACAATACTCCCCTCCGTTATCAGAACGTAGGCACTTAATTTTTAAATCCTTTTCATTCTCTACAAGAGTTTTGAACTTCTTAAAAGTCTCAAACACATCGGACTTTCGCTTTAGAATATACACCCAAGCCTTCCGAGAGTAATCATCAATAAATGAAACAAAGTAAGAACATCCGCCCAACGAAGTATCGGGCGACTCCCAAGTATCCGAATGAATCAACTCGAGATGCTTCTTACTTCTTTGATGTGATAGAGAAAAAGACAACCTTCGTTGCTTCCCGTAGATGCAATCTTCACAAAAATCTAATGGCGCGGACTTGTAACCTGAAAGAAGTTCACGGTTGGATAATACCTGCAATCCGCGCTCACTCATGTGTCCTAAACGGCGATGCCACACCGTTGAAGACTCCACCTTTGCGCTTGCAACAACCGCTTCTCCCACTTGAGTCTCGCCCACTAATCTATAAAGGCCACCTACTTGCTCTCCTTTCATCAACACCAAACAACCTTGACATACCTTCAAGTGATCTTTCTCGCCGATGAATTTAAACCCTTGTTTGCAAAATTTTCCAAGTGATAGAAGACTTTTTCGAAGTGCAGGAACATGTCGAACATTAGAAACCGTCCGAATAACACCATCAAACATCTTGATCCGAACGTCTCCCACTCCAACCACCGGACATGCCGTGTTGTCACCCAAATAGATAACTCCACAATCCCGTGACTTATAAGAATGAAACCACTCCCTATAGGGAGTCATGTGGAATGACGCCCCCGAATCCAAGATCCAATGATAAATAAGCTCGGATCTATCCAATGCGACTAACGCATCTCCGTCTTCTGAACTAGCCGACTTAGCATCCGCTTCGGCTATATTACCTTGAAAATTATTTGAATTGGATTTACCATCAACTCCTTTAACCCGACAATCTTTCTTAACGTGCCCCAACTTTCCACAATTCCAGCACTTTACTTTCTTTTTGCCCTTGGATTTTGATCTCGACTTTCCTCGATCACCATACTCCCTCTCGAAAGGTCTTCCCCGTGCTATCATAGCCTCCCCCGAAGAACTTCCTTGGCTAGACTTCCGCCTCATCTCCTTGGTAAGTAATGATGTAACAACCAACTCCATCTTAAGGGTTTCAACATGGCTCAAGTTCATAATCAAATAATCCCAAGTTTCCGGCATCGAGCAAAGTAAAATACTTGCCTTTTCTTCTTCATCAATTCTCACGTCTAGGGCAGCGAGTTTGCTCACGATAGAGTTGAATGTACTTAGATGTTCTTGTACCGGTGCCCCATCATTCATCTTTAGATTGTACAATTGTCGCCTTAAGAAAATTTTGTTCACCAATGACTTTCCTTCATAGAGATTTTTTAATTTATCTCAAATCTCTTTTGCGGTAGTCTCGGTCTCCACATTGAATAACACCGAATCATCCAGTGCCAAATATAGGTTTGCCAAAGCCATCTTGTCCTTCTCTTGAAATTATTTATCCGTCATCCCTTTCGGCTTATTTTCTATTCCTTACAGGGCAATCTCACAAGCATCTTTAATCAAAACTGCTTGCATCTTCAGTTTCCACAATGCAAAGTTCGCTCCATCAAATCGAGAAATCTCATACTTTGTTGCTGAAACTTTTCCCGCCATCGTTTCACCGTCAACGAACTACGAATAACCAAACGCTTCGATACCAATTGAAGGGGGACCGGCCGTGGGGTTACCGAGCACACCTCAACCCACACAGCACACGAGCGCAGCGGAAACAGAATTTTTCGTAGATGAAAATAGGCGAAAACGATTGTAGAAAACAAGTACGAGAATAACAAAGAAATAAAACAAATAAGGGAATGCAAGGACACGAGAATTACGTGGTTCGGCCAACAATGTGTCAACCTACGTCCACGGGCAAGACCACCTCAATGTATTATTCGATTAATCCACGGCACAAAAGTATAAGGAGTAAAATTGGATTACAAGAAACTCTCTCGTGGAGGTTCTCCACGTTTTTCCTCTCAATTAGGATTTTTCAATGAAGCCCTAAAAAATAAAAGATGAATCGCAAGAGTTAATATAACTCTAAAAACCTAATTCTAATAGGAAACGATCTCCACCGTCCATCCGAGATTTTAAATCACTTCTAGTCGTCGTCCATATTCTCTTAAGAATTATTTTTAAGATATTCCTAAATCATCCCTAATCTTTAGGAACAAGATTGGATCAAATCCATATGGACTCGAAACTTGATTTTACATAATCCAACACATCTTTCGCTCTATTATTAATTCATTCAATAAATAAAATAATTTTAATAGTCACATTATATCTTTCACATCAAATTAGTATATTTAGTCCTTTTAAATAATGACTAGTGAGGAACTCTTCCATGAATAGGACATATCATACTACTTTTTGGGTGTGTGTCTAAGCATTGCTTCATTAAAAAATAAAAACCTACAAAGCAATTGTTTAAATTTCATAGTTACTTTTACCTTTAATTACCAATGCTAGTTAAACACAAAGTTAATTACCCATGGAACTCTCTAGCACAAGGGTGAATAATGTGGCTATATAAAGAAGCCCAAAGAGTGGAGAAGAGCAACCCACCAAGGCAACAAAACTTATGAGAATGTTGGGAGAGAAAGGATGGGAAAAGGGGGAGGCCATGCCCCCTTTACTTCTCACTCTCTGGCTAGTGTTTCTCTCTCTAAGTTTACCTCTTAAGGTGCAAGGAAACTACCTCTACTCTTATCCCCCTACACTATTATTAGTACCACCAAAGGAGCACCACCACCATCATCACCATTACCTCTATAAGTCACCACCACCACCACCACCACCACCACATTACCATCATAAAGCACCATATCAACCCCCTTATTACTACTACAAGCCACCACCTCCACCACTACCACTACAAGTCACCACCTCCACCTCCTAGTTACAAGTATAAATCACCACCACCTCCTCTTTACCACCATAAGTCACCACCACCTCCTCAACTTCCACCCTACCATTACAAGTCACCACCACCACCACCTCCTCCTCTTTATAAGTATAAATCACCACCACCTCCTCAACATCAACTTCCACCCTATCATTACAAGTCACCACCTCCACCACCTCCTCTTTATAAGTATAAATGGCCACCACCACCTCCTCACCATCAACTTCCCCCCTACCATTACAAGTCACCACCTCCACCACCTCCTGCTTACAAATACAAATCACCACCACCACCACCACCTCTTTACCACTACAAGTCACCACCCCCACCACCTCCTCTATACCACCACAAGTCACCACCACCACCTCACCACCATCATCATCATCACCCCTACCGTTACAAGTCACCACCACCACCTCATCCTTACTACTACAGCTCGCCACCTCCACCTATTTACAAGTATAAGTCACCACCTCCACCTCATCATTATCACCACCATAAGTCACCACCTCCTCACCACTACAAATACAAATCCCCACCACCTCCACATGTTTACCACCACCCTTCACCTCCTCCCCCTCCTTATTACAACTAAGCATGTTGCTTGAAGAGTGCCAAAGAGAAATGTTGGTAAGCCTCTTACTAACTAAATTAATATTGCTGATACAGAAATAACAAAAAAATTATTTGCTTAAAAATGTATGGAGAGCCTATTTGATTTGGCATCCTCAACTTTATTTAAAAAAATAAAAAATAATTTAGTCAAATAAATCATGAATTTTATCGAATTTACTCAAAATTTTATTCTATTTAATAATGTTAGTTTTTTAGTCAATAATAACTATAATAATTAACTATTAATAAAATAATATAACTTAACTAATTATTAAGTAGAATTTTTTTAAAAAAAAAAGAAAGAAAAGTTCATAAGGTGCTAATGAAAAAAAAAAAAAAAAAAACTGACGTAGAGGTGAGAAGCCTATATTTCAAAATGCTCCATTATATATAGTTGAGTCTCCATATATTATTACAACTCGATCGAGACAAACAATGCTTTATCTCATTAACAGCTTTTTACTTCAATGTGCAGGAAAAGGACTAAGGAATTTGTAAGATGGTAGTAATGAAAAAAGTAGAATAAAAGAAGGTGTATATGATGCTTCTTCAGCAAACTGGAGAGGGGAAATATATATCAAATGTAGCATCTCTGTTACTTTTATTGCAGGTAATATGGAAATTAAGCACTAGAAGCTGCTTTATGTGAGAAGTGGAGGGAAGCTTGGAAAGCAAAGCAACAACAATATATTTTCTCATCTAAAGTAAAGATGTGTGCCGAAGGTTTTTGTTTAGTAGTAGCTAGCTATCAAGTGTGTTAAAAGCAGTGCAATGTTTAATCGGTTAAAATGAATGTGTTTTCCATGCTCCAATTTGTGTTAATTAAGTTTTTTCTCTAATTAATTTGAGTATCTTGGATTAATGACTCGAAATATTTAATTGTTGGTATTTCTGAGAAATTATTGGAGAGATAAACCAGCTAATATCCAGAACCATGCATTAAATATCTATGTTTTGTGGGGAAATTTATTGTGGACTTAACAAATAACAAAACGAGTTCTCCGTGAGGTGTAACGTATTTAAGAGCAATACTATTTATATACTTTATGTATAGATATAAGAAAAATATTTTTGATACATTCAAAATGGAATGTATAACGTACATCTCACTCATTTCAGGATGAAATAAATTTTAGTAGTGAGATAAGTGATTAAGTTCTCACCTTAGAATGAATGGAATACACATTATATATCTGATTTCGAGTAATATTACTCTAGATATAAACTTTAAATTCATAATATATTTGTGATGTATATTAATTTACTTATTATTTTAACTAATATTTTAAAAAATATATATATGAATGGAATACACATTATATATCCGATTTCGAGTAATATTACTCTAGATATAAACTTTAAATTCATAATATATTTGTGATGTATATTAATTTACTTATTATTTTAACTAATATTTTAAAAAATATATATCAACTCTTGAATTAAGAATGCATTCCGACAAAAACCATATGAGAGGTGACCTGAATCAAATCCTACAAATAAGATTTTGCTCCTCCTCTTGAGATGTATTGGTATTTGAATTGATTCTCGAATACATCACGTTTTTAAAGTTCAAGTAATTCGGTTGAGAAGGAATCAACTTAACCGAATTCACGATTCATAGAAATCCGAAAACAAATAGACTCGACTGATCAAAAACTTGGCTGAATGAGCCAAATCAATTTTATTGAAAATTAAAAATTTTGAGATACAAATTAATCTACTCCTAAGAAAGCTATAATGAAAGTTGTAAATGTGAAAAAATAAGTTTACTCTAAAAATGTTATAGATTGCAGAAAAAATAAATGTGATCTTATTTTAAAGGTGTAAAATCTCTACTAGAGGTTTCCAAATTATTATTTATAGTAATTTTTTTGTTAGCCTGAGTTATTGGTAGGTTTGCGTAATGGGGAAGTGTCGTGGCCACAGACACGTAAGTTATGCCCCACTCTCTATAGCCACGGCCGCATAGGTTATGTTTCACATTTCGACCGTTCCCACTTAAAGTCTCTTTACCTTTAGATGTTTTTTTTTTTCGGCTTCTGGTGTACCACGTGTCTTCATTTCTTTAGCTCATGCATGGGTCAGTCTATTTATCTTATGGCGCACTAATTTGTGCACCAACAAAACCCCCCACCGTGATAGTCTTTCGAATGAGCGTTCGGATGACTATCAGTGTTTAATCAACGACCGTGCTTAGTTGCTTTTTCTGGTCACTTCACATTTGATGACCTCAAATGTCCGCGTAGCCATCATCATTCGAATTCTATTATCTTTTCTTCAGCCATATTTATTTTAGTCGAACTAAAATTTTTTGTTCATTTTACTCTCATCAGCTTTATCAGATGAATCCTCACATACTTTCTTTTTACCCACATCAACCTCGCTAGTAAACCGAGCTAACTTTTTGTACTGAGGCTTATTCTAGGCCTCGGCTCTCGATTCTTCACTTCTTCAACCAAGAATTTCTCCTTTGGCCTGATCTCTCTTTTCTTGGCTGACCATCTTCTCTGCTTCATGACGACCTCCAAAATAGAAATCTTTTCCTCCAACTCCTTTTGTAGGTTCTTTTTCATCGGCTTCACAATAGTTGAGCAAACCGCTTGAAATTTTAACCAAGGCAGTGTAGTTGAACCACCCATCTCGGTATCATTTTTCATGGGTATTGAGACCAGAATTTTCGTTGCTGGAGGGATTTACACGTGGCGTCTACCATCGGCTAGAGGTATCAGCCGACGGGGTTTGAGTCAGCAGAACAGGACTCACGCCTCGATTGAGACCGGTCTCGATTGTAGAAGAAAATAGCTCACAGCGCAAGCCGTCGGTTAAAAAATATCAGCCGATGCGGGAAGAGGGATCCGCGCCCTAATTTCGGGCCGATCCCAGTCGAGTAAGAATTCGGCACACGACATAGGCTATTGGATGAAAGCATCAACCGATGGGAGCAGCCGATGAAGAGGACCAGTGCCTCGTCTAACTTCGGTTGCTACCAGACATCGAACCGCCCAATCAGATGACGAAACAGGCGGAGTCGGGAACAACCTTCGGGAGATCAAGCCGAATGAGGAAGGATCCACGTCTTGTTTCAGACCAGCTTTAGGTGCGCAATAGTACATCACGAAGCACACGTCATCGGACGAAGACACCAGCTGACGGAAGGACGAATTGGCTGATAAAGGGCTTGCGTCCAGATCCAGACTGATTTCGGTCACATAAAGACACAAGACGCGACGAAGGCTATTGGTTGAAGGTGCCAGCCAATAGGAGAGTCGGCCGATAAGAGAAGCGGGCAACAGAAAGATTATTCGTCTCATTCGGGACCGTCTGTCGGCCAAAGACAGATATCGAACCGCCCTAGTCAAGCGATGGAAGAGGCAAAGTTAGGGTCAATCCTCAGCTGCTCGAAGCTCCCGAAGGAAAGATTTTGAAAAGAATGAAGGCGAGATTCAGGCGCGAATCTCGTAACAGACCCCGAAGCGGCAAGCGGCGTCCAGTATAGGTAAGCACCAAAGATCACGCTTCGGCACGGCAATTAAGGGATGAACCTAGACGGAAAACGGCTATTATCCTTTTAAAGATAATCAATTCAAAAAGAGATGGTTGAGGATTTCTTGGTAATCCCCTTAATTTGCGTCGATTTCTAAATCGGCGGTTATCCACCTTGGTTCGGGATGTGTATAAATACCCGAACCATCGAAGAAAACGGGGCCGACAACCTCATAAGCCCGGTACCTCCCCAGCTTCTTCATTTATCTAGGAGTGGGTTAACTTAACTTTTCATACCTGTATTTACTACTTTCCTAAGAGTAGGCTTAATTGTAATCCTTCTATCTCTACCTTCTTCCTTATATCCCCTTCTCCAAATTAATATAAAGTGTAAACCGGCTCATTCGGTCGTGTCTTTATTTGTGCATTTAGAGTGTAAACCGGCTCATCGGCCGCATCTTTATTTGCTTTTCTTGTGCTTCAAAGTTATAATTGGCTCCTTAGCCGTACATTTATCTCTTTACCCGGTTCGGCTATTCTAAGTCGAAATCGGTGATCCTTTTCTACCTCCGTAAATCTGCTTTGGCTGTCACCGGTCGTGAGAGTTACCAAAGGAGAACCCGGCCGAGCGGATCCCACCCCGGTCCGATTGCTTGATTGTTGGCACGCGGCGCACTTCAACACCTCTGGAGGGTCACCTAGGGGCCGATCGCGCGCAAGCCACATTTTGGCCCCAACAATGGATCAGGGGAACTTCCGATCAGGTCATTTTCTTGTATTTGACCTCATTCCCTTAGCATCTTTCCAGTTCTTTTTCATTTCGACCTGCATTCTCTACTGCCGACGTTTTTGGGTCTTGCTTATGATCGACATATACCACTTGGCCAGTCCCCTTATTGTGAACCATTGATTGGTCGGTACGTTTTTCGGTGTTTTTACCATTGTAAGGTGTTCCCTCAGAATCCCTTGCCTCTCCCATGGTCTCAGCCATAGCCGGATTCCATGCTCGTTTACTAGTCTTCAACTGAAAGTCTCTATCTCCCCTTTAGTCATCCTCTCGAATTCTAGTTTGGGTCTCGGTCATACCGGGTGATACCTCATGGGCTGAAATCCTTGGCTCTACTCCTGTACGCCGAAAGGTCGCTTTGCGTTCTTATCTCGGCTATTTTTATCGCATGCATGATAAAATTCTTTTAGAACCTTTTGAATTGCCAGGTCCTATTCCGAGTCCATCTTTTCATTAAACCTTTTCTTTGAGTATTCCTCCCATTGGTGTTCCGAGTCCATCTCTTCATTGGACCCTTTCTCTAAATATTTCTCCAATTCGTGTTCATCGGAGAGAATGTCCCATTCTTTCAGGAAGGCCAAAAACTCTTTCTACTCATTGGTCGTCTTCTTCTAGGCCATTCCCTGCCTCCAACTAAATGATCAGGTAAGCATCAATCCACAATATCTAGGCCATTCCCTGCTTACCTCTCACTCATATCAGATGTACATTAATTATGCATGCTATCAGTCATAGAGGGGTGACATTCCCACAGGTGTACTTACATTAACCATAACATAAACAGCCATAAAAACCTTATCATTCCCTTATACAGTTACCAATATTAAGTTTACCCACCTGAAGTGCTTAATTCAAGGCAAACCTGAGGTCGGTGAAGAACGTGGCCACCTGCTAACCATATCTGCTGAACCCGTATCCACGGTACACGTCGCGCAAGCCTCGGCTACAAACAACAACACAACACTCTAGTCAAAACCCCACACACATTCTCGCTGTTTTTCCAAAACAGCACAAGGAAGGGAATTTCTCACCTCCAAGCAGTGCTCCAAAAACTCCCACAAATACCCCTGGATACAAAAATATAGTCCAACATTACAAATCATACAACATTCCAAGAGTGTTGTCCAAGTTGAAACTTCAATCCCAAAGAAGCAATATTTTCACCTATAGAAAGGACTTCGAAAATTCCAACAAAAATACTGTCGCGAGCGTGGCGTCGAGCCCTTCGAAACGAGTATCTGCACGCCCCAATCCGAGCCCCGTAGACTGAGTTACAAATTCCACAACACAGGGAGTGCAAAACCTCACAACAACACAACTGTAACACCATGCACAGATAAAGGGAGAAAAATATACCTCCGGGAAAGCCTCAGAAAAATCCTAGAAAAATACGGCGACAATCCTCGCGACGAGTAGATGCAAAAAGTGTACAGGCACGCCTCAATCCGACGCTCGAGCGCGGAGAAATCCACAAAACCACCTGCTGTCCCCGAAATCCTCACAGCAAACAATGGGTCCCAGTAAGCATGGAAAATATCTAAGAAAAACCCGAAACTAGGGGATATTGAAAATACCAATATCGTAGCCCTACCTGTCGCGGATCCAACGGCGGAAGAATCGCTCGAAAAGGTGGTCGGAGTAGGCCGAGGGAGCTCGCGCACTGAAACGCGACGGAAGGAAACTCCGACGAAGGAACGTCGCGACGCGCCAAAGAAATGGAAACCTCGAGAAGTGTGCCACGTAAAATCCCGGAAATCCTCAGGTGGATGCAGCACAGCACGGGGAGCAACTTTGTAGAAGGCGTCGAGGTGAAAGGAGGCTCGAAAACGCAGCAAAAGGGGAGAAGAAGGCGGCTCGGGTCCTTAAATAGGCCAAAAAAACAATTTCGGAAATGACCGGGGTGTCCCCGGTTTCGGGCGCCCGAAACATTCGGGCGCCAACAATGCACCCGAAACCCACCCCTTGCGATGCGTCCGAATCGCTCAGGGGATGCCACGTCATCGCCGCACAGCAACCAGCCAAGCCGGCCACTAAACACGCGCCACGTGGCCCGCCGTGGTGCTGCCGCGTGGCGCGCGCCGGGTCAACGCGCGCCAGCCGCGCCCACGTGCGCGCTGCCAACGCCGCCTGCGACCCCTGCCTGGCACGCGCCCCGAGGCTGGCCACACCCGCTCTGTGGACGCGGTCCACTGCACCGGCCTATCCTAGCCCACCACGTGTCCATACCCATCCAATCGTATAGCGCCACGTGGCACGACGGACCCGTGCACCGCGCGCCTGCCCGCGCTTGCTCCGCCGCCTGCCCGAGCCTGCGCCACCGCCACTGCCGTTGCCCGCCGGCCGTCGGAACAGTGCTAAGTGCCTCGAAAATCGCGCGCGTCATCCGGGCTCCGAAAAATACAAGTAAATAGTCCATTTTCATCGTTTTCGTGCGCTGATTCCAAATCCGATGTCCGATTTGCCAAATTCCAACTCTAGAAATTGCCGAAGGCATCCGGAAAGGTGTTCCTTGGTCCAAACTTCGCACTGAGTCCATTTTTAATATCCACTTCGCGCGAAACTACTTCTAAGCATCCAACGGGGTCCTCCGATCACTCACGTGATCCATTTTAAGCCCGGAGTCCATCACTTATGTCCAAATTGTGCACAAACACCACCGACACACCACGCATGCCCCCCGTAAACTGCCAATCAACCAGTAAACTCATCGTGGGGATCCGGGTCCTCACATGTGTAGTTTAGAAACACTTGGATGAGTTTTCATTGCATAAAAATAAAAAACTGGACAAGTTGGATGTTCAGGATCCGCATCAGATCATTCCAGTCCGGACCCCGAACATAGGTTAGTTCATGCGGTTTTCCATTCCGGACCTCCCCTGTTTCAGTTCGGACCACGAACCTTAAATTCTGCAAAATTGCATGAACAGTCCGGACCTCCCCTGTTTCAGTCCGGATCTCGAACTGCGTTTTTTAAAAAATTGCTGAGAAAAAGACGACAGTCCGGATCAGCCAAATCCAGTCCGGATAGTCGTGCGGGAAAAATTCGGCTAAGTCAGTTTTTGATGCTTATCTCGTTCCAAAGATTTCTAACCTATATATAAACCCTAATTTCATCTTTTAGGGTAACCGGAAATTAATCGAAAAATCGATTAAGTAAAATTATAGAAAAATCCACAAATATAGAGAAGAAAGGAAAACACGATTAAATTCATGTTTCTTCATCTATATTGTTCAATTTGATTCTAGGGTTTCCAAACGCCTATTTTTCGTAGAATCAAATTGAAGAATACTTAGATGGTATTTCCGTGTCTATCTTTGATCTAAGTATTCGGAGGATCATCACCAAACAAAACAACGATCTATCAAGAATCGGCGCGAGGATTCGCGTGGCCTTGTGGATTCGAGGTGTGACCGCTCTCGTGGATTCGGAGCGAGGCAGTACGTTCGTGTGATCGAGGCGTGCCGCATCGGTGAAGACTGTGGATTCGGTTGGACGTCGTGGATTCGACGTTGGACTTCGTGGATTCGAAGTTGGACGCAAATCGTGGATTCGAGGCGCGTTGTGGAGCGAGGGGAGAAGATCAACTAGGAGCGTATGGAAAAGGTTGAGTCGTAGGGTTACGGTAAATCACCTTGTACGTGTTTAATTCTAGTGGATTTCGCAGTGTTGTCGGTCCCGTAGTTTTTTACTCCTGTGACGGAGTTTTTCACGTAAATCTTGCGTATTCTATTTATTTTTCGCATCGGGTTATTTTTACGCAACAATTTAGTATGTTTATTATTTTTATCTATTCACCCTCCCTCTAAGTAGTTTTTCCTCTATTCAGATCCATATACTTCATAATCCACACCCTATTAGCCCTAGCATGAGATACATAAAATAAAAATTTATTAATTATTTATCCATATTTTTAATGTTATTTATTTGTCCCTTCCAATTAGGTCAACACGATACTCAATGAGTTTAGTGGTCAACGTTTGAAAGTGTGATGATAACTATTTTCTAGATGATCTTTTGAAATATTACAAATCAACTGATTATCATTAAAAGATAGTGTACGATATTACCGTTTATACAATTTATTATGAAATACTATATAGCCTTGGTAAAGGAGCTAATAGCCATCATTTTTATCTATTATTGTTCTAAAATTAAAAACAGTTATGAAAGAAAATTAGAAATAAAAATATAAATGCAATCAAGTAGCTAAATGTAGAAACTTATTTAAAGAAGCATCCAACATGACATGAGAAAAATGTACATAGACAAAAAAGATATATCACATGCCTCAACCCAACATATAGATGACCACGATAAATACATAATCCACATATCTAAACACAACATATAAATAATTATGGCAAACTAACTGTAACCAACATGGAGATATATTTTTACGGCCCGGATACGATTCAAATGATTTAATAAATTAATAACAAATTTACCTATTCAAATATAAAATATATGATATTTTAAAAATATTATAAATTTTAAACCAAAGCGCTCCACAATGAGTGAGTATATATATATATATATATATATATATATATATATATATATATATATATATATATATATATATATATGAGCAATGCTATATGTACACTCGGAAAGGGGTGTACATCCTACACTCCACCCATCCAATGGGTGGGGTGCCTTTGGGGCCAGTTGATGTGACCCCTTCTCACACCCTCACCTATTGGATGGGTGAGGGTGTAGGATGTACACTCCGGATAGGGTGTACACATAGCATTTTCTATATATATATATATATATATATATATATATATATATATATATATATATATATATATTATAATTTGTCCCGTCTAATAAATCTCCTCTAGTAAGTGCTCGGAATTACAACCGTCAAATAATTTTTTAATACTAACAAAATTAGTCTATAAAAATATATTTTTATAATATTTTTATATAAATATTCTATCTAATAGTTTATTTATATTTAAAATTAGATTATACGAATATTTTTTTGAGAAATATTATAATAATAAATCGTTATATATCTTAACGACTGTACTGTACATATAGCGACACTAATAATAAATATCGATATTTTTGCTTAGCAGTATTTTTTTTAATTTTAAGAAATATTTAAAAATATCGGTATAATATAATTTTATTGTACTACACAAATTTTAATTTAAATTAAATATAATTATTATTTTATTATTTTAATTAATTTTTTTATTAATATTTTAATTAAAATAAAATTTTACTTTTTTTTAACACTCGCACTGAAATAAAGTCAAGTCTGCCGGCTTATCTTTTGGCGAGGGCAGCACTATAGTGCCGGCTGGAATTAATTTCAGCAAGTGGTGGTGCGTACTGAGTCTACTGACTGACTGCACGGATGCTATAATTGGTCCTTATGGGTGGATAGATGGCTGGCGCCGGCTGGACTGGGCATTGGATATCGTGAAAGTCTGAAACCGCGCGGGCGAACAGAAGACTCGAAGGGTCGATTCGACTAGTCCTGCCGGCCCCAGTGTTCCCAACACAAAGACAAAAGACGAGGGAGGGGAAAGCAATAAGAAACTTTGGACTTTCATAAAGATGTAAATAAATATAAATAACAAATAATATTTTTTTTATTTTATACAAATAGAATTAAATTGAGATAAATAATTTGATTGTTGATATTCGAGATTCCGAGTTCGAAGCTAATTGCTTTACCGTTTTAGCTAAATTTATTTTTTTTAAAAAAAATAAAACGGATAGCATGTTGTTTTTTTCTTAAAAAAGAAAAGAAAAAAAGAATAGGCTGAAATGCTATTTGTTGCTAACTATTTATTTTTTATGATGGAACTTTCAAAATAATGATCAACACCATTAAATATAATTTAGACCATTTAAACTATTTCAAAATTAAGTTTCATATTTTTTTGATTTTTTTTTTGTCCATTAAGTGGATATAAAAATAAACGGCTGAAAATAAATATTTTTTAAAAAATAAGGATAGGAGTCTTTTAATCAAGATCGAGAGTATAAATATTATTTTAAATAGTTTAAATAATTTTCTAACTAAATATCAATTAATTTAGATTTTTTTACACCACGAGCAAAAAACTCATATATACTACTAAAATTTTAAATTTTGTAACTTTTTGATTATTAGGTCAATAACGTCGAAAATATTTAAAATTTAATTTTTAGATACTTTCAGTGGTCTAGATTATATTCAACAGTATATATCGTCGATTGAGAAGTTTCATCACTGAAAACAAATGGGTGACAAGTGACAACGGAATCGGTTTACTACTAATAGCATTTCAGCTCAACTCTATATAAATATATCGAATAACAAATATATTTTTATAAATTTTAACTTTTTATATTTATTTCTTTACACGTCTAGTTCATATATATATTTCAACCGCCATTGCCTGTTAAAAAATAAATAGTTAACTATAAATTAAATATTTAATTTTTATTAATTAGTAAGATAAATTTATAATTGTATCTATTTAGATATTTTTATACTATTTTAATAGATGGAGTTTTTGGAGAGACATATTTATAAAAATAAAATTAAAATTTCACTTATATTCTATTAAAAAATAAATAGTGAGCTAATGATAATAAATCAGAAAAAAATATATAAAAACTTTAAGATTTTTGAAAAAATAAAAATAAAAAGTTGAACTTTGTAAAAATATATCTAGATACATTTACAGTAAATTGTATAAAATTAACCCAAAATAAAAAATGGGGGCGTAGTAAATTAGTAATAAACTATTCTAAAATAAATTAGATTAATTAATATTATCCTTTGTAAAGGAATGCTTGATTTTTAAAATTTTCTTTTTTCTAAAATAACATTTTGATTGTAAATGTTTTTTTTTTCGCATGTTTGATTTATAGAGAAAATAAATTTTCTTTTATTTTTCAAATTTTATAAAAAAATAATATTTTTATCTTTTTAGTCGAAAATTAAAATTATGGAAAAAGAGTGTTTATTACAGACACTTTTTTTTGAAAAATAACTTTTGTATTTTATTGAAGGACCAAACACCCCCTTAATAAAATTTCTATTTAAGCTTTCAAAATTTTGTCACCCAATCATAAAAAAACTGAATTAATTACACTGTTAGTCACTGAACTACAGAAAAAAATTTAGATTAAATTATAAATAATTTTCTTATAAATATTCATTTTTTCACTTTTCTTTCACACTTTTAAAAATCTATATTTTATATTCTCTCAAAAAAAAATCAAATTGATGCATTTAGTCTTTCTCCGTTAGAATTCCGGCACTATTTCATATATTTTATAATTTATATCAAAAATATTTTTAAATAGTAAAAATATATTAAATTTTTTTTTTTTATATATAGAATAAGTAAGAGCAATTTTATTATTTTCTATTCTCTATTAATATAGTAACTCTTTTATATTCGGAATATTTTAATATGATAAAATATAAATTTTTGAAAGTAAAAAAAAAACTAAAAATTAAATTTTTATTAGAAATATTTTTGTATTTTAACCATAGTTAGTTAATTCGGATTCGACAAAAATTCGGTACGGATATAATACAGATAAAATTCGTATTATAATTTTAAAATTCGTTGAAAAATTCTGCTAAAAACGGGCTCGTCAATTATTCGGATACGTGATTTATACGGAAATAATACGTTCACTAATTAAAAATTCGGAATAAAAAATTCGGCTATTAAATTTAAAAAAAAAAAAAAAAATTTATACTATTAGTATAAACAATTATAATTTTTTAAATAATTTAATCAATTTATTTAGAAATAAATAAAATATTCATTTAGAACAAAAAAAAAAAAAATAAATTATTTCCGACATAATTTTAATTCGGATTCTCAATAATTTGCGAATAATTCGTGAATAATTCGTGAACTAACTAACTATGCTTTGAAAAAGAACGAATTTTTCACCCAAAAATTCGTAATTCGTGAATAATTCGCGAATAATACTTTTTGATTAAAAAATTCACGAATTATTCCGAATTTTTGAAAAAAGTCGGAAACGACACGTTTAATTCGGATTCTCAATAATTCGCGAATAATTTGTGAATAATTCGCGAATTAACTAACTATGGTTTTAACCAAAACTTTATTATGACCATCAAAATTTAAGAGCAATTTTATATGTACATTCAAAAGTTAATATAAATATTACATTATGTCCATCCAACAGCCATTTTTTTTACACTAATTTATCAGATTATTACAATTTTTTAATACCAAAGATGTAAAGGAAATACTCCGAACTCCTGAATGCATTTGGCACAAAATTTACAAAATTTACATCCTACTTTTGAACATACAAATAGCATTTCCTAAAATTTTAATTTATTTTAATTTAGCCATTAAATTTGTATTTTTATTTCAATTAGATTACTATTTAAATTTTGATTAGTTTTTCTTATGAATAAATTATTGAACAACGTACCAATTCAACTATCAAGAAATGAAATATCAATGACTTCCACACTTGAAACTATTATAAACCATTGTTATTCAACTATTGCATCATCTTGAAAGATCAGATTTAATTTTTATTAAAAATAAGCTTTATAAAAATTTATTTTTATAATAGAGTTTTCTTCTTGTAGGAATATTTATATTAAGGGACAATTTCCTATATACCGCTAAAAATTTCTCTGTTTTCAGATTTACCCCTCTTAGAAGGCTAATATTAAAACTACCCTTCTTACGTTCCAACTTCTTTCCAAAATATCCATGAAGTTAAACTCTGTTAGTGTACCGTTTGGAACTGCCGTTATCTGTGTGTAATTACTATTTTGCCCTTTCAAATAAACCCTAAACCCTAAAACCCTAAACCCTAAAACCCTAAACCCTAAACCCTAAAACCCTAAAAAATCCTAAACCCTAAACCAAAACCCTAAACCCTAGAACCCTAAAAAATTCTAAACCCTAAACCCTAAAACCCTAACCCAAACCCTAAAAATCCTAAACCCTAAACCCTAAACCCTAAACCCGAACAAAATAGGTATATCTGATAGTTTTCAACTCCGATTATTATTTAACTCTAGTTTAACCCTAGTTAACTTAACAAAGGGAAACGGTAGGGGTATTTTTAATAACGGTGGAACGTATGAAGGGTATATTGGAAAGAAAAAAAAAAGAAGGGTAAATCAGATATTTCTTCAGATTTCAGGATTACACAGGCAATTATTCCGTATATTAAACTCGTTTGGCAAACCATGAATACAGAGTAATAGGCTCAATTACTCTGTATTTTGGAGAGCTTTATTTTTTTTAGTTGGTTCGTTTGGTAAAATTCAGTAAATTAAAAATTTATTATGTAAAGAAAAATTTTCAGAATAATAATAGAAAAAAAAATTAGGTCAGACATTTTAGTAATTATTAAAAAATAAATAGAGTTTTATTTTATAATATATTTGACATCTAAAAAGCTCTATACTCTATAAAAAAATAATTCATTTTTACTATTTGGTTTGCCACTTAAAAAAATACTCTATTTTAATTCTTATATAAAATAAATTAACAAAACTTGTATTAATCAAATATAAGACAAATTTGTTTTTGGATTAAAGTAAAAAAAAATGATAATTTATTAGTAAATTATATCAAATTGATAAGTATTTTTAACGTAAATAAAAATTAAATAATTAAGTAAATATTATATTAAATGTGATCTCCTTTTTCATTATAAGTTTTAAAATATAATAAATTTTATCGCAAATTTTAAAACATCATAAATTTTATCTTCTTCTTTATTGTTTCTTGTCACTCTCTCATCGTTTGA
>CM054942.1:22063934-22150955 GCA_029168755.2 Tillandsia fasciculata
CCCCAATGTATTTATGTGCAATATCGTGAACAGTTGTAATTTTGCCAAAAAATATCTACAGATATGGAGTGAGTATGAATGAAAGAACCGTATGTAACACTTGAACAACTCAATTTATTTTCAGTAAGAGTGCTACCTGTGAGGACAGCATCGTTGTATCGCTTGTCGTAACTCGTAGAAGATCGAGAAATTAAACTGTATAGTGGTATTTCATTCAAACTTTCTTTCATTTCGCTTATCTCTGTCGCTTGGTTATTTGAATCATGTAATCGCGATTTACGGCAATAAATCTTTTCTTGCTGGAATGACTGCGAATTTTTCAATTACATATAGGTTTCCTTCACATATTTTAGATCTAAATGCTGCTGCATCTTGTTTGTGTATAGTCGCTTGCATGGAGAAGGACTGAATGTACCATGATAGACAGAGGAAGAAAATCTTTACCAAATTAGTAACAAATTAACAGTTAGAGGAGCATAAAACAAAAACAGGTTTAATAACCTCTTCATCTATTAATATACAATCCAGCTAAAGATATCTCCTTTGAAGAAAGGAGCTGTTGATTCCCATAACCTCGACAGATGCGGACTTTGATCCACATTCTTGAGATTGCGGCGAGAGTTGTGATAAAGTAAAGTCTTCATTACCTTTAGAGTTGTATTCAAAAAAAAGAATAAATATAATACTAGTAGGTAGTACAGCAAGAAAGGACTGTCAAATTTTTTTCCTGGTCACCTCAAGAAATGTGGATAAAAGAATACGTATTTCACTCAACAAAAAGAAATATTTAAGGATATATTACAGACCTGAGATATATTTTAAATTCATCAAGTATTTCTCGGTAAACAATATTCTTTGTATATCCTTCAGGTTGACCATCCTTATTTCTATAAGAATTCGTAATCCTTTCTTCGATGTAACTCGTGATATTGCAACATATAGCTGGCCATGTGAGAACACAGGTTGGGACAAATAGAGGCCAATTTTTTCTTAATGTTTGTCCCTGGCTTTTATTAATTGTCATTGCATAACATAAACGCAGCGGGAATGCCTAACTATCAGTATGAACATCCACTTTGATTCGGTAACATTTATTACAATGCGAGGAATATAAACTTTTCACCAATGTATATATATAGTATAAGATTTCTCCTCAATAATTTTAGGAGCCAATTGAGTTATAAGTAAACGTGTCCGTTGAAAAAGCCGGAACTTTGATTAATATTAAAAAAAAAAAATAAAAAACTTCCTACTTTTAACTATAATTTGTGATTTGGTACTCCATTAAATTTTAAGCTATTCAAGAAATCTATGGGTAAAGAATGTTGTTTTCTCCAAAATTTAAAGATAAACTACAAATTGAGTCTGAAATGAAATATAAACGTTCCTTGTTTGTATTAAAGAAAAATGTAAGTAATTAATTTCATCAACAGTCTCAGCATAAATGTAACAATAGCTCTGTTCCGCAAATATGTACGATCGTTGTATTTGTACTCGAAATTAAAATATATTTCACTAACGATAAGTCTGCATTCCGTTGTTGTCAAATTAAACCAGTATCTCAAAAGGAATTTTGATCCACGGGATATTTTCGTGCTCAAACTGTATACTATCTATTTCCCATCACCAATATCAAGTACCCATTGACTAAATTCTCGTAAAGCCCTATTAGATTTATCATCTGTTGAGCCCTTTAGTAGTCTCATATTTATAGTAAGTCGAAAGACTTACATTTACTCCATATATAAGATCTGATTACTGATGCATTTAAAATATCTTGTTTACTACCACCTACAATGACTGGAAGTATTTGTCTGAAATCTCCTTCAAAGAATGGTTTTTTTTCAGAAAAGATTTTCGGTAGGTGCTGAATCAGCCATCCCCATAATGTCCTTTAATGATTTATCTAAAGCTTCGAAACAATTTCGATGATTCATAGGTGCTTCATCCAAATAATTAAGCTTGCATGGGAAATTAAAGCCGCAAGCTGTGTACCTTTCTTAATTTCACAAACAGAACAATCGTTAATTTGTATCGGTATTTTAAATCTGGAAATGAGTGTTCGGCCTCCAGGTAATAAAAGAGATGCTATACCTGAGGAAGCAACAGCCAGAACTATTTTTCCTTCTGAACGAATCTTGAAAATAATGGTCTTCCAAAGATATGTTGTCCCTGTTCCACCATGTCCGTAAACAAATATAATATCCCCAATATTTGATAAACAGAAACCAAGACAGCATTATATATCATTCGTTGTTCATCGTTTAACCCGTCAAATAATTCGGTATGATCCTGCATCAACTCGGATCTATTGTAATCCAATTCTTCCCTTACTAATTTGTTATCGAAACCATCAAAAATTAGCCTGCTGGGATTTGGGAGCTTGTAATCAGCTAGGAGTGAGGAAGAGTTTTTGTTGAAAAGAACCTCAAGTTCAAATAAAACATGATTTTGAAGTTCAATTTCAGGAATTTGGAGATTTTGAACTCCAAGAATATGCCTCAGTTTGTACGAAATATCGTCAGACATTAATTGCCAGTATTCAGTCCATAATTTGAGAGGATCTGTCACCTCACAAAATATCAATATGGTTGTAAATAACTGCCGGAGTGCAGCAGAAGAGGACAATGTGATGCTTCCTCAAATGCCTCTCTCCATTCTGTATCATCAACGAGTAAGCCGAGAGCATTACATGCAGAACGAAATGTATCGTGTACGACGCCGTGACAGTCCTAATTTCTACATAATTTCTTGGACCCCTTAGTATGTTTAAAAGCATTCTTAAGAAATATAATTCGCCTGCATTTGGATGTATATAAACAATTCTGCCAATACGATATCCTTGTTTTCTTTAGACCAAAATTTATCTTTTTTATGCCACACCCATTTGTAGGAAATCAGTGTATGTAAGCTCCCGAGCATCGTCACATACGGTATTAGTATACATCCATTCAGTCAACATCGACTTTTCAATATTAGGGCGGGCCAAAACATTAAGTAAATTTTGCGAACCATGGTATGTTACGTTGTTCATCATGGGTAGGTGAATAGTCAAACGTTCAACGGATGGTTGTCTAAAATGAATATCAAATTCAAATAATCGCCAATAGCTTCATATGCTGATAAATAACGGCAATCTAAGTATTGCTTAACTTCGTCAATAAATGTAGATTGTGGGGCAGAACCTGATTCGGTGGAAGTCAAATTATTTTCTACAACAACAGCAGCTCTATCTGGACCTTTGTTGACATACTTGAATAAATATTTGATAAGCCTCGATTTATTACACCATTCAACATTAATATGAGCTCCATATTAACAATTAATCGTAGATTATGTGGTACGACAAATCTATTATCAAGTTGAATACCAGCTTTTAACACATATCTCCCATTATCTCTTCTCCTGTAAATAGGAAAGCCGTCAGGAGTTATTATTGTCTCACTCTTATATTCTTTTGGAAATGTTTCGAACATCGACCTTTGATCATACACGGTGCTCTTGGTTTACTGGCTCCGCATGGACCGTGGACCATAAATTTCTCAACAGCTGCATAACCATTTGGGTCAGAACCTTATCAGGTATTTCTGCGGAAATGATTGAATTTATTTCGGTACTTGTTAAATATTTATGATCCGCATGTAACCATATTAAAATGTGAACATGAGGGAGGCCTCTTTTTTGGAATTCAACTGTATATAGTTCTGGGGCGTAGATTGCACAAGAACCAGAGAGGAATAACGACATACAAAAAAAACAGGAAGGAAATAATTACGTGGTAAGTACATGGTACATTTGAGAACGAACTATTAGCCGACAAGTTGTTAGTTGAGAAATGTAGAGTATGTTTAGCGACCGTGTACCTGCAACCGATCGCCCGAAGAAGGTACCTTCTTTGATATCAGTCATCAGACTCTCTAATTTTATCTTAAATAATCTGCTCACAATATCGGGCCTATCCTCTGGTTTTTGACCAGGAATAAATTCCAAAGCATTTCGAATTTCAGGCCACTGTGCATTGCAGGTAAATGTAACAAATAAATCAGGAGGCCCACAGTGTCTGCATATAGCAATAGCATCTTGGTAATTTTGAATCATGTACCTAGGACCAGCTGTGAAACTTGACGGTAGTATAATTCTTTTACCAATAGCATCTCCATTAACATCTCCTTCAACCACAGCATCTTTTATACCTTTATATAATTCGGATCTTAAATTAGATTGGTTGTTTCTAATATATTGAAGGCGTTCTTCTTCGACACATGAGAAAGCGTCGACAATATATTGTTGGAAAAGTTTACCACCTCGTATCAACGTGCTTCCTTCATCTGATCTGTTTTGAATTCTGTAAGCATAAAACTCGCGCATTGTAATATATTGCCTAGAGTTTGTTTTCTTTACGCGTCTCTAGCCCTCTACTTGTATTCCAAGCCTAAAACCATCCTCACCATATGGAAATAGAATGGGATATTGCATTGCCATAAAAGAAGGGTGTAAATCACTAATGCGTTTTAACCCTTGTGCTTTGTGTTCAACTATTATATCGCGATGCCGATCTGAACAACCCAAATCACCTACTATTAAACCAGCAATCTCAGAACTGGTAGGAGCATTATATTGTTCCGATCTTTCTGTACGTGTGCCAATCAGACGTAATTTCATTGGTAAGAAGTTATTTTGTACAAAACGATCTCGCGCCATCCTAAATGCCTTAACCACTTCATTTTTCGTATCGAACATATGCAACAACTTGACCACAATATTTCTGCTAATAGTTTCATCGTTCGTATTTACCCCAAGTGCCTCTAATCTATTATCAACTTCATTTTCAGTATCATAAATATAAAGCTGAGCAAATTTAGGCCGCTCACCATCTATCGGTAGAAGAGAACCTATTATATGATAATTCTGACCATTAATTCGAAAAATGTATGGTCCTGGTCTTTTGTTAATCTCTAAATCTATTTTTGCACCTATCGACGTAAATGCAAACATAGAATTGTATGCTCTAATATTCTCACGGAATTTCTTAGCTTCTTGCCCACCTTGATAATCCAACAAAGCAGCTAGAACAGTTGGCGGTTCATGTAGCAGAGGTAATGTGATGATCCGGACCCCCGCAGAACCTCCGCAACATTAATAGTGACTGTAGAAGGCTTGTACTGTGCATCGGAGCTTGTAGAAGCGAAATTAGATATTTTTAAGAAACTCTGCGCGAAAATCGGAGCAAACGGAAATTTCCGGGAGCTTTCGGCAAAATTTTGGATGAGAATTTGGCGAAACGGACGGCGGAATCGGACTCAGCGCGCGAAAACGGTCAAAATGGTATATTCGCTTTATTTTTCGGCACATTGGTACTGTTCACCGGAATTACTGTTCCGGCCGGCCGGAATTACTGTTCCGGCCGGCGGCGGCCGCCGGCGAGCGGCGGCGGGCGGCGGCGCACGGCGGCGGGCAGCGGCGCGGCGCAGCGGGGGGGCAGCGGGCGGAGCGGGGGGGCGGGCGGCGCGGGCAGGCGCGGGCAGGCGCTCGGGTGCGCGGTCCACGGCTGGTCGTGCACCGGGTGCACCGAAAATTCCATCTGCCACGTGGCAGCTTCCCATTGGATGGCCGGTTTCTAGAAGATTCTAGATGGGTGACACGTGGCAGCACCCCATTGGCTGACATTTTCCGGAAAACCCGGAGCGCGGACCAGGGCATGTGGACCACGTGGCCACGTGGCAGATTTCTATTGGCCCTGCACAGGCTGTTTCCTGTTTGGGCAACACGTGGCGCATTCTGGTTGGCCCAATCCGGTGTTTCCTGTTCGGATCTGATCCCGTGTGGGAATATTCCCTTTTGGCCCACTATATATAGAAGTCCCCACCCCCTCTCATTTGTGCCTCGTTTTGCGGGCCTTAGAGTGAGAATCAGGCAAAGTGCCAAATACAAAAGTTGTTCCTCTCTCTCTCTTCTTTCTCTCTCTAGAATCTCAGAATTTCTGGAGTTACAGATTGTGAGTTATCTGCGACACGGCGCACTGCGACGATTTTCTTTTTAGGCCCATTTCCCGTCGCAGTTCCGTCGAAATTTCACTGCGGGCTAACCAGGTGGAATTTTTGGACGATTTTTGCGACAGCGCGACCGTAAGAGGTAGGGCTTCGATTTCCGTATTGATCATTTTGCTCCATTCCGTACTTTTGGCACAGTTTTTAGGTCCTCTTTTGACCCCCTTTTTACTGTGATGATTTTTGGACAGCACCAACTTCTCCGATTTTTATCTTGACGTAGGAGCATCAGATCGAGACGTTTAAAGAGTCGATTTTGATCAACTTTTCGCGAGGAACGCAACCGTGATTTTTCTGGGATTTTAGGAGCTCATATTAGAGGTGAAAAATTCCTCTTTTCCGTGCTGTCTGAAAAACAGCAAATATTGTACTTTTTAGGAGTTATTTTGACCAGCTGTGCGCTGATTCGCAGGATTTGAGGACTGTAGACAACCAGGAGACTACCTGGGGTGTTGTTTGAGCTGATCAAGGTGGGCGGTTGTTGCTTACCTCATTTTTGACAAGCTCACTGGGATTACTAGAAATCCCCTAAAATATGACAATTAAATCATTGGGACAAACTAACAGGACTACTAACAGGACTACTAAAAGGACTACTAACAGGACTACTAACAGGACAACTAACAGGACAATTAATGAGAACCATTGGGACAAATTAATATGACAAATGACAAGGACCGCTGGGATAAACTCCCCTAAAAATTAATGTAACCCCACAAATGATATGATAACTTATCTTGGGACACTGTGATTGAGACAAAGGCTATAATCTCGCATGCAAATGACTTTTATTCAGTAAATCAATTGTTTTAAAACCTTTGACTCTATTTTACCACTTTTAAAAATAAAGACAGTTGCATGCATGCCCGGACATCAGGTAAGGCCACTATTCATTGCTACACTATCATATTGGGATTTGAACATGTTTTATTGTTGTCCTTTGCATTCAGATGTTGTTGCTCAAGTGTGAGCAGGGGTTCGGGATAGTGTAGCCAAGGTTGTGGACTTGTGGGGTATTGCGGTGACCGTGGACAGTAGGCGGTCGACCAGAGGATTATCCTTGCATCAGATTGGGGTTGAGTCTGGTTTATTGCGTCAGTTGGGATCGGGTTGTCCTAGTGGATGGTTTCCCACTTTGATCATAGTCATGATCCAGTCCTGCTAATTTATGGCACCTCTGATACTTATTACTGAGATACTTTACTCGTGTGGGTCGCTCCCCTCGAGTGCCACTCCGGAGTGTGTTACAACATTATCCCCTATCGGCACCCCCGATTTGGCCAACATTATCCCCTATCGGCATACCCGATTTGGCAAATACTATCCCCCATCGGCGTTATACCCGATTTGGCAAGACACAGCAGGAAGTACCAGTTTTGCTAGTGACACCAGATTGAGTTCATTCAGACAGGCATTTATACACTGATTCATACATTTAGTTATTCTATTGCTTGGCATTTAGAGGCATGGTGGTGGTAGTTTCCTTTTTATCAGCAGTCTTTATAGCTTACAACTGTTCTTTCCTGTTGCCTCTAGTAGTCCTAGTGGGTGCGTCAGAGTTGAGGTTTTTACCCACTAGGGGAGGCTACTGGTTTATCTGGTAGTTCTCACCCCCATTATTGTTTCCTTTCTTTCTTCTTCTTTATTTTTGCAGAGTCATCTGCGGGAGCTGCTAGGCCATCAGCGGCTGATAAAGGTAAGGGGATCGCTGAATAGATAGATCTCCTGGGAGACTGAGAGCTGTAGATAGATGTCGTACCCTCCACTCAGACTGTAATATTCTCCTTTATTTTGGGTCTGGCTTCCGCCAGCTGGATGTACTATTTTGGTGAGCTGGGAGATTATTGTACTTATTACAGTTGTATTTGTATTTCCAGTCTGAAATACTATGTGGTTCTTCTATTCAGCTCGATATTATGCTCTTTTACTGTTCATATTATATCAGAGCAGGTTACCAGCGCTTCGTGTACGCGGGAAATCCCGTGTGCACGGCGGATCTGTTGGCGAGCCCGGGTTCCGGGGCGTGACAGATTAAAGTTGGTATCAGAGCTTAGGGATAGGTCAGTTGGGACTTAGGAAACCCTAGGCTTTTGGCAGACCCTAGGATAATAGGGTATGAGAGACGTGATAATTTTGCAGAAGTCGTTGGGTTACTTATTTAACTCTTCTAGTAAAGTAAGAAGGATCGACCTAGCCTACTTCTGGTAGACAGTTATGTTGGCTGCAGACAACATAAAGTCACAGAAATAGGAGAATGTCTTTGACTTTCGCTAAGATTGGGTCGTGTGGGGTGATGATACTGAGAATGGTTTCTTGTGGTAGGATGCCTCCGCGACGTAGAATGTTGACGCGTTCTCAACCTGATTCCCCTGAACCCGATCAGGAGGAGTCCGAGCAGGGCCAGCAGAGTGAGGTGCAAGAGCTGCAGGCTCAGATGGCCCAGATGTCTGAAGCTGTTCGGCGTCAGGAGGAGGCCATGAGCCGGCTGACGCAGATGTTAGAACAGAGGGCGCAGCCTGTTGTAGCACCCTCGGAGAATTCTCCCGTACCTTCTTCTCCTGCCGTGAATCCCCCAGTTGTACCAGTGACCCTGGCATCCCCTGTTGCTCAGGGAGCAACCCGGCCATTGACTCCTGCAGAGGAGCAGGAGTTTTCTGACAAACTTACTCAATTCTGTAAGCGGGGACCGCCCAGGTTTTCAGGGCAAAATACTCAGCCTTGGGAGATCGGGACTTGGCTTTCTTCGATGGAGAAGTTATTTCGGGACTTCTTCATTGACCCAAAGTACAGGGTACATATGGCTGTACACTGCTTAGACGGGGATGCTGATGCATGGTGGCGCCGGGTGGAGCCCCTGGAATTTCAAATCACTCGGCAGCTACCCTGGTCAGAGTTCAAGAAGATGATCTTAGATACGTATTTCTCCACGAGCATGAAGAAAAAGCTGGAAGATGATTTGAAGAATCTCCAGCAAGACAACCGGACAGCATTGGACTATTTTCAGGAGTTCAAGCGGTTACTCAACTGCGTACCTTATGTCGCCAGGGACGGACCCCACCAGGTAGAACTCTTTGAGTCGGGCTTGCGCCCAGAGATCTATACTCTGGTGCATGCTCAGAGACTACAGACCTTGGAGGAGGCAGCAGAGCATGCCCAGTGGGTTGAGAGGGGAGACCACGTCGTCGCCAGACGTGGGGGCCTGGTCGCTCAAGGCGCTGACAGGAAGCGACCAGCGCAGGACGACGGGGGGCAAGCCAGTTCGTGGAGGCCGCCGCGACCGCCACGGCCTCAGTTTTCCGGCCGCGGACGTTCTGAGCGGCGAGGGCCTGGTGGATCCCAGAGGCCACCGCAACATCAGCAGCAACAGCATTCGCATCAACAGAGATCGCAGTCACGGCAGCAAGGGCCCCCGCGACAGAGGCAGCAGGCGAGGCAGCCCCAGGCTACGGTTAGGTGCATTTTCTGTCAGGGACAGCATAACTCTGATACATGTGATCTGAGGTTTGGCCGCTGTTATCGATGTGGACAGTCTGGCCACCTCCGAGCTGCCTGCCCATATGCACCATCGACGGCTCCTTCTTCAGCATCTGCTCCTTCTTCGTCTCAGCAGTGGTCGACAGCTCAGCGACCATATGCTCCAGCAAGCAGGCCATCTTCTTCCTATCCCACGGAGTATCGCCCTCCAGCTCAGAGTGGGCGAGTGTATGCTGCGCAGGTAGAGGACTCTTCAGCAGCAGAACACGTGGTGGCAGGTATCACCTTACTTTCTGGCATTAGGACTCGTACATTATTTGATACTGGAGCATCGCATTCTTTTATTAGTAAATCATTTGCATCATTACATGGGATAGAGGTAGGACCTTTACCACGTGCACGAGAGGTTCAGATTCCCGATCACACTTTGCACGTGGAGGAGTGCTGTTGGTCCTGCCCGATGCAAATCGAGTCCTGGATTATGCCAGCAGACCTGTTGGTCTTGAGACAGCTGAAGGACTTCGATGTGGTCCTCGGGATGGACTGGCTGGCTCGGTATTTCGCAACTATTGACTGTGCCGCAAGGACTGTCACTTTTAAAGAGCCAGGCCAGGAAATGTTGGTATATCGGGGATGTCAGAGTGCTTTCTTTGCCTCTATGGTTTCGACTTCCCGAGCGAGACAAATGATCCAACGAGGATGTGTAGCCTTTTTGGCTAGTGTTGTTGAGGGGCCTACGGCGGCGCCGGAACTCGGGAATATCCCTATTGTTCGCGAGTTTCCGGATGTTTTTCCACCTGAGCTGACTAGTATGCCGCCAGATAGGGAGATTGAGTTCGTGATTGACGTGGTTCCAGGAACTGCGCCAATCTCTAAGGCTCCTTACCGGATGGCACCGGCTGAGTTGCGAGAGCTTAAGGCGCAACTCCAGGATTTAATGGATAAGGGCTTTATCAGGCCGAGTGTGTCGCCTTGGGGAGCGCCGGTGCTATTCATGAAAAAGAAAGATGGGTCACTTCGACTATGTGTGGACTATAGAGAGCTAAATAAAGTGACCATCAAAAACAAGTACCCTTTGCCGCGCATTGATGATCTTTTTGATCAGCTGCAAGGGTCTTGTGTCTTCTCTAAGATAGATCTGCAGTCCGGTTACCACCAGTTGAAGGTGAAGGCCGAGGATATTCCAAAAACGGTATTTAGATCACGGTACGGGCATTATGAATTTACAGTTATGCCTTTTGGGCTAACTAATGCCCCTGCCGCATTCATGGATTTAATGAACCGGATTTTCCGACCATACTTAGACCGATTGTAGTGGTGTTTCATCGATGATATCTTGATCTACTCCCGAAGTGATGCCGAGCATGAGGAGCACTTAAGGATTGTGCTGCAACTTCTGCGAGAGAAGAAGTTGTATGCCAAGCTGGCGAAGTGCGAGTTTTGGCTTCGGGAGGTAGTCTTCTTGGGCCATGTGATTTCTGCCGCAGGAGTGGCAGTAGACCCGGCAAAGATTGAGGCAGTCCGTGATTGGCCCCGACCGACGACGGTTTCTGAGGTACGTAGCTTTATGGGATTAGCTGGGTATTACCGTCGGTTTGTGGAAGGCTTTGCGAAGCTTTCCACACCCCTCACTCGCTTGACACGTAAAGAAGTGAAATTTATCTGGAGTGAGGACTGTCAAAGGAGCTTTGAGGAGCTAAAGAATAGACTGATGACCGCACCTATCCTTTCCCTCCCCGTTATGGGAAAAGGATATGTGATCTACAGCGATGCATCACACAGCGGACTTGGTTGTGTGTTGATGCAAGAAGGGAAGGTAATTGCCTATGCATCAAGGCAACTCAAAGATTACGAGAAGAATTACCCTACCCATGACTTAGAGCTCGCTGCTGTAGTGTTTGCACTGAAACTTTGGCGTCATTACCTATATGGAGAACACTGTGAAATCTACACCGACCACAAGAGCCTAAAATACCTGTTCACGCAAAAGGAGCTAAATTTAAGGCAGCGTAGGTGGTTAGAGCTATTAAAAGATTATGATGTAGATATCCTCTACCACCCAGGCAAAGCTAATGTGGTTGCTGACGCCTTGAGTAGGAGAGCGGTGCAAAGTTTGTCTATGATGATCACAGACCAGGCACCACTATTAGAGGAGATGAGACGGCTCGAGATAGAGGTTGTGTCCCCTGGGGTCTCTGCTAGACTGACATCTTTAGTCTTGCAGCCCACTCTGCTAGACAGGATCAGGGAGAAACAGAGTGAGGACCCCCACTTGACCAGGATTAGAGACCAGATTCCGAGTAATCAGTCTGGGGACTTTACGGTAGATGCCTCGGGAGTACTGAGGTACAGGAACCGAGTATGTGTGCCAGCGGATGCGGAGATCCGAGAGCAGATATTGCGAGAGGCCCATTATACACCTTATACCCTACATCCTGGTGGGACTAAGATGTATAAGGACCTCAAGGCACATTTCTGGTGGAAAGGCATGAAAAGGGATATCGGGAGATTTGTGGCTCAGTGTTTAACTTGTCAGCAGGTGAAAGCTGAGCATCGAGTGCCAGCTGGCAAGTTACAGAGTCTCCCAATTCCCCAGTGGAAATGGGACCACATTACGATGGATTTTGTGGTCGGACTGCCAAGGGCACAGGGAGGAGCAGACGCTATCTGGGTAGTCGTGGATCGACTTACCAAGTCGGCGCACTTTCTGCCCATGCAGACTACGTGGCCACTTGACCGGCTAGCCCAGTTATATCTGGATGAGATAGTGAGATTACATGGAGTACCCGCCTCCATTGTATCAGATAGAGACCCGAGGTTTGTTTCGCATTTCTGGAAAAGTTTGCAAACAGCCTTGGGGACTGAACTCAGGTTCAGTACGGCCTTTCATCCGCAGACAGATGGGCAGTCAGAGCGGACTATACAAATCCTGGAGGACATGCTTAGGGCTTGCGTCTTGGATTTCGGCGGAGGGTGGATTCGACACTTATCTTTAGCTGAGTTCGCGTACAACAATAGCTTTCAAGCGAGCATTCAGATGGCTCCGTTTGAAGCGTTGTATGGACGCAAGTGTCGATCACCACTTTATTGGAGTGACGTGGGCGAGAGGCGGACCTTGGGACCAGATGTCTTGATAGAGGCAGAAGAGAAGGTCCGAGTGATTCGGAAGCATCTTCAGACCGCCCAGAGCCGACAAAGGAGCTATGCCGATGTTCGGCGACGAGACTTAGAGTTTCAGGTTGGTGATCATGTGTTCCTGAAAGTCTCGCCGTCCAAAGGAATCAGGAGATTCGGCATTCGTGGAAAACTTAGCCCCCGATATATTGGACCCTTTGAGGTATTGGAGCGTATCGGGCCAGTTGCCTACCGACTTGCACTTCCTCCGAGGCTTGCTGGTGTCCATGATGTATTTCATGTTTCTTCTTTGAGGAAGTATGTCTTCGACCCATCGCACGTCATCGACTTCACACCGCTGGAGATTAGCGAGGATTTGAGGTATGAGGAGCGCCCACTGCGAATTCTGGATCGAGAGGTAAAAGAATTGCGCAGTAAGGCCATTCCCTATGTAAAGATCCAATGGAGCAATCATGACGAGCGCGAGGCTACATGGGAGCTCGAGTCGGAGATGAGGAATGCTCACCCCTACTTATTCGAGACCTCGGACTGAGGATTACTGTTTAGTCTCGTTTCGAGGACGAAACTCTTTTAGTGGGGGAGGATGTGATGATCCGGACCCCCGCAGAACCTCCGCAACATTAATAGTGACTGTAGAAGGCTTGTACTGTGCATCGGAGCTTGTAGAAGCGAAATTGGATATTTTTAAGAAACTCTGCGCGAAAATCGGAGCAAACGGGAATTTTCGGGAGCTTTCGGCAAAATTTTGGATGAGAATTTGGCGAAACGGACGGCGGAATCGGACTCAGCGCGCGAAAACGGTCAAAATGGTATATTCGCTTTATTTTTCGGCACATTGGTACTGTTCACCGGAATTACTGTTCCGGCCGGCCGGAATTACTGTTCCGGCCGGCGGCGGCCGCCGGCGAGCGGCGGCGGGCGGCGGCGCACGGCGGCGGGCAGCGGCGCAGCGGCGGGCAGCGGCGGAGCGCGGGGGAGCGCGGCGCGGGCAGCGCGGGCAGGCGCGGGCAGGCGCGGGCAGGGGGCGCTGGTGCGCGGTCCACGGCTGGTCGTGCACCGGGTGCACCGAAAGTTCCATCTGCCACGTGGCAGCTTCCCATTGGCTGGCCGGCTTCTAGAAGATTCTAGATGGGTGACACGTGGCAGCACCCCATTGGCTGACATTTTCCGGAAAACCCGGAGCGCGGACCAGGGCATGTGGACCACGTGGCCACGTGGCAGATTTCTATTGGCCCTGCACAGGCTGTTTCCTGTTTGGGCAACACGTGGCGCATTCTGGTTGGCCCAATTCGGTGTTTCCTGTTCGGATCTGATCCCGTGTGGGAATATTCCCTTTTGGCCCACTATATATAGAAGTCCCCACCCCCTCTCATTTGTGCCTCGTTTTGCGGGCCTTAGAGAGAGAATCAGCAAAGTGCCAAATACAAAAGTTGTTCCTCTCTCTCTCTTCTTTCTCTCTCTAGAATCTCAGAATTTCTGGAGTTACAGATTGTGAGTTATCTGCGACGCGGCGCACTGCGACGATTTTCTTTTTAGGCCCATTTCCCGTCGCAGTTCCGTCGAAAATTCACTGCGGGCTAACCAGGTGGAATTTTTGGACGATTTTTGCGACAGCGCGACCGTAAGAGGTAGGGCTTCGATTTCCGTATTGATCATTTTGCTCCATTTCGTACTTTTGGCACAGTTTTTAGGTCCTCTTTGACCCCCTTTTTACTGTGATGATTTTTGGACAGCACCAACTTCTCCGATTTTTATCTTGACGTAGGAGCATCAGATCGAGGCGTTTAAGAGTCGATTTTGATCTACTCTTCGCGAGGAACGCAACCGTGATTTTTCTGGGATTTTAGGAGCTCATTTTAGAGGTGAAAAATTCCTCTTTTTCCGTGCTGTCTGAAAAACAGCAAATATTGTGCTTTTTAGGAGTTATTTTGACCAGCTGTGCGCTGATTTGCAGGATTTGAGGACTGTAGACAACCAGGAGACTACCTGGGGTGTTGTTTGAGCTGATCAAGGTGGGCGGTTGTTGCTTACCTCATTTTTGACAAGCTCACTGGGATTACTAGAAATCCCCTAAAATATGACAATTAATCATTGGGACAAACTAACAGGACTACTAACAGGACTACTAAAAGGACTACTAACAGGACTACTAACAGGACAACTAACAGGACAATTAATGAGAACCATTGGGACAAATTAATATGACAAATGACAAGGACCGCTGGGATAAACTCCCCTAAAAATTAATGTAACCCCACAAATGATATGATAACTTATATTGGGACACTGTGATTGAGACAAAGGCTATAATCTCGCATGCAAATGACTTTTATTCAGTAAATCAATTGTTTTAAACCTTTGACTCTATTTTACCACTTTTAAAAAAAAAGACAGTTGCATGCATGCCCGGACATCAGGTAAGGCCACTATTCATTGCTACACTATCATATTGGGATTTGAACATGTTTTATTGTTGTCCTTTGCATTCAGATGTTGTTGCTCAAGTGTGAGCAGGGGTTCGGGATAGTGTAGCCAAGGTTGTGGACTTGTGGGGTATTGCGGTGACCGTGGACAGTAGGCGGTCGACCAGAGGATTATCCTTGCATCAGATTGGGGTTGAGTCTGGTTTATTGCGTCAGTTGGGATCGGGTTTCCTAGTGGATGGTTTCCCACTTTGATCATAGTCATGATCCAGTCCTGCTAATTTATGGCACCTCTGATACTTATTACTGAGATACTTTACTCGTGTGGGTCGCTCCCCTCGAGTGCCACTCCGGAGTGTGTTACAACATTATCCCCTATCGGCACCCCCGATTTGGCCAACATTATCCCCTATCGGCATACCCGATTTGGCAAATACTATCCCCCATCGGCGTTATACCCGATTTGGCAAGACACAGCAGGAAGTACCAGTTTTGCTAGTGACACCAGATTGAGTTCATTCAGACAGGCATTTATACACTGATTCATACATTTAGTTATTCTATTGCTTGGCATTTAGAGGCATGGTGGTGGTAGTTTCCTTTTATCAGCAGTCTTTATAGCTTACAACTGTTCTTTCCTGTTGCCTCTAGTAGTCCTAGTGGGTGCGTCAGAGTTGAGGTTTTACCCACTAGGGGAGGCTGCTGGTTTATCTGGTAGTTCTCACCCCCATTATTGTTTCCATTTCTTTCTTCTCCTTTATTTTGCAGAGTCATCTGCGGGAGCTGCTAGGCCATCAGCGGCTGATAAAGGTAAGGGGATCGCTGAATAGATGGATCTCCTGGGAGACTGAGAACTGTAGATAGATGTCGTACCCTCCACTCTGACTGTAATATTCTCCTTTATTTTGAGTCTGGCTTCCGCCAGCTGGATGTACTATTTTGGTGAACTGGGAGATTATTGTACTTATTACAGTAGTATTTGTATTTCCAGTCTGAAATACTATGTGATTCTTCGATTCAGCTCGATATTATGCTCTTGAACTGTTCATATTATCTCAGAACAGGTTACCAGCGCTTCGTGTTCGCGGGAAATCCCGTGTGCACGGCGGATCTGTTGGCGAGCCCGGGTTCCGGGGCGTGACAGGTAAGCCAACTCGTCCTTCTTGACAGCACAAAGAGAATCGTGGTGTATGTTCCATTTGAGATTTGTAAATTCTTTCACTGTACCACAATAAAGCCCCGCAGAATTGGCACTTATAATGTGGCAATCCAACGTATGCTTCATTCGAAGTACAGCAGGTAGGTTGTAAAGAAGTGGATTCTATTTCGCAATTTGGTGTATTTTTGTTTCCAGTAGAGTCGTGTATATATCCCGGGTATGGAATTGTAAATTTATTCCTTCGCTGATTGAGAATAATCTTACGTCGTTTTCTGTGTGCACGACAAATTGTTCGAATATCTGTCGGCCCTCCAGGATTAGTTATTATTCTGTTGTTATCTAGTTGATAAACAACGTATGCTTCATTCGAAGTACAGCAGGTAAGTTGTAAAGAAGTGGATTCTATTTCGCAATTTGTTGTATTTTGGTTTCCAGTAGAGGCGTGTATATATCCCGGGTATGGAATTGTAAATTTATTCCTTCGCTGATTGAGAATAATCTTACGTCGTTTTCTGTTCGCTCGACAAATTGTTCGAATATCTGCCGGCCCTCCAGGATTAGTTATTATTCTGTTGTTATCTAGTTGATAAATACAGCTCGGAGAATGTGCAATTTCCTTATTCCTGCGCTCAGTAAGAACACTCCTGCGCTCTTTCCTATGCTTATGAGTAACTATTGGAGTATCCATTTCAGTTCGACCGCAGTAGGCAGCAAGTAAACACAGTATGGGAAATATAATCCTGTAAATGTATGACAAAATATGGATGTTAAAAATAGGTATTAACAGTAGGAAGAAGGGGGTAATCACCGTTAGGGAGAGAATGAAGAACTGATGGGGGGGGGGAGAGAGGGGGAATGAACTAATAACGCTTTAACATATGAGTAATTTACACAAAGCAGTTTTTCTCAATTCGATGATTAGAATTGCGCGGAAGATATATATTTTGTTATTTATGACCGTATACACGAATGTTTTTTCAAACAATTGTTCAAGTAGGAGCGCACGAAACACGTAATCTCATGAGGTAAATTACAAATTATCACAAAGTCGAAAAGTAACTTCAAACAAAGAAAGAAGGGAAATGATAGATGGATTACAAATTTATGGAATCAAACACGAGGTAACTATAAAGGGGAGAGAACGGAAGACGATAGGTGAATTACAAGTTTTTTGTAAGTTGCGAGAAGCAAAGAGGAAACAAAGAAAGGGAACGCAAAATATCGGACTAAGAAGCAGAACTGTCGTCAGATGGATCTGCCGACGAAACGGAACAACCCCGACGAAGAACGTTGATAGTGGCACGGTAGTCATCAATTTTAGATCGCATTTCTGCATGTTCAACTACGAATTTTGCATTTTGAGCAATAGCAGAGGCAGAAGAATTTTCTAATGCATTATATGCATTTCTTAGCTTATTGAAGTCACCCAAGAGATTAGCATATTGAATAGTCACCTCGCGGTACATATTCCTATACAATATGTAGCCGTCGTAATTAACATCCTTAATCTCCACTCCAAATCTAGACCTTAGTTGTTGAATTGCGAAATAACCAGCTTCTTCCGTTGCCTCTTGCATATTAGCATACGGGCCACCCCAGCAGGGCTGGGTTTCGACATCCGGCTCAGTATGATTGAATGAAAATTCTATGCATGCAAGAAACCACCCCCCGCCGACCAAACTCACATTACATAGAGTTTGAATTCCTAGCTCCGTACTTATTTCTTCAAGTAATTTAAGGTAAGAAAGTTGAATAATAGCCATCAGAAGGATTGTGTCTAGAAGGGGCCAGGAAAACTGGTGAAGGGAAGAAATAACCAAATATGGAAGAATATATTAAGATCGCAAAATCAAGGGAGGGAAAAACGAAGAAGTAAAGATACGCAAACAGAAGTGTAATTAACAAATATGGAATCACTAACAGCAAAATTAACAGTGTGTGGAAAGTGCGTGCAATTACTGATTTATAACTATATGCATGGAACAATTTTGGCAGGAACAAATTGACGTACGCACGTACGAAGTAAGCTGTAAGTCGTAAAATTAGCATGTTTCAAACTGTGAACCATTCTAGACAACACCACACATTCTAAACAACACCATTCTAATTTTCATTTTAATTTCGTGTTGTTAATGAAAACCATTCGCATAAACACAAGACCTACTAATTTCTTGCCGTTTTCTTTCTTAAATATTCATTATGTTATGATGAAACAATTCCAGTAGAGATTCTATTGTTGTTAATAGTAAGATGACAAAATTTCAAGTAGAGAAATATGTAGGAATCAATCGTCTTTGGTTATATATATATATATATATATATATATATATATATATATATATATATATATATATATATATATATATATATATATATGTTTCATTTTAATCTCGCACTGCTAATGAAAACCATTCACATAGAGAGATCCTACTAATTTTTTGTCGCGTTCTTTCGTAAATATTGACATTTCTGGAAAGGAATACATTAATTGATAGTCTATACATATAATTCCCTGTGAATCTACCGGAAAAGAAAAAAAGAAGGATTTCTTTATTTCATTAAGTAGTCTTATTCAAGAACTATATGTATAAGACCTCTAACAAATATAAATCTCTTCTAACAACTCATTTTTTTGTTAATTATATATTTAAGTCTCCCTGTTAAATTTTAGTTTAACCCTATTACTGTAAATTCATATCAAGGGAAGTCTATTTAATTTTATATATTGATTTCTGGAAAGAAATACATTCATTGATATACATATAATTCTCTGTGAATCTACCGGAAAAGAAAAAAAGAAGGATTTCTTTATTTCATTAAGTAATTTTATTCAAGAACTATATGTATAAGACCGTCAAAAATATAAATCTCCAGAAATCTATTTATATGTCAGAAATATAAATAGATTTCTATTTATTCAATTCGAAAAATGAATGTGGTATTAAATGAGGATGATGAATGGGCATTCCCTCCCCCCAACCCCCCATATTCCTTTTCAAGGTTTCCAACACCCACTTGAGAGGAGTTGGGTTGTAGGGTTGAGAGTGGGGGGTTAGGAGTCCACGCCACAATAACTAACCTATTTAGCCAACCCAACTCATTGGAAAAGTTTATTATTATTGCTTTGTTCCATTTACATGGGTTGGTTTATTAGGGTACTGAAATCTTAATTTTCTATTTTGTTGTTAATTATATATTTAAGGCTCCCTGTTAAAATTTAGTTTACCCCTATTACTGTAAATTCATATCAAGGAAAGTCTATTTAATTTCGTATATTGACATTTCTGGGAAAGAAATACATTCGTTGGTAGTTTATACATATAATTCTCTGTGAATCTACCCAAAACAAAAAAAAGGAAAGAATTTCTTCATTTCATTAAGTAGTTTATTCAAGAACTATATGTATAAGCCCGTCAACAAATATAAATCTCTTCTGACAACTCAGGGTGAATGATAATAATAATAATAATAATAGGATTATTTCTTTGTTCTCGATATATGGTTGGAGGAAATCTTAGTTTTCTATTTTTTTGTTAACTTAATAATCAGAGAGGGTTGTTTTCTTTCTCTTTTCTTTTTTTTAAGGGGGAAATCTTTGTAGTATTATTAAAGGCCTCACTTTTCTCCGAGAACCATATGCGATCAAGATCAGTCCGTTGTTGTGGCATAATGTCTTCTGGGATAGTACATGCAATTTGTTGTTCTGTTTGATCATTCACCTTATATTTTACTTTAAGTTCATACTTATAACCCCTATAACTCTATGCTTTAAGCTTCTGACAAGCAAGTACAGAAATAAATTATTTTCATGGCATCGACATATCTAGAATTGTAATTAAAAGTAGACAACAGTAAGGAACAGTTGTGCACATTTGTACAGAAAGATGTAAACTTTAAAGACATGGAATAAGAGAGGGAAAGTAAGTAGGCGGGAAGAGCATACCGTGTGTAGAACGTCGTAGATACGTATCACGTAACGTACACTGCACTAACCTCCAATCACCATACCTTGATAGCTTGCTGCTTAGGATTATGCTTCTCCTGTAGTAAAGTAGGAGTACCATTAAGATAATGGCACAAACAACTGAAACATTTGACTGCATAGGTCTGAGCCAACATTAAATACCTATAAATAGGTGTGAAGCCCTCACTATATATATATATATATATATATATATATAGTATGGACAAGTTTGGTAAAATAAAATTGTAGCCCAAGTTTATGCGTATATGTAAACAGTGAGTCAAAATATCCGAAAATATATTTCAGCACTGATTCATCGTACTCAACATGCATGTAAGAGAAGATTAAGGGAAAATAAAAAAAAAATGATGTTCTAAAGCAGTATGGTTTAAATTCATTAATGTGAGGGCTTATAATTTGTTACTTTGTATAACCCAAGCACGGAAAGAAGAAAGAAGCAATACTTACAAGATTGCGAAAACATTCTTTTAATAATAAAGAGGTAAATCACACAGTAGCGCTTACATTAACGATCAATTGCACGTTGCTCCTTATTAAGATAGGCTGCGTGCTCTGTAGTTTAGTGTAGTTTCCGCTGTTTCTACCGAAACTTGTACTCAAGTTTGGTTTCAACAACCAATTGTTATTACTAAACTATTATAAAAAGGATTAAATGAATTGATAGTGGAATATATATATAAATTTTTATGAGTAACCTAAATAAGGAAGGAGATGCCTTTATTCATTAAACCTAAATATGAGGAACAATGAGTGTCTTTGTATTGGTAAGTATATTATATCATGTTGCTAATGGGAAATGAAAGCCAACTTTAGTATTACTTTTAAGTAAATTTAAGTAAGTAGTAATTAATATTAGAACTATTTACGTGATATAACTATGCTCATATTGGGAATTATCGATATCCTAAAACTGCGTAGAAATACTGTTTTTATATAATTGATTTCATATAAATGCTAGGAGTGAGGGTTTTTAAATATAAGTCTTTTTTGATAGGCAGGACAGCTACATGGTCATTTGGTAGGTAGGTCTTTTTTTGAGAAGTGAACTCCATCGTACCTACAGAAGCTACCAACTTTATTCAGCATCCATGAAAATATAATGCGATATCGAGGTCGAAATGTACAGGGACATTGTTCATAATTTGCCTACTTGTTGGTCATATCATACCTGGGAATCTCTGCGGGCTTACAATATCTGATATATCAAACTATCAACAAATAGAAATATCATATGATATTTAGTTTTTTTTTTCTTATTTTTGTAAGCTAATCATAGTACTGGCTAATCACAAAGGTCTGCTCAAACTATAAATCCTTTATGAACCTATATTTCAGTGACACAATGACTCTATCTATATTGATGAGTATATTATATCGTTCCTTCCAAAAAAATTGTAGTTGCTAAATGTCCTGGTTAATCTACACGATTATGAAAAAGGCTATATCCATCGATAGGTGAATACGTATAAATCTTTATGAATCAACCCAAATAAAACAAAGAGAGAAATAATAATCTCTTCATTTATCAGGAAGTTGTAAAAAAGAAGTACATGTATATGTCCTTCGACAAATATAAGCCCTTTCCGACAGAAACATTATGAATTAAATCATTAAAAAATATAAGTGGTCTACTTATTTTTTTTTTTTCCTTTTTTTTTTCTTCTTTTTTTAACCTCAATAAAACACCATTCTTTATCATCTGTACTTACTTTAGAGTAGAATGGTAAAAAGTATCACCATTTCATGGGAAGGCGATATGAGAACTCGTGTAATCCAACGGCAATCTTGAAGGTGATTTATGAAAAGATGATGACATCCGACTGTTGATCAGTTTCTCGATTGTCATTATGTATTCGTAAATCAACTCGAATATGGATGTTGGATTATAGGAGTTAACATATCGTCTTACTATGAAATGGTGATATTTTTTAACATTCTTCTCTAAAATAAGTATAGAGAATAAAGAAAGCTGATTCACCGAGAGAAAAGAATTTGTAGATGTTCTTTTTTTGTAATTTATTTTCTTTCTTTCTTCTTAATGCTCTATGTTTTTGGCATTCTTTTTTTTTAGGCAAGATGTTATCTAAAAAATAATTAAGAGAACATACACGTAAGACATTTAACTTTAACAAAAAATTGTGCCTACCTTTACAATGAATTCCTATTGTTTACAATGAATTCCTATCTCTTCTCACAATATCCAAGAAAATCCTAATGAGAGCCTATTTTTTTTTTTTTGTCTTTTTTTCTTTTCTGTTCTTCTCTTTGGTTAGTACAATTAGAGGATTCTTTGTCTTCTTATTTTTTGTTTTGAACACTGAACATAGTACTTTCTAATGATAAAGATTTGACCAAACTGTAACTTTTTTCTGAACTAATTTTTCATATCATAGAGGACCAAGCGTTCTGTTTTTTCTATAAGAGATAATTGTAAGTTAAAATATTTTATATTGGTATAATAATTATTCCGTGGAAGAAGGGAAAGAAAACTAATAAAGAAATAATATTTTACGTTAGTCTTTATGAATCAAACTAAATAAGAAAAGAGTTCTCCTTATATGTTAGGTAGTTTTAATAAAGAACTATATATATATAAAACCATGAACAAATATAGGTAGAGGTGAAATATTTAAGTTTAAATTTAAGGATGTTTTCTGTCAAATGTAAATTATAACGTTTGAATATAAATAGTAATATCTCCAAACAGTTTCCTTTTTTCCTTCTTTTTTAATTAATATCCTATTTACTCATCTCTTCTTTTAAGCCCCCAAGTTAGTGGCAACCATGAATGAGAAGCCCTTATATTAAACAATTGGAACCAGAGTGCTGTAAAGAAGTAATTGAAAGGAACAAATTGCATTCCCCTAGATTTAGGAACTGTAAATACCAACAATTTGAAAAGTATAGTAAAGATTGAAAGTTACATTCCTAACTACTGTTTAAGCCATGTATGCGTACATCTAGTAACACTATATATGTACATGTACTTCATTTATTAATTTATTTAAATGAGAGAGGGAGAACAAACTCAGATTGAAGAGTACATTATGCACTACTGTTTAAGGCATGCATGCCCTATCTAAATAGTACATTGTCAATTGGTCCTCCTGTAGACATTTTTAAACTGCAAGGATCGTATTATATGTTTACAGTAACCTATGATTGGTGGGCATCAGCAGGAATTTGCGGGGTAATATATATTCCAACACATATTTTCCAAAATGTATGTGGATGGATGCCTTAGACAGAGATGCATTAAGACATGCATTAAGACTTCAAAGAATAGTCTTCTGTATAGGATTTTAATTTCTAAAGTTAATGCGCATGCTTTAGGAAAGAAGGAATAGTTGGGAGGAATATCTCAATCGACGCTTCTAATCATTAGAATCATGAACCACCTAAACATGAAGCTTGTTTACTAATGAAGTCATACAATGAAGTACACCAAGATAATATGCAAGGGAGGGAAAAAAAGCAACAACAGAACAATGAGAAGCATTGAATAAGAAGGTGTTATATCAAACAATGTAAACCACAATGTTCTAAGGTTTCAATTTGAAGGGAAAATTGTATTCACCTAGATCTACAAGTTGTAAATACCAAGAAATTGCAAAGTATAGCAAAGATTAAAGGATACGTTCTGCACGACTGTTTAAGACATGTATGCGTACATTTACCGACACTATATATGTACATTTACCAACACTATATATGTACATGTACCTGATCTCTTAAGTATATTGGAAGTCACTTTGCGAAGTCTAAATACAAGCGAAACCAAATATTTAAAACAAAATTCAAACCTCATATATTAACCTGCAATCATTGGAAGCGACAAATTATAGTTAAAGTCAGAATGTAGGGAACTCAAGCTAATTAAAATCATAAAGCCCACCAAGAGCATGCAGGTAAAGGCAAGAGGTAACCATTAGGGGAAAGAATGTCACTTCGTGAAGCCCAAATACACAAATTGGAAGTCACTTTGTGAAGTCCAAATACATGCAGAACCAAATATTTAAAACGTAAATACAAATCCCATATATTGACCTATAGTTTTCTTGGCGAAATGTAAAGTGTCGGAAAGTTTTAGAACCCAACATTAATAGAGGAAAGCAAGGAGCAATCAAGAAAAATAAATACAAACCCCATATATTAACCTACAGTTTTCTTGGCGAATGAGGCAAGAGGTAACCATTAGGGGGAAGAATGTCACTTAGTGAAGCCCAAATACATGCACAGTAATAGTTTAGAACCCAAGATTAGTACGTAAATGCAACAGGCAACCATAAAAACTGCTAATTTGTAAGATTTATAGCACAAATTACATTCACGAAGTGTTAACACATGGGAAATTAAACATTAACCCATTCGTTTGATATAAACTGTCCAAAAACTCTGGAATCCAAAATTTGAAGGTAAATGCAAGGGGCAACCATTAGAAAATTTTAATTTCTAAGGTTTAAGTAAATTGGAAGTCACTTTGTGAAGTCCAAATACATGCAAAACCAAATATTTAAAACGGAAATACAAACCCTATATATTAACCTATAGTTTTCTTGGAAAATGTAAAGTGTCGGGAAGTTTTAGAACCCAACATTAATAGATCAAAGCAAGGAGCAATCATCAAAAATTTCCAATTTGTAGGGTTTAAATACAGGGGGAATCACTTTATGAAATCAAAATACATGCAAACCCAAATATGTAAAAGCAAGTAGAGACTTCATATATTAACCCATAGTCATCGTCCAAATTTATTTTCACTTTGTGAGCTGAAGTCATCAATAGGAAATGCAGGAGGCAACCATCGAAAATTTTTAATTTGAAAGGTTTAGTACATTCGGAGCCACTTTGTATGGTTCTTATTAATCCTGTTAGTTGTCCTGTTAGTAGTCCTGTTAGTAGTCCTGTTAGTTGTCCTGTTAGTAGTCCTGTTAGTAGTCCTGTTAGTAGTCCTGTTAGTAATCCTAATGGTTCTCATCAATTATCATGTTACTTTGTCCCATTGTTCTCGTTAATATCCCAGTGAGCTTGTCAAAAATGAGGTAAGCAACAACCGCCCACCTTGAAAAGCGTTCACTACACGGCTAGGTGCATTTTCTGCCAGGGACAGCATAACTCTGATACATGTGATCTGAGGTTTGAGTGTCCCAATAAGTGGTTGGGGAAATAATAAAGGTTTGTGCACGTTGGAAGTAGGTTTGTGCACGTTGGAAGTAGTACCGAGCAATGTAACTTGTTTAATGGAAAAACTACCAGTTGGAAATAAAAGGTCGGAGGTAGGTAATTGCCTCAACCCTTTAGGGCTTTTTTCTTATCTTTTTTTTCGTGTATCATCATCGTCTCTCCCTCCAAAAACGGAAACAAATACAAGCAAAGCTTAATCGAACAAAGAATACTCAAAAAGGACGGGAAACTTAAAAGAAAACAACAGTTGGAAGCGAACCATCTAAGATAATAAGGCTTTTTTTTTTTTTACGGAGTCTGTAGGCCTCTTCTTCCTCTCTTTTTTTTTTACGTGCCATCGCCACGCCCCCCAAAAAGGAGAGACAACAACAAATGCAAACAAATTGAAATAACCCAACGTAATCAGCGAAAGCAAGTTTGGAAAGTAACATAAAAATGAGGAAAAAGACGAGGCTCAGATAAATCCTCAGCGAAAGCAAGTTTGGAAAGTAACATAAAAAGAAGTGAGGAAAAAGACGAGGCTCAGATAAATCTACTCCTGAACCGCAGGGAGTAGCAAGAAACCAGACCAAACATTGCCCTCTCATTTAACATCATTTTCCAAACGGTGCCCTCACTCATCCCACAAAATTTTACAATTATCAGCCACTTGTGTAAGCTCGATACGCAGCCCCAGCGTCCAATTACACATTCTTTTTCGAAGCAACTACCGAGCAATGTAACTTGTTTAATTGAAAACCACCAGTTGGAAATAAAAGGTCGGAGATAGGTAGTTTTTTATCCATGTACCAACACCGTCCATTTAGCGATTTACCAATTAAAACCATTAAATATACCCACCCCTCCACGCGTGAACACGGCTAATTCAGAAATCAATTGTCTCAGCCCTTTAGCTAATTCAGAAATCAATTGTGTCAACCCTTTAGGTCTTCTTTTCTTATCTTTTTTTTCGTGTATCATCATCGCCTCTCCCCAAAAAACAAAAACAAATACAAGCACAAATTAATCAAACAAAGAATACTCAAAAAGGACGCGAAACTTAAAAGAGTAGGAAATAAAACCCCCGCCGATTATTCAACATTCAAACAATGTAAACTCATTAATGGAAAAACAACACCTGGAAGTGAACCATCTAAGATAATTAGGGTTTTTTTTAAACGGAGGCCTCTATGCCTTTTTTACTCTCTTTTTTTTTTACGTGTCATCGTTAGGCCCCCCCAAAAAGGGGAACAACGACAGGCAAGCAAGGTTAAATAACCCAATGTAACCAGGGAAAGCAAGTTTGAAACGTTAAATTAAATTATGCAGAGCAAATCATTTAAAGAGCGAGCAGTATTAAATTGAACTTCATAAACTGACTAAACAGAGAGCACAAGAGGAGAGCAAAGAAAGCTGGAACAAACGGGCCAGAACGGAGGAGAACTGAATATTCTGTTGTTTTCTTTTAGTATAATTCAAAAGTTTGTATGGCGTTTTTTTTTTGCCTGCTTTAAAATAGTTTTCACCTTTAATTGTACGTACGGGTTACCCTCAGCGGTGAAGGAAGACAGTAGGGGGGGTAAATCAAATAAAGCCTTATGTAAAAAACCAAGCAAGAAGTAAACAAAAGTAAGCAAAGAGAGAGGAGAGGGGCGTACCGAATGAGCTGGGATGGCATGGTATTTATAGGCAAACCTTGAGAGAGGGCGCACTGAATATGCATCACAGAGCAGGCTCGGAAGGCTACTGTCCTGCCCAACACAGGACCGAACCATGGGGGGGGGGGGGGGGGGGGGGGGGCACTCAATATGCATCAGAGAGCAGGCTCGGGAGGCTACTGTCCTGCCCAACACAGGACCGAACCATAGGGGGGGGGGGGGGGGGGGGGGGGGGGGGGGGGGGGGGGGGCGGGGGGGGGGGGGGGGGGGGGGCGGGCAGGTAAGAGGGTCGGTGTACGGATGCTGTGAGTGACGGGTAAGAAGGGTGGCGTCAGTACAGCATATCCGAACCGCAGGCCTTGCGGGAGGGAGGCGGGGGGGGGGGGGGGGGGGGGGGGGAGGACCGCCTCGAAGAGGCGCAGTGTACGGCGCAGGAGGGTAGGGATCTGAGCCGTCGGATCCGGCGGACAGGAGAACCCCGATCCCGCAGGGAGAGAGAGAAGAACGCGAAGCGGGAAACCGTCGATCCAACCTGGGCCTGCGTACGACGCCCTAGGTATGTAAGGGGCGGCCCTGGCGGAGGGAAGGGCGCCCGAACCAAGCTGGGTCGGCGTACGGCGGCGTAGGTGCCTACGAGGGGGAGGGGGGGGGGGGGGGGAGGGGGGGGTCCGCGCGCGCTCTCAGATCCACCATGTGGAAGAGTGCGGGCAACCCGGCGCGGGAAACCTGGAGAGAATAGAGGAGACAGAGAGCGAGGGTGAGAGCGGTCTGGGCAAACACCATGTGCAAGCACATGGGGCACATGGGTATTGAGAAGAAAATAGAAGAGAGTAGAAGAGAGGAAAATGGGTATATTGAGAAGAAAATAGAAGAGAGTAGAAGAGAGGAAGAGAGGAAGCGCGGAGAGGCCGCCACATCGGCTCGGGAGCGCTGAGAGCCGCCACGGAGGCTCGGAAAAACTCAGCCTTTATTATCTTTTATTGATTGTTCTAAAATTAAAAACAGTTATGAAAGAAAATTAGAAATAAAAATATAAATGCAATCAAGTAGCTAAATGTAGAAACTTATTTAAAGAAGCATCCAACATGACATGAGAAAAATGTACATAGACAAAAAAGATATATCACATGCCTCAACCCAACATATAGATGACCACGATAAATACATAATCACATATCTAAACACAACATATAATAATTATGCAAACTAACTGTAACCAACATGGAGATAATTTTTACGGCCCGGATACGATTCAAATGATTTAATAAATTAATAACAAATTTACCTATTCAAAAATAAAATATATGATATTTAAAAATATTATAAATTTTAAACCAAAGCGCTCCACAATGAGTGAGTATAGATATATATATATATATATATATATATATATATATATATATATATATATATATATATATGAGCAATGCTATATGTACACTCGGAAAGGGGTGTACATCCTACACTCCACCCATCCAATGGGTGGGGTGCCTTTGGGGCCAGTTGATGTGACCCCTTCTCACACCTCACCTATTGGATGGGTGAGGGTGTAGGATGTACACTCCGGATGGGTGTACACATAGCATTTTTCTATATATATATATATATATATATATATATATATATATATATATATATATATATTATAATTTGTCCCGTCTAATAAATCTCCTCTAGTAAGTGCTCGGAATTACAACCGTCAAATAATTTTTTAATACTAACAAAATAGTCTATAAAAAATATATTTTATAATATTTTTATATAAATATTCTATCTAATAGTTTATTTATATTTAAAATTAGATTATACGAATATTTTTTGAGAAATATTATAATAATAAATCGTTATATATCTTAACGACTGTACTGTACATATAGCGACACTAATAATAAATATCGATATTTTTGCTTAGCAGTATTTTTTTTAATTTTAAGAAATATTTAAAAATATCGGTATAATATAATTTTATTGTACTACACAAATTTTAATTTAATTAAATATAATTATTATTTTATTATTTTAATTAATTTTTTTATTAATATTTTAATTAAAATAAAATTTTACTTTTTTTTAACACTCGCACTGAAATAAAGTCAAGTCTGCCGGCTTATCTTTTGGCGAGGGCAGCACTATAGTGCCGGCTGGAATTAATTTCAGCAAGTGGTGGTGCGTACTGAGTCTACTGACTTACTGCACGGATGCTATAATTGGTCCTTATGGGTGGATAGATGGCTGGCGCCGGCTGGACTGGGCATTGGATATCGTGAAAGTCTGAAACCGCGCGGGCGAACAGAAGACTCGAAGGGTCGATTCGACTAGTCCTGCCGGCCCCAGTGTTCCCAACACAAAGACAAAAGACGAGGGAGGGGAAAGCAATAAGAAACTTTGGACTTTCATAAAGATGTAAATAAATATAAATAACAAATAATATTTTTTTTATTTTATACAAATAGAATTAAATTGAGATAAATAATTTGATTGATTCCGAGTTCGAAGCTAATTGCTTTACCGTTTTAGCTAAATTTATTTTTTTAAAAAAAAATAAAACGGATAGCATGTTGTTTTTTTCTTAAAAAAAAAAAGAAAAAAAGAATAGGCTGAAATGCTATTTGTTGCTAACTATTTATTTTTTATGATGGGACTTTCAAAATAATGATCAACACCATTAAATATAATTAGACCATTTAAACTATTTCAAAATTAAGTTTCATATTTTTTGATTTTTTTTTTTTTGTCCATTAAGTGGATATAAAAATAAACGGCTGAAAATAAATATTTTTTAAAAAATAAGGATAGGAGTCTTTTAATCAAGATCGAGAGTATAAATATTATTTTAAATAGTTTAAATAATTTTCTAACTAAATATCAATTAATTTAGATTTTTTTACACCACGAGCAAAAAACTCATATATACTACTAAAATTTTAAATTTTGTAACTTTTTGATTATTAGGTCAATAACGTCGAAAATATTTAAAATTTAATTTTAGATACTTTCAGTGGTCTAGATTATATTCAACAGTATATATCGTCGATTGAGAAGTTCATCACTGAAAACAAATGGGTGACAAGTGACAACGGAATCGGTTTACTACTAATAGCATTTCAGCTCAACTCTATATAAATATATCGAATAATAAATATATTTTTATAAATTTTAACTTTTTATATTTATTTCTTTACACGTCTAGTTCATATATATATTTCAACCGCCATTGCCTGTTAAAAAATAAATAGTTAACTATAAATTAAATATTTAATTTTTATTAATTAGTAAGATAAATTTATAATTGTATCTATTTAGATATTTTTATACTATTTTAATAGATGGAGTTTTTGGAGAGACATATTTATAAAAATAAAATTAAAATTTCACTTATATTCTATTAAAAAATAAATAGTGAGCTAATGATAATAAATCAGAAAAAAATATATAAAAACTTTAAGATTTTTGAAAAAATAAAAATAAAAAGTTGAACTTTGTAAAAATATATCTAGATACATTTACAGTAAATTGTATAAAATTAACCCAAAATAAAAAATGGGGGCGTAGTAAATTAGTAATAAACTATTCTAAAATAAATTAGATTAATTAATATTATCCTTTGTAAAGGAATGCTTGATTTTTAAAATTTTCTTTTTTCTAAAATAACATTTTGATTGTAAATGTTTTTTTTTTCGCATGTTTGATTTATAGAGAAAATAAATTTTCTTTTATTTTTCAAATTTTATAAAAAAATAATATTTTTATCTTTTTAGTCGAAAATTAAAATTATGGAAAAAGAGTGTTTATTACAGACACTTTTTTTTGAAAAATAACTTTTGTATTTTATTGAAGGACCAAACACCCCCTTAATAAAATTTCTATTTAAGCTTTCAAAATTTTGTCACCCAATCATAAAAAAACTGAATTAATTACACTGTTAGTCACTGAACTACAGAAAAAAATTTAGATTAAATTATAAATAATTTTCTTATAAATATTCATTTTTTCACTTTTCTTTCACACTTTTAAAAATCTATATTTTATATTCTCTCAAAAAAAAATCAAATTGATGCATTTAGTCTTTCTCCGTTAGAATTCCGGCACTATTTCATATATTTTTATAATTTATATCAAAAATATTTTTAAAATAGTAAAAATATATTAAATTTTTTTTTTTTATATATAGAATAAGTAAGAGCAATTTTATTATTTTCTATTCTCTATTAATATAGTAACTCTTTTATATTCGGAATATTTTAATATGATAAAATATAAATTTTTGAAAGTAAAAAAAAAACTAAAAATTAAATTTTTATTAGAAATATTTTTGTATTTTAACCATAGTTAGTTAATTCGGATTCGACAAAAATTCGGTACGGATATAATACAGATAAAATTCGTATTATAATTTTAAAATTCGTTGAAAAATTCTGCTAAAAAACGGGCTCGTCAATTATTCGGATACGTGATTTATACGGAAATAATACGTTCACTAATTAAAAATTCGGAATAAAAAATTCGGCTATTAAATTTAAAAAAAAAAAAAAAAATTTATACTATTAGTATAAACAATTATAATTTTTTAAAATAATTTAATCAATTTATTTTAGAAATAAATAAAATATTCATTTAGAACAAAAAAAAAAAAATTAAATTATTTCCGACATAATTTTAATTCGGATTCTCAATAATTTGCGAATAATTCGTGAATAATTCGTGAACTAACTAACTATGCTTTGAAAAAGAACGAATTTTTCACCCAAAAATTCGTAATTCGTGAATAATTCGCGAATAATACTTTTTGATTAAAAAATTCACGAATTATTCCGAATTTTTGAAAAAAGTCGGAAACGACACGTTTAATTCGGATTCTCAATAATTCGCGAATAATTTGTGAATAATTCGCGAATTAACTAACTATGGTTTTAACCAAAACTTTATTATGACCATCAAAATTTAAGAGCAATTTTATATGTACATTCAAAAGTTAATATAAATATTACATTATGTCCATCCAACAGCCATTTTTTTTACACTAATTTATCAGATTATTACAATTTTTTAATACCAAAGATGTAAAGGAAATACTCCGAACTCCTGAATGCATTTGGCACAAAATTTACAAAATTTACATCCTACTTTTGAACATACAAATAGCATTTCCTAAAATTTTAATTTATTTTAATTTAGCCATTAAATTTGTATTTTTATTTCAATTAGATTACTATTTAAATTTTGATTAGTTTTTCTTATGAATAAATTATTGAACAACGTACCAATTCAACTATCAAGAAATGAAATATCAATGACTTCCACACTTGAAACTATTATAAACCATTGTTATTCAACTATTGCATCATCTTGAAAGATCAGATTTAAATTTTTATTAAAAATAAGCTTTATAAAAAATTTATTTTTATAATAGAGTTTTCTTCTTGTAGGAATATTTATATTAAGGGACAATTTCCTATATACCGCTAAAAATTTCTCTGTTTTCAGATTTACCCCTCTTAGAAGGCTAATATTAAAACTACCCTTCTTACGTTCCAACTTCTTTCCAAAATATCCATGAAGTTAAACTCTGTTAGTGTACCGTTTGGAACTGCCGTTATCTGTGTGTAATTACTATTTTGCCCTTTCAAATAAACCCTAAACCCTAAACCCTAAAACCCTAAACCCTAAACCCTAAAACCCTAAAAAATCCTAAACCCTAAACCCTAAACCCTAGAACCCTAAAAAATTCTAAACCCTAAACCCTAAAACCCTAAACCCTAAACCCTAAAAAATCCTAAACCCTAAACCCTAAACCCTAAACCCGAACAAAATAGGTATATCTGATAGTTTTCAACTCCGATTATTATTTAACTCTAGTTTAACCCTAGTTAACTTAACAAAGGGAAACGGTAGGGGTATTTTTAATAACGGTGGAACGTATGAAGGGTATATTGGAAAGAAAAAAAAATAAGAAGGGTAAATCAGATATTTCTTCAGATTTCAGGATTACACAGGCAATTATTCCGTATATTAAACTCGTTTGGCAAACCATGAATACAGAGTAATAGGCTCAATTACTCTGTATTTTGGAGAGCTTTATTTTTTTTAGTTGGTTCGTTTGGTAAAATTCAGTAAATTAAAAATTTATTATGTAAAGAAAAATTTTCAGAATAATAATAGAAAAAAAAATTAGGTCAGACATTTTTAGTAATTATTAAAAAATAAAATAGAGTTTTATTTTATAATATATTTGACATCTTAAAAAGCTCTATACTCTATAAAAAAAATAATTCATTTTTACTATTTGGTTTGCCACTTAAAAAAATACTCTATTTTAATTCTTATATAAAATAAATTAACAAAACTTGTATTAATCAAATATAAGACAAATTTGTTTTTGGATTAAAGTAAAAAAAAATTGATAATTTATTAGTAAATTATATCAAATTGATAAGTATTTTTAAACGTAAATAAAAATTAAATAATTAAGTAAATATTATATTAAATGTGATCTCCTTTTTCATTATAAGTTTTAAAATATAATAAATTTTATCGCAAATTTTAAAACATCATAAATTTTATCTTCTTCTTTATTGTTTCTTGTCACTCTCTCATCGTTTGAATTTTTCATCGGTTAAGATGGTGATGAATTCTTGATATAATGATTAAATACAAAAAAAAAAAAAAAAAAAAAAAAAAAAAAGAAGCCCCCACCCCATCCCTTACTCCACGATTCCTAAAACGGTAGCTGTGATCATCTCCTTCTCCTCCTCTTCCTCCTCCTCCAATCTCCAACATCACCACTATCGTCACCGTCACTTGCATCCCTTTTCTTCTACTATTATTCCTCCTACCGTCATGGCCGTTACAAGAATGGCATTGTCATCGTCATTAAGCAACGGTTGTGTCGTCATTAGCAACGGCGGCATCGTCGATGACGTCGTCGTCGTCGGTGGCGGCAGCGACGTCGGCGTTGGCGACGTCGACAAGAATAAAGGGAGAGGGAAAATGGAAGATGATGAGAAGGGAGGAGTAAAAAACACGAAGGAGTGAGCTAGAAGTGGGGAAGCGACACTAAGAATAGAGTATTTTTTAAAAAAGGTCTAAGTAATTTTTTTTTTACCTCAAAATTACTCTGTAAGATCAATATTATAAAATAATTTTTTTACTTAATTGGTTCTGCCAAACAGCCCAACTAAAAAAAAATAGAAAATTTTAGAAAATATAGTAATTTAGCCTATTACTCTGTATTAGGAATTTGCTAAACAGACCCTCAGTGTAAAAAATTACTCTATTCGTTCAAGCCCGTTTCTCAATCCACTCCCCTGTTCTCTTTTGCCTTAGCTTCCCAAATCATCTCTTTCCTTCGTCCTACCCTTTTATTTCACTCTCCTCGTTCTCTTCATTGCCTCCTCACACACAGTTTTGATCGCGCCGCCCCGCGCTCCAAAAGGAAATCCTCGCCCACGACTGCGCTGCTGCAGACTAAGAGCTCCCCCTGCTCCCTTTGCTACGGCATGAGGCGTTGAGTCGATGCCGCCACTACCGCCGCGGTGTAGAGCTCCACCACTAGCTCCGGCTCCTCCGAAGCCCTCGTCGGCACGAGAGAGCGGCGGGACTATTGATCCTGCTCCTCTGCTCTCGACGTCCATTTACTTATTCTTCGCTCACAACTTGATATAATTTATTAATAAATTATTTGTTTTTCATATTTTGATCCAAAGATGAAGAAATTTTATTATGATTTATTTTGCTTAATATAATTTTTTTTTTAATTTATTTTATATAAGAATTAAAATAAAGTGTTTTTTTAAGAGTCACTGTAAACAGTAAAAAATAGAGTAACTTTTTTTTATAGAGTATAAAATTTTTCAACAAGTCAAATATATTATAAAATAAAATTTTATTTTATTTTTTAATAATTATCAAACAAACGAAATTTTTTTTTTTTCAATATTGGGGCTTAAAATTTTCCACTTGTAAAGCCCAATTGTGACAAAGCTGGGCCCGAGAAAAGGAGTGCAACAGAAGCAGTTGCTTTGCTTGGCCCAATTTAGATTTCAGGACTCCAATTACTAAACCCGAAACTTCTTCCCATCATGTGGTTTGACACATTTTCACTTTGTTAGTTTCTGGTATGAAAAGTTTTGCTTCACTATTATGTGATTTTAATTTTATTTTGTCATAAAATTTTGTTATAAAATAAAGAAATAAATTACTATAATTTACAAACTAGAAAATAGTAAAGTAATATATTTTATAAGCCACAGAATGTTAAAATTTTGTTAGAGCAAATATCAGACCTGGCTATGAAGTTAGTCCTGATTATTATAATTTGTCTGATTTGTTCTGAATTTCCATTTTTAATGTAAACACACGGTATGCCTCACTACAACAAAATTAGGCTATAGCGATACTTTTTAAGTATTTCTAAAATGTAAAAAAAGTGTCGCTGACAAAAATACCGACACTTATTGTAAGTGTTGCTATATGTGCCGTCGCTAGGGTGTATAGCGACACATTTTTGTAATGTGTCTCAAAAATGTGTCCCTATAATCTAATTTTGGATATAGATGGAATATAGATAGGACACTTATACAAAAATGTCACAAACATGTGTCCCTATAATCTAATTTTGTTGTAGTTCCTCTACATATAGTATACCATTCTTACTAACCCTAGGATCTGTGTGGCTCTGATGTTAGGATTTTTGTAAATATATTTAAATCTAGATTTATTATAATTAAAGATCTATCCTAACAGATATATGATTGTTTAATATATATGGTATATCTTATTTCTTTTTCATCTACTTAAAGTAAATAAAATTCTAGTCAGATTTTAATGGTAATCCTAATTATATTTTGATGAAAAGTCGATTTAAATTCTATATAAAAAAGATACTGATCATGTCATATTTTTATGTGCATTCTGATAAAGAATTATCATTTATTTTACACCATACTGAAAAGTGACTGAGATATGAAAAAAAATCAGATTATCCAAGTTTGGTTTGTGGCGTTCATATCGCAATCGGACTCTCGCTGCTTCTGCCAATTGATCAAATTTTTTTTCTCTATGGTGCTTTATGAGTTATTTTACTATATTCATGATCCTAGGCATTGGTATATATTTAGTTTTGTTAGATATGTTTCGAAATTTAGAACCGAAAGATTTTCTAATCCTATTCTGTTTTGGTTATCCCATTAAGTTAAGTTTGGATTATGTTTAATCTTTTTAAGATTATTTCTCATCTTAGTAATTTGTATTTTTAATTGTATTAGAATTTAGCCATTATTATAAATATACTCTTATTCTATTGATTTGGTGCGGCGGATGAGAAGGAGTATGAATGTATTTTGGGATTAGGATTTTGTGAGAGAGACATATTTTGTACACCATTTTGATTATAATGTAAGTTTTCGTTTCATTCGTTTTCTCCCGTTGATATAGGCCACTGGGTAAATATTATATGCTTTATCTTTTTCTCTCTTTGTCCATTCTTTTTTAATACTTTTGTGTCCAACAAACTAGATATTTTTCGCTTTTGTCATAATAAATTTTATTATTTTATATGTCAATATAAATCTATTAATTGGTATCGAAACTTAAAAGATAAATTAAATATTATATATATATATATATTAAATAATTAGATAAGAATTTTTGAATTTATATAATAAAAGAGCTTTATAATTGTGGATATGCTCGTCTAATTATGATGCTCCATATGGACACAGTATTAATGGACTATAACTATTATTAATTAATTAATAAATAAATCGTCATCTTTTCTTTTTTAACTAGGAGATTTTAATGGACTTGTTTTTGTAGCCTTAATTAGGCCTCGTCATGCTATAAGACCCCTCAAAGGTACAGGATGAATATCGCATTGGTATCATATATATATATATATCTATATATATATATATATATATATATATATATATATTATATATATATATATATAAAGATAGCACGCTATCCGTTTCATTCATAAGATGGGTGAATTCAGCTAACAAGAGTGAGACAGTAAGGTCTCAGAAAAAAAAAATAAAAAAATATAAAAAAACTAAAAGACAACAGTAGTACTAAAAAGAAAAGGAAATAATAAGGTCAACCACCGAAAGACACCACTCAGCGAAGTACTCTCAGCCTAAGTCCTTCTAGTGCGACAGCTCCCTCCTGACCCAACTGACGACATACAGGAGTGACCCAACTGACGACATACAGGGGGTCAGTGTTTGACATCTCTCTGTTCCTGACATTCAAATCACCCACCAATTTGCCGCCTAAAAGATAAGTGCTCTGTTCTACTGTAGCGGTCCCACCCCCCATCCATCTCTCCCACACCCCATGTATGTTGGCCCCTAACACCTTGAACCCAACAGCCCCTTCCCCGGACCCTAACACAAACCGTGCAAAAGCACAGTTCAAAAGTAGATGATCGACCGTCTCAACAAGTGAGCTGCATAGCACACACAGATTATTCTCGTCCATCCCCTCTTTCCAAGATTGTCTGCCATAAGAATCCGATTCTTAAGTACGAGCCAGACGAAAATCTTAATCTTGGTTGGGATTCGCAATCTCCATAAGGCAGAGAAAGTAGGATCCCGCATACTCCCGTCGCATATAACCCTATAAGTCGCCTTGACCGTAAAAACCCTCTTATCATGCCATCTCCAAACCGCCCTATCCTCTCTCTCCTCCGGCGAGGCACCCCCACAATTGGTATCATATATAGTCTTCAAAAGCGGTGGGTCTAAGAGCACGTATAGATAAAATCACTACAACAAAATTAGGTTATAGGAACACATGTTTGTGACACTTTTTTGCAAGTGTTCCATTTATAGTTCATCTATATCCAAAATTAGGTTATAGGGATACATTTTTGGGACACAATATAATAATGTGTCGCTATACACCCTAGCGACGGCACATATAGCGACACTAATGACAAGCGTCGGTATTTTTTTCAGCAGCATTTCTTTTAGCATAGTTTTGTTGTAGTGAATGTTGTTGTTGCCGACCCAAACTTCAGAAAAGACGAAGAAGACGGTTTGTAACAATAGTTCGTGCATGATTCCGATTGTAATATATATATATATATATATATATATATATATATATATATATATATATATATATATATAAAGGAGAACTAGTATGTTTTAAAAGCACAAGCCAAATTATATTTGTAAATTTTTTACCATTAGATTTGTATTGAGATTTGCGCAATTATAAAATCAACTAAAGAGAGAAAGAAAAAGTACAATTGCACAAATCTCAATGCAAATTCAATGATAAAAAATTCACAAGCATATTTAGATTTTTGTTTTTAAAAATATATAAACTTTACTTTATATATATATATATATATATATATATATATATATATATATATATATATATATATATATATATATATATATATTAGGATATATATTACACTCATTATACTTGTAGTCCAAAATCCAAATACGGATCGGCTCTAGTATATTATGTGTATTATTTTGATGCTGCATTAAAATTAAAACTCGGTTCTTGTTTAGAACCGGTCTTCGACGATCTTGCTGATTGGGTCAATTATTTAGGAGACAGTTGAGTCCGTCCAATTCAAACCGGCCGATCATGGCCAGTTGGTTCCCTTGTGGAACTCAAACTTTTCTTAATTAATTATTATTATTTTTTAGCTGAAAATATAAAGCAACTAGGCTTTGAACACTCGGATCACGAATATCAACTATCAAGTCCTTTGCCACTTGCACTAGTGACGATTGATTTTTTAAGAGCCTATTCTAACTACATACTTATTATGTATTTAACCTTTTTTATTCATCAGAATTTGATACTCGTACTTAATAAAATGATATAAACCTAAAAAATCCGTTCATATAAATGCTTAATCTTGCATACACTATTATTTTATCATAATTAATTTTTATGCAGTTGTATTAGACCGTTTGTTAACGAATAAACATATATTTCTTATTTCATTCATAAAGTATTTGGCTAGAAAATAAAAATAATATGGTAATTATAAAAAAAAAAATATTGGGAGCAATCCATGTTCTTTCGATATAGACGTGGATTTAATATTTTTTACCAATATTTAATTTTAAATGCTGATAATTAAATCTTTTTAGAGGCACTAACAAATATATACCAATAATTTAATTATCTTTTATCAACATCTAAAAATAAATATTGCTACATATTCTTATTTAGCAGCAATAATTTATAAATACCAATAAATGTTATATTTATCCACAATCCTTTATAAATCCTAATAAATTTTATATTTATTAATATTTAAATAAATATTGCTATCAATAATGTCACTATATGTTAAAATTCTTGTAGTGAAGCTATTTTACCATAAAATTTTTAATAATGCGCAATAAAGTATGAAAGTTTGTTCATGAAATATGATAATATGGGTAAGTAAGAGATTGTTAGGATTTTCATAAATGTGATCCAACTAATTATATTTAAATCTAGATATATTTACTGTAACTAAATGTTTATCCTAATAGATCGATATAGCACTATTTGATATGGTATATTTTATCTCTTTTTTATTTATTTAAATTAAATAGAATTCTAGTCAGAATTTGATGAGAAGTCAATCTGTATTCTATATAAAAGAGATATCGATCCTGTTAAGTTCTGATGTACATTTTGGTAAAAGATTACTATCTGTTCCACACCATACGCAAGAGTTTCTTATACAGAAAAAAAAAACCAGATTACCTAAGTTCGGTTGGTGACGTTCATATCCCAACTGAATTTCTTACTTTCGCAGATTGATCAAGATTTTTTCTGTGTGACGCTCTATGAGTCATTTTATTTTGTTTATAATTCTAGACGGTAGTATGTATTTAGTTTTATTATTTTTGCATGCTTATATAAATCTATCATCTGATTCTCAGTGAAGCTCAAATCAATCAGCAGTTTGCTTGATGTGCTTTTGCAAGAAGTGCTGAATACACTTTGAGGAAAGAACAGAATGGCCTAGGCCTGATTGTGGGATAAATATGATCTGTCTGGCTAATCCATAATTTTCAAAGTTATTTTATGCTCAAGATACGTATTTCAGAATGACAGAGCCAGTTAAATCAGATTAAGTGGAAACAGTTATGTTCCAAGCCTGGTAAATCAAAGAAACAAAAAATCCCAGCCGCAATCAAAATTTTCTCTAGTCTCAGACTGTGAGGCCCCACTTCCCAGGAGGCCATCCATCCTAAAATTACTCTAGCTCTAGCACGCTTAACTCTCATAATCTCTTGGATCTTGCTACCATCCAAAATGCTATAGCCGGGTTAGAAATTTTATTCCTATTATACCATTTATATATAGGACTAATCCAAATTCCGGGGGTGTCACATTCTTTCCCCCTTTAAGCCCTGACGTCCACGTCAGACTCAAGCACACTCACAAGCACCAGGCGATGTGAGACTCGTCTCGCTAGCCTTAGCCGACCTTGTGAGGAGCTGCACTCCACTCACAACGGTCATTAGCCGGGGAGCCTCGCTCTACCCGCTATATAATCCTGGCTCAGCCGAGACTCATCTCACATTTTCGGCTGGTGAAAGGCTCTGATACCAACTGTGAGGCCCCACTTCCCACGCTTAACTCTCATAATCTTTTGGATCTTGCTACCATCCAAAATGCTACAGCCGGGTTAGAAATTTTAGTCCTATTATATCATTTATATATAGGACTAATCCAAATTTCGGGAGTGTCACACAGACTTTCCGTTCCAGCACAGACTAGTGAACTTGCTCACTCGGCTTCAACCAAATACGCCGGGCGGCGTTGGTCAGGTCAGACTGAACTGAACTTAAATTTGATCCAGCTTTTGCAGCATCGAACAAGAGAAGAGAAAAGCTGGGGAAGTTTTCAAGCAGCTTTTGAGTGAAGCTACAATGCAACGAAACAGTTCCAAAAACCGTTGTAAACAGGCAACACAACTATAATTCATACCAAAATAGCGCAAGAAGCGGGGCCCAACATGCACCCATTCAGTGCTTTCCTAACTTTTGTCCAAAGCAAATCTTATAGCACTCACAAACTTCTCATGATGACATCTTTAATTATCTTATATTTATTTATTCTTGATTTGCAACTAAATTAGTGCAACATCCTACATGACCACCATTGATCACACCAACTTTTCCAAGCCAACCTAATCATCATGTCCAATCGAACTGTTGCATTTAGGCCCTCAAAGGACACCATCAAATCTTGATGGCAACTTTTATATACATATGAATCATTTCATTATGTCAAAATTATAAGTCCTATAATATATAAAAATAATAATATTGGTCCTCAAGTAGAGTTTGAGCATTTTTAGCTTAATCGGTTAATTTTTTGCTAAGTTTCTTTCAGCTTAATCGGTTAGCTATTTATTTATAAATTAAAAATATATTTAATTTTTTGTTCTATCGAAATAGGCTCAACAGATTAATAAGTTGAGTTGAATAAGCCAAATAAATTAAATTGGATGAGCCCAATAAGTTGAGTGGGACTTTAATCCATAATAAACCTAACGGCAAGAGACTCAACAATAGACCTAACGTTCAGATGGATTTAGGAATGTCAACGGATCGGATTCGAGGCGGATTTTCAATAACCTAAACCCGAACCTGACTACCAAATCCAAAACTCGAATCCGAACCTGAATCCGACGGATTTTAAAAATCCATATCCAAATCCGAACCCGACCAAAAATTCAAAATCCAAACCCGAACCCGAAAATCTAAACCCGAAATAATTATTTTTCTTTTTCTCTTTACAATATTTCAAAATATATTACATTTTTCAATTTTTAAAATATAAATTTAAATATATTATCAAATATTTATATACACATATATTATATAACGTAAAATCAATTCGGGTTCGGGTCGGGTTCGGGTTCAGGTTCGGGTCGGATACAGCTAAAATCCATATTCAAACTCAAATTCGTCGGATTTTCAATTTTTATATTCATATCCGAATCCATATCCCTTTAATATCCGGTAAATTCATTCCGTTCGGATTCGGGTTCGGATAAAATTTTGAGTATCCTTACCCATTGACATCCATAGATGGGTTGAGTCCAATCGAGACCTATGGGCGATATATCTGTGCGTTTTACGTGAATTGATAGTATATTTCTAACAGCTTGAGTTTTGGGAATTAATAGTTAGCACCAATAATCTGACAAGTGGTATCAAAGACAATGGCACGGGTTCGATTTCCACACGATGTAGGTTAAAAATAAATCCAACTTCCTGTTCCATGACAATAGGCCCAAAAGACTGTGTGGGGTTGCGGTCCAAATAGACCTAACGGTAAGAGGCCCAATAATAGTGTTTTAACGTTCAGACGGACTGAGTCCGGTCGAGACCCATGGCGCTGTAACGGTACGCTTTAACTAAATTAGTTGCATATTTCTAACAGCTCGAGCTTTTGGGATTAATGGTTAGCGCCTATGATACGACAGAATCCGACAGAATCTTGTTTCAATCCAATTTCATCTGGTTAATTATTTCAACCAAGTATCTTTGAGATTTTTTTTTTTTAGCTTAGTTGAGTTTATCAACCCATTTACGGCTTAAAGGGACCAGCATTTTGTCCTATGACGGAAGATTAGGTTAAGTCGAATCACGTTCTAAACGATGTGAGACTCGGTTGGAGCGAGTCATGTTCAAAGTGGCGTGAGGTTGGTTGGATCAAGTCACAATCAAAATCCGTAAGCGTTGTGTATATATTTTAAATGAGTTAATTAGTATTTGTAACCGCTCGAACTTTTAAAACTAATGATTAGTGTCAACGATCCAACACCATCCACGTGATATTATGATTTAAACATTATGTCAAGAAAACACTTTGTGAGTCTGATTTAGTCTAGTTCTTTCAATTCTATTTTATTTGACTCTCGTTAGATCACACTGGGCTTTGCACCGCATCCGCATACCAGCAAAAGTGCCTGTATATATTATAATTAAAGAGTTCTTTTCAGTTATGACCAGTCAAAATTTTTGAATTGAATTCGGGCCCTCTAATAAAGCTAAGCTCATTACATAAGTTAATAATTAAATTAAACAATGTGCAACAAATTAATATGATCCACCTAGCTACAAAAGAGAGGGGAAAAAGTTGAGCCCTCAAAAAGCTTAAGCAGTAGACTATGGTGGACCGAAAAAGGAAGGGCAACAAAATAATTAATTAAAAGAGCAGTCCATTTATTTTATGAAGTTGGAAAACACAAAATAAGTGTAAGTGCGTGTAACCTGTGGAATGCTTGCCCCCCTGTTCCATTAGTTTATGCTGTCACTCCAATCACTTTACTCTCACTGGCCGGTGCTAATCTATTCAGCATTCCATGAAGACAAAAATGCAACCAAAATTCTACAATCTTTTTTATATATTTGTATCCATTTCTCTCTCTCTCTCTATATATATATATAGAGAGAGAGAGAGAGAGAAAGAGAGAGAGAAATTGGTTACTGTGCCTGTACAAGCATCAAGCAATTGGTGCCTGTAAGTTTTCTATCGTTAGATCTAACCCTTTGATTAATTCTATCCCTTAAATCATACTATTCCACCAACCATCCACTAAACCCAATGGACCCACCATCATCCTAACCGTACATTCCTACATTTAAGGATAAAAAACTCACAAGCACAAATAATTTGGTGCTTTTACAAACATAGGAGTTCAATTTTATATATATATATATATATATATATATATATATATATATATATATATATATATATATATATAACTTCTATATTTTTTAATGTACCAAGTTATTGGTGCTGATAAATTTTTAACACTTAAAAAAGATGTGTAGTTAGGATGATAATAGACCCTTTGAGTTAAGTGAGTGGTTGGTGAAATAGAATGATCTAAGAAATAAAATTAGTCAAATGGATAGATCTAACGGTAGAAAACTTGTAAGCACCAATTGCTTGGTATTTGTACAAACATAGTAGCCGGACTCTCTCTCTCTCTCTCTCTCTCTCTCTCTCTCTCTCTCTCTCTCTTCTCTATATCTATATATATATATATATATATATATATATATATATATTAAGTCTCTTATGCTTTCGAAAGTATGGAAGTCTCCGTACTTGTAAGTTGTTTTCGATGATCGAATATTCTATTCGACAAACCACTCTGTTAGACATGATCTACCCTATTAGAACTATTTAGAAATTAAATTTTATAACTTTTCGTTATTATTTATCAAGTGATTAAAACGTCTAAAAAATAACTATTTTAACGGCCGATGTGGTATGTTTATAAGTTCAACGGTGTAGAATAATCCAAATTAAGTGAAAGTTTAATAGAAAATTCTACTTATTATCAAAAGTAAGATCAATATTTCTGATTTGAAATTTAAGTCTTTTATCACTATTTTTATATTTAGCCGTTCATTTTGAGACTACTCGTTCACTAAACAAATAAAGTTAGAAATTTATGAAATTTGATTTCTAGATAGTTCCAATATTGTGAATCATGTTTAATGAAACGAATCGCTGAATCGGATGTCCCATCATTGAAAACAAGAATACTACTGGTAGCAAATGGGCTCTGTTACTATCAATTTATTTTTGATGATAGAGCTTCTAAATCGACGATCGGCACCGTTGAATATGATTTAAATCATTTAAACTATTTAGAAATCAAATTTCATATTTTTCGTATGTTCTTTTCTTATCCATCAAGTAAACACAAAAATGAACGGTTAAAGATGAAATTTCATTCAAAAAGTGATGATTGGAGTCTTGTAATCAAGATCGAGAGTATAGATCTTATTTTAAATAGTTTAAATAATTTTTTAATCAAAATTTAATTGATTTAGATTTCTTTACACCATTAAACGAGCAAACGCCTTACATCTATAATTAAAATTACAAATTTTGCAATCCTTAGATCTTTAGGTCAATAATGTCGAAAAATTTAAAAAATTATTTATGGATACTATCAGTGGTTTAAATCATGTTTAACTGTGAGGACCGAATTTCTATAAGAGGATTACTATTGGATCAACAGCTTCTGGAGGCCTTTGTTGGGTGTTAGAGTTGTTTGGGTGCGTTTCGGACTCAAGAGATGGACTCAGTGTGTTGAATTGATCCCGAGTGTAGTCGAAGGCACCCGTCGAAATTTAGAAGTGGTTTTGCACGAAATGGACATCAAATTTGGATTCAGTACGGAAAAACGATGGAAATCAACTACTTGAACGTATTTTTCTGAGTCCGGACGCCCGAAAACGGACACCCGGAAGTTTTCAGTGTTTTCGAGTGTACGGTGGACCGGTGGACCGTGGAGTGTTCCACGTGGCGGCTTTCTAGTGGTGCCATACGCCACGTGGCGGAGCTGGAGAGGCGGCGCAGAGGGCTCGGCCCACGGGACCGAGCGCGGGCAAGGCAGGCGCGGTGTTCAGGGTTGGTGTGCCACGTGGCGGCTCCCCATTGGGCGCGCTGGGGACACGTGGCAGCTTCGGGTTCGGCGGGTGCATCGGGTGCGTGCACCAGGCGCAGCGAGTGGTGGCGGTGACACGTGGCGCGCAGGGATTGGTCGGTCAACGCACGCGGGACAGCGTGTGATTTGCGCCGGGCGCGGCGCACGGTGGACCGCCTCGGGCCACGTGTCGCCCGCTCATTGGCGGGCGCAGTGACCCGGCGGATCTGGCATGAACCGCGGTCCACGCTTCCCGTCGTGGACCGCGTCGCCATGCGGGGCACCGCGATTGGTGGGCGCGCATGCGCCGGGCGCGCGGGGCGCGGAGCAGGGTGACGTGGCGCGCCGAGGGGGTTTCGGGCGCGCACAATGTTGGGCCGTGGGCCGGATTCGGGCGCCCGAATCCGGAAGCTCATGTGGGCTGGGCTGGGCCTATTTAGACCCCTCATCTCTCTCTTTTTCTGCTCTTTCCGAGTTTTAGAGAGATGGAGATGGAGAGCTCTTTAGGAAACTTGTTCCTCTTAATATTTTTGATCTTGTGGTGGATCCCCAGGATTTTTAGAGGATCGGCAGCGGCGATCTTGGTTTTACACTGCGCCTCGACGTTTCCCTTTTTCGGCTTATTTCCGTCGCAGTTCGGTTGGAAAATTCCCGTGCGCAAACCAGGAAGAATTTTTAGGCGATTTCTGCAACAGTGTGTCCCTAAGAGGCTTGTTCGATTTTTATCTTGGCCTACGAGCATCGGATCAGGGCATGTAAGTACTCGTTTTGGATCTACTCGTCGCAAGAATCGCAGCCATAATTTTTCTGGATTTTTCTGAGGGCCGCACACTGGTGAAAATCCCCTTTTGCTGTGCTGTTTTGTAAAACAGCAAATGCTGTTCCCGGGGAAGGCCCATTAATGCTGTGTTCGGATATCTTGCAATGTTTCGCAGATTCTAAGGTTGCGGGGACAGTTATTGGACAGCGGGGAGTTTTTTTACAGTTGGGGTGTTTTGTGGACTTGGATTTGCGTTTCCAGGTGGGTGGTTGCTATATCCCTCTATTTCTGACATACTCACTAGGAATATTAGAGAGATTTTTTTATTGGACTTGTTGATTGATCAACACTCGTGGTTGGGATTATGCATGTGGGTTTGGATATGTGGATTGCTATGTTAGCACATAACCTTGCATGCGGATTTGATTCTGATATTGAGGCCATGTAATTTACCTGGATGGTGGGTACTACTTGGGGATATTTTTGGACATGCATAGGTGGATAGATATTTGTGGACGAATAACGGTTTATATGTTTAATATTTGCTATTCATGTGGAAACGGTATGGTACTTAGGATATCATGCTATATTGAATGTCAGGAACTGTTATCATGCTAAACATAAGTCAGAAAATGATATATGTACTCTTTTTATCTTCTCGTGACTTTTGCATGCTTGTATGGACATCTAGTTAGGCCATTTCTTATCACTACACTATCATGTTGGAACTTGACTTAGGAGAAACCCTGCTTGCTTCTTTTCTCCTTATTCTTAGTCAGGTGGTTCTTGTTGCTCAGGTTTGAGCAGGGGTACGGGATAGTGTAGCCGGGACCTTGGGGTCGGGGACTGGTGGTATTTGATTATTGGTTGTGGGGTATTGCAGCTACCGCGGATAGTAGGCGGTTGACCGGATACAGATTATTTTACCGATTTTGGATTGGGGGTTATTGCGGCGACCGCGGATATTGGGCGGTTGACCGGATGTCCGATGTGGGACATGATTGTAATTGTGAGTTATTTCGGTGGCCGCGGATATTGGGCGGTTGACCGGGTGTTGGTTGTTGGGCTTGGTTGTTGACAGTGGGTATCGCGGCGGATATTGGGCGATTGACCGGATGGTTACTTATGCATCAGATTGGGGATCGGGGTTCCTTAGTGGAGGGTTTTGTTCCACTTGAGTATAGTTGTGATCCAGTCCTGCTTTTATGATACTTGTGACATGGTTATTTTACTCGTGTGGGTCGCTCCCCTCGAGTTCCCCTCTGGAGCGTGAGGGTCAGACAGTAATTGAGTTTTTGCTATCACATCGGCGCGGCTTTATTTGCCCGATGATGAGAGCGGTAGCAGGAGTTTTGCTATCACATCGGCGCGGCTTTATTTGCCCGATGATGAGGGCGGTAGCAGGAGTTTTGCTATCACATCGGTGCGATTTTATTTGCCCGATGATGAGGGCGGCAGCAGGAGTTTTGCTATCACACCGGCGCGGCTTTATATGCCCGGTGATGATTGGGTCACCAGTTTTTACTGGCGGTTAGATTGGATTACCGGGACAGTTTGGTTACTGATGCATTTAGAGGCATAGTAGTGGTAGTTTCCTTTTTCAGCAGTTTCATTGCTTACCACTCTTTTTCCTTTTTGCCTCTGGTAGACCTAGTGGGTGCGTCGGAGTTTGAGGCTTTACCCACTAGGGGAGGCTACTGGTTTACTAGTAGTTCTTACCCCCATTCTTCTTTTCTCTTTTTCTTCTCTTTTATTTTGCAGTGTCTTCTGCGGGTGCTGATGGGTTTTCAGCGGCGGCTCGAGGAGAGAGGACGGCTGAGTAGATAGAACTCGAGGCAGGATGAGCGAGTTAGCTGGACTGTTGGTATACCATTTTTTCTCAGACGGTTGTACTTTACTTTTGGGTCTGGCTTTAGCCAGCTGTTTGTATCTTTTTGGTGAGCTGGGAGAGACAGATGTATTATTTTTACAGATGTACTGTATTTTATTTTCAGCTTCAGTCTGAGATGTATTAGTTTTTAGTTCAGCTCTGTTTTATGCTCTTTTTATTATCTCTTATATCTGAGCAGGTTACTGGCGCTTCGTGTACGCGGGAAATACCGTGTGCACGGCGGATCTGTAGACAGACCCGGGTTCTGGTTTACACCCGGAGCGTGACATTAACGGTGATGATCGTTGATTCGGATGCTCCATCATTGATATATATATATATATATATATATATATATATATATATATATATATATATATATATGTAGCGAATAGAGCCAATTTACTCCAATTTACTACGGATAGTATTCCCGCCCAACTCATATATACATATATATATAGAGTAGGGCTTATATACTTTCAAAAGTATAAGCCCAAGTATGCTTGTGAATTTTTTATCATTGAATTTACATTGAGATTTGTGTTAATTATTTTTTTTTCTTTCTTTTTAGTTGACTTTATAATAGCACAAATCTAAATACAAATCCAACGGTAAAACATTCACAAATATAGTTGGGCTTGTTCTTTTGAAACTATATATATATATATATATATATATATATATATATATATATATATATATATATATATATATATATAAAGATAGAGAGAGATCTAGACAGAGAGAGAAAGAGAAAGTCCAGCTACTATGCTTGTAAAAGCAAAGTAATTGGTACTTATAAATTTTCTACCGTCGGATCTATTGCTTTGACTAATTTTATCCTTTAAATTATGTTATTAAACCAACCAGCCAATAAATCCAAAAAACTCACTATCATCCTAACCACCCATCCTTTCATCTAAGGCCTAAAAACTCACAAACACCAATAATTTTGTATTTTTATAAGCATATTTGAAATTTGATGTTGAATGAATTTAAAATTTGATGTTAAAAAATATTACCAAATTTTTACAATCATTGAAAAAGTATGAAATTTAAGTTCTAAATAGTTTAAAAGGTATAGATTATTTAGTGATACCGATCGTCATTTTGTAAACTTTATCATCGAAAGCAAATGTGTACGTAGTAACGGAGCCAGTTTGTTATCGATAGTATTCCATCATATATATATATATATATATATATATATATATATATATATATATATATATATATATATATATATATATGTGTGTGTGTGTGTGTGTGTGTGTGTGTGTGTGTGTGTGTACACATGTGTGTGTATATGCTTTTAAAAGCACAAGTTATTTGTACTTGTGAGTTTTTTATTTTTGAATGTAGGAATGTGTAGTTAGGATGATGGTGGGCCCCTTGGGTTTAGTTGGTGGTTGGTAGAATAGTATGATCTAAGGGGTAGAATTAATCAAAGAGTTAGATCTAACGGTAGAAAACTTACAAACACCGATTGCTTGGTGCTTGTACAAGCACAGTAGCCGGACTATATATATATATATATATATATATATATATATATATAGGCTGGAATACTATTAATAGTACAAAGTCATTGGTACTATTAAGTTTTTAACCCTTGGATTAAAAAATATGTGGTTGAGATGATAGTGGGCTCCTTTGGTTTAATAGGTGGTTGAGAAATAGTAAAATCTAACGGATAAAAATGATCAAAGGGATTGATCTAAGTGTAGAAAACTTGATAACAAATAATTTGGTACTATTAATAGTATAGTAGTCGGACTATATATATATATATATATATATATATATATATATATATATATATATATATATATATATATATATATATATATATTGAGTACAACAAAATTATGTTATAACGACAATTTTAAGTGTTGCTAAAAACTAAAAAAATACTGCTAGAAAAAATACCGACACTTGTCATTAGTGTCGTTATATGTGCCGTCGTTAGGGTGTATAGCGACACATTACTATAATGTGTCCCAAATATATGTCCTTATAACCTAATTTTGGATATAGATGGATTATAAATATGACACTTACAAAAAAATATCACAAATATGTGTCCTTATAACCTAATTTTGTTGTAATATATATATATATATATATATATATATATATATATATATATATATATATATATATATGGACGAAGTCAGAATTTTAGCTTTAGAGAGGCCAAAAATATATTATATAAAATATATTAATTTTTAAAAATTATTAATAAAAAATTATATATAAGTAATTTTTTTATTCATTAGCTTTCGAGTTTTAATATATATTTTTTTAGAAAAAAAAATAAAGTACAGTTATCTTAACCATTAAAATAATAAGCTCTGCTGATTTTTTTTCTAATTGGCTAGGCTATTGGAGATTAACTGGTGGGTGATTTTTTTTTTTCTTTTTTCTTTTTTTTTTTTTGCACCCGGTGGGTGCTTTTTTTTTTTTTTTTCGCCTCACTTGAGACCCGGCTGTTTTATTCATGTAGCTGAATTCATTGTCTTTTTGAATGAAGCGGATAGCGCACTACCTTTCTCTCAACAAAAAATAGTTAAATTCATACGCATCAAATTGAAATTGAATTTGCAAATAGTTAATACACTCATACAGGCATAATTTCTTAAGCTGATGAAACTGCTCACGAACAAAATTCTCCAGCTCCAGTTCTTTTTCTTTTGGTAAATATTAGATGTACATTTTAAAATAGATGTACATCTTTTTTTTACTCATCTAAGAATAGAATGAATATTACTTATCATTTCGAAATGACCAGTAAACTATATCTTATCTTTCGATGGATGAAATATAAAATATTTATCCGAAAATGAGTCTAGCATTGCTCCTTTTGCAGTTCCATAATACGGACAAAAAAAAAAAAAAAACCAATTAAGTTGGAGCTGAAGCCTTTGTTTCCTACACCACATTCACACAGACTCTCTCTCTCTCTCTCTCTCTCTCTCTACAAATACGTACATGCCTATATGGCCATATACAAATACTTTTTTTTTTTTTTTTTTTTTTTTGAGAGAAAGGTAGCATGCTACCGCTTCGTTTATTTTTTAAATAAACTTAGCTAGAAATATGAAGCAACTAGGCTTCGAACCCGGATCTCGGGTATCAACCACCAAGCCCTTTGCCACTTGCACAAATACTATCATGCAAACAATTGCTAATACCACAAAACCAGAAAGTGCTTAATTTCTCCTCCCAGTGACTCCACCCCCACCACCACCACCACCCTCATCCCCCACCAAACCCTAGCTTTACATACCATTATAAAACAGGATTTTTTCTAAATTAACCTTAATAAATTTAGAAATTTAAAAAATAATATTGTAAAAAAAATATTTGCAAGAATAATTCTGCTTTTGCCAGCAGGGCGCCACGGGTGTTGGGTGACCTGAAGGCGCTGAATCATTCAGCGTCTTCACAAAAACTCTGTGAAGACGCTGAATGAATCAGCGCCTTCATAGTATGTGTTGAAGGCGCTAAATCAATCAGCGCCTTCAGCACATACTATGAAGACGCTGAGGACTTGACCAATTTTCGCGCGAAAGTTGAATAAGTCCTCATATAACTGCTAAAGGCGCTGAACCATTCAGCGCCTTTAACATTTATATTAAAGGCGCTGAATAATATTTATATTAAAGGCGCTGAATGGTTCAGCGCCTTTAATATAAATGTTAATATATTAAAGGCGCTGTTCAGCGCCTTTAATATAAATGTTAAAGCCGCTGAACCATTCAGCGCCTTCAGCACATATAGTGAAGTCACTGATTCATTCAGCGTCTTCACATTATTTTTTGAAGACGCTGAATGATTCAGTGTCTTCAGTGTCCTCCAGCCTCCGTGGCGCCCTGCTGGCAAAAACAAATTAATTTTACAAATAATTTTTTACAATGTTATTTTTCAAATTTCTAAATTTATTATGGTTAATTCAAAAAAAATCCCTTATAAAACCCTCTCCAGAGGGGTGTGTCTCCCACAGTACTCATCCCCCTCCCCCCACCAACCCCCGTGCTCTATATATCTCTCTCTCACTCGCTCTCTCTCTTCATGGCTCTCCAAGAAACCAAGCTCACCATTAATGGCGCGAGCTTAGAAGCCCAAGTCCCCACCACTACCCCCGACGACGAGCTCGACTACTCGAAGCGGGCGCAGTGGGTCCGCGCCGCTGTCCTCGGCGCCAACGACGGCCTCGTTTCGACGACTTCACTGATAATGGGCGTGGGCGCGGTAAAAGACGGCGCCCGCGCCATGCTCGTGGCCGGCTTCGCGGGCCTTGTGGCGGGCGCATGCAGCATGGCGATCGGCGAGTTCGTGTCTGTGTACTCACAGCTCGACACCGAAATAGCTCAGTTGAATAGAATGAAAACGCGCAAGGATGTCAACGTCGACGAGGCTGCAGTCGGGGAAATCAATCAGCTGCCGAGCCCGGTGCAGGCTGCGGTGGCGTCTGCGCTGGCGTTCTCGGTCGGAGGGGCAGTACCGCTGCTCGCCGCCGGGTTCATAACTGGCCACAAAGTAAGGATGATAGTGGTGGCAGCAGCGGCCACTGCAGCACTTCTAGGGTTTGGAATCACCGGTGCAGTTCTCGGCCGCGCACCTGTCGGTAGTTCGTGTGTGAGGGTGGTGGTGGGAGGTTGGCTTGCCATGGTCGTAACTTTTGCGTTCATGAAGCTGTTTGCGTACGCAGGGCTATGAATATTGGGCCTTAATAAATCATATATGTTTAATGTAAACTCTTTGGATAAACTATTTTGTTTCTCAAATTTTAATTTATTATAATTTTTTATTTAAAAATTTAAAATTATTATAATCAAATTTCATAACAGTCAACTAAATTTTAATATATCATTAATTTTGTATCAACAATATATTAATATTTAGTTGATGAAATTCGGTTGAAAAAATTGACATAATAATTTTAAAATTTTGAATAAAAAATTATAATAAATTAAGTTTGATGATCGCTAACCGTGTAATTTGAGTACAAAACATGTAATTTACCCCGAAAAAAAAAAATTTATATTGAGTCTTATTTCTAATGTATATTTCATTTGTAATAATTAATTATGAAAATAGTACGCATATATTGTGCAATTGTTATTACGGGAATAAAATAATTTCTTTTCTATCAAATCAGACAAAAGTGAAAATGACTAAAATTTATTTATATTTGGTGAAATACAGGAGATGATTGCCACAAATTTTTTTTTAAAAAAAAACATTTTATATATTGGAGAGAGATCTTGACACCGTCTTAAAATTGATGGATGAAGTCATTACTCAATAAATATTAGTTTAGTTTTCCTACAAATTGTCTTTTCGTTTTTCTATAAAATTAATGTGTCTTTTGGTATTTCTAAAATATCTTTTAGTATTTCTAAAAAGTGTCTTTTAAATTTTCTATAAAATTTATGAGTTAATGTATTGAAAAGTTGAAAGGTCCTTTGAGAGACTATATATATGTAATAATTACTTATGTTGAAAGAAACAAGTTAAGTTGAGTTGAATTTTCTACTTTCATTTGAGAAGAAGGATTTCTTCTTATTTTACTCCTATCTCCTAGATAGATTTTCTGTGAGAGAAAAGTGTTGCTTGATCGTTGTAGTTGTTGGAGTCCTTACGGTGGCAAGTGCTACTCGACCATTGCGTTGGTGGATTCCGCGTAGTGGTGAGTGTGCTCGAGTTCGACGTGGTGGATTCGACAGCGGGCCGAGTGTGTCACGCCCCGGGTCGAAACTGCGACCCGGGCTCGCCAACAGATCCGCCACTCATACGGTGAGTCCCGTATAGGCGAAGCGTCACTACACCAATGCTGGCTTTTAGCGGCACTTTAAACTGCCGGGAAACATGATAAAAGTGCCGGTAATTATTTTTCCCGGCATTTTTTTGTGGCATTTTTTTGTGCCGGCGAAAACTCCGTCGGCAAATCTTTTACCGGCACTTATATCAAACCGCCGGCATAGATGGTAAAGCCGGCACTTTAAACCGCCGGCAAAACGATCGACATTGCCAGCAAAATGATCTATTCCGGCACTCAAAACCGCCAGCATATCCCATTTTAGTGGCACTTACAAGTGCCGGCAAAACGATCTATTCCGACACTCGAAACCGCCAGCATATCTTATTTTAGTGGCACTTACAAGTGCCAGCAAAACTATCTGTCCCGGCACTCCAAAATGCCAGCGTATCTGATTTTAGTGGCACTTAAAAGTGCCAGCAAAACGATCTATTCCGACACTCCAAACCGCCAGCATATCCCATTTTAGTGGCACTTACAAGTGCCAGCAAAACGATCTATTCCGGCACTCGAAACCGCCAGCATATCTTATTTTAGTGGCACTTACAAGTGCCAGCAAAACTATCTGTCCTGGCACTCCAAAATGCCAGCGTATCTGATTTTAGTGGCACTTACAAGTGCCAGCAAAACTATCTGTCCCGGCACTCCAAACCGCCAGCATACCCCTTTTTAGTGGCACTCATAAGTGCCAAAATAATTATAAAATTATAGTTTTTCCATTTAATTATCCCAACAAAAAAGTGTAGGCAAATACAATTAAAAGTATCGGCAAATAAATTTATATCCTAACAAAAAGAAATGCCGACAAAAAGAGAATTTTTTATTCATTTTTATAATTAGCAATAAAATAATAGTTTAATTATGTCAAATACTTGTTTCATATCAACACAGAAGATTTTTAAAAGATATTTAAAAATATGCAAATAATTACAATTAAGCACAATAAATTTTAGTCATAGGCAAAATACCATCAATTTATAAAATTTCAAGTATATATCATCTAATCAACATCCATAATAGACAAAAAATACCATCAATTTATAAATTTTCAAGTATATATATCATCTAATCAACATCCATAATAGACAAAAAATACCATCAATTTAATTAATTGCAACAAGAAAATTATATCGGCATATATACTTCATATACATATTTGAGTCATATACAAAATGAAGGAAAGGAGGAGATCGACATTGCAATTAGTCACCAGATTACTTCTCCTTAACTTAATCAAACCTGCATTAGAAAAAAAAAAACTATTAAGCGACTGTAAAACAACAAAAAGATTTAATTAGCATACTATTTTCAATCTATATGAGAATAAAATTCTAAGAAAAGAACCTAATCATTTCCACATTCAACACACAGAATAAATAAATATCGAATATTTACCTTTTACAAATAATGAAAAGAACCCATAAAAAAAAAAGCTTAGATCGACAGCACTTATAAAAAAAAGGTCATTACTTTCGATACTATATTTTGTTTTTTATCAAAGACTCAATCAAGCTTCGTCTTTTATGGCCACATTCAAACAGATTTGGTAAAGTTCTAAATTTTATTGATTGGAATCACTTTGAAGCTTTAAATTGCAAGCTTAAGTCCCCGTTCGCCGAATCTGCAAAATGGCGAAATGCGGCGAAATGATCTGTAACATATTTTAAATATGATTACAGTCGAGTACGTGCGTTTCGACCGACGCGAGGTGCATCGGTCGAAAAGTGAGTTGAAGTTCAAGGACTTAGCGAATTTCAGAAATTCTGATTTTTGTTATCGGTAAGCTTTTTCGAGGCCCTATTTTGAAGACTTAGAGTAGTCAAAGAATTAAGAAGAAATCGTGAGGTGTCTCAGAAAAGTCTGCTGATTAAAAGGGATGAACTGCCGAGGTGAGAGATTGAAAGAAAATAGGAGAACGAAGCGAAGCAAAATGCTTTAAAAATTCTGAAACTGCAGTTTTTGCTGATGCAGTTTATCGCCAAGCTTTTTCGGAGCCCTATACCGAGGGCGTAGAGCAGCCCAAAAATTTAAAATAAATTGTGGGGAGTTTAAGAAAAATTTGTAGAATAAAGGGAAGAAGAAAATTTACAATTTCGATTTTCTAGTTGGCGGCAAAACGCAGATGAAAAGAGCTTGCCGATATCAAAAATCAGAATTTATGAAATTCGCTAATTTCTTGAACTTCAACTCACTTTTCGATCCGATGCACTTCGCGTCGGTCCGAAACGCACTGAACTCGACTGTAATCATATTTAAAATATGTTACAGGTCATTTCGCCGCATTTCGCCATTTTGCAAATTCGCGAGCGGGGACTTAAGCTTGAGCAGGTGCTGCTCAAGCAGCTGCTCAAGCTGCTGCTGAGCAGCTGCTCAAGCTGCTGCTTTGAGCAGCAGCAGCAACAGCTGCTGCTTGAGTTGTGCTGCTGCTGCTTGAGAAGCAGCAGCCTTGCTGCTGCTCAAGCAGCTCAAGCAGCAGCCTTGCTGCTGCTCAAGCAGCAGGCTGCTGCTTTGAGCAGCAGCCCTGCTGCTCAAAGCAGCAGCAAGGCTGCTGCTTGAGCAGCAGCCTGTCCCCGTTCACCGAATCTTTAAAGCTTTAAATTGCAAAGCTTTGAAGCTTGATTGGAATCACTTTGAAGCTTTAAATTGCAAAGCTTAAGTCCCCGTTCGCCGAATCTGCAAAATGGCGAAATGCGGCGAAATGATCTGTAACATATTTTAAATATGATTACAGTCGAGTTCGGTGCATTTCGGACCGACGCGAGGTGCATCGGGTCGAAAAGTGAGTTGAACTTCAAGGACTTAGCGAATTTCAGAAATTCTGATTTTTGTTATCAGTAAGCTTTTTCGAGGCCCTATTCCGAGGGCTTAGAGCAGCCCAAAAATTTAAAATAAATCGTGGGGAGTTTAAGAAAAATTTGTAGAATTAAGGAAAGAAGAAAAATTACAATTTTGATTTTCTAGTTGGCGGCAAAACTCAGATGAAAAGAGCTTGCCGATATTAAAAATCAGAATTTATGAAATTCGCTAATTCCTTGAACTTCAACTCACTTTTCGACCCGATGCACTTCGCGTCGGTCCGAAACGCACCGAACTCGACTGTAATCATATTTAAAATATGTTACAGGTCATTTCGCCGCATTTCGGCATTTTGCAAATTCGCGAGCGGGCACAAGCTGCTCAAGCTTGAGATGAAGTTGCTGCAGAGCAGGTGCTGCAGAGCAGCAGCAGGTGCTGCTCAAGCTGCTGCTTGAGCAGCAGCAGCAACAGCAGCTACTTGAGCAACTGCTGCTCAAGCAGCAGCAGCACAAGCTGCTGCTTGAGCAGCAGCAGCAACAGCAGCTGCTTGAGCAACTGCTGCTCAAGCAGCAGCAGCACAAGCTGCTGCTTGAGCAGCAGCCTGTGCTGCTGCTCAAGCTGCAGCTTGCTGCTGCTTTGAGCAGCAGCCTTGCTGCTGCTGCTGCTGCTCAAAGCAGCAGCCAGTTATATCTCGTAAAAATAGGTTTTTTCGGCGAATTTTACAATTTATGAAATTCGCTAATTCCTTGAACTTCAACTCACTTTTCGACCCGATGCACTTCGCGTCGGTCCGAAATGCACCGAACTCGACTGTAATCATATTTAAAATATGTTACCGGTCATTTCGCCGCATTTCGCCATTTTGCAAATTCGGCGAACGGGGACTTAAGCTTTGCAATTTAAAGTTTCAAAAACTCTCAATTCTAACCCACTTTTCGAGTCGACCGCTTTGACATCGATTCGAAATGCTTCTAACTAAATTGTAATTACATTATGTCAAATTTATATTAGAACACTATGTCAAATTAGAACACTATGCCTAAGCCTATAGTTGAGGAACACTATGTCAAATTTATTATACCAGCAATGGATTAAAAAAAAAAAAATTCTTAACCTAACAAAACCTAACAAATGTAAAATCTAATAATTGCTCTGACACCATCCACAATATATTTGAGTTGTAAAGAAGATAAATAAACTCACAAATCAAAGACATATATTCAAAGGCTTATCAATTAAAAAATATACTAAATGTGTAAGAATGGTGAAGAAAAGAGAACCCACCTAGACTCCCCAAAATCTGTCTCCCTAGCTTAACGTTCTCACTGTTTTAACCTTCTAACTGGCTTAACCTACATTAGAGGAAAAAAAATGAATTGAGATCACTAATTTTCAATATTTACCAAACTAATACATGTCATTGTTTATGTATATATGCATTATACTTACAAGATAGGATGGCCAAGCAATAAATTATCTTGCAGCATCACCTATCATCTTCATACCATGATAGCTCCGAATCAGACTCTCTGTAGGAATCATTACTACCTCAACATAGATTTCCCAATATTGATCACCTAATTTTTCGCCTCCTACAATAGTAGAAGGATCCTTACTAAATAAAAGTCCTCGTGCTACAGGGCGATGAGGTTGTCCAAGGGACATCAAGAACGCTTCTTTATCATCCCGTCTAGGATTATCCTATATAGAGGCACATATATTTTACTATTGGATAACTTTTAAAAATTAATATTAATCAAAATAGATGTTACCTCGGTTTCATGTTCATATCGCACCCTCCTTTTCTTCGTTTGGTGCACCTATATATATATATATATATATATATATAATTAGAGAATGACTAATGTTTTTCTAATAAATGACATAACATATAATTTCACAATCTAGCTAGACAAGATATTTACTTGATAAGACGGAAATTGGTGATTGGATGATGACGATCGCACTTCTCCTTCAAATGTATCATTAGGAATATTTGTATCAACAACATTCTACAAAAGAAATAACACTATGTAATTTCAACAAGATATTATTTAATAAATTCTTTTATAAATACTTAATTAGTAAAGTAAACCTGTCGACCATCCAATGGATTAGTAGGTGAAGGTGCATCGGTAGACTTATTTTGCATAATAGATGCTATCATTGCTTTCATTTCAGCCAACTCGGTCTCCATAACTATCATTCTTTCCTTCATTCCTTTTGTTTCCTCCTCAGCTTTCTTTCTAGCCTCAGTTGCCATTCTTATACATGCTGCAGGTGAAGGTGCATCGGTCCAAATATGAGTAGGAGCAGGGCCCAAACCGAGGCCACGCACATGACCATGTTTTTCTTTTCCAAATACATCTGAGAATAAATCATCTACTTCTTTGGAACCTTTTTTTGCAAGATCTGGTTGATTCTTGGTCTTCACATCAATCTCTCTCTATAACAAGTCATGCATATCACAATGAGTAGGTAGAAATGCAAATAATTTGAAATTTCCTCATCTTGTGGATCAAAGGAAATTGAACATAAATGTATAAACTGCCATAAAAGTGATCCTTAAAAAAAAAGCTACTTACAATAAAGCTAAAATCTTTTCAAATAAAAACTTAAAAAAATATTAATCTACTTACAATAAAGTTAGCACATTCTTCATTCATCGGATCCCCATTTTTGTGAACATGAGTAATCTTAAATAGTTCGGCCCTAGTTGGCACTACTCCATTTTCCTTTCGCTGTTAACAATAAAAAAGTTTATAATTCAGTGAATTCGTGTTATAGCATATATATGAATTTAGAAGAGAATAAGTGAATTAAGTGATTTACCTTTTCTTCACGAATACGAGCAAAACTTCTTGAGCCAGCAGTGTGAGTATTAATTTGCTTAGAGCGGTTACTTTTGTTTCTTAAACTACGCGTCTGTATACAACATCAACTTGGTTAAAAGAAACATCTATATAGCTACACTCGAAAACATTCACTTGGTTAAAAGAAAAAATGAATAGTGAAATTAATAAAGAATGAAAAATTGTTTAAAGCACCTGTCCTTCTTCACTATCCCAAAATTCAATCAATTGTCTCCATTGCTCCGGGAGGACTCTAGAATCGCGATCAACAAGACGTTCTTCATAAGTATTGTGAGCATCATAGTGCTTTTTCTTAAGCTCACATTTGAAGTCCTTTCATTTTTTTCCAAGAGCTTTCATAACCCATAACCACTTATCATCTTCAAGATTATACTTTAACTATAAGAAATTCACAAATATCAATTTACTGATAGATGTTTATGTATTAAAAATATAAAGAGAAATCAACTAATAAATTGATACCTTAATAATGTTCCACATTATCTTTTTATTATCCAAAGGCATGTGCCTCCAATCCTTATATGTTAATGGTGCATCTTTTCCACTTCTAGCAAGAGTGCCTAAGAAGTTTGTGAATTGCGCAGCTTTATCACCAATAGGATGATCAAATTCATTAAAAGTAAGTGCCAACATATCACCATCATGCCTAGCCCATATTTTATGCATGCGAGTTGGACCTCTCCGATTACTGGACTTTTTAGAAGAATCTGTTTTCAAATAATCATAAGAGATAGCTAAGAAATAAATATTCAATAGTGATCAATTGATTTTATAAACTAAATTCCTAAAGTTCGATGAACATGCATATCTTAGGAATTAATGAATACCCATATTTTCTTCAAGTTGGTCATCATCCGATATAAACTGGTTGTCCTTATCAATACCCAAATCAAAATAATTCTCCTGAAGGTCACCTCCAGATTGCCTAAGCGAGTGATTACTTGATGGTGTATTTTTCTGACTAGGATCAGGAAAGTTTTTTGTTGCAATTCGAGGACCAAGTATAGAACGTCCTGGCTGAAATCGTGTACGCGCCATAGTCAAATGCTAAGCCTCCTGCAAAACAGTTAAAAAAGGATATATTATATCATCTTTTAGAATCAGTAAAATACTTATGTACTATTTAATAGAAGTATTAAAAAAATAAAAACATTAAGAAATAAGCACCTACACATGAATTTTCAATATCATGAGTAATTTGTTATCTAAACAATAAAGAAAAAAGTTGAGGAATTTAGAAATCAATAGAATAAACAAAGTCCTAAATGTTATGAATGTATAAACAAGCACTCTAATTATCATGAAATATGAATAATGAGACATTATTCAATTATATATAAAGCAAATTAACATGCAAGCAATCAATATATACTTTTTTGTTAAATCGAAAATTGCTTATTAAAGTAAGAATCATTGAAATTGAATTCAATTTACAAGAGATTGAAGTCAAAGGATTGAATCAACCTTATAACTGAAAATCAATCACCAGCTCCATCAGGCTCTAAGTCATCACTTTGTATAGCATCTTTTGGGCGAGTAATATCTAAAGGTGTATTAATAGTTGTTCCAGGTATATCTGTCCTCGCCCAATTACCAGTGTCAATATCATCACTAGTGGTGTTATCTCCATTTAAATTACTCTCTAAACCATTTGGGTAGTACATCTCCATATCATCTCCACACTCTTCCTCTTTTGCAGACATGTCATGTCACGCCCCGAGCTTTGAAAAGCAGGCTATTTTTTTTTTTTTTTTTTTTTTTTATAAATCAGAGTTCGCAGACCAGGCGTAACAGACCGCCACATGTATAGTAAATTCCCTGCCCAACTGGACAGAGCCTTTCCTATACATGCACGGCTAATCATAATCAGTCAATATCAGAGTAGTTTAAACTACGCATGCAAAACTAGTCAATTTATAATAATTAAACTGAAATGCGGAAAATAAAATACACTGACTAAATAAGGGTCGATACTATCGCAATCGTCTCACCAACGTGTCCCGACATCCCATCACCCAGCGACCTGAAAAATGGTCACCCAGGGGGTGTGAGATACACTGTACATGTATCCCAGTGGGCACGACGAGCCGAGAAATAGCTAATCGTACCTACTGGGTACAATAATCTGCGGATAGTAAGAATCATAGGGTAAAGCTGAACAATAAAGCAGATCTACTGATAATCAACCAAATCCACAGATAACTGAATAAGCAGGTAATCAAGGATAATGAAACTGCAAGTAATAAATGCTGGAAATCTATGTATGTAAACGAGATAATCAATCATGAACTGAGCAGTAAGGGTACAGGGTAAGATATCTATCAATAACAGCGCAAGATAATAAGAATGCGTCAACAAATGAACTCAAGTACCCAATCAATGCCAGTATTGGTCACGAGGACCTCAGGCTCATACCACCTAACTGGCACCTAACAGGCTGACATAACCCCGCACCCACTGGTGCCTAACTGGGGGCTCACGGGTCCTTTCTCTAGACCACTTTATCGGTAAAGAACACTGTGACGGTGGCCAAACCGTCAGTGTACGTGAAGTACAGCGTGCGTGGTAGTCATCATGCTATGATCAAAAGCTCACGGTCTAGTGACCGGGTAATCGGTAATAAGCCGAGATCCCAACAGGGAAATCATCTATCTGTATATCTGTCGATCAGGATCTATCATGCATATCTGAATATCAAGCAAACATCACAGATAAAAGGCAATAGCAGGTAAAATCCGATCATGACATCTATGTACTGGAATATAAAGCTGATGAGCAAGTGTACATGCTGTGTCTAAAGAATCACTGTCTATCAGGCATATGGCATATAGATGAACTCATCAGATATAATCAAGATACGAACACTGACAAGCAGCTATATATAGTGTGTCTAAGGAATCAATATCTATCGAACAATCATGCAATCCATGTCTATCGAACAATCATGCGGTATATAGATCAAATCATCAAGTATAGTCAAGGATAGGGGTACATGATAAAATCAGCAGGGCTAATCAAGATAAAACCGGCAGGTATGTATACGACGAGTCTAAACGAATCAATGTCTATCAATCAGATCATGTGATATATGCAATCATCATAGGTCGTATAGATCAAATCAATAAGCTAATAAACAGGTATGTGAATCGATCAAGATCTAGCAGGAGTAGTCATAGAGCATGTAGATGTAAGCATCAGGGGTATATGACAGGTCTAAAGAAATCCATATCAATCAGAAGGATCATGTAGATAAAATCAACAGGCTAGTCAATAACAGGTGTCCGACTGGACTAAAGCAACCAGAGGGCCAAAAAGCTAGAGCCCGGATCGAAAGTAACCCACCTCAATGTAGGCCGATCCAACGACTCCAACAGAAAGCTCGTGGGTCGGAGTCAGACTGCAAGGACCTGGATCATGAAATACTAATCAGAACGGACTCACACAATCCCATCCCGTCAACACTATAATAACATGTCGCTAATACGGGGAACTTAGCCGAAACTAGGCTTGAACCGGAATTCCCGAACAACCAATGAATCACTAAATATGACTCGCCAACAGTCTACAAATATTCGAATACTACAAAACTTCCTCTGCTGTCCCTAAACAACATATTTTAGTTGTTCGGGCAGACAGGGACCCCAATTGTGAATGTCTGTGTCGAAATGTTGCCATAACTACTTGCACGACTCCCGAAAAGCCGATTTTGGCTTCGGAGCCTCCCGACAGAAAACTAAAGTCACTGGACCAGCCAGGATAGTGTCGGGAATAACTAGAGACAGGTAATAAGTCCATTTATCATTTTATTTCTTCAAAGTGCGTGAAACACGCGCCGGAAGCCGTAAAACTGACAATTTCGCCAATTTACGGAACGGTATCCGATTTTCGCTCAGCTGGGGCCTAAGGAACCCAAAAAAATGCCTAGTGAATGAGTTAATACTGTCTAAAGACAGCCAGCATGTTACAATTGCATTTTAGTACCCCACATATTCTAAAATCGCATAATTATCATTATTTAAACGCCGTTTCGACTCGATCTCCCAATCCGGGAATCCAAAATCAGCGCCGTAAGTTTCAGCGCATTTGTTACGACGAGACCCATGCCGTGCTCACAAGAATTGGGCCGAGATCAAGCCCATTTACAATTTGGCCCATAACCTTTTAGTGTTCAATATGCAACATTGTTGCAACTTAATGTTTACATGGTCAATTCAAGACATAACTGAAGCATGGTACTACAGGATGGCCAAGAAGGGTGGTGCTCACCTGCGGGTTGCCGGATACTGGCCGGAACAGTGGCCGGAGCAACACCTTAAACCGCAAGGAGCTCGGTTTGGTTCAACTTGAGCAGCACAGGTGCCAACCTGTTTCCAAGAGGAGCATCAGTCAAGGGGGTGTCCCAGATCAGGTTTGGTCCATGTGGGGTCGAGCCCCGGCGGCCGGAGGCGGCGGCGGCCGGAAAACAACCCGTAAAGCTTAGCTCGGTTTGCAAGGTTTGAGGAATCACACACAGAGGGTTCCTGGCCAAAACTAAAATCATGGGGGTCACGGTATAGGTGTTTAGGGTCTACCTGCAAGGTTGGCCGGCGGTGGGAGCGGCGGCGATGGCCGGAAAGGGAGGTTGGACCCGAGGGTTGGTGCAACTGTAGAGAACAGAAACCCTACGTAAAAACTCACATGCAACCCAATGGAAAAGCTCCTAAGGACCAAAGGAGCTTACCTGAATAGCTATCCCACCGCACGAAGCCCGACTATCGCCGGAAAGAAAGATCGCCGGAGTTGCAGCCTTTAATGGTGAATTCCGGCCGGCAGCATCCCAAGCTCTCGGACTTGGATCAAAATGTTCCCCACAGCCCCACGAGCTTCTCGAGGTGGTGGCCGGCGGCCCGGATGAACGGCCGTGCCGTGCGGAGGAAATCGGCGAAGTACCCCAACACCCGGTTCTAGGGCATCTCCGTACGACTCGGATCTCGTCCCGATCTTCACCAAACTTCCAGGGAAGCTTTCAGACGTCGGGAAGATCAATCTGAACGGTCTGATCTTGAATCCAATGGTTGGAAGAAAGCGGCGCCCGAGATCGGCCAAGAACGAGGTTTTCCGGCGACAGGAGCTCCCGCCGGCGACAGGGTCGACGGCGGCGGCTTGGGCTGCACCCGTATGATCCTTACGATGTCAGAAGAGGAATAGGAGGGTCCCTAGGCCATTGTGTTGCAATAAATTCAACCACTCACCTCGCCGGAATAAAAGAAGAAAAAGCTTCTTCCCGCGGCGGCGCACGGCGACGGCTGGCCCCGGGGTCGGCTCAGCTCGGTTGAGGCTTCAAGTAGGACTCCTCAGATGCAGACTCGATCCACCAAGGGTCCTCCTAAGTCTCTTCCTCCTCAAGTCCCGAGATCAAGATAGCTCTTGATCTTCTTCTCCGGCAGTGGAGGCGGCGGCCGGTGCGGGACTCCGGGGAGTGCGGCAAAGAGGAGGGTTCTGTTCGAGGACTGCGGCTAGGGAGGGGTGTAGGTTTAGGGTTTTGGTAGAACCCTAGCTCGGCCTCATGGGTTATATAAATAAGGTTTGCACAATTTGCAAATAAGCCCTCCCAGCTCTGCTATTTGCTGTTTGGTCCTCCCCAGCATCTTTAATTTGCACTCAGGTCCTCCTCTAAGAACAGGCACGCAAAACGAGGCAACTTTAATAGGGTTTTAAGTGCAATTTTCCTCTTTTTCGCCTTGTTTCACGCTTTTCGAGGCGATCCGGTCATCAGATCGAAAAACGGACTGTACCATGACGTCCGGCTCGATGAATCCTATCAGGTAGCGATTTCTGATTTTCGAAAAACTGTCCGAATAAAATTGCGGTCCATGAAATACAGTTCCGGAATACAGTTTTCGCGCTTTTCGAGACTCTACAGTCGTCAAACGGAAATTCCGTCAGCGCCATTGCGTCCAGAACGACGAAGCCGTTCAAATCCACTATTTGAAGTGCTATGATCGGCTTCCAGATGGCAAATTGGTCGAAGTTGGCACTTAGGAGTATTCGAAAAAGGAGTTTACTGTTCATCTACAGTGCCAACTTAAGTGACACTGTGCGCAGAGGGCACTGTTACATTGGTCGCGAGCTTCGTCCACTTCTTCACTGAATTCTGGGAGATCCGACCATCAGATCGAAAAGTGCTGAATATGAATCTCGCTCAGTTCGACGAGACGATCGCAACGGTCAACTCGGATTTCCAAGATCGTGTTCAGATTGGAAAATAGCCTTTTTGTCTCGTAAATCGTGCAACTCGCCCACTGGAACTTGGCTAAATAAATCAACTAGGGTCTTTTGAAATTAAAGGCCAACTCAAATTCCATTATTTTCCTTTTTATTTAATTACAAAAATTCAAGTTCTTACATCTCTCCCACCAAAAAGGAAGTTTCGTCCCTGAAACTTAATACAACTAAGAATCCAAATAACTGGGGAAAACGCTCCATCATGGTTGATCCACGTTCCCATGTGGTTCACAATTCGATTTCATGTAAACTGCTAAAAATTCTGGTTCATGAAGATACCACACAGGGTATGCGATATAGAGGGTCGATGTACCTTAATTATGGTCTGGAATATCAATGTTGAGACTATAACATCGCTGTCCAAAGACAACCCTGGAGACTAAAACTTAAGTAAGCAGACAAATAGACCCAATCATGATATTCCCCTTTTCAGGGTGGGATATTTCCTCAGCTCTTTCGACAGTACGTTGTCTGCAGCCAACGTGCTTATCAAAAGAAAAGTGAAATACCATAGATCTGTCGCCAACATCAAGTTGGGGACACGACTCCCACCGGAGTCAACAAAAGGTATAACTCATACCTTACGACACGAATCTCTATGCCGATACTATAAACCTATATCCACTATCTCTACCATCTCGTGGTCATGAGTGCGACTCTGGCTACTCACAGGAATCTAGAACCACATTCCATTGTTCTCCATTACCTTAAACGCATCACCACTTGCTAACACAGCACAAGCGACGCCAATCGTAGCTCAAATATCATCAGGAACGATCATGACTCCAAACCAATTCACCCACAATTTGCGAATCAACTACAAATCGGATTCTTTTAGGATGAAAGTCAAATCCCTCAAGCTATTATCATCTCTATCAAGGTAATCGTGAATCCCAAATTATTTTACACTGATGAGGGTTGGGACACGATTCAATAAGGTCTCATAAGTGTGAAAATACACCTGAACTCCAAACCACTATGCCAATACCCTGCGCTCTCTCGTGAACACAAGTCATCCTAGGGTTCGTTCCTAACCAAATACCTAGGTATCGTGTACCTATGCTCTGATACCATCTAATCTGTCACGCCCCGAGCTTTGAAAAGCAGGCTATTTTTTTTTTTTTTTTTTTTTTTATAAATCAGAGTTCGCAGACCAGGCGTAACAGACCGCCACATGTATAGTAAATTCCCTGCCCAACTGGACAGAGCCTTTCCTATACATGCACGGCTAATCATAATCAGTCAATATCAGAGTAGTTTAAACTACGCATGCAAAACTAGTCAATTTATAATAATTAAACTGAAATGCGGAAAATAAAATACACTGACTAAATAAGGGTCGATACTATCGCAATCGTCTCACCAACGTGTCCCGACATCCCATCACCCAGCGACCTGAAAAATGGTCACCCAGGGGGTGTGAGATACACTGTACATGTATCCCAGTGGGCACGACGAGCCGAGAAATAGCTAATCGTACCTACTGGGTACAATAATCTGCGGATAGTAAGAATCATAGGGTAAAGCTGAACAATAAAGCAGATCTACTGATAATCAACCAAATCCACAGATAACTGAATAAGCAGGTAATCAAGGATAATGAAACTGCAAGTAATAAATGCTGGAAATCTATGTATGTAAACGAGATAATCAATCATGAACTGAGCAGTAAGGGTACAGGGTAAGATATCTATCAATAACAGCGCAAGATAATAAGAATGCGTCAACAAATGAACTCAAGTACCCAATCAATGCCAGTATTGGTCACGAGGACCTCAGGCTCATACCACCTAACTGGCACCTAACAGGCTGACATAACCCCGCACCCACTGGTGCCTAACTGGGGGCTCACGGGTCCTTTCTCTAGACCACTTTATCGGTAAAGAACACTGTGACGGTGGCCAAACCGTCAGTGTACGTGAAGTACAGCGTGCGTGGTAGTCATCATGCTATGATCAAAAGCTCACGGTCTAGTGACCGGGTAATCGGTAATAAGCCGAGATCCCAACAGGGAAATCATCTATCTGTATATCTGTCGATCAGGATCTATCATGCATATCTGAATATCAAGCAAACATCACAGATAAAAGGCAATAGCAGGTAAAATCCGATCATGACATCTATGTACTGGAATATAAAAGCTGATGAGCAAGTGTACATGCTGTGTCTAAAGAATCACTGTCTATCAGGAAAATCATATGGCATATAGATGAACTCATCAGATATAATCAAGATACGAACACTGACAAGCAGCTATATATAGTGTGTCTAAGGAATCAATATCTATCGAACAATCATGCAATCCATGTCTATCGAACAATCATGCGGTATATAGATCAAATCATCAAGTATAGTCAAGGATAGGGGTACATGATAAAATCAGCAGGGCTAATCAAGATAAAACCGGCAGGTATGTATACGACGAGTCTAAACGAATCAATGTCTATCAATCAGATCATGTGATATATGCAATCATCATAGGTCGTATAGATCAAATCAATAAGCTAATAAACAGGTATGTGAATCGATCAAGATCTAGCAGGAGTAGTCATAGAGCATGTAGATGTAAGCATCAGGGGTATATGACAGGTCTAAAGAAATCCATATCAATCAGAAGGATCATGTAGATAAAATCAACAGGCTAGTCAATAACAGGTGTCCGACTGGACTAAAGCAACCAGAGGGCCAAAAAGCTAGAGCCCGGATCGAAAGTAACCCACCTCAATGTAGGCCGATCCAACGACTCCAACAGAAAGCTCGTGGGTCGGAGTCAGACTGCAAGGACCTGGATCATGAAATACTAATCAGGAACGGACTCACACAATCCCATCCCGTCAACACTATAATAACATGTCGCTAATACGGGGAACTTAGCCGAAACTAGGCTTGAACCGGAATTCCCGAACAACCAATGAATCACTAAATATGACTCGCCAACAGTCTACAAATATTCGAATACTACAAAACTTCCTCTGCTGTCCCTAAACAACATATTTTAGTTGTTCGGGCAGACAGGGACCCCAATTGTGAATGTCTGTGTCGAAATGTTGCCATAACTACTTGCACGACTCCCGAAAAGCCGATTTTGGCTTCGGAGCCTCCCGACAGAAAACTAAAGTCACTGGACCAGCCAGGATAGTGTCGGGAATAACTAGAGACAGGTAATAAGTCCATTTATCATTTTATTTCTTCAAAGTGCGTGAAACACGCGCCGGAAGCCGTAAAACTGACAATTTCGCCAATTTACGGAACGGTATCCGATTTTCGCTCAGCTGGGGCCTAAGGAACCCAAAAAAATGCCTAGTGAATGAGTTAATACTGTCTAAAGACAGCCAGCATGTTACAATTGCATTTTAGTACCCCACATATTCTAAAATCGCATAATTATCATTATTTAAAACGCCGTTTCGACTCGATCTCCCAATCCGGGAATCCAAAATCAGCGCCGTAAGTTTCAGCGCATTTGTTACGACGAGACCCATGCCGTGCTCACAAGAATTGGGCCGAGATCAAGCCCATTTACAATTTGGCCCATAACCTTTTAGTGTTCAATATGCAACATTGTTGCAACTTAATGTTTACATGGTCAATTCAAGACATAACTGAAGCATGGTACTACAGGATGGCCAAGAAGGGTGGTGCTCACCTGCGGGTTGCCGGATACTGGCCGGAACAGTGGCCGGAGCAACACCTTAAACCGCAAGGAGCTCGGTTTGGTTCAACTTGAGCAGCACAGGTGCCAACCTGTTTCCAAGAGGAGCATCAGTCAAGGGGGTGTCCCAGATCAGGTTTGGTCCATGTGGGGTCGAGCCCCGGCGGCCGGAGGCGGCGGCGGCCGGAAAACAACCCGTAAAGCTTAGCTCGGTTTGCAAGGTTTGAGGAATCACACACAGAGGGTTCCTGGCCAAAACTAAAATCATGGGGGTCACGGTATAGGTGTTTAGGGTCTACCTGCAAGGTTGGCCGGCGGTGGGAGCGGCGGCGATGGCCGGAAAGGGAGGTTGGACCCGAGGGTTGGTGCAACTGTAGAGAACAGAAACCCTACGTAAAAACTCACATGCAACCCAATGGAAAAGCTCCTAAGGACCAAAGGAGCTTACCTGAATAGCTATCCCACCGCACGAAGCCCGACGATCGCCGGAAAGAAAGATCGCCGGAGTTGCAGCCTTTAATGGTGAATTCCGGCCGGCAGCATCCCAAGCTCTCGGACTTGGATCAAAATGTTCCCCACAGCCCCACGGAGCTTCTCGAGGTGGTGGCCGGCGGCCCGGATGAACGGCCGTGCCGTGCGGAGGAAATCCGGCGAAGTACCCCAACACCCGGTTCTAGGGCATCTCCGTACGACTCGGATCTCGTCCCGATCTTCACCAAACTTCCAGGGAAGCTTTCAGACGTCGGGAAGATCAATCTGAACGGTCTGATCTTGAATCCAATGGTTGGAAGAAAGCGGCGCCCGAGATCGGCCAAGAACGAGGTTTTCCGGCGACAGGAGCTCCCGCCGGCGACAGGGTCGACGGCGGCGGCTTGGGCTGCACCCGTATGATCCTTACGATGTCAGAAGAGGAATAGGAGGGTCCCTAGGCCATTGTGTTGCAATAAATTCAACCACTCACCTCGCCGGAATAAAAGAAGAAAAAGCTTCTTCCCGCGGCGGCGCACGGCGACGGCTGGCCCCGGGGTCGGCTCAGCTCGGTTGAGGCTTCAAGTAGGACTCCTCAGATGCAGACTCGATCCACCAAGGGTCCTCCTAAGTCTCTTCCTCCTCAAGTCCCGAGATCAAGATAGCTCTTGATCTTCTTCTCCGGCAGTGGAGGCGGCGGCCGGTGCGGGACTCCGGGGAGTGCGGCAAAGAGGAGGGTTCTGTTCGAGGACTGCGGCTAGGGAGGGGTGTAGGTTTAGGGTTTTGGTAGAACCCTAGCTCGGCCTCATGGGTTATATAAATAAGGTTTGCACAATTTGCAAATAAGCCCTCCCAGCTCTGCTATTTGCTGTTTGGTCCTCCCCAGCATCTTTAATTTGCACTCAGGTCCTCCTCTAAGAACAGGCACGCAAAACGAGGCAACTTTAATAGGGTTTTAAGTGCAATTTTCCTCTTTTTCGCCTTGTTTCACGCTTTTCGAGGCGATCCGGTCATCAGATCGAAAAACGGACTGTACCATGACGTCCGGCTCGATGAATCCTATCAGGTAGCGATTTCTGATTTTCGAAAAACTGTCCGAATAAAATTGCGGTCCATGAAATACAGTTCCGGAATACAGTTTTCGTGCTTTTCGAGACTCTACAGTCGTCAAACGGAAATTCCGTCAGCGCCATTGCGTCCAGAACGACGAAGCCGTTCAAATCCACTATTTGAAGTGCTATGATCGGCTTCCAGATGGCAAATTGGTCGAAGTTGGCACTTAGGAGTATTCGAAAAAGGAGTTTACTGTTCATCTACAGTGCCAACTTAAGTGACACTGTGCGCAGAGGGCACTGTTACATTGGTCGCGAGCTTCGTCCACTTCTTCACTGAATTCTGGGAGATCCGACCATCAGATCGAAAAGTGCTGAATATGAATCTCGCTCAGTTCGACGAGACGATCGCAACGGTCAACTCGGATTTCCAAGATAGTGTTCAGATTGGAAAATAGCCTTTTTGTCTCGTAAATCGTGCAACTCGCCCACTGGAACTTGGCTAAATAAATCAACTAGGGTCTTTTGAAATTAAAGGCCAACTCAAATTCCATTATTTTCCTTTTTATTTAATTACAAAAATTCAAGTTCTTACATGTCAAACAAGTCTCTAGGTTTTGTACCAACTACAACATGCCAATCTTCCTCTAAGGGGTCTTGTACATAAAACACCTGTTCAACTTGTGATGCTAGTACAAATGGTTCATTTGCTATATTCTCATTATTATATAATAATCGATTGAAGTTAACGAGTGTAAATCCAAATTTGTCCTTCTTAATTCCTCTGCCTTCAGAACGCACATCTACCCAATCACATTTAAACAACACAACTTTTGCCTTTTCATTATAGTATAGTTCAATGATCTCTTTAAGAACTCCATAGTAAGCAACATCTCCTTTGATAGGATTTTGATCCTTTGCACTAGAAAAACTTGAGGTGCTTGCAACGACAACAACACTACTATTTTGTGGTTCTTCGTCTCTCCTCAACATCTTTCGTATGAAATCTAAATCCATTAACAATATATCCTTTATATCTTCTTACTGTCATTAGAGGACCTGCTGCCAACCATCGAATTTCCTCTAGTGACTCCACATTCTCTTCTCTTGTCAAATTATGAACCTATTAAACAAAGACAAGCTAATTAATGTCTTAATTTTAACTATATATTAGTTAAGAAATTAAGTTCGAAGTGAAGTATACTTACATGTGATCTAAACCATTCATGAAAAGTTTCATTATGAATACGCTCGACATCACGCCTTCGCGCTCGATGATTATGTGCCTTGATTTCTTGAATATGTTTTCTGTAAATAAATAAGCCTAACTAAATACACTATTAAATTTAAAAACTACAACATTTTGACTTTTAATTAATATTCAAGTTTAAGAACTTACTCAAGATAAGAGCTTATAGAATCAAAATTAAATAGCACATATCGATGAGCTTGTACCCACGTTGTATAATCCAAAGTTATAGTTTCGCCATTATCTAGTGCACAACCAATATGGGAAAATAAGGTTTTCTTAGTCAAGTCACTAGCATTAGGATCATCATTCTCACTGGACGGTTTGAACGAGTTTCAACACCATGTAAATAGCGAGAGCAAAATGTTAGGCTCTCCTCAATTAAATAGCCTTCCGCAATCGAACCTTCTGGATGTCTTCTATTTCGTACATATGACTTCAATCTCAAAAGAAACCTAAATATATAAAAATAAGAACCAAAATAGAATAAATAATAACAAAAAATGAGTAATTTATTAAATTAAAGTCAAATCTTAATATCATAATATACCTCTCAATTGGATACATCCAACGGTATTGCACTGGACCAGCAAGTTTGGCCTCACTAGCAAGGAGAATTGGCAAATGGACCATGACGTCGAAAAAGGATGGAGGAAATATTCTCTCAAGATGGCATATTGTCAATGCTATTCGATCTTCTAATTGTTGCATATCCTTCACCTGAATAGATTTACAGCAGAATTCCCTAAAAAAGCTACTTAGCTCTATCAAGGCCAAGCTAACATTTTCTGGCAAGATCCTTCTAACAGCTAATGGGAGCAAATGCTGCATCAACACATGACTATCATGACTCTTGAGCCCCAAAATTTTTAGCTCCTTAATATGTACACGATTTGAGATATTTGATGCATAACCATCAGGAAATTTAACTCCCTTTAATAATTACAAAAAATTTCCTTTTCCTTTCTACTCATGGAGAAGCATGACGGGGGTAGATATGTTTTGGTTCCATTTGATACTGGATGAAGATCTTGTCTTATTCCCATTTCTTGAAGGTCAAGACGAGACTTGAAAGTATCTTTTGATTTTCCGTCTGAATTTAGTAATGTATAAACTACATTATCAGTACAATTCTTTTCAATATGCATAACATCAAAGTTATGACGTACTAGAAGAGTTTCCCAATACGGCAATTCAAAAAAAATGCTCCGCTTCTTCCAATTATGTGAAGGTTGAACATCTTCAGCTTGCTTACGTTTTCCACTTCTTATATTACAATTATGCTTTCCCAATATAATGTTAACATCTTTGACTCGCTCTAAAACATCACAACCAGAAAGTGGAGTTGGTGCAGCTCTATGTTCCTGCTTACCATTGAAAGATGTGACATCACGTCGAAATTTATGTTCATTATCCAGGAATCTACGATGTCCCATGTAACAGAATTTTCTTCCATGCTTTAAATATTCAGAGCAAGTTTCACCATTACAATAAGGACAAGCAAGTCGCCCTTTTGTGCTCCATCCCGAAAGACAAGCATAGCCTGGAAAATCACTAATGGTCCACAAAATTGCGGCATGCATTTGAAATATTTGTTTGCAAGATACATCGTATGTTTTGATGCCTTCATCCCATAACTCCTTTAATTCATCTATCAATGGCTGCATGTACACATCAATATCATTCCCAGGGGCAGATGGACCAGGAATAAGTAATGAGAGTATAAAGCATGGTTGCTTCATGCACATCCAAGGGGGCAAATTATAAGGAATTAAAATAACAGGCCATGTGCTATGAGCAATACTCATTGTGCTGAATGGATTAAAGCCATCACTTGCCAGCCCTAGCCTAACATTCCGCGGGTCCGATGAAAACAATTGATGCTTGTAGTCAAAATCTTTCCATGCAGGAGAGTCAGCAGGATGTCTAAGTACTCCATCTTTTGTACGCCCGTCGTTATGCCATCTCATATCTGCTGCTGTTTTTGAAGACATAAATAACCTTTGTAGTCTTGATTTTAGTGGAAAGTACCTCAATACTTTTGCAGAAACCTTTTGTTCACGATTCTTTCTTGATTTTTTAATTTTTACTTTACTTTCAACAGTTTTCCACCTTGAGACACCACAGACATGGCATAAAGATGCATTAGCAAATTACTTCCGATATAGCATACAATTATTTGGGCATGCATCAATTTTCTCGTAGCCTAGACCCAAATCTTTAATGATTTTGTCAGTCTCATAAAAGGTACTTGGCAAAGTTTCACCTGCTGGTAATACTTTTTTTAACAATTTTAAAAGCATTTCAAAGCTTTTATTGCTCCATCCCCCTAAGCATTTTATATGTAATAGTCTCACAATAAATGAGAGTTTTGAGAACTTCTTACAACCTGGATATATTTCTTGATTAGCATCTTTCACTAAATTATAAAATTTTTTAGTCTCTTCATCTGGCTCCGCTGTCAATTCTTCAATATCTAAATCTCCTACATCTAAATCTAACTCTGGATTAAAAAAGGCATCGTGTAAAAGATCGTTCATTTCATCACTGATTTGTTCATTCTGAATGTTGACATTCTCATTAGATTTTGTTTGGATAATATCCTCTCCATGAAATATCCATCTTGTATAACCTTGCATAAATCCATCACATAACAGATGTTCATAGACAACTTCCTCTTCTTTCCAAAAGCAATTAGTGCATTTTCTACATGGGCAAAGGATCATACTTTCTTTAGATGCATTGTCAAATGCAAATTTGAGGAATTGATTCAATCCTTTTTGGTAATCATCACTTGACCTAAATACATTAATTGAATGGTACAAATAAATATTACTCAATTTAATATACTAACATAACTTAATATTCATAACTTTAGAAATATTAATTAGAACATTACCTTGGCTTAAGAATCCATGTCTTATCCATATCCTAGACAAGTAATTTAGGTATTCTTGACAATAGAATTACCTGTATATGCATAAAAGTTAGTATTTTAAGTTCAGTTACATTGACGTCATTATTAAGAGCTAAAATATATAAATTTTTCATAAAACTTATGAATTCTAATAATTGACCAACTTCTTAAAAGTTTTCAACATTGTATTGTCACACGGCTTTTCCGCCACACATCACTATCATCTAATCGTTCTTAAAATGACTTCTTTGCCCTAACTTCTAGAGCATGATCTAATGCTAAAAGCAATCATTAAGCACCTAACCAAATACTGAAGTAGAAACTGTGTCCCTAATGAAAAGCTTAATGCAATGAGACAACAAAAACTGGTTATGACACTAAAACAGAATACATGATAGGTAACAGAAAGATCCAAGAAATTATCACACGACTACAGTTCATAAAGAAAGAAACTTACCAAACACCCCAGCAACACTTGAAGCATTCCAATACAAACACTTCACAAAACCAAGGAAAAGTAAAAGATTTGACCACGTAAAGCACCAGAATTTGGAGCATTAAGACTTAAGACTAGATTTAAGGCACAGAATTTGTTACTACTGGCTTTTTAGAAATCAAATATGTATTTCTCGAAAAAAGAATTCGTGTATATACCACATGTAACATGCTAATCACATAGGCATTTAATTGGGTTTTTCGTGGAGAAAATTATATGTATGTACTTAGGAATTTTCAAATATTAAAGCCTAATTTCAAACCTCGTTGGAGTTTATTTTACAAGAAGTTTCGCAATCCACACTAATCACAGCAGAAGCATTGAAGAATTGGATATAGGCTTACAAGAGATTATCTTTCAGAGTTTTTATGTACTAGAACTTGTTCATCCCAAAAGCTCAAGTCTCAATAGGTTTAGATCGAGTAGTACTCTAAATTAACTCTCTAATCATTTAGTTATTATTCAGAAGAACTATTGCTATATGTGAATTTCTAATAATCTCTCTGTATTTGATCACCAAATTACTATTCGAGATCTCTTATGTCAGAAAAAAAAAAAAAATGACGCACTATGCTATATATGTCATAAAAACTGATGAAGAAAAAAAAATTGATGTCCCGCACGAACCTGGACAGAGTTTCGAGCTTCTAATGTTGGAGAAGACGCTCGAATCTGGACAGAGCTACGAGTGTCGTTGGAGAAGACGCTTGAACCAGGACAGAGCTCCGAGCGTCGTTGGAGAAGACGCTCGAACCTGGACAGAGCTCCGACCGTCGTTGGAGAAGACGCTCCACAAAGCTTCGATCTTCAGCCTGAGAGCATCGACGACACCGCGTGCGTGGAAATGCCAGTAGTCGCAAAGCTTCTGCCAGAAAAATAGGGTGCGCGGCAGATCGATGGTGGTGGAGGGGGGAAGCTAGAGGAAACCTTAATTATCTGCGGCAGCTTAATGGTGGTGGAGGCGCGCGGTACAGGTGGCCGCAGGGGAGGCTGTGGCGGCCGGGGGAGCGGACAGGGAGAGGCCGCTTGCGCGCGGGATGGATGGCCGCATGGGAGGCGGTGGCCGAGGCGGCGGAGGCGCGCGGTAGAGGTGGCCGCAGGGAGACGGTGGGCGGGGGAGCTAGCGCGCGGACAGGGAGAAGCCTCGCGTGCGCGCGGTTGGGGAAGTAGCTAGGGAATTTTTTTGGGATTTTTTTTTTTTCTTTCTTGCGCGCGATAGCTGTACCTAGCGGGAAAAAAATTTCCCCTGCGCGCTATCGCGACCGTGCGCGGGAATTAAAATTTCCCTTTGCTGGCATTTGGTAGGATATTAATTAGGTTTTAGTGGCATTTTTTGCAAATGCCATTAAAAAAATGCCAGTAAAAACTTTTTTAGGTATTTTTAATATAATTATTTTTAAGATTAAATAAATAAATAAAATAAAATAAATATAATTTTTTTTTAACGGTATTTTTAAAAAACTGCCGGTAAAAATTTATTTTTGGTGGCTTTTTTCCTAAATGCCACCACAAAAGTGCCGGCAATAATAAGTTTTGGTGTAGTGCGTCTAACCTGCAAAGAAAGATGCTATACTAAACAGGTATCAGAGCTGAAAGTAAAATGCTAGAAATAAAATATAAAATATAACTATCACTCCAAATAAGTACAATCCAACCTCACCACAAAGGATACACAAGAGTCTCTCAGATAACAGGAAAATAAAAGGTACAACTCGATCCTCACTACAAAAGTCTCTCAACAGAATACAACCAAAATAACATAGGGGTACCTCTACTCACACACTGAAGACTGACGGGAGGGGGTACATCTATTCTCAGGATGACGACAACTGATAGGGATCTATCTCGCGACTCCCTTACCTCGATCTGAAGAAGCCGAAGCAGCAACTGGAACAGCAAGAACAGGCGTTGAAGTCCCTGGGGAAAAGACACCACGACGGGTGTGAGAACTACATCCCACAGTAGCTCTCAGTGGGTGCCGTCAACAAGCCCAACGGTCTGCCCACTAAGTCTAGTAGAGGCAAAAGAAAGCAAATGCAGTGCTGAAGGGAAAGAACTGGAAAATAAACTCTACAGCTACTATGCCCCTATCTAGATGCTCAAAGAGCGGGACAGATGAAAATCATGATGCAACTACTGACTCTCCAGTACGGTCACCCAATCTATACTGACCACCACAAAGGGTCAAGTCAAACCTGCGCCTCCCCTACTGCCGCACATCCTCAACAGGACGGGTCTACCGTAGGGTGTCCGTGACTACCAAAACTGGCTCAGCCAGAGGGACGGCGTCGACAAGTCGCGATAGCAAGTAACAGGCCCAACTCCGGAGTGGCACTCGAGGGGCGCGACCCCACCGAGCAAAGTATCCGCGCATCTCTGTCGAGCTCAAATGTGGCTCCTGCAAGCTATGATCCAAATCACTGTCTCACTCACTAGCTGGAACTACATTGCTGATGTCACATATCTCACTCAATGGCTAGAAATACTCACCGTCGGAACTACCGTCTACCCGACGGCTCCCACAACCGAACATCAACTCAAGAAGAACCGACACTATAAGGGTTCGAAAATCCCGATAGGTCGGTGCCTAGAACCCTATCAAACAAGAACAGACTCCAGGCTCTGCCTATCAAGGTTCCCGACCCCCTTACAGTTCGGGAACACAACAGCCTCTGAACAACAAGCGGAGGACACCAACCAGGGCCCGAAAGTCCCGGAAGACCAACACCTACAACCCTATCAAACGATAATAGGTCCTAGGCTCGGCCCCCGTGGCTTTCGTCCCGAAAATAGGAACGGTCCCTAGAACCCAGATCACCTAATCTATTTCGGTGAAGAAATTGTAATAAATAGATGACAGTTGTTATTAAAAACTATTTTAATCTGAGTAAAACCCACTTTAGTATATTTTAATCCCTTTAAGAAAATTGGTTTAAATAAATGGATTTTTTCCAAACTCCAAAGGGCTATTGCCATCACCCAAATCAAACAAGAACAGGCTCCGGCGACCCCTCGAGATTTGGAAGGAAACATTAATTTATAGAAATCATGTGTGCCAAAAAAAAGGGTCTGGGTCCTAGGTCCCTCTAACACGGGTAAACGACTGCCACTAACCCAGTGGCGACAAATAAAACATCTCGGGACCGCCGTTTACCCAAACGGCTCCCACCACAGATGAGAGATCAACTACATCTACCAGACTCCACTCTGCTCCCAAGCACGAGTGTAAAGAAAATGCATCCCACACTAAGAAAACCCGATCCCTCGGCCCACTACCCGGGCGAGTAAACACTATGTCCAGAAAAAAAGAAAGATATGGATGTCTAAAGTAAAATATCCTAGCCAAGTTGGAGTTTTCTAGAGTCTGGCTGCACATGTTACATATGACAGGGGTGCTAGGTCAAGTTCCAAGGCAACATTAATTACATATAGAAGGAAACAAGCGATTGCATGATTATCAAATAGCACTACGATTATCAGCTATCAACTTCAACTTCAAGCATACCACACAAGAGTAACACTATCATGCATGATCCTATTATAGTAGATTTAATAAACGTTCCACAAGACTTGGAGACAGGGCCACCCACCTGAAGATGCACAACTGTCCAGGGTCGCACAGATAAGAGAGTCCAGAAACAGCCAAATCACAGTATCCTCAAGTTAGCAACACTGTAGTAGTGCTCACAAGGCCCTGGGTACAATCAAAAACCAAATTCACACTTAAAATCCATAAAAATTTCAAGTTCCAAAATCCTGCATGAATAGTCCCCTTATCACGAAATTTTCACCTGAAAATCATTTTCCAAAAATTCCGATAAAAATATGACGGCGATCCTCGCGAAGTGTAGATGTCGATAGGTCTTGAATCGTCGAAAACCGATGTCTGGATGATGAGGTAAAAATCCGCGAAGTGGGTGCTGTCCTGTTCATCAATCAGAAAAATGGGGGTTCAAAAACTCCTCGGGATCTGTGCCAAGAACCCCAAACAAGACCAAGAGCTCAATACGGAAATCGAAGGCGTACCTCTCGTGATTCCAACGCCACAAAAATAGCCGAAAAATACTATCGGGGTAGCTTTGTGGAATTTTCAGAGCGAAATGCGGCGATAACGGGCCTCCAACTGTAAATCGTCGCACTGCGCTACGATGCCGGAAACATCGTCGCCGGGGCTTCCAAAAATTCCGGGCCTCTGCCAGAAGATGCGCGACATGAAGATCTACAACTTTGCTAAAGGGGCCATGGGCAGAGAAGCTCGGGAAAGGGGGCAAAAATCCCTCACAAGTTAGCTATTTATAGGCCCAGCCCGAAAATCAGCCTTTTTGGACTTTTGGCCCAAACTTTCGGGCGCCCGGGGCTTTCGGGCTGCTACAGTAACGGGCCCGGCCCGTTACTGTGCGCGCCCGAATTCCTCTCGGGCCGCCACGTGGCCCAGACGCACTCCCCGCGCCCGGCGCACGCGCGCCCGCGAACCGCGCGACGCCGTGTGTCCCGACACGCGGACGTGCGCGGCTGCGCCCGGCCAACCACGGGGCGCCACGTGGCGCCCCCACGTCATCCCCCAACCGCTCTGCCGTACGGCCAACCACTCCAGCCGCTGCGTGCACCGTGTGCACCAGGACCCGCCAACCACACTTCGCCACGCGTCCACCCGGTCCACCGTGCACCCGAGCCGAAAATCCGTGGACCGCGCGCACCAAGACCGGCCAACCACAAGATGACACGTGGCAAACCCTCGGTCCACCGTGCACCCCGCCAAGGCCCGTGGACCGCGCCTGCTGCGCCGGCCAACTGGAGCGCGCCACGTGGCCCGCGCCTGGTGCACGCCTCCCGCGGTGGACCGGCCGGCCTCTCCCTGGCCCGCCGCCCCGCTCGGCCGCCCGCCGCCGCCGGCGGCGCCTCTCCGGCCGCCGGAACAGTAACCCCGTACCTCGAAATCCGTGTCTTCGCGTCCAGGCTCTGAAAAAATCAAGTAAATAGTCCATTTCGCTCGTTTTCGCGCGCTGAATCCAAATCCGAGGTCCGTTCGGCCAAATTCCACTTCTAAAATTTCCCAAAAATTCCAGGGAGAGCTAACTTGATCCACTTTTCACGCCGGGTCAAATCCTTAGCTCCAATAAGCGCGCAAACACCTCAATCACTCAATAAGGACTCCCAGATAAGCAAACAAGCTCTAACTCATCAGATACCCAATTCTTGGGTCCGACACGCGCACACACACTCCCCGAAGTGTCACGCCCCGGGGGTTTTATTTATAGCGGAAACGGTACACAAAGGTAAGCGTGAGGTGCGTACAAAATTTTTTTTTTTTTTTTTTTTTTTTTCTTTAAAACCTCCTTCCCCGGCGCGTGCCCAGACCCGCCACATATACAGATTCACTCGAAAGTCGGGCAGAGTCTCCTCTGTATATGCACGGCGTCGCGGCTATTACACCCGTCAAACACAAGCAATCACTTCCAATAATCACAACAGTTCAATGTAGCATGGTGCATGAAGACTAAACAATACCCGTGGCCAGTCAAGTTGAAAGTATAAACTCACTGTTTTGAAAACAGGCCCACACGGCCTTAGGTTTGAAACCCGTTTACGAAGTCCTTTTCTTTGCTTTCCGGTTGATTTGTTTAGAAAACGGCCAACCGGGAATAATAAAGGAAAAGAAAGTACTCAACATCCACACGACCCCACCAGGGTATCGAGAACCACACAATAACTTACAGTTCCGAATGAAATGCAATGCAGAGAGAGAATAAATAAAAACAGCATACTAGGGCCCCTCAGCCCGACTGCTACCCACCTCGGCCTCACCGTCGCCTACCTCTACCCCCTGGAGGTACCTGTCGCAGAGTGGATAGTCAGTGACACTATCATAAAAACAGTACTAAGCAGTAAAGTAGTACCAAACCATAAAGTGAGACTGGCTGGGGCAATCCACTTCTCTCAAACGGGTAACACCTGTATCACCTGTAACACTGTTTTATCACCTTTACCCCTGTAAACATGACCGCGTCGGGATCCAATCCCGGCGGTCCCACACCTGACCCCATCGGGATCCAATCCCTTCGTCAGGTCCCACTGCTCGCACCTTCGTGCCTCAAACCCCACACCTACGGGGGGCCCACTACGTCACCTCGTGGGTACACACTGACCGCGTCGGGATCCAATCCCGGCGGTCCCACACCTGACCCCATCGGGATCCAACCCTCGTCAGGTCCCACTGCTCGCACCTTCGTGCCTCAAACCCACACCTACGGGGGCCCCACACTACGTCACCTCGTGGGTACACCTGACCGCGTCGGGATCCAATCCCGGCGGTCCCACACCTGACCCCATCGGGATCCAATCCCTTCGTCAGGTCCCACTGCTCGCACCTTCGTGCCTCAAACCCCACACCTACGGGGGCCCCACTACGTCACCTCGTGGGTAAACACGGGTCAAAGACCGCCTTTCCGGAAGAGCACCCTTTGCGGTGGCCAAACCGCGGATGCGCGTGTCGCACTCGAGCATAGTAACAAAACACGGGGTAATATAGTAAACCATAGAGCCATCAGTGTTAGTACAGGTTACATAATATTCAATATCCTCCCCGGAACACTAACATTACTAAACCTCGGGAGAAAAACCCACACTGTTTCAATCCAAGCACAAGGTCCATATAAAGTTTAGAACATCCCTTCTTTTTCTATATTTTCTTTTTCTTTTGTTCTAAACGTTAGCACAGTCAAACAAGTAGTGCCTATCACCCTTCGATCTTTAACCCCAAGTATGCACAAGATTGAACCCACCCAATTTAGTAGAATTAAAAGCAAGGACTGAAAGCAACAACCCACCTTGTTGTCGCGCTCCTAACCGATGTTAGGTTCTCTCGTGTCTCGGGTACCCGCCCGGGCCTACACGAATCTCGATTTCGTTGGCTAGGGTTGATCTAGGGGGTGATCGTCCTGTTCTTGGGTGAAGGGTATGCCGGCGTTCTTCCTTCTCCTCACCCGCCGCCGCCTTGCTTCTCCTCTCGATCGATTGGGAAAAGGGTACGCTCGGTTGGGAAACTGGAAGTTTGGGGAAATTGTGTTTCCTTTTTCCGTTCCTTTGGGTTTCGTACGTAGGGGGGTTAAGGGGAGTTGTGGGGAGTTGTGGGGAGTGGCCGGTAGTTGGGGGAAGTAGTGGGAAGTTGGGGCGGTTAGTGGGGAAGTGGTGGGAAGTTGGGGGAAGTAGTGGGAAGTTGGGCGGTTAGTGGGGAAGTGGTGGGAAGTTGGGGGAAGTAGTGGGAAGTTGGGGCGGTTAGGTGGGGAAGTGGTGGGAAGTTGGGGGAAGTAGTGGGAAGTTGGGGGAAGTAGTGGGAAGTGGTGGGAAGTTGGGGGCGGTTAGGAAGCGGGAATTAACCAAATTTAAATCAAACGCGGGTAATTAACACGGGTACGAATCGGGGTCCGGTCCGCCTCAAAAACCGTGCTGGTTGCCTGAATCGTTAGCCAACTTCCGGAATTTATTCCGGGAGATTCCGGCGTCGGAATTCAAAACCGATTTCGCCGCCGTTCTCCGTTTCGCGAGTCCTATTAACTAAAAATACCCGCGGCCCCGACGGTCTGTCCGGAAATAAGAAATTATTCGATCACCCTCCGAGTCTAATTGAAAATAAACAAAACCAAAAGTGGACCCTAGCAATTATTTTAAACCGGCGGTTACTACATCACTCACCTCTTAAAACGAGTTTCGTCCTCGAAACCATTCCTGGTTCTCGGTAAAGAGATGGGGGTAGCCCTCCCCCATCTTCGATTCCAGCTCCCACGTCGCCTCCCGCTCCTCGTGGTTGTTCCAGAGCACTTTCACGTAGGGAATGACTCGGTTTCGAAGTGCCTTGCTTTCTCTTGCTAGGATCCGCACCGGGTTTCCTCGAAGCTTAGGTCCTCCTTTAGTTCGAGCGTCGAGACGTCCAGGACATGCGACGGGTCGGGAAGGTATTTCTTAAGCATCGAAACGTGGAACACGTCGTAAATCCGATCGAGGTTTGCTGGTAGGGCAAGGCGATAAGCCACTGGGCCAATCCAATTCGTTCCAGGATCTCGAATGGCCCCACAAACCGCGGGCTCAGTTTGCCTTTTAACCCAATCGCTTGATTCCCCTCGACGGCAAGACCCGCAAAAACACGTGTTCCCCCACCTGGAACTCTAAATCGCGGTCGTTTCCGATCCGCATAGCTCTTTTGTCGACTTTGGGCGGTTAGTAAACGCTGTCTGATGAGGCGCACCTTTTCTTCTGTTTCCTCCACCAACTCGGGTCCAAAAGTTTCCGTTCTCCCAAGTCGTCCCAACAGATCGGGATCGGCAGCGTCTCCCGTATAAAGCTTCGTAGGGTGCCATCTGAATACTGGCCTGGTAACTATTGTTGTAAGCAAATTCTACAAGTGGCAGATAACGCTCCCAACCGATTCCCCAATCAAGTACACAGGCCCGAAGCAGGTCCTCTAGCGTCTGTATCACTCGCTCCGACTGCCGTCCGTCTGAGGGTGGAAGGCTGTGCTGAAGTGCAGTTTGGTCCCCAGGGCTTGTTGCAGACTCTGCCAAAATTTGAGACCAAACGCGTGTCTCTGTCTGATGTGATCGATGCCGGTACTCCATGCAGTCTCACAATCTCGCTGAGATAGACCTGGGCTAACCGCTCCCTGTCCAAGTTGTGTGAATCGGCAGTAAGTGCGCTGACTTAGTTAGCCGGTCTACCACAACCCCTATCGTGTCATGTCCTTGTTGTGAGCGTGAAATCCGGTAACAAAATCCATGTGATATGGTCCCATTTCCACTCCGGTATCGGTAAGGGTTGTAACTTTCCAGCCGGTCGTTGATGTGTTTGTTCCGCCTTTATTTGTTGACACACCAGGCAATGAGTTACAATTGAGTTACATCCCTCTTCATCTTGGGCCACCATAAGGTCTGCTTGAGGTCCCTGTACATCTTTGTTCCTCCTGGATGCGCTGCATAAGGGGCGCTGTGTGCCTCGTATAGAATTTCCTTCTTCAAATCCGGGGTATCCGTCATGCAGATCCGTCCGCGAAATCGTAGGGTGCCGTCGCCTTCCGCTGGAAAACTCCTCCCCGATCCCGTGAGATCTTGTCTCCTACGAGCTATAAGTACGAGTCCGCCTGCTATCCCACGACAGCCGCAATTGGCCCAAGGCGAACACCCAAAGCCCTAACTACACACTTTGCAATCCCTGCTCAAACCCGAGCGACATATAGCCATCCTCGAAGGAGTACTGAAGAAGAGACAATAGGATTCCCCTAAGTCAGTTCCAACACATATAGGGTAGCGATTAGAAGTGGTCTAACTAGATATCCTGAAGTCAAACCTATCTCCTTATGGAAGAAAGAAGGGGAGCGCCATATAGGGGTTCAACATGTGTGTCAAGTAATCATACCAAATCACAATCTACCTGCACGTGTCCATAACTTGCTAATCACCCTCACATTGAATCAACCACCTATGCCTGTCCTAAAATCCTCAAATGATGTTTTCCACAAGACGTCTCACAAAATCGCACTATGACGGTACACCCATCCCCCCCCCCTTAAGCAAGGTTAAACGCTAGAACAACGTCCATGAAGCATGTAAGAGTTTCCAACGTTCAGATTTTCCATTATAATGTTTTCACACATATAGGCTCACAATGATCTAGTTAAGCATGCATATCCATTAGGTGACCATTCGACATGTCCAACAAAGGGCTCACTCTACTATTCCTAGTGGTTATAACAGAAAAGAGAATTAAACTACCCATAAAGGACTCATCCTAACCCAGATCCGACATCCGATCACATGCCTGCTATCCCCTGTTCTGGATGCCTCATCACTGCTCCCGGGGCAGCTGGGGAGATCCTTTCACAAACCTGTGGGCCAGTCTCGTTCGGCGAGGCGGGATGGGGACTCGTACCCGAAGAGTCGTCAGGCGTAGGTCTTCCGGTCTCGGGCCGGGGGTCTGGTGACGGCCGGCTTCCGGGGGCAATCGTAACGCGTGTGGCCCGGCCTGCCACACCGGAAGCAATGTCCGTTCCGCCAAGGGCAATTCATCATTGGATGCGCCCACCACCAAAATGACGCAGGGCTTTGGTGGTTCCGGTCCCTCCCCCGTCGCCTGCCCGACATTCGGCCCTTTCTTGACTGAGTTTGGTTGCTTTGCCGCTCGGGTACGGGCTCCTGTCGGGCCGGGGTAGGGGTGTGCCGTCGTCGGGTACGCTCTAGTTCCGCCGCTACGGCCATGCTAACCGCTCCCTGAAAGTGGAAACGCCAGTTGGTGGTATCCCTCGAGGGTTACCCCCACCGGTGCCGTGCTGCGCGTGGTCGACACTCTCAAGCTCTCGGGTCAGTATACTCACGTGATCCGCAAGGTCTAGCAGGTGCCTAGCACACGTCGCGCAGCTGGTTGCGTAGTAAGCGGTTCGCCTCTGCCGCGCAGGTCCATGTCCGACAGTAGTTGCCGCAGTAGTTGGGTTTCTGCAGCCGCTGGTGTGTCGCATCCGCCCCTACATCCTCTGCCGAGCTCTGGTTCGGACCATTGTCTGTGCAGACACACCACCCAGACTTAGCACTCAACTCTACTAGAAAGAACCACCGTAATCGAGGAGGAAAGGAAACGTTATCTACAAATCCCTCCCCGATCTCTCACGTCCTAATTCTTAACCCTGCTATTTCATTTATTGTAGTTAAGTGTGATGTCTCGGTGGATGTTGGGCCGCCACTGTTGTGATTAAAGCGAAGTCTCTGATACCATCTTAATCTGTCACGCCCCGGGGGTTTTATTTATAGCGGAACGGTACACAAAGGTAAGCGTGAGGTGCGTACAAAATTTTTTTTTATTTTTTTTTCTTTAAAACCTCCTTCCCCGGCGCGTGCCCAGACCCGCCACATATACAGATTCACTCGAAAGTCGGGCAGAGTCTCCTCTGTATATGCACGGCGTCGCGGCTATTACACCCGTCAAACACAAGCAATCACTTCCAATTAATCACAACAGTTCAATGTAGCATGGTGCATGAAGACTAAACATACCCGTGGCCAGTCAAGTTGAAAGTATAAACTCACTGTTTTGAAAACAGGCCCACACGGCCTTAGGTTTGAACTCTCACGCAGTTTACGAAGTCCTTTTCTTGCTTGTCTGCTTCTCTTGGTTGATTTGTTTAGAAAACGGCCAACCGGGAATAATAAAGGAAAAGAAAGTACTCACCACATCCACACGACCCCACAAGGGTATCGAGAACCACACAATAACTTACAGTTCCGAATGAAATGCAATGCAGAGAGAGAATAAAAAAACAGCAATACTAGGGCCC
>CM054942.1:22151055-22175356 GCA_029168755.2 Tillandsia fasciculata
TAATCAAGATCGAGAGTATAGATCTTATTTAAATAGTTTAAATAACTTTTTTAATCAAAATTTAATTGATTTAGATTTCTTTACACCATTAAACGAGCAAACGCCTTACATCTATAATTAAAATTACAAATTTTGCAATCCTTAGATCTTTAGGTCATAATGTCGAAAAATTTAAAAAATTATTTATGGATACTATCAGTGGTTTAAATCATGTTTAACTGTGAGGACCGAATTTCTATAAGAGGATTACTATTGGATCAACAGCTTCTGGAGGCCTTTGTTGGGTGTTAGAGTTGTTTGGGTGCGTTTCGGACTCAAGAGATGGACTCAGTGTGTTGAATTGATCCCGAGTGTAGTCGAAGGCACCCGTCGAAATTTAGAAGTGGTTTTGCACGAAATGGACATCAATTTTGATTCAGTACGGAAAAACGATGGAAATCAACTACTTGAACGTATTTTTCTGAGTCCGGACGCCCGAAAACGGACACCCGGAAGTTTTCAGTGTTTTCGAGTGTACGGTGGACCGGTGGACCGTGGAGTGTTCCACGTGGCGGCTTTCTAGTGGTGCCATACGCCACGTGGCGGAGCTGGAGAGGCGGCGCAGAGGGCTCGGCCCACGGGACCGAGCGCGGGCAAGGCAGGCGCGGTGTTCAGGGTTGGTGTGCCACGTGGCGGCTCCCCATTGGGCGCGCTGGGGACACGTGGCAGCTTCGGGTTCGGCGGGTGCATCGGGTGCGTGCACCAGGCGCAGCGAGTGGTGGCGGTGACACGTGGCGCGCAGGGATTGGTCGGTCAACGCACGCGGGACAGCGTGTGATTTGCGCCGGGCGCGGCGCACGTGGACCGCCTCGGGCCACGTGTCGCCCGCTCATTGGCGGGCGCAGTGACCCGGCGGATCTGGCATGAACCGCGGTCCACGCTTCCCGTCGTGGACCGCGTCGCCATGCGGGGCACCGCGATTGGTGGGCGCGCATGCGCCGGGGCGCGCGGGGCGCGGAGCAGGGTGACGTGGCGCGCCGAGGGGGTTTCGGGCGCGCACAATGTTGGGCCGTGGGCCGGATTCGGGCGCCCGAATCCGGAAGCTCATGTGGGCTGGGCTGGGCCTATTTAGACCCCTCATCTCTCTCTTTTTCTGCTCTTTCCGAGTTTTAGAGAGAGATGGAGATGGAGAGCTCTTTAGGAAACTTGTTCCTCTTAATATTTTTGATCTTGTGGTGGATCCCCAGGATTTTTAGAGGATCGGCAGCGGCGTCTTGGTTTTACACTGCGCCTCGACGTTTCCCTTTTTCGCTTATTTCCGTCGCAGTTCGTTTGGAAAATTCCCGTGCGCAAACCAGGAAGAATTTTTAGGCGATTTCTGCAACAGTGTGTCCCTAAGAGGCTTGTTCGATTTTATCTTGGCCTACGAGCATCGGATCAGGGCATGTAAGTACTCGTTTTGGATCTACTCGTCGCAAGAATCGCAGCCATAATTTTTCTGGATTTTTCTGAGGGCCGCACACTGGTGAAAATCCCTTTTGCTGTGCTGTTTTGTAAAACAGCAAATGCTGTTCCCGGGGAAGGCCCATTAATGCTGTGTTCGGATATCTTGCAATGTTTCGCAGATTCTAAGGTTGCGGGGACAGTATTGGACAGCGGGGAGTTTTTTTACAGTTGGGGTGTTTTGTGGACTTGGATTTGCGTTTCCAGGTGGGTGGTTGCTATATCCCTCTATTTCTGACATACTCACTAGGAATATTAGAGAGATTTTTTTATTGGACTTGTTGATTGATCAACACTCGTGGTTGGGATTATGCATGTGGGTTTGGATATGTGGATTGCTATGTTAGCACATAACCTTGCATGCGGATTTGATTCTGATATTGAGGCCATGTAATTTACCTGGATGGTGGGTACTACTTGGGGATATTTTTGGACATGCATAGGTGGATAGATTTGTGGACGAATAACGGTTTATATGTTTAATATTTGCTATTCATGTGGAAACGGTATGGTACTTAGGATATCATGCTATATTGAATGTCAGGAACTGTTATCATGCTAAACATAAGTCAGAAAATGATATATGTACTCTTTTTATCTTCTCGTGACTTTTGCATGCTTGTATGGACATCTAGTTAGGCCATTTCTTATCACTACACTATCATGTTGGAACTTGACTTAGGAGAAACCCTGCTTGCTTCTTTTCTCCTTATTCTTAGTCAGGTGGTTCTTGTTGCTCAGGTTTGAGCAGGGGTACGGGATAGTGTAGCCGGGACCTTGGGGTCGGGGACTGGTGGTATTTGATTATTGGTTGTGGGGTATTGCAGCTACCGCGGATAATAGGCGGTTGACCGGATACAGATTATTTTACCGATTTTGGATTGGGGGTTATTGCGGCGACCGCGGATATTGGGCGGTTGACCGGATGTCCGATGTGGGACATGATTGTGATTGTGAGTTATTTCGGTGGCCGCGGATATTGGGCGGTTGACCGGGTGTTGGTTGTTGGGCTTGGTTGTTGACAGTGGGTATCGCGGCGGATATTGGGCGATTGACCGGATGGTTACTTATGCATCAGATTGGGGATCGGGGTTCCTTAGTGGAGGGTTTTGTTCCACTTGAGTATAGTTGTGATCCAGTCCTGCTTTTATGATACTTGTGACATGGTTATTTTACTCGTGTGGGTCGCTCCCCTCGAGTTCCCCTCTGGAGCGTGAGGGTCAGACAGTAATTGAGTTTTTGCTATCACATCAGCGCGGCTTTATTTGCCCGATGATGAGAGCGGTAGCAGGAGTTTTGCTATCACATCGGCGCGGCTTTATTTGCCCGATGATGAGGGCGGTAGCAGGAGTTTTGCTATCACATCGGTGCGATTTTATTTGCCCGATGATGAGGGCGGCAGCAGGAGTTTTGCTATCACACCGGCGCGGCTTTATATGCCCGGTGATGATTGGGTCACCAGTTTTTACTGGCGGTTAGATTGGATTACCGGGACAGTTTGGTTACTGATGCATTTAGAGGCATAGTAGTGGTAGTTTCCTTTTTCAGCAGTTTCATTGCTTACCACTCTTCTTTTCCTTTTTGCCTCTGGTAGACCTAGTGGGTGCGTCGGAGTTTGAGGCTTTACCCACTAGGGGAGGCTACTGGTTTACTAGTAGTTCTTACCCCCATTCTTCTTTCCTCTTTTTCTTCTCTTTTATTTTGCAGTGTCTTCTGCGGGTGCTGATGGGTTTTCAGCGGCGGCTCGAGGAGAGAGGACGGCTGAGTAGATAGAACTCGAGGCAGGATGAGCGAGTTAGCTGGACTGTTGGTATACCATTTTTTCTCAGACGGTTGTACTTTACTTTTGGGTCTGGCTTTAGCCAGCTGTTTGTATCTTTTTGGTGAGCTGGGAGAGACAGATGTATTATTTTTACAGATGTACTGTATTTTATTTTCAGCTTCAGTCTGAGATGTATTAGTTTTTAGTTCAGCTCTGTTTTATGCTCTTTTTATTATCTCTTATATCTGAGCAGGTTACTGGCGCTTCGTGTACGCGGGAAATACCGTGTGCACGGCGGATCTGTAGACAGACCCGGGTTCTGGTTTACACCCGGAGCGTGACATTAACGGTGATGATCGTTGATTCGGATGCTCCATCATTGAAATATATATATATATATATATATATATATATATATATATATATATATATGTAGCGAATAGAGCCAATTTACTACGGATAGTATTCCCGCCCAACTCATACATATATATATAGAGTAGGGCTTATATACTTTCAAAAGTATAAGCCCAAGTATGCTTGTGAATTTTTTATCATTGAATTTACATTGAGATTTGTGTTAATTATTTTTTTTTTCTTTTTTTTAGTTGACTTTATAATAGCACAAATCTAAATACAAATCCAACGGTAAAACATTCACAAATATAGTTGGGCTTGTTCTTTTGAAACTATATATATATATATTATATATATATATATATATATATATATATATATATATATATATATATATAAAGATAGAGAGAGATCTAGACAGAGAGAGAAAGAGAAAGTCCAGCTACTATGCTTGTAAAAGCAAAGTAATTGGTACTTATAAATTTTCTACCGTCGGATCTATTGCTTTGACTAATTTTATCCTTTAAATTATGTTATTAAACCAACCAGCCAATAAATCCAAAAAACTCACTATCATCCTTACCAACCATCCTTTCATCTAAGGCCTAAAAACTCACAAACACCAATAATTTTGTATTTTTATAAGCATATTTGAAATTTGATGTTGAATGAATTTAAAATTTGATGTTAAAAAATATTACCAAATTTTTACAATCATTGAAAAAGTATGAAATTTAAGTTCTAAATAGTTTAAAAGGTATAGATTATTTAGTGATACCGATCGTCATTTTGTAAACTTTATCATCGAAAGCAAATGTGTACGTAGTAACGGAGCCAGTTTGTTATCGATAGTATTCCATCATATATATATATATATATATATATATATATATATATATATATATATATATATATATATATATATATATATGTGTGTGTGTGTGTGTGTGTGTGTGTGTGTGTGTGTGTACACATGTGTGTGTATATGCTTTTAAAAGCACAAGTTATTTGTACTTGTGAGTTTTTTATTTTTGAATGTAGGAATGTGTAGTTAGGATGATGGTGGGCCCCTTGGGTTTAGTTGGTGGTTGGTAGAATAGTATGATCTAAGGGGTAGAATTAATCAAAGAGTTAGATCTAACGGTAGAAAACTTACAAACACCGATTGCTTGGTGCTTGTACAAGCACAGTAGCCGGACTATATATATATATATATATATATATATATATATATATATATATATATATATATATATATATATATATATATATATATAGGCTGGAATACTATTAATAGTACAAAGTCATTGGTACTATTAAGTTTTTAACCCTTGGATTAAAAAATATGTGGTTGAGATGATAGTGGGCTCCTTTGGTTTAATAGGTGGTTGAGAAATAGTAAAATCTAACGGATAAAAATGATCAAAGTGATTGATCTAAGTGTAGAAAACTTGATAACAAATAATTTGGTACTATTAATAGTATAGTAGTCGGACTATATATATATATATATATATATATATATATATATATATATATATATATATATATATATATATATTGAGTACAACAAAATTATGTTATAACGACAATTTTAAGTGTTGCTAAAAACTAAAAAAAATACTGCTAGAAAAAATACCGACACTTGTCATTAGTGTCGTAATTATATGTGCCGTCGTTAGGGTGTATAGCGACACATTACTATAATGTGTCCCAAATATATGTCCTTATAACCTAATTTTGGATATAGATGGATTATAAATATGACACTTACAAAAAAATATCACAAATATGTGTCCTTATAACCTAATTTTGTTGTAATATATATATATATATATATATATATATATATATATATATATATATATATATATATATATATGGACGAAGTCAGAATTTTAGCTTTAGAGAGGCCAAAAATATATTATATAAAATATATTAATTTTTAAAAATTATTAATAAAAAATTATATATAAGTAATTTTTTTATTCATTAGCTTTCGAGTTTTAATATATATTTTTTTAGAAAAAAAAATAAAGTACAGTTATCTTAACCATTAAAATAATAAGCTCTGCTGATTTTTTTCTAATTGGCTAGGCTATTGGAGATTAACTGGTGGGTGATTTTTTTTTTTCTTTTTTCTTTTTTTTTTTTTGCACCCGGTGGGTGCTTTTTTTTTTTTTTTTCGCCTCACTTGAGACCCGGCTGTTTTATTCATGTAGCTGAATTCATTGTCTTTTTGAATGAAGCGGATAGCGCACTACCTTTCTCTCAACAAAAAATAGTTAAATTCATACGCATCAAATTGAAATTGAATTTGCAAATAGTTAATACACTCAAACAGGCATAATTTCTTAAGCTGATGAAACTGCTCACGAACAAAATTCTCCAGCTCCAGTTCTTTTTCTTTTGGTAAATATTAGATGTACATTTTAAAATAGATGTACATCTTTTTTTTTACTCATCTAAGAATAGAATGAATATTACTTATCATTTCGAAATGACCAGTAAACTATATCTTATCTTTCGATGGATGAAATATAAAATATTTATCCGAAAATGAGTCTAGCATTGCTCCTTTTGCAGTTCCATAATACGGACAAAAAAAAAAAAAAAACCAATTAAGTTGGAGCTGAAGCCTTTGTTTCCTACACCACATTCACACAGACTCTCTCTCTCTCTCTCTCTCTCTCTCTCTACAAATACGTACATGCCTATATGGCCATATACAAATACTTTTTTTTTTTTTTTTTTTTTTTTGAGAGAAAGGTAGCATGCTACCGCTTCGTTTATTTTTTAAATAAACTTAGCTAGAAATATGAAGCAACTAGGCTTCGAACCCGGATCTCGGGTATCAACCACCAAGCCCTTTGCCACTTGCACAAATACTATCATGCAAACAATTGCTAATACCACAAAACCAGAAAGTGCTTAATTTCTCCTCCCAGTGACTCCACCCCCACCACCACCACCACCCTCATCCCCACCAAACCCTAGCTTTACATACCATTATAAAACAGGATTTTTCTAAATTAACCTTAATAAATTTAGAAATTTAAAAAATAATATTGTAAAAAAAATATTTGCAAGAATAATTCTGCTTTTGCCAGCAGGGCGCCACGGGTGTTGGGTGACCTGAAGGCGCTGAATCATTCAGCGTCTTCACAAAAACTCTGTGAAGACGCTGAATGAATCAGCGCCTTCATAGTATGTGTTGAAGGCGCTAAATCAATCAGCGCCTTCAGCACATACTATGAAGACGCTGAGGACTTGACCAATTTTCGCGCGAAAGTTGAATAAGTCCTCATATAACTGCTAAAGGCGCTGAACCATTCAGCGCCTTTAACATTTATATTAAAGGCGCTGAATAATATTTATATTAAAGGCGCTGAATGGTTCAGCGCCTTTAATATAAATGTTAATATATTAAAGGCGCTGTTCAGCGCCTTTAATATAAATGTTAAAGCCGCTGAACCATTCAGCGCCTTCAGCACATATAGTGAAGTCACTGATTCATTCAGCGTCTTCACATTATTTTTTGAAGACGCTGAATGATTCAGTGTCTTCAGTGTCCTCCAGCCTCCGTGGCGCCCTGCTGGCAAAAACAAAATTAATTTTACAAATAATTTTTTACAATGTTATTTTTCAAATTTCTAAATTTATTATGGTTAATTCAAAAAACATCCCTTATAAAACCCTCTCCAGAGGGGGTGTGTCTCCCACAGTACTCATCCCCCTCCCCCCACCAACCCCCGTGCTCTATATATCTCTCTCTCACTCGCTCTCTCTCTTCATGGCTCTCCAAGAAACCAAGCTCACCATTAATGGCGCGAGCTTAGAAGCCCAAGTCCCCACCACTACCCCCGACGACGAGCTCGACTACTCGAAGCGGGCGCAGTGGGTCCGCGCCGCTGTCCTCGGCGCCAACGACGGCCTCGTTTCGACGACTTCACTGATAATGGGCGTGGGCGCGGTAAAAGACGGCGCCCGCGCCATGCTCGTGGCCGGCTTCGCGGGCCTTGTGGCGGGCGCATGCAGCATGGCGATCGGCGAGTTCGTGTCTGTGTACTCACAGCTCGACACCGAAATAGCTCAGTTGAATAGAATGAAAACGCGCAAGGATGTCAACGTCGACGAGGCTGCAGTCGGGGAAATCAATCAGCTGCCGAGCCCGGTGCAGGCTGCGGTGGCGTCTGCGCTGGCGTTCTCGGTCGGAGGGGCAGTACCGCTGCTCGCCGCCGGGTTCATAACTGGCTACAAAGTAAGGATGATAGTGGTGGCAGCAGCGGCCACTGCAGCGCTTCTAGGGTTTGGAATCACCGGTGCAGTTCTCGGCCGCGCACCTGTCGGTAGTTCGTGTGTGAGGGTGGTGGTGGGAGGTTGGCTTGCCATGGTCGTAACTTTTGCGTTCATGAAGCTGTTTGCGTACGCAGGGCTATGAATATTGGGCCTTAATAAATCATATATGTTTAATGTAAACTTTTTGGATAAACTATTTCGTTTCTCAAATTTTAATTTATTATAATTTTTTATTTAAAAATTTAAAATTATTATAATCAAATTTCATAACAGTCAACTAAATTTTAATATATCATTAATTTTGTATCAACAATATATTAATATTTAGTTGATGAAATTCGGTTGAAAAAATTGACATAATAATTTTAAAATTTTGAATAAAAAATTATAATAAATTAAGCTTGATGATCGCTAACCGTGTAATTTGAGTACAAAACATGTAATTTACCCCAAAAAAAAATTATATTGAGTCTTATTTCTAATGTATATTTCATTTGTAGTAATTAATTATGAAAATAGTACGCATATATAGTGCAATTGTTATTACGGGAATAAAATAATGTCTTTTCTATCAAATCAGAGATAAGTGAAAATGGCTAAAATTTATTTATATTTGGTGAAATACCGGAGATGATTGCCACAAATTTTTTTAAAAAAAAACATTTTATATATTGGAGATAGATCTTGACACCGTCTTGAAGTTGATGGATGAAGTCATTACTCAATAAATACTAGTTTAGTTTTCCTACAAATTGTCTTTTCATTTTTCTATAAAATTAATGTGTCTTTTGGTATTTCTAAAATGTCTTTTAGTATTTCTAAAAAGTGTCTTTTAAATTTTCTATAAAATTTATGAGTTAATATATTAGAAAGTTGAAAGATCTTTTGAGAGACTATATATATGTAATAATTTATGTTGAAAGAAACAAGTTAAGTTGAGTTAGAATTTTCTACTTTCATTTGAGAAGAAGGATTTCTTCTTATTTTACTCCTATCTCCTAGATAGATTTTCTGTGAGAGAAGAGTGTTGTTTGATCGTTGTAGTTGTTGGAGTCCTTACGGTGGCAAGTGTTACTCGACCATTGCGTTGGTGGATTCCGCGTAGTGGTGAGTGTGCTCGAGTTCGACGTGGTGGATTTTACAGCGGGTCGAGTGTTTATCGGTTCGTTTTTGTCCTATCTCCGCGCCCTCTCTAAGTTCCGTCATCAAATTGGTATCAAAGCCTTGGTTCAAGATGGCTAACAACCATAGGCGTGGTCCACGCGTGGAGGATGCCCCAACGCATGAGCGTGATTTGCAGGATGTTGAGAGGGAAGATGACTTGCGGAGACAAGTGCGACTTTTTGAAAAGCGACTTGTTCGTTTCGAAGCTTTGGAACATGACAATTCTCGTCATGGTTTAGAGCAAGAAGACGAGGAGAATATCAACCCTTTTGATAACGCTCGTACACGGGCGCCTAGTGAGAAAGGTTCTCTACATCGACAACCTCGGAAGAACCAAGAGTTCCACCGGGACCTCGGCATCAAAGTAAATATCCCTGAGTTTGAAGGAAGGATGCAACACGACGAGTTCATTGATTGGCTTCATACAGTGGAGCGGGTCTTTGAATATGAAGATGTACCCGAGCACTACAAAGTAAAGCTTGTGGCTATCAAGCTTAAAAAGCATGCATCTATTTGGTGGGAGCAGCTCAAAGTTCGACGAGCTCGCGAATGAAAATCAAAAATACAAACTTGGGAGAAAATGAAGAAAGAATTCAAGAAGAAGTTTTTACCAGAACACTATATGCAAGATGCTTTTCTCAAGTTTCACTATATGAAACAAGAGAATCGCTCCGTCGAGGAGTACTCGGAGGAGTTTGATCATTTAATGATGCGATGCGCCATTTATAAACCGGAAGAGCAAACCATCGCTCGTTACCTTGGTGGGCTTCGTCATGAGATTTTCAACATCGTCGACTTTCAACCTTATTGGACATACAACGACGTCTACAAGCTTGCGATTAAGGCGGAGAGGCAACTCAAGCCAAAGGATGAACATCGACCATCTAGTGCCAGTAGTACTCGACCCATAGGCCATGAGAATACTTATAACCGGGGGAGTGCTTCTCAAGCTTCTAAGGCCATATCTCAAAAGTCCTACCCAAAGCAAGAGGCGGTGGCTACTTCCAGTCGTCCTAATTCTTCTAACTCCAACCCGCGGCGATGCTATAAATGTCAAGGCCTCGGACATATTGCCTCTGAATGTCCAAATAGGAGAGTTGTTACTCTCTTGGAGGAGACACCTGATGTAGAGGAAGGTCTCAAAACTACTTCACCTGTGTATGATGAAGAGGTGGAAGAGGAAGATGAAGTCACCTATGGCGACGGAGCTGAGGCTCTTGTCATTCGGCGAGCTTTAAGTACTACACCCGTTGAGAGTGATGATTGGCTTCGCAACAATATTTTTCACACACGGTGCACTTCTCATGGCAAGGTATGCAATGTTATTATAGATGGGAGTAGTTGTGAAAATGTGATTTCTACTACTATGGTAGAGAAGTTATAACTTCGTGTAGAGAAACATCCCCGGCCATATAAACTCTCATGGCTTAAGAAAGGAAATGATGTGAAAGTAGAGAAAAGGTGTTTGGTTGGCTTTTCTATTGGTAAAAATTATAAGGATGAGGTGTGGTGTGATGTCATCCCCATGGATGCATGTCACTTACTTCTTGAACGTCCTTGGCAATATGATAGGAAAGTCATTCATGATGGCTTTAAGAACACTTATACATTTACCAAGGATGGGGTTAAAATCACACTAGGTCCTTCCAACCCTGAGCATTTATCCAAACTTTCTATAGGAGAGGATAAAAGCTTGTACTCTAAGTCACTATTTCTTGAGGAGCTGTCAAAATCTAGTGAGGCATATGCTTTACTTCTTTTGGAGGAAAATAAAATGAAAAATGAAATACCTCCTATTATCTCACATCTTATTCATGAGTTTAAAGATGTGATTCCGGAAGAGATTCCACCCAGTCTTCCACCTATGCGGGAGATCCAACATTGCATTGACCTAGTGCCGGGCGCTGCTATACCCAATAAGGTAGCCTATCGAATGAATCTAAAGGAAAATGAGGAACTACAACGATAAGTTGAAGAGCTTATTCGCAAAGACTTGATGCGAGAGAGTATGAGCCCGTGCGCAGTGCCGGCGTTATTGGTTCTAAAGAAAGATGGCTCTTGGCGTATGTGTGTGGATAGTAGAGCAGTCAACAAAATTACTATTAAGTAACGCTTTCCTATTCTGCGACTCGACGATCTTCTTGACCAACTTCATGGTGCCTCGATTTTCTCCAAAGTTGATGTAAGGAGTGTCTACCATCAAATCCGTATGCGCCCTGGTGATGAATGGAAAACGGCGTTCAAGATGCGTGATGGTCTCTACGAGTGGATAGTCATGCCATTCGGCCTCTCAAATGCTCCAAGCACTTTTATGCGGCTTATGAACCATGTATTCAAACCCTTTATTGGCAAGTTTCTTGTTGTTTATTTTGATGATATTTTGATCTATAGTAACAACATTGAGGAGCATATAGAGCATCTTCGGCAAGTATTTCAAATTCTACGAGAGCAAAAGCTATTCGCCAACTTAAAGAAATGCGAATTTGTGACAAATAGCTTAATTTTTTTGGGCTATGTTGTCTCGGCCGAAGGTAACAAGATGGATCCAGCAAAGGTTGAGGCCATTGTTACGTAGCCCGAACCTACATCACTTCATGACATTCGAAGCTTTCATGGCCTTGCTTCTTTCTATCGGCATTTCATCAAAGGCTTTAGCACTATCATCACCCCTATCACTGATTGCTTGAAATGAGGATCTTTCAAATGGACGGATAATGCAAAGAAGAGTTTTGAGCTTCTCAAAACAAAGATGATAGAAGCTCCTCTTCTCCCGCTCCCTGACTTCAACAAAGTGTTCGAGATAGAGTGCGACGCCTCAAATGTTGGAATCGGCGCAGTTCTTAGCCAAGAAGGTAAACCTCTCGCCTTTTTTAGTGAAAAGTTGAATAATTCTTGACAAAATTATTCTACTTACGAAAAAGAGTTTTATGCTATTGTTCGTGTCACACCCCGGCGTCGAAACTGCGACCCGGGCTCGCCAACAGATCCGCCGCCCATACGGGAAGCCCCGTATAGATGAAGCGACTAACCTACAAAAGAAAGATACTACACTAAACAAATATCAGAGCTGAAAAGTAAACTACTATAAAAAAAATAAATACAACTCCAAGTCCTCACAAATACAAAAGTCTCTCAACTGAAAAAGAAAAGTACAAATCTGAACCTCACTACAAAGGTCTCTCAAAATAAAACTCTCAAAAATAAAAAGGGGGTACATCTACTCTTTCAGGAAGACGACTGGTAGGGATCTATCTCTCGACTCCCTCACATCGATCAGCAGGATCAGCAACTGGAACAGCAGGAACTGGAGTAGAGGTCCCTAGGAAAAAAGACACCGCGACGGGTGTGAGAACTACATCCCAAAGTAGTTCTCAGTGGGTGCCGCCAACAAGCCTGACGGTCTGCCCACTAAGTCTACTAGAGGCATAAAGTAACAATGTAATACTAAAAGAAAATGGCTGGGAAAGAATAGCTCTACAGCTACTATGCCTCTATCTAGATGCTCAAAAAGTAGAACAGATGAAAACATGGTGCATCTACTATCCCTCAACTCAGATCACCCAATCTACCTGACTGCCTCCTCGGGTCCAGTCAAACCTACGCCTACCTACTGCCGTTACATCCACGTAGGACCGGACTGACGTAGGGCGTCCGTGACTGCCAAAACTGGCCCAGCCAGAGGGACTGCGTCCGTGACTGCCAAAACTGGCCCAGCCAGAGGGACAGCGTCGACAAGTCGCGATACAAAAGTAACAGATCCACCCCGGACGTGGCACTCGAGGGGCGCGACCCCATCAAGGAAAAAGGTATCCGCGCACTCTGTCGAGCTCAATGTGGCTCTGTAGGCTATAGTCCAAAATCTACGCTCACTCTCAGAACGGAAAGACTTAGGATCCTCAAACATCTCGCACAACGGTCGGAGCACTCTCGACGACTCAGCTGATCAGCTCTCTCGAATCTCAAGACACTAGCAAACTCCACCAACTCACATCACAAAACACACTGGCTGGAGATACTCCACAGCCGGGATCGACCCACAACTCAGGGCTAACAAAACTGGTCGGACAACACTCAACGACCCGGGACCACCGTCAACCCCAACAGTTCCCAACAACACAGGCCAGAAGATACTCGGCGGCCCGGGACCACCGTCTACTCAACAGCTCCCCACGACAGAGCATCAAACTCACAGATAACACAGGAAGGACCGACACCATAAGGGTTTGGAAAACTCGATAGGTCAGTGCTTAGAACCCTATCAAATAAGAACAGACACTAGGCTCCGCCTATTGAAGTTCCCGACCCCCTTACAGTTCGGGAACACGACAACCTCGGTACAAGACGCAGAAGACACCAACCAGGGCCCGAAAGTTCCGGGAGACCAACACCTACAACCCTATCAACAAGAACAGGTTCCATGCTCGGCCCCCGTGGCTTTCGTCCCGACAAAGGAACGGCCCCTAGAACCCAGACCACTCGAATCCTCTCGAGTGGGCAAGTTTTTAGGAAAAGGTGACATTTATTGCTGAAAGCCACTTTGATCTGAGAGAAATTCATTTTTTAATGATTTTTAGTTCTTTTTAGAAAAACAATTTGAAAACAAGTTTTATATCCAAACCCCGAAGGGCTAATGCCTTTGTCCAATCAAACAAGAACAGACTCCAGCGGCCCTTCGATGCTTGGAAGAAAACCTTGGTTGACTAAAATCATGTGTGTGTTAAAAAGGTTCTGGGTTCAAGGTCCTGCTAACACTGGTAAACTACTGCCACTAACACAGTGGCAACAAATAAAACAACATTCCGGGACCACCGTTTACCCAAACGGCTCCTGACACAGATATACGACCAACTACATCTACCAGACTCCACTCTGCTCCCAAGCACGAGTGTAACATGCATCCCACACTAAAAGAAAAACAGACCACTCGGCCCACTACCCGGGCGAGGATAACACTATGTCCAGAAATAAGGTACAATGTGTGGATGTCTAAACATAAATAACCCTAGCCCAAGTGAGGGTTTTCTACTGGTCTGGTTACACATGCAACAATATGACGGGGGTGCTAGGTCAAGTTCCAGGACAACAATGATTTAACAGATTTTAGGAAGTAGTAAATCACATGATCAATCTAACTATATCAGGAACATCAATTCTTACATTCTAGCATGCAACACAATAAACTCACAATCATGCATAGTCCTATTATAATAGAATTAATGTCCAGTCCATCAATCTTGGAGACAAGGCCACCCACCTGAAAGTGCTAACTGTCCAAAGTCCAACAGCTGAAAATACCCAAGAACAATCATTTTCACTTTTCTCCAATTCCAATGGGTTCAGGAAAACTCGCAAATCCTCCTGGGTACAACAAAAGGTCCACAGTTACACTTAATTCCAAAAATTATCCAAGTATACACAATCTGCGGAAATAGCCCTAAAGATGCAACATTTTCACCTGCAGAAAGGGCTCCAAAAAATTCGATAAAAATACTGCTGCGATCGTCGCGTTGAGCCCTTCGAAACGAGTACCTGTACGTCTAAATCCGAGTTTCGTACATCAAGATAAAAATCCAACAAAGTGACCCTCTCAAAAGAATCCTGTACAAAATCTGTAGCACATAGCTCTGGAAATAGGGATTTTTCACCTTCGGGAAAAACTCAGAAAAATCCAGAAAAATTCGAGGACGTTCCTTGCGATGTGTAGATGCAAAAAGTGTGCAGGCACATCCCGATCGGATGTCCGAGTGCGGAGATATCGCCGAAGGACCGCGCCGCTGTCCAAGTCTCAACCACAGAAACAGTGTCACAGTAAACTCAGAAAAACACCTCAAAAAGCGCAAAACGATGGGAAGCTGGAAATACCAAGATCGAAGCCCTATCTGTCACCGTTCCAACGGCGCAAGAATCGCCTAAAAAGGTGGTCGGGGTAGGCCGGGGGAGCTCGCTCACCGAAACACGACGAAAGGGAACACCGGCGAAGGAGCGTCGCGACGCGTCGAAGAAAATGGAACCTCGAAAAGCGTGCCACGTAAAATCCCCGAAATCCTCCCGAAGGTGCAGCACAAGTCGGGGAGCAACTTCACTGAGAGTCGGAGGTGAAATGAGGCTCGAAAATGCAGAAAAACCCATGAAGAAGGCGGCTCGGGCTATTTATAGGCTCAAAGAAATAATTCGGATAATACCCGATTTGTCCCTGGTTTCGGGCGCCCGAATCTTTCGGGCGCTACAGTACCACCAAAACTTACCCCATTCCATCTGCGCCCGAATCAACCAGGTTGCGACACGTGGCCCCGAACAGCAAACAGCGGGCCTGGCCATCCCGCTCGCGACACGTGGCCCAGCCCCCTGCCAGAGTCGGTGCCTCGGTCGGCGCGCCCACGTGCGCGCGCCCGCGCTGCCGCCGACACCGCCACGTACACAGCCAGAGGTACTTGCCTCCCAGCTCCGTGGGCCGCACTCGTGCACCATCCAATCACACTCTGCCACGTGTCCAACCCTAAAAAAATAGGAAGATGCCACGTGGCACTCTCCCGCGCTGCACCGCGCGCCTGCCAGCGCCCGCGCGCCTGCCAGCGCCCGCGCGCCTGCCCACGCATGCTCCGCCGCCTGCCCGCGCCTGCGCCGCCGCGCTCCGCCGCTGCCCGCCGCCGCCGCCGCCGGCAATGCCCGGCCGGCCGGAACAGTAACCCACTGCCTCGAAATCCGTGCACGGCATCCGGGCTTCGAAAAATACAAATAAACAGTCCATTTCCATCATTTTTGGGCGCTGAATCCAAATTCGATGTCCGTTTTGCCAAATTCCACCTCCAAAATTTGCCAAAAATTCTCGAAGAAGCAAACTTGTTTCGTTTTTCGTGCCGGGTCCAAAACTGGGGTTCGATTTGCGTGCAATCACCTCCAACATACACCATAGGTCTCCAGAAGTCCCCAATCACACTGCAAACTTTCTGCGGAGATCCGGGTCATCACAGTTCGAGCTTTGGAGCATTAGCGCCACTATCTTATTTCTAAAGAGTTTGTTTTATTCTCCGATCATGGGGCCTTAAAGTATATTCATGGCCAGCACAAACTCAACTGGAGGCATGCTAAATGGGTAGAGTTTTTACAAGCTTACACTTTTCATATTAAACATAAGGCGGGTAAACAAAATAAAGTAGCAGATGCTTTGAGTCGAAGATATGCTTTACTTTCAACCATCCAAGTGCAAGTTTTAAGCTTTGAGGTGCTCAAGGAGCTTTATGAGGATTATTTTGGGAAAATGTGGAAAGAGTGTTCTAATAGGTCTTACAACAACTTTATTCTCCATGATGGCTATCTTTTCAAAGGCAACCTTCTATGTATTCCTCAATGTACCCTACGTTATTTTATTATAAAGGAAGCTCACGAAGGAGGACTTAGTGGCCACTTTGGGAGAGACAAGACAGTAGTTCTATTACAAGAGCATTTTTATTGGCCACACTTATATAAAGATGTTTCTAACTATATTGCAAGGTGCAGAATGTGTCATATTGCTAAGAGCCATGTTCAAAATACCGGTTTATACACTCCGTTGCCAGTTCCAAATGCACCCTGGGAGGATGTGAGTCTTGACTTTGTCTTAGGTCTACCGTGGGCTCAACGGCACATGGACTCTATCATGGTGGTCGTTGGTCGATTCTCTAAAATGACACATTTTGTTCCATATACGAAAACGATGGATGCTACTCTCATCGCCGACCTCTACTTCCGAGAGATTGTTAAGCACCATGGTATTCCAAAGACATTCACACCCGACCGAGATCTAAAGTTTGTAGGTCATTTTTGGCGTACTCTATGGAGGAAGTTGGGCACTACTCTCCAATTTGGCTCTTCTCATCATCCCCAAACCAATGGTCAAACTGAGGCTGTCAATCGAAGTTTGGGTAATCTTCTACGAAGTTTAGTGGGGAAGAATATTCGACAATGGGATCAAGTTTTGCCGCAAGCGGAATTTGCATAAAGCCGATCTTCTAGCCAAACAACAGGTGCAAGCCCATTTCAAGTGGTCTATGGTCGCAATCCCATTAGCCCACTTGACCTTTCTCCCCTTCCTACTACTCATTCTTTTAGCAGTGATGACGATGAACAAGCCAAGCACATTAAGCAACTCTACGAGCAAGTTCGAGCTCGCATCATTAAGCACAATGAGAAGTATCAAAAGGCGGCTAACAAACATTGTAAACCGGCGGTGTGAGGACCCGGATCCCCACGATAGGGTTTACTGGTGATTTGGAGGCTTTTGGATGTGTGGGTGTGCGTGTCGGGCTCCAGATTGGAGTTTCTGGTGAATTTGGGGCTTGTTTCTTCTCTGGGAGTCCATTTTGGGTGTATGAGGTGTTTGCGCGCTTATTGGAGCCAAGAACGGGACCCGAAACAGAAATTGGATCAAGTTTACTTTTCCGGGAAATTTTGGGAAATTTTAGAAGCGGAATTTGGCCGAACGGACCTCGGATTTGGATTCAGCGCGCGAAAACGAGCAAAATGGACTATTTACTTGAATTTTTCGGAGCCCGGACGCGAAAACACGGAAATCGAGGCAAGGGGTACTGTTCCGGCGGCCGGAGAGGCGCCGGCGGCCGCCGGCGGACGGCGGAGCGCGGCGGAGCAGCCTCGGGCAGGCGGTGGAGCGGCGCGGGCAGGCGGCGAGCGGCGCGGGCAGGCGCTCGGGCGCGCGGGCAGGCGCGCGGTCCACCGCGGGGTCGTGCACCGTACGGATGGGACACGTGGCGTTCTCCTGTTGGTCGGTTCAGCAGGCGCGGTCCACGGGAATTTTAGCTTTGGTGCACGGTGAACCGAGGGACACGTGGCGTTGTGTGGTTGGCTGGTTCTGGTGCACCCGGTCCACGCGACGGCGGCGGCTGAGGCGGTGCCTCGGGACGCGTGCCCGACCCGGGTCCGGCGCCGGCGCGGCCGCGCACGTCGCGCGACGTGCGCGTTGACCATGGACGGCGTGGGGGCGCCACGTGGCGCCCCGTGGTTGGTCCGGCGCAGGGGTGCACGACATCTGGTCGGGACACGTGGCACCATGTGGTTCGTCGAGGTCGTGCGCCGGGTGCAGGAGGCGTACGGCGGGGACACGTGGCGGCCTGAGGACGTTTCGGGCGCGCACAGTAACGGGCCGGCCCGTTACTGTAGCCGCCCGAATCTTTCGGGCGCCCGGAAATGGGCCCGAAAAGCCCATTGACTTGGTTTTTGTGGGCTTTTTCTTGGAGGCCTATAAATAGGTCACTTGGGGCTGGTTTTTCACCCTTTTCCCGTGAGAACCAGCACTTGCACCCTTTATGAAAAATCTTCCTCTCCCTCTTAGCTAACTCCTGGTGAAGTTTCAGAAAATCTGGAAGCCGTGACGACTGTGTTTTCTACCTCGTAGTGCGGAGCGACGTTCTACAGTGTGAGGCCCACTACCGTCGCAGTTTCTTCTGGGAGACCTACAGAGCTACCCCGATATCCGATTTCAGCGATTTTTGTGGCGTTGGATTCACGAGAGGTAAATCTTCGACTTTCGTGTTGAGGGTTTTGTTCAGATTTGGGTTTTTGGCACGGATTTCGAGGCATTTCTGAGCCGCTGTTTTGGTTGTGAGATTTCTGGACAGCACTCACTTCGCGGATTTTTATCTCCTCATCCGGACATCGGAATTCGACGATTCAAGAGCCTATCGACATCTACACTTCGCGAGGATCGTCGTGATATTTTTATTGGGATTTTAGAAAATTATTTTCAGGTGAAATTCGCGTGTGAACAGTAACCTTGTTTGCAGATTTTGGAATAGTGATTTTTATGTGTGATTTGTGTGTAATTGAGGAGTGTTGTTGTGCCAGGACTTTGTAAGCACCGCTTTTGTGCTCTTTGCTTTGTGGATCTGGTAGATTGTCGGTTCTGGACTGTTTATCTGTACCGTCCCGGACAGTTAGCGCGATCAGGTGGGTGATCCTGCTTACAATTTCTATGGACTGCACTCTAATTCTACAAGTAGATTAGCATGCATGTTAGTATATGAGCCAGATAATATGTGTAAACTGTATATTGGAAACCACAGTAGCTAATTGCTAAATCTGTCGATCTCTTGATAAACTTAGTGACTTGGGAACTTAACTTAGTATAATTGCCTGTTAATTAATTATCATGCGCCACTAAACTACAATAACTTGAACATACATCAGATTTATTTATCACTTTAGCTTTTCCACAGTGGTAGTACTTTTGTCGCTCTGGTCATAGTGATTTTTTTTCCCCGAGTCGTGGGCCGGGAGGTTTATTAGCTGTGGATTGCATTTGCACTCGCGTCTGGGGACCGAGTGGCATCTGTAGCAGTCTGTAGATCGGCTTGCATTGAGATAGTGATAGTGACAGTGGATCTGGGATTCTGGGACATGGTCATAGTGACAGTGTGGATTTTTAGTCAGTGAGTGAGATAGTGATTGGATCATAGCCTGCATGTGCCACCGTTGTGCTGGACAGTGTTGCGCAGTTATTTGACTCGAGCGGGTCGCTCCCCTCGAGTGCCACTCCGGAGTAGGCGAGACCGGGTTGTAGTACCGGCTTGAGATTGAGCTTGATACCGGGTTGGAGTACCGGACATACCTACAGCAGTAGGTAGGCGCAGGTTTGACTGGACCCGTTGTGGCAGTCAGTTTGGATTGGGTATTCTGAGTTGAGTGTCAGTAGTGGTATATCGTCCCCCTGTTTTCTTCCCCTTGAGCATTGTAGATAGGGGCATAGTAGCAGTAGATATTTACTTTCCAGCTTTTCATACTGCATTTCTTTATTACGTTTATCTCTAGTAGACTTAGTGGGCAGACCGTCGGCCTTGTTGGCGGCACCCACTGAGAACTACTGTGGGAGGTAGTTCTCACACCCGTCGTGGTGTCTTTTCCCCAGGGACTCCCGCTCCAGTTCCTGCGGTACCGGTAGCTGATCCTGCTCTTCCAGACCGAGGTAAGGGAGTCGCGAGATAGATTCCTTCCCCCTTCAGCTTCAGTGTGTTATAGAGGTACCTTTATATTTTGGTTGTGTCATGTTTGAGAGATTATGTAGTGAGGTATCGAGTTGTACTTTTCTGCTTTCTTTGAGAGACTTTTGTATTTTGGTGAGGATATGTTGTATATTTTGTGAGAGACTGTATTATTTCTGTTTATAGTTAGTTTTTCCTTACTGCTCTGATAACTGTTAGTATAGTATCTATTTTGCAGGTTTGACGCTACGTCTCTACAGGGCTCCCTGTAGGGGCGGCGGATCTGTTGGCGAGCCCGGGGTACAGTTCTGACCCCGGGGCGTGACAGATTAGAGTGGTATCAGAGCTTAGGGTGTAGGTCTTGAGGACTTAGGAACCCTAGGCTTATGGTTAAACCCTAGGATGACCCACGTGAGAGCCGAGACTTTTAGCGAAAGTCTTGATTGGGTATTTAACTCTCCCGAGTGGATAGGGACGAGTGATAGACATGTCTCCCTTTTGTAGCGACTATGTTGGCTGCAGACAACATAGTGCTTCGGAAAGGGGGACATGCCTTTTGACTTTCGCTAGATTGGGTCGAGTGTTGCTTGTGGTTTGATTGTGTGTTTTGTCCCTCAGGTGGGGATGCCTCCTCGACGTTCGATGGTGACGCGCTCGCAGCCTTCGTCCTCTGAGCCCGAGCAGGAGGACTCGGGGCGAGGACCTCAGGCTGAGATTCTGGAGCTCCGTGCCCAGATGGCACAGTTAGCTGAGGCGGCTAGACGCCAGGAGGAGGCAGTGGCGCGGCTGACGCTCTTATTGGAGCAGAGAGCACAGCCGGTTGTGGCACCCCCTGAGGCTCCGCCGGTGCCTTCTTCCCCTGTTGTGGCACCCCCTATTCCTGCGGATCCGGTTTCGAGTAGGCCACCGGCCGGGGCGACGGGAGCGTTGACTGAGACAGAGCAGCGGGAGGTTGTTGATTTGCTGATGAGATTCCGGCGGTTCGATCCGCCCCGCTTTTCGGGCATGAGTGCTGAGCCTTGGGCGGCTGAGACTTGGATTACCACCATGGAGCGTCACTTTGAGAGTCTGTTTGTGGACGAGAGGTATAGGGTTATTCTGGCTACCCATTATCTGGAGAGCAACGCCGAGGCATGGTGGCGGCGTGTGCGACCAGCTGGTCCACCTGGGACGCAGCTTCTTTCCTGGACCGAGTTTCGGAGCATGTTGTTGGGAGCATTCTTTCCTGAGAGTCTTCGACAGCGATTGGAGGAGCAGTTGAAGAATCTCCGCCAGGGAGATAGGCCGGTGCAAATGTACATCGCAGAATTCAACCAGCTTTTGGCATGTGTGCCACATGTGGCCAGGGACGAGAGCCATCGCGTTTATATGTTTGAGCGGGGACTTCGCCGAGATATTTACCAGTTTGTCCGATCCCGCCGACTGCAGACCTTGGAGGCCTCGATGGAGCAGGCTTTGTATGTGGAGAGTGGAGAGGCCGTGATGGATGAGGTATCTCCGGCCCCTGTAGCGACTCCTGGGGCGAAGCGCCCGGCTTCTCCGGAGGAGGGGCAGTCTAGTAGGCAGGGACCCCCGAGACCTCCACGTTCCCACTCGCAGGGCCAGGGGTACCAGGGACATCAGAGATCGGGGGCGTCTCGCCAGGTACAGCAGCAGCAGCGTCGACCCCCACGACAGCAGCAGTTCTCACAGCAGACTTTTCAGCAGCAGCGCCCAGATCGGTGTGTCATCTGTGGAGGCCCACATTTACCGACTCAGTGCCCGCAGAGACAGGGCCATTGTTTTCGCTGCGGGCAGGCCGGTCACTTTGCGAGCGTGTGCCCTAGAGCCGGCCACCCAGCTCCTTCATCTGCATCTGCACCGTATGTCCCTTTCCAGTCAGCCGATCCTTCTGCGGCCTATAGCAGGCCCGATGTTGCCTCATCTTCTTCCCGACAGCCAGAGCGACGTCCCCCGGCACCGAGCGGTCGTGTTTATGCCGCTCAGGTAGAGGACACTTCAGCAGCAGAGCAGGTCGTCGCAGGTATTAGTCTGTTCTCAGCAGTCCGTGCTCGGGCTCTTTTGTTACCAGTGCATCTTATTTATCCATCTGTAGAGTTTTTGCATCCATCTGCATGGTATCAGGGCATGTGCATCTTGGCGTAATTACGGGATAGGAATTTTTGTGACTGGCGTTAGCGTTTGGATTCATTCTAGTGTCTTCCAGCAGTGGCTTCAGCGGCTTTGGGTTAGGCGCGACTTGTCGAGCATAGGTGACGCCTAGGACTAGAGGGTTTGTCTCTAGGGGTCTTGGTTAGAGTGGTGTTTCTTTTAGGGGCACGGGTAGACCGTAGCTTCCGTTTTGTTGTCGCAGCAGGAACGGCATCAACCCTTCTCTCCCTTATTTTTCCACTCTTATGCTGAAATTCGCGAACAGGATAAAAGATACAAAAGACTACTCCAGAAGTAGGGACAGTGCCCGAACCTGTCCTTGTTGGTTTAGGGCAAGGGCACTGGTCTCTCGGAACTTTCGAACTGTTCGCTAATTTCAGTTGTTTTCTAAATCTGAGAGTTGGGGTTGATAACCTTCCTACTGGTGGGGCTCTTTCCTTTCCTGTTAAGTTTTGTAGCATAATTCGAATAGTTTGGAGGCGTAGAGTTGGCTGTTCTTCTTGTCCTCGGTGTTTGGGAATTCTGAGTTTTCCGCGGTTGGACGCGCTTTGTGGAGAGTTTGTAGCGACTGGGGAGTTGGAGTTTGTGTGTTGGAGGCTTACCTTTGGGCTTGGAGACTCTCTTTTGAGCTGTGTTTGTTTCGAGGACGAAACTTTCTTTTAGTGGGGGAGGATGTGAGGACCCGGATCCCCACGATAGGGTTTACTGTTGATTGGAGGCTTTTGGATGTGTGGGTGTGCGTGTCGGGCTCCAGATTGGAGTTTCTGGTGAATTTGGGGCTTGTTTCTTCTCTGGGAGTCCATTTTGGGTGTATGAGGTGTTTGCGCGCTTATTGGAGCCAAGAACGGGACCCGAAACAGAAATTGGATCAAGTTTACTTTTCCGGGAAATTTTGGGAAATTTTAGAAGCGGAATTTGGCCGAACGGACCTCGGATTTGGATTCAGCGCGCGAAAACGAGCAAAATGGACTATTTACTTGAATTTTTCGGAGCCCGGACGCGAAAACACGGAAATCGAGGCAAGGGGTACTGTTCCGGCGGCCGGAGAGGCGCCGGCGGCCGCCGCGCGCGGACGGCGGAGCGCGGCGGAGCAGCCTCGGGCAGGCGGCGGAGCGGCGCGGGCAGGCGGCGAGCGGCGGCGGGCAGGCGCGCGGGCGCGCGGGCAGGCGCGCGTCCACCGCGGGGTCGTGCACCGTACGGATGGGACACGTGGCGTTCTCCTGTTGGTCGGTTCAGCAGGCGCGGTCCACGGGAATTTTAGCTTTGGTGCACGGTGAACCGAGGGACACGTGGCGTTGTGTGGTTGGCTGGTTCTGGTGCACCCGGTCCACGCGACGGCGGCGGCTGAGGCGGTGCCTCGGGACGCGTGCCCGACCCGGGTCCGGCGCCGGCGCGCGGCCGCGCACGTCGCGCGACGTGCGCGTTGACCATGGTCGGCGTGGGGGCGCCACGTGGCGCCCCGTGGTTGGTCGGCGCAGGGTGCACGACATCTGGTCGGGACACGTGGCACCATTGGTTCGTCGAGGTCGTGCGCCGGGTGCAGGAGGCGTACGGCGGGGACACGTGGCGGCCTGAGGAGTTTCGGGCGCGCACAGTAACGGGCCGGCCCGTTACTGTAGCCGCCCGAATCTTTCGGGCGCCCGAAATGGGCCCGAAAAGACCATTGACTTGGTTTTTGTGGGCTTTTTCTTGGAGGCCTATAAATAGGTCACTTGGGGCGGTTTTTACCCTTTTCCCGTGAGAACCAGCACTTGCACCCTTTATGAAAAATCTTCCTCTCCCTCTTAGGAAACTCCTGGTGAAGTTTCAGAAAATCTGGAAGCCGTGACGACTGTGTTTTCTACCTCGAAGTGCGGAGCGACGGATTCTCTGTGTGAGGCCCACTACGTCGCAGTTTCTCAAAAAGACCTACAGAGCTACCCCGATATCCGATTCAGCGATTTTTGTGGCGTTGGATTCACGAGAGGTAAATCTTCGACTTTCGTGTTGAGGTTTTGTCAGATTTGGGTTTTTGGCACGGATTTCGAAGGCATTTCTGAGCCGCTGTTTTGGTTGTGAGATTTCTGGACAGCACTCACTTCGCGGATTTTTATCTCCTCATCCGGACATCGGAATGCGA
>CM054942.1:22175456-22259641 GCA_029168755.2 Tillandsia fasciculata
AGTAGGCGCAGGTTTGGCTGGACCCGTTTGTGGCAGTCAGTTTGGATTGGGTATCTGAGTTGAGTGTCAGTAGTGGTATATCGTCCCCCTGTTTTCTTCCCCTTGAGCATTGTAGATAGGGGCATAGTAGCAGTAGATATTTACTTTCCAGCTTTTCATACTGCATTTCTTTATTACGTTTATCTCTAGTAGACTTAGTGGGCAGACCGTCGGGCTTGTTGGCGGCACCCACTGAGAACTACTGTGGGAGGTAGTTCTCACACCCGTCGTGGTGTTTTTCCCCAGGGACTCCGTTCCAGTTCCTGCGATACCGGTAGCTGATCCTGCTCTTCCAGACCGAGGTAAGGGAGTCGCGAGATAGATTCCTTCCCCCTTCAGCTTCAGTGTGTTATAGAGGTACCCTTATATTTTGGTTTGTGTCATGTTTGAGAGATTATGTAGTGAGGTATCGAGTTGTACTTTTCTGCTTTCTTTGAGAGACTTTTGTGTTTTGGTGAGGATATGTTGTATATTTTGTGAGAGACTGTATTATTTCTGTTTATAGTTAGTTTTTCCTTACTGCTCTGATAACTGTTAGTATAGTATCTATTTTTGCAGGTTTGACGCTACGTCTCTACAGGGCTCCCTGTAGGGGCGGCGGATCTGTTGGCGAGCCCGGGGTACAGTTCTGACCCCGGGGCGTGACAGGCGGCATTCAAAGAGGGTGATTTAGTGTGGGTGTGTAGTAACCATAAATTTTGAAAAATTTAAATTTGAATTTAAATATGATTGTGATAAAGAAAAATAAAAATAAACCTAAGTGGTTGAAAATCGGTGTGCAAATTACACAGTTTTTAGAGCACTAATTTTGCCTTTTAGATCGGGGTTTGATCTCGAAAATCTGAGATCATCAATGCGACCGTCTCGTCGAATCAAGTAAAAATGGTATAAACAGATTTCGATCCGACGATCGGATCGTCTCGAAAACAGCGAAGAAGAAGCGGGGCCCATAACTTAAGTTGTGAATAGTAACCCCTATTTTAAATCCACCGCCGATCAACGTCGGCCGATTCATTGTCTGGGGTCCGAACATATCGGTCTAGATAGTCGATTTTAACCGCTTCATCTTTCTGAACGCAATGGCGCTGACGAAATTCGTATTTGACGGCTCTGGAGCATTGGGATGCATGCCATATAGTAGAATTTACTGTATTTTATGGGTCGAACATTTTTAGGGGCACTAAACTAAGGAACCAAATATGCTACTTGATAGGTTTCGTCGAGCCGGACGTCGTGGCGAAGTCCGTTTTTTATTTCGACGACCCGTGTGCCTCGAAATGCATGAAATACGCCGAAAAAGAGGGTACTTTCGCAAAAAAAAAAAAAAAAAAAAAAAAAAAAAAAAAAAAAAAAAAAAAAAAAAACCTAATGGTTTCTTAGAGAGGGTTCTGGGTGTGAATATGACCTACAGCAGGACTCTTGGGGTTAAAGGATGAGGGTGCAAGGGGGTATTTGCATTTTGTGCAAAATTGCACACTAAATGCAAGTTGTCTCTTGGGCTACTTGTAGGGGAGTACGAGGGGCCAAATGGGTTCCTGTGCTTCTCCTTAATCCTCTGCAAGCTCTAGATCCATGCACGAAGCGCCAGGGTGCCGAGGAGAGAGACCCCTTGCATGCTTGGCCGAGCTCGGGTAAGGAAGAAGAAGGAGTGTTCTGAAGGACTTCAAGTTGGCCTCTGAGCATTCTTGTGGACTCCTCTCCTTCCTGTGAGTGCGCCTGAGGGAGCCAGGTAGTCGCGCGACGCCGGAGAAGAACCCCGCTTCATCCCTTCTTCTCCAACTCTGGCGATGTGAGTTTCCTTTTCCCTCTGGTTTTTAGAACCCGAGACCCTTGGAAGTGAACTCTGTAGGCCCTGAGGATGCTCCATGCAAAGTCCCGACCCTCGGGATGCTCCCGGATGCCGACGGGGAAAATCGCACCCGCAGGAACCATAGTTTCCTCCGCCTCGGGCCCGCACGGTTTTCGATGGGTTTTTATGAAAACAAAAATAGCCAGCTGCTTCTTCTAGGCCTCAGGAACCTTCCCATAAATTTTTGTGAAGTTTGGTGCTGTATGGAGGTGGTGCGGCCGTGCCCTAGCTTCGGCAAGATGAAGCTTTGGCCGAGCTTTGTGCTTCGGCGCCGGCGACCCTCTCGACCACTGGCCAAGTGTCCAGAAAGCTCTCTATGGTCGAGAAGAACCCACCCATGCACTTGCATGTGGTCCATGTCGTCCGGATCGAGTTCTACCATTAATGGCCGAGCTTGAGCTCGTTAATGGCGGCCAGCCATCTGCCGCTTACCGCCGGGCACGGGTAGTCCAGATCTTCCTAAAACCTTGCTAGGAAGCTAATGGTGCTGTCCCTTGCACCTAGAATCCACTGGTTGAGAGGTTGCCATTGTTGGAGCCATGGTTGGCCGCACGGCCTAGCTCCAGCCACCGCGTGCTTTTGCTTGGCCCAGCCGCATGCAGAGTGATGCCCTTGAACCCTAGAGGCTATTGCTTGCCTCAGTTGGCGTCCAGAGCAAAGGCTATGTTGGGTGGCCATTGTGGGTGCTCAAGCCATGGCCGAGCTTGCTCCGACGGCTTTTCCGGCCCACTTGCAACCATAGGATGGTGAGCATGCAACTTCCCTCAGTCCCTGGAGCTTTCATGCTCCTTTTAGTTTGTTAAATTACTGAGTGGATTGATGGATGTACCAAATTGAGCTCTATGTTAATTAAGGATGTTTTGAGAGTGTTCCAACAGTGCTGCAGCATCATGAAAGTGAGCCCTAGTCTCTGTGACATCCTCTGAGCTTGATGCTCACCTCAGTTCAAATAGAAATTGTAGGGATTTTGAGAGCTTGTGTGCCAGGCCTTGGATGATCATTATGTGTCCATAGGCTGTTCTAATAGCTTTTTTCATCCAACGGCATATTTTTTCATCTTAGGGGACCACTATAATCCCAACCGCATATTTTTTCATCCAACGGCTGAAAATTTGAGAGCACCAATTGTTTAGTGCTATCGATAGTATTCTAGCCGGACTCCTGGACTTATATTGTAGTAGTATTTTTTTTAAGTTAAGATTCTTTATGGGCATTAACGCATTAAGCTTCTTTAGAAAGATTGAAGAATTTATGTATATAAGAATTTATGTATATAAAGGCCATCTAAATTCAATACCTCGGGTAGTATCTTTTACATAGTTTCTAAAAGTTGTAGAATTTCTTTTAAAAGATTTCAATATGACTACAGAGACTCCTCGCATAAGGCAAGGACAATTTTTTGTTAAATGTTTTTGTCTTGTTCTCTTTTTTGTAGTTTTTCTGAGGAATCAAAGAGTCCTTTCGTTTGAAAAAAAAGTTCATGTTTTTTTTTTTGTTTTTCCGTAAAAATTGTGTGGAATTTCAATAAAGTGGGAGTTTTTTTTTCCTTTTTAATTCGTAGGTAATTTATTTTTACTGATGTTTTAGAAAAAGATTCTTGTTTTTGTACTTTTTTTAAAATTTCCCCTGGAAATACGTGGAAAAGCTTTTTTTTCCCAATCTACTATGTTATTTAAAAAATTATATATATAAACCTCAAAATTTGAGGAAAAATTGAAGAAAAAATTGTATACATAAAATATTTAAAAATTTTGTATCACCAACATTTTATATATAAAGAAAAGGCTCAAAGTAGAAAAAAAAGAGATTAACTGAAAAAATATTAGATGGAATGACAACAAAAATAGGTAATTAAAAAAAATTTTAAGGTTGTTTTTTTTTACCTTTTTTTGTACTTTTTTTTAGAAATTAAAGAATTATTTGTGGGAAAGTTTGTTCTGTTTATGGGCAGCAAAAAAATATGCAAAATAAATAACGAATTCAAAAAAATGGACAGATCTACTATGTTATTTAAAAATTTTATATATAGAAAGAAAGATAAAGCTAAAAAACCGAAAAAGAATTGGAGAAAAAATTGTATACATACGATATTTAGAAATTATGCATCACAAAAAATTTATATATAAAGAAACGTTTCGAAGTTAAAAAAGAAGAGAAATGAAAAAATATAAGATGGAATGACAACAAAATAAATAATTAAAAATAAATTATATAATTACAAAATAAAATAACAACATATTATATATAATTATATGTAGGGAAAAAGTTCATCCCTGATAAGGTAAAAATTCAAAAACATTTATTCAGGAAAAAAGTTTTATGCATTGATGAAAAAAATTTACATATATATATATATATATATATATATATATATATATATATATATATATATATATATATATATATATATATATATGGAATACTACCTGGACACCCATAAATATATATATAGGAATGCTACCTGTACACCCATAAATGGGTGTACATCTTACACCCCCATCCATCCAAGGGTGGGGGCTTCTCCACCCATCACTTCAAGTGATGGATAAAATTCACCCCATCTTTGAATGGATGGGGAGTACGATGTACACTCATTTTGAGGTATACACTTAGCTTTTTTTATATATATATATGGCCTAGGAGCCGCTTTTCATTTTCTTAGTGCGTAGAGAGGTTGTAAAGCTTGAGCTAACTAGCCAATGTTGGTATTGTTTGTTGTTTTTCTTTCATTGATGGATTGTAATAATTGAGATATTTCTGTTTGAAATTTAAGTAATGAAAATAAAGTTTTTGGAGACTTCAGTGGTTTTGACGACTGTATTAGCCGATACAGGATCGTTTCTTCGAGAGCCTTCTGGGAAGGTCTACAAGGGGAGGGGGCAACCGGATTTGCACCCGCTAGCAAGGCGAACCCGACACGATGCGCACTCCCTCTCCCTCCCCTTAGCCTCTCAGTGCGAGCAAAAAGGAGAAAGGAGGAGAAATGGGGCCATTCGGGCCCATATAGGCCGAAATCTAACTTTCGGGCGCACCTTTCGGGCGCCCGAAATCGATTTCGGGCTGCTACAGTAACCAGCCTCCGCGGTCCACGCGTCCACGCCGCGCCAGCGAGGCGCCACGTCACCCGCGTTCGGCCAACCGGGGAGCGACACGTGTCCGTGGACCCGTGCACCGCGACCACGGAACAGCGGCGGCCAATCAGCGGCCGCCACGTGGACCGCACCCACGCCCGCGCTGACGCACGGCCGCAGCGACGCGTCGCGTCACGCGTCGCGTCGCGTCGCGCTGACCCGCCAACAGGAGGCCGACACGTGGCCTGCCCCCGCTGACGCCGCGCCAGGGCCCGCGCGCCTTCCCCGCGCGGGTCTGCGCCCTCGGCAGCTGCGTCCAATGGGGAGACGCCATGTGGCGCCCCCCGCCCACCTCGCGCCTCGCGCCGCGCACCTCTGCGCGCCTTGCTCCGCGTGCCACGCCTCGGGATTCGTGCCAACTGCCTTGGGATCCGTGCCAACTGCCTCGGGATCCGTGCCAACTGCCTCGGGATCCGTGCATCTCGGGATTCGGGCGCTACTACAGTAACTTTCGGGCGCGCTACAGTACTTTCCGGGCGAGCTACAGTAACTTTCGGGCGCCCGAATGTACGGCCAAATTCTAGATTTCGCCCGTTTTTTTCGCCCGTTTCTCGCCCGTTTTTCGCTCAAATTTGATAGGCAGCCACGATTTAACTTGATTTACCTCAAGATACTTTTAATCTTCGATTTGGACCATTCTCGGTCACCAAAGGCCTCGCTGTATTTAGAATCGCTGGCGGACCCCGTTCTCATTATCCGGATATCCGATCAACGCGAAACTTCTACTGTGACCTTAAAACATATTTACCTAGCTCCCAGAATTTTCTGACACTGTAAATTTTCTGCTAAAAATCTGGGCCCACTTTCTTATATAAAATTTTAGGTTCCTTATTTTTATCCCGATTTGGGCCCAATTCACTTCCAAATCATTCTTTACTTTTCTAAGCTCAATAAAAATGGTATTTCCTACCTTTTTATTTATATTTGCTAATATACCAAGATCTGGTACACTACAGTTAGACTTTTCATGTGTAGCCTCCATCTTTTGAACTCTCCTTAAAATTATTGCTGTAAATACACAAAATAGAGATTAGACTACAAAAATATATGAAAAGTATCAACGAGTCGATCAAGCCGAGACACGGATATCTCGCTCTCTTTAAGGAGATTCAAGCTCTCTGCGGTAGGCAAAGCCTTCGAACCGATGCAGCAGAACACTGACTTGTCCCCTCCAGGATACAACGGCTCGACCCTCGTCGTGTGGCTTCACCAACTCTATACAAGTAGATGAGCCCAAAGCTCCACAAAAAAAAAATACCTTTCTTTGACCTCTCTCTTTATAGTAAAATATAGATATAGAAGTAGTAATATATGAATTACTTTTCCTTGTATTGTCAAAGTAGAACAAGATCACTTTTTATAGGCTTCATATGCCTATAGGTTTCAATTAATTAATTATAAAATTAATTACTAGCTAGGAGTTACGTTTCGTATACAAACTCAAAGAGAAAGAAAAAACTAATGCAATAGTAAATGAGTTGTAACTCCACCATAAATGTATATTAAATATAGTTATTTAATATTTAATAAAATGTAACAACAGCTTTTCTACCTCCAATCGCCTTATAGGTAGCAAAAAAAAAAATTCTCCGAATAGACATAAATAGAGCAAGCCGAATCGATCACCCACACATCATCCGAAATTTTAGCACTATCGGTTGCCGCATACAGTACATCAGAATCGAACACCTTCAATTCTACCGCCTGTGACATCGCTGATGTCTCCTCGTCCTGGTCAATAATAGCTTTTTCTTTCTATCGCTTCAGCTCTTTTAGATCACCTTTAAGCTTATGATAGTTGCGCTTATAGTGGCCTTTTCTGTGACAGTAGAAACACTCCATCTCGAATAGCAACTTCTTATGTCCACCTCTGGTCATCGATGTTGTCACCTCCTTCTTCACTCTTACCACTAGAGTTGTATCACGGCTCTACGTGCCGCGCTTTTGAGTCATCTTTCGTATCTCATTCAAGAAAAGTGTCGTCGTGACCGCCTCCACACTTATGGTTTCATTGTCAGAAAATAATGTGGTCACCAGATGCTCATATGCCACCGGTAATGAAGAAAGTGAAATCAGCGCTTTGTCCTCGTCATCTAGATTGATTCCGATACTGGTCAACAGGGCCACTACTTTGTTGAGCTCGTTTAGATGCTCATGTAGACTAGCTGTTTCCTACATTCACTATGTGAACAGTTGTTGTTTTAGATATAACCTATTCATCAAGGATTTGGTCGCGTATAGATTTTCTAATGTCTTCCACAACTTCACTGGCGTCGACTCGTTGGCTACGTTGTAAAGAATCTCATCAGCTAATGATAAATAAAGCGTACTGAGCGTCTTCCGCTCCATTTTTCCCATACCGTATCCTTGGACTTTGCCGGCTTCGTCTCTTTTCTGTTCAATGTTTCGTCCAAATCTTGTTATACAAGGATTGTCCATACTTTAATTTGTCACATCCCAAAATTGTTCTTTCCGTCAAACTTCTCGATTTCGAACTTCGTTGCCATCTTCGTCAATCTCTCCCGAAAATCGATAACCTTAAGCTCTGGTACCAATTATTAGAAATTTGGTACTTACCTTTGTACCAGATTTTGTGAAATCGTAATTCGCTCCGGTACTGACTGTTGTTGACCCGAAACTCGCTCCGGTACGGATTGTTGGGATTCCGCAACGAAAGCGTCAAATTAGACTTTTACTATAAATCCGTCTTCTCAATAAAAAACTGATACAACTACAAAAAAGAGAAAAAATGAAATAAAATTTATACATGTGAAAAAAAATTCACTAACCCAAAAAGAATTACATCTTACTCTTCTTCTACACATAACTTCAACCTAACCTCTTTTTCTAAATCTTCCACCCTTCTCTTATTTTCTATAAACCTAAAAAAAAAAAAAAAAATTTTAACACACCCATGCACTAAATGCATACAATCATGGCCAAGACTCTCTCTCTCTCTCTCTCTCTCTCTCTCTCTCTAACTTAGTACTAAAACCTAGGATTGGCCCTACTATGCACCGAGGCTTCTACACAAATTAATCCATCAAAAGCTATATATAAAGCTTAACTAAAACATATCCCAATACTAGTTTAATTAAATTTGTACTCTAATTAATATTTAAATTTTAATAAATTTATCTCTAACATATTTAAATATTCGGTTAATTGCATAAGGCTCCCTGTAAACATATCGAATAGCAGATATATCCCTATAAAGTTTAACTTTTCATATTTATTTCTTCAAAATTTGTAAGTTATTCATATATATCTCTCCGGTTTATTATCGTTAGTTCACTGTTTATTTTTTAACAGATTATATATAAAATGACAGTTTTACCCTTTCAAAAATATCCTTCCAAAAAATAATACAGAAATATCTGGAAGGGTAAAAAGGTAAATTTATCTCACTAACTAACCAAGATTAAATATTTAACCTATGATTAACTAGATTTTTCTAACAGAGATAGACGGTAGGGATATATATGAATAATATTGGACTTTTGAAAGGATAAATATGAAAAGTTAAACTTTGTAGGGATATATCTGCTATTCGATATATTTACAGAAAACCGTATGTAATTAACTCTTAAATATTTATCTTAATTCAATTATTATTCAACTATAAATCTAATCAAATTTTCGTAGTAAACAAAAAAATAATATATCCTCTAAAAGATAAGAAGTGCAATAGAATTTGATACCCCTCTAAAAGAATAATGGAAAACACAAATTTGATGGCTAAGGCAATTGGACCTTGCATCCTCTAAGTGGGCCATAGTTATTTGAAACACCCACCAAAAAAATTGGGCCACACTTGGGCCGGGGCAGACAGTAATAATTTTGTAGTCCACGATCAATATTTGTTAGGATTGTGTTCTAACACTACAACAAAACTATGTTATAGTGACACTTTTAAATATTCCTAAAATCTAAAATAGATGCTGCTAGAAAAATACCGACACTTGTTATTAGTGTCGCTATATATGCAGTCGCTAGGGTATGTAGCGACACATTACTATAATGTGTCCCAAAAATATGTCCCTATAATCTAATTTTGAATATAGATGGAATATAAATAGAACACTTATAAAAAAATATCATAAAAATATGTCATTATAATCTAATTTTGTTGTAGTTTAAATTTTTCATATAAGAATCTTTCATTAGTCGTTCATCATGTTTCAAAAACAATAATTTAAAATTCGAAACCGTTTACGACCCAAAAATGTTGATGGGTAACAAGTTAGTAGCTCAACCAGGTCCAACCACTGAATTGAATAACATCAACATTACATCTTAAATACTTAACTATTATCTTTATATATATATATATATATATATATATATATATATATATATATATATATATATATATATATATATATATATATGAAAATAGAGTACCCTTATAATTTTCAAACCCCTCTTAGAAGGCTAATATAAAACTATTCTATGAATTTTTTACCATTAGATTTGTATTGAGATTTGTATTATTTACTTTTTGTTTCTCTCTTTAGTTGACTTTACAATAAAGCAAATCTCAATGCAAATCTAATGATAAAAAATTTATAAGTATAGCTTGGTTTGTACTTTTAAAAATATATAAGCTCTGCTAATGAAAATATATACTAAGTATAGTATTCTATATTATTTTAAAATATTATTATATTATAGAGGCTTTTATTTATTTACCTCTAATTACTAGTCAAATTTTTAAATTTATTCAGAAATTATCAAAATATTCTTCTGAACCCCAAATCTTATTAGTAAATCCTAAGAGTTTGAAAATATTTGAAAGAATTCTTGAAGACATTTTGGTCAACCAAGGACGTATTAAGATATTTTTGAAGTTTTGAAAAATATATTAAAATATTATCCATATATTTATTTATTTATTTATAATTAAAATATTTTTAAAGTGTAAATTATTTAAAAAATTAATACATATTTTTAATTAATTATTAAAATATTAAAAAAAAAATCAGCAAATTTACTGATTTACTAGTTGAACCATTGGGCTAAACGGGTCAAAGTGGGCTTTAAGTCAACCAGCCGATCGGATTGATACGGATTTTAAAATATTATTTTAAAATTTACAAAAGTTTAGTAGGAGTGTTCTACATGGGAATTGAATGGCACTCTAAAACGTGGAGGTGAATTGGATTTTTAAAATAAAATGTAAGTTGAACAATATAAATTTAAGGGAGAGAACAAAAGTAGATATTGACAAGCATTTAGTTGATTTGTCTCAACTATTCATCAGTCTAAAATATTTAAACTCAATTATTATTATTATGTTACATAACTTTTCAATCAAAATTTATTTTCAATATGATGTGAAATTATTAAGACATTACACCAGTAACTCTCAATCTCCGAGATATTAAGACATTAACTTTAATTTCGAAAGGAATTGAAAAAAAGGAAAAATTCTATTTTCTTCCACAAACAATTGTTTAGATTTAAATATTAATATATATATTTAATTTTAAATTATAATTTTATATCTGAATTTGAATTATGGATTCAAAGTTTAATTTTTAATTTCTGAAGTTCAAGCTCGAATTCTAATATAAGTTTGATATTTGAATTATGTTCTAAATTTAAACTTTAACTTCGAACTTCAAATTTGAATTATAAATTCAAATTTTAAGTTCAAGTTAAGGGTTCAAATTTAAATTCAAATTTTGATAGCAAATTTGATAGAAAATTTAAGTTGTTTTGAATTTCAATTAAAACACGTTTTCGATTCTGATTCCAATTATTTTTATAAACCAAACAAATTAAACCTTTCATTATTCAGCTTCTAATTCCGATTCATTCCTATTTCGCATTCTGATTTTGATTTTGAACCAAATGTGTTAGTTCACTACAACAAAATTAGGTTATAGGGACACATGTTTGTGACACTTTTGTATAAGTGTTCTATCTATATTCCATTCATATCTAAAATTAGATTATAGGGACATATTTTTGAGACACATTACAAAAATGTGTCGCAATACATCCTAGCGACGGCACATATAGCAACACTAACAATAAGTGTCGGTATTTTTATCAGCGATATTTTTTTTAGATTTTAAAAATACTTAAAAATATCGCTATAGCATAATTTTATTGTAGTGATTCTTATTTCTTATAGTGGGAACATTCAACATATTCTTTTTCAACAAGTTTGTGACCAGTAAGTGGACTCATACTTTTCAAAGTCAGTCAACAAGATTCATGTGACCAGAAAGTTGACCCATACTTTTCCAGCAAGTCAACAAGCTTCAGGTGACCAGTCAGTTGACCCATATTTTTCCAACAAAGTTTGTGATCTGTAATTAAAGTTGAAACTTCTCACTATTTTGGCCCAGAAAGCAGAAAGCAGCCAAGTAGAAATGTTACTTCTTGATCAATTTGCCTATTGAAGATTTTCCCCTTTTTTTTTTTTTTTTTCTTATTTTAGATGACTTATAAAAGACTGACTTTTTGTATTAAAAATGAGAGTTTCAAGAATTTAAATTGTTTTCTCAAAGAGTCTTCAAACTCTATCGAATTATTGATATTAATCATTAATTATAAAAATTTAAGTTATTTAGAAATAAATAATAAATTTGCTTAAAACGTACAGACATAATATTTACGAATCTCGATTGTGGCTTGATACAACCAGCCTCACGTCATTTCGAGCATGACTTGACCTGATCTAACCTCCCGTTATTTCGAACGAGACTCAGCTCAACCTGACCTCGATCCTTCCACAGAATAAAATATTAGCACCTTTTAACCAAACCAAGCACATAAATTTGAGCGCTCCATTTATTTCTGATTCGAAAGAGCTAACTTGGAAAGCAAACAAATGAAAAATGCTTCACATCAATTTGATGCATTAAACCTTATTAGATTAACTCAAATTTTAAATTATTATTTTTAAACATTATATAAATAGTGTTTTGGTATGTTGAAGTATACATTAAGTATATTTATAACAATCAAGTGCAAGTGGTGCTTAGGTAGAATAGGATCATGTTTGGTTGAATAATATTTTTTCATCCTATGTTTTTTACTGCACATAACTTAATCTTTTTAAAATTTCAAACAAAGCGTGCGCATGTATAAGTGATAAAAAATTTGATGACTATTATTTAAAATTTTAATTTCAAATTTTAGTTATTTTAAATGTCTAACTAAATTTATTTCTAAAAAAAATAAACAAATTTATGATTCAAATCATAATCATTTTTTATTATTAAAATCACAATAAGTTCATTTCGAGCCACCAAACAGCATCATGTAGTCTCTACAAAAAAAAAATAAATAAATAAATAAATAAATAAATAAAATATCCGATCTATCTCCTATCCAATCTAGATCTGAGTATTTTTTCATGCTAATATTATCGAATATAAATATTTAAAATATTATTATTTATTAGTTTAATTTTTTTTTTTTTTTTTTTTTTTTAAAAAAGAGTGCTAAGATTGCAATCCTTATCTGCAGATAATTTTTTTCATCCAACTCATTTTTCTTTTACTTGTCATGTTATGTTTTTTTCCACTTAGATTAAGGATTGTGGGGATTACAATTCTTTTGGGTCATAGGATTATCATTTCTCTTCAAAAAATTATTTATGTTTTATTTCTTTCATTAAATTTATTATTATTATTTAATAGAAATTCGCAAACATATGTTGCCTTCTCACACTGTCACACCATCCATGCCCATAATATTTTTTTTTTTTTTTTTTTTTTGCTAACACCCAAAAAAAAATAATAAGGCAAACTTTGAGGCTCGCGATATTTTACTTCTCAAATTTTAATTTATTATAATTTTTTAAAAATTTATAAATTATTATAATAAAATTATACTGTTTATTTTAATAATTAAATAGTGATGGGATGATTTGTTAATACCCAGAAAAATAAGACAAACTTTGAGGCTCGCGGTATTTTACTTTACAAATAAATTATTATAATAATTTTTTAAAAATTTTATAAATTATTATAATAAAATTATACTGTTTATTTTAATAATTAATAAAATTCTCATCAATTACACTAATTAACAATATATATTTTTTTTTTTTATCTAGAGAACTCTTTTTTATTTGTTTATAATTTTTTAATTAATCTGATTTGTTGGGAGATATTTTTTTTATGATTCAATTATTTTTATAGTCAGTGATTCTGAAAAAAGTTTTTTTTTTTTTGAGAAAATAGTAGCAAGAGATGAATTAAGCTACAGGGTACTTTTCTTTTTTTAAAAAAATAGTTTCTGAAAAGAGATTTGACAATATTAGCCTATTTATATTTTTTTATTTATTTTATTCTCTGGGCAAATTAATTTTTTTATATAATTAGTTAAATATAAATTGAGCCTCTTCAATTTGATCTTAATTTACTATTTGTTATTTGTTTCTCACAATATTTAAAACAGTTCGCTAGAATATTTATATAATAAATTTATTTTTCTAATTATTCTTTTTTTATCATTTTATTTTGTTGTTCTTCATTGTAATTTTATTCTAAAAATTTTTACTATATTTTTTATTTTTTAAAATCCAATCACATAGAATTATATTCTTCTGTTTCTTTATTACAATTTTATTATTTATTTACTTAATATATAAATTTTTATTCTATGCATCGTAGCTGAGATAGTTCCCATTAGGATTCACTGGGATTATAATAAATTTCTTAATTAAGATATGGAGAAAAATATATCACCCCTGTTATAGTATTAAAATTATTAATTATACTAGTAGAAGACCCGCACGATACTATAGATATAAAAATATTTTAATAATAAATTTTAATTTATATTTCTATATTTTTTATATAATTTTATTAGTCTAATTATTAACCAAATAAAATTATAAAAAATAATTAAACAATTAAATATATTTAAATAAAAATAATTAAAATTAGTATATGTGCAATATAAATTTATATAATATACAGCTTATTAGTAATTAAATTATTTTATAAAAACTTGTGTGAAAAAAATTTAAAAGAAATTTATTAAAATAATTTAAATAAATCAATAAATAAAAAAGAAAAGTAGCTAGAAAAAATTGTTTAACAAAAATAATTATATATATATATATATATATATATATATATATATATATATATATATATATATATATATATATATATATATATATATATATATATATATATATATATATATATATTTCTAACATCTTATTACATAAATTTAAATTCTGCATTTTTTTATATATCGGTATTTTACGTAATATATCGCATCTATCGAATTAAATTTTATTACACAATTTATTAATAAAATTAATTAATTTTATATAGAGAGTTCAGTTACTATATTATCGATAATATCAAGTATTTAGTACTGCTAAATTATTCGCGGTTAGATTTATTTTTTGATCATTTTTATTTTTTATATCATATTATTTTTTCAACTACCTAGTAAATCTTAGGAGCTCACTATCATTCTAATCGTACATCTTATCATCCAAGAATTAAAAATTTAATAATACTAATAACTTATGCTATTAACAATATAGTAGCTTAGTCATATATATTGAATTTTCTATTTTGAGTTAGAAATTTTCTTCCTAATAAGTTTCGAACCTTCTAATCACTTAATTTATTATAATTTTTTATATTAAAAGAGCTGATCTAAAATTTCAAATCAAATAAAAAATAATAAATTAAAATTTTGTTTCATTACTTTATTTATAAAATTTTGTTTGGTTGAAAGAAAATAATAAATTAGAATCGTAATGAGGAGTGGGTCACACAACTATACCTCGTAGGTGCGGGTCAGCTGTGCCGCAACGGCTATTCCTATGCGGACGTGTCAATTAAAGAGTGGTGGAGCGAGTGGGGCCGAGAAAGTGTGACGTGGAGGCTTTTGGCTGACGTGGATAATGGGTCCCATCCTTCTGGCAAACAGGGAATTGACACATCAGCAGTCCAGTTGTCGAACACCTGTTCATAGGTGGCACTATTTTTATGGCAAATCCAGCGCTTAAACCCCAAAAAAAAAAAAAAAAAAAAAAAAAAAAAAAAAAAATCACTAACCTTTTCCATTTCTGATTTGAATTTGAGTTTAAGTTTATTCCGTTTTATTTAATTTCCAAAATATCAGAGAAAATCAAATCCTTAACTTCTTAATCACCGACCCAAGATACTAACTGCACTATATAATTTTATTCTGCTTTTAAAAAATATTTAGTTGAATGTAATCGTAAGTCCAGTGCCGATAAAAATACATGCCGTTAAAAATATAGTAATTATATATTTGTATCACTTTTAAACATATTACAGTATTTATCTGATTTATTACCGTTAGCTTATTATTTATTCTTTAACAGAATATAAATAAAATATCAATTTTATTTTTATAAATATATCCCAGAGTCTCAACAGTTAAAAAAAAATATATAACTATGATTACGTATAACATCTGAAAGAATAAAAAGATAAAATTACCTTACTCACTAACTAAATATTCACGGTAGGAACATGTATGAACAACTTAGCATTTTTAAAAAAATAAATATAAAAAATTAAACTTTATAGAGATATAACTACTATTAGATATATTTATAAAAATTTATATAAAATTAATTCTATATATTAAAATACATCATATCAAATATTTATTTAAATTTACATATAATTATAATTATAATGCAGTTATAATTACATGCAATTAAATAATTTTTTAAAATCGAATAAACTATTACATGGAACAACCTAATTATTTTTCATGTTGAATCAAATAGAAAATTAATATAATTTTAGATTTTTTAAAATACAAAATAAACAAAAATATTAAATAATAATATCTCGAAAATTAATTGTTTTCTAATCAGAAATTTAAATCTAATAAACAATACAGGCCCAACTCCGATGCTTGCCATGTGTGCATCCGACGCCCACTAGCGTGTCGACACGTCAGCACCAGCTCACCACCTCTTCTGCCACGTAGCATTCTCTCATTGGGCTATGTCTCTTCCTGCCTTCCCTTAGTGGAGGCTCCAAATCCCGGATATATATGGTCACTTTTTAATTAGAATTTGGCAAAGATAGAGAGCTTAGTGCGCTTTGGATTATTGAGTTTTTAAATTTTAGTACTAGTATAGTCCTTGTTTCCAATTAAGTATTTTTTGAGAACTAAGTTTTGTAACGATCAGAGTCAATCATCAATCGAAAGTATGTAACGAGTCTCGAATGAGTCAGAATCTGAAAGACAAGATGATAAACTATATCAGAAGTCAAAATGACAAGACTGACGGAACAAGTTTCATATCGCTTAGTGATATTGAATTGGTGAGGACGTCATATCTAATTGCATTTTATTTGTCTCTATCTCAAGCAGGTCCAAAAGTTAGGATGATTGTCGTATTTAATTATAGAAAGAAACTTCACATAAACAAGTTTGCAGATGATATTAGTGTTAGTGATATACCCTAAAGCCAATCGGTAACATAGGCTTATGGATATTTATTGTATTTTTCTTTAATTAATAAAGGGCAAGTTTTATTCATATTTATTGTTAGCAATATATTTACATGAATCGTCCATTGAATCTTTGTTAAGAAAATATGTTCTTAAAAGTTAGGAATTTGAGATATATATATATATATATATATATATATATATATATATATATATATATATATATATATATATATTTCTTTGTACAAGATTCTTAAATGCTCCTAGCCATAGAAATATCATAAGGACGATGATATTTCCGGATAGACCGGTGTATGCTATACTTCTAAGTTGAGGTGACGAATCTCAAGTCACTAGTGTGGGGACACTAAAGTAAGCATACAGGTGCTTGTTAGAGAATAAGTACACTGAGCGTGACCATTTAGTTGAACAGTCACATAGTTCTATTTTCGTCAGTGACTAGTTCTTTGCTACCGATGTGTGAAGTACTCCTTGGACCTGAGGCAACATGGTTGCTTCACATATAGATTGCTACCGTTTGACTGTACTAATACTTAGACTTTAATCAGTAGTCTACGTCTGGTATTGGTTGGCTGTAGTAGGTTATATGGGGAAGCATATGAGTGTACAATAAGGAATTCAACACTCTCAATGTTGAGAGAGAACGTCCTATATAGATTATCAAATTCAACTCGAAAATCCCTGGCCAGGGCACATGGTGTATGGAAAAGGGTTTCCAACTAAGTTACCATATTGAGTCAATTTAGATATTCTAGTCAATAATTGAACCATGTTTTCGGTTCGATCGGGACGTTGTGTGTTGAAAGGAATTTATCACACTGTAACGGTAAGCGGAAATGTTCAGTTTTTCATCACCATTTTGGATTGTCGTGATATACTGCTAGGTGTCACTCACGGACAGTGAGAGAAGTAAAAATAATTTAAAATAAATTATTTTTCATCAATTAGAAGAGTTCTAATTTAATGTTAAAGAGTTTGATATTGGACTCCACTGCCAAATGGTAATGGACCTGTGAGGTCACACACAATAGGAATTGCGTACATCCAAAATATAAGGGTGAGTCTAATACACTAAACAGTTTAGTGATTATGATGAGAAATTATACGAAAGATTTAATTTCTAATTTGATTAGAGAATAATTAAATATTCATAAATTCTTATGAGATAATATTCTAATTAAATTAGATTTAAATATGAATATTTAATTATAATTTAATGGATATGATCAGGTTAAATTAAAGAGAGAGATAAGGTTTAAACATATTCGATAAGTATCCTGAGATATTTTTTGTAACTAATTATAAGATTTAATTAGTTACTAGATTTTATCTTGAGAAGATTTTTCTTTGTAACTAATTATAAGATTTAATTAGTTACTAGATTTTATCTTGAGAAGATTTCTCTTTGTAACTAATTATAAAATTTAATTAGTTACTAGATTTTATCTTGAGAAGATTTCTCTTTATAACTAATTACAAGATTTAATTAGTTGATATATCTGATGAGATACTTGAGTTTGTTAAAGATCCGGACAACATAATATTATAAGTATGGCCGTACGTATGTGATACACTAACGAGAAAGAAAAGAGAAAATTAATTAAGTTGGCCGCGGTACTCTCACGTTGAGTTATTCTCTCTCTCCACATAATCTTTGGTGAAGATCAAGAGTGTTTTCATCAAAAGTAACGCAGACATCAAAGGGACTGCTAGCACCGTTCTTGTAGTCTGCGACTCATCTGTTCCGTGTAACGGAAGTCGTTGGATCTACACCAATTCTGTGTGGATACTCATAGAGGCCGGGCACGTGCGCGGCTACATTGAAATCACGATTTGTCATATTCAGTTTCAACCGTACAGTAGATCAAGAGGCCTTAACTGGTTCAAGGTGATATAATCTAAACATGAGATTTGTTTGGTTTAACTTACTTATATTGTAACATGAGAATGATCCACCGGCACTGAATTGATTTTATTTTACTTTTCATATATGATATGAATTTGTTTTAAAATAATATGCTATATTTCCGCTGCGTTTTATTTTCTGTGCCGGATACTTTCTTACCATTAGCACTCATTCATTTTAATAAAGTAACACAACCAAATTTAATAAATACTTTAAAATTAATTAAGGCTTATTTGATGGAGCAATTTTTAATAACGGAGGAATATTAAAATGTTAACTAAAATACAGGAACGATATTTATAGTTTATCTTAAAGAAATATAAAATTTGAACTAGCGTTCCCACACAATAACTAATCAAAAGTTTGTGGTCAATTCTAATCAGCCTAACTAATAAAAATTGGCCTTTACAATTTTCAAAAAAATATATCAAAAAATTTTTTGCATAAAAAGATTAAATGTCTTAGATTTTGGCAGAAAAAAGTTTCTTGCAAAAAATTTTTTGTAATTGCATGTAATAATCATAGCTATATTGTCTTTTTTTTTTTAGGAAGAAAAAAGTTTCTTACAAAAAAAATTTTGTTTTTTAATAAAAAATATTTGTCGTAGAAGTCGTTTTCGAATAAGACATCCTAAAAGCAAAAGAAAAAAATAAGACTTTTCCACAGCACTTAATTTTTTTTTTGTTTTCAGAAAAACTAATTTTCTTGAATATCTAAAGATAAAAAAAATTTAAATTTTCTATCCAGAAATTTATTTAAAAATTTAAATTTTCTATACAGAAATTTATTTTTTAGAATATTTTTAAGGAAACCAAACATCTGCTTAAAGTTTCCTTCTTCTTTTTCTGAGAGTGAGTATTTTAAAAAATAATAATAATAAATTTAGTAGAAAATATAAATCAGCTGAATTTTAAATTTAAAATCCATAGAAGGGTTAAAGACAGGAGCTTTATTCAACCTTGGAAGATTAAAATTTCTTTCAAAGTCAAAATTTTCTGATGGCTATTACTGAAGTGGAGGGTACTAACGATGGATAACTTAGGGTTGATCAGGTCAGAATATTTGTGTTTCTTCTCTTTCGGAATTCGAGACGGTCGACCACATGTTTGTGAGCGGCGAGATCACTGAAGTTTTGTTGAAGGAACTCCTCCCTAATAAGATAGCTTTGGATTGTTGTGATTCGGTTTTGTTACTTTGGGGAGGGAGTTGCCTCAAGAACTGGGCAGGCCGATGGGGACTAGCTACTATCATCTCTTCCTGGTGGGCCATCTGGCGGAAGCGTAATCGAAAAAAATTTTAAAACAAGAAATGCTTCCCTCCTCTTCTGTTGGCTAATATCCATTCGTGTCATTCTCTTATCTTTTGTTGGCTGATATCTGTTCGTATTGTTCTCTTTGAAACGCTTTCTGTGCCTTATATATATATATATATATATATATATATATATATATATATATATATATATATATATATATATAGTCCGACTAAAATACTATCGATGGCACTAAGTAATTGGTGCTATCAAGTTTTAAGTCGTTGGATGAAAAAATATGCGGTTGGGATTATAGTTGTTCCCTAAGATTTTTACTATTCAACCAACCACCTAGTAAACCCTAGGGGACCACTATCATCTTAACCACACATCCTTTAATCCAAAGGCTAAAAACTTGATAGCACCAATGGCTTGGTGCTATTTATAGTATTCTAGTCTAATTATATATATATGTGTGGTTGAGATGATGGTGGGCCCCTTAGGTTTAATAGGTGGTTGGGAAATAGTAAAATCTAACGGGTGAAAATGATCAAAGGGGTTGATCTAAGGATAGAAAACTTGATAGTACCAATGGCTTGGTACTATTAATAATATAGTAACCGGACTATATATATATATATAATTGAACTTCTATGCTTGTAAAAGTATCAGGTCATTGGTATTTATAGATTTTTAGCTCTTGGATGAAAAGATATTTGGCTAGGATGATAGCAAGCCCTTTGTGTTAAGTGAGTAATTAATGAAATAGAATGATATAAGGGATGAAATTAGTCAAAGGGGTAAACCTAACGGTAGAAAACTTACAAGTATCAATTGCTTGGTACTTATACAAATATAATAATCCAACTATATATATATATATATATATATATATATATATATATATATATATATATATCTTAGGGCTACTATACTCTTATAAGTATAGACCCTTTTGTACTCATAGCTTTTTCGTCCTTGGATGAAGCGATGCGCGGTTAGGATGATAGTGGTCACCCTAGGATTTAGTGAGTTGTTGGTGAAATAGTATAAATCCTTAGGGGACCACTATAATCCTAACCGCATATTTCTTCGTTCAAGAGTCGAAACTTATGAATACGAAGAGATCTATACTTATAAAAATATAATAGTCGGACTATATATATATATATATATATGCTTCATCCTTGTTGTCTAATTCAAAAAAAAAATTGAATAAAACGATAACATACTATCTTTATTTAAAATAAAAAATAATAATAAAAAAAAATCTATGACATCAATTATTATGCTGTTTACTATTTGTGTGTGAAACGGTGAGTACCGTGTTTTTAAAGTTGCACTAACAAAAAGTGTGGTCAAAAATACGGGGAAACATGTGTAGTATCCACTTATATTATACTTTTTCTGGACCCAGGGACACAAAATTCCAAAGTTAGTAAAACCTAAAAAGGGACCTGCTCCCCAATACAAAAAGTATACAAAAACTCCCCATTTTAAGTGCTCGACTAAATTCTATTGTTGTTGACCTGAACTGAATCCAATGTATGACACATGTCCTTAGTAGTTTAGCTAACACCTATAGTTGGGTACAACTTATGCTATCCATTATTCAAATCACACTAGTTTACAAACTTGTTATAGCCCCTCCATTCCTCTCTCTCTCCCTATATATATCCCTCTCCAAGAACTCTCCATCTCACTCTTCTCTGCCACCTCTCTCTCTCTCTCTCTCTCTCTCTCTCTCTCTCTCTCTCTAAATCTAAACTCCAAAGCACTTCACATGGAAGTACAAGCACAATCTAGGAAGCTTTTGCTCCACACCACACTTTACAGCTTACCGGCCGGACCGGCTTATCCGGCTTCGGGCCCAGCCCGGCCCAATATGGTCCAATACCGAGCCGAGGAGGACCGGAGCCCGCCGACTAGCTCATTCACTTCACTTGACGAAAGCGTCGTCCTCGTCCTCTCTATACTCCTCTCCAGCCTCATCTGCGTCCTTGTACTCAATGCGATCGTCCGTTGTGTCCTTCACATCATGAGCCCGACCTGCGACGAACAAGAACCCCTCGGCCCATTGGGCCAGCCCACTAAAATGTCTCGGGCCGCAAGGAAAGACGCTTTACGGGTCCTCCCGGCGGCGGTATATTCGACAGGGCTCGGGCTAGCTGGGGCTGGCTCGTCAGAATGCGTTATATGTCTGTCAGAGTTCGTGCGCGGGGAGCACGTGCGGGTATTGCCCATGTGCAACCACGGGTTCCACGTGCGGTGCATCGACCGGTGGCTCACGGCCCGGCCCACGTGCCCCACGTGCCGAAACTGCCTCTTCGGCAAGTGCGACGCGTGCGTCCCCGTTGCCGTTGCGACCGACTCCGACTCGGACCGTGTGACGGCCGAGCCAAGTGAGGATATTGATCTTTAGACGTTCGTTTCGAATTGTACAGTTTTTGACAGGGATTAGTGAGGGTGGATCTTATGGATTAAATTGTGATACTGGCCTTTAATTAGGTTGGACTCGAGTTTATGTTTTGAGCTAAGCCCAAAGTTTAAATTGGTTTGAATCTTAATTGAGCTCGTTGTGTCATGTATTTTAAGCGGGATTTTAAGTGTTGTATATAGAATATATAAACATCGTATATTTTATTATTTAAATTAGTAAAAATTTAATTATTTTATTTAATTTAATATGGTTACGTAGTAGTAGCTTTTGAGTTGGAGTTTCCATATCTAAATGTTGTTATCAATATAAAAACGTTCTTTGATAGTTTAAGTTTTTAAAAAATATATAATTATTTTATATAATTAACATGACAATACAAATATTTTAAGTACTTTTAATGAGGACACAAAGCTGCTGTTTTTAAAACTGGGTCAGGTTTGGTTCAAACCCTTTTTACCCATCAAATTCTGAAATTTTGGGATAAGCTACTGAACAACTCCATATTGAGTTTTAAACTTAAATTGATTTTGTCAAACTAGCAAAATTTTCAAACATGAACCACATGTGCTTTCTTCCAAAAAAAAGAAAAGAAAAAAAAAAAAACACTTGTGTATGTTATCTAAATTGAAACTTACTAGTTTATTTTTATTTTGTGATTTAAAATTTTAATTTTAGGCATTGGCCTCTTGAGTGATTTATATTAAATCATATAAAAATTAGATCGTAATTTCTGTCATTAATTTTTATTTTTAAAAATTAATTGCAGACGATAATTTTTACTATATGTAAAAGAGTAAAATATTTTCTATCTATTTTTTTATTTACGGAGATATAAAGGTCACAGAAAATTCAAATTAAAATTATAGTGAAACTCTACTATGTTATATATATATAGAGAGAGAGAGAGAGAGAGAGAGAGAGAGAGAGAGAGAGCATGACTTGTGTGGTTTTTTCTTTCTCCCGAAGTTGTTTTTAATATTGAAACTTCCGAATAGACGATCAGCTCCATTCGACTTGATTTAGAATATTTAAAATATTTAAAAAATAAATTTTATAATTTTTTGATATTATTTACCTAATGATCGAAACGGTTCAAAATCAACAGCTGAAAATAAAAATCTCACAAAATGTGATGATATAATACTAAAATCTTAGGTCAAAAATATTAATCTAATTCTATATAGTATAAAAATTTTTTTATCAAAATTTTATATGATTTGAATATTTTTTACACCGTTAAACTTACAAGCGACTCACCACGACCATTAAAATTATTAATTTTGAACCACTTTGATCACTAGGCAAATGATATAAAAAAATTACGAAATTTAATTTCTAGATTTTTTAAATACTCTAAATTAAATTTAACGAAGCCAATCGTTTATTCGGAAGTCCCAACATCAAAAACAACTTAAATACTGAGGCCTCCGTATTTTTAAAAATACACAAGCCTAGTTATATATATATATATATATATATATATATATATATATATATATATATATATATATTATCATATTATTTCGAAATCATTCACTAAATTTGTTAGGCCCATTTTTATTCTGATATAATTTAAAAAATAAAAATGATAAAAAAAAAATTAAATTTAATTATAAAAAATCAAAAACAAAAAATGCTATTGATATTATAGTAACCAAGCTCTCTCTCATCTCTCTCTCTCTCTCTCTCTCTCTCTCTATAATATATATATATCTATATATATATCTATATATTATATATATATATATATATATATATATATATAAGTTCGGCTACTATACTATCGATAGCACCAAATATTTGGTATTATCAAGTTTTCTACTCTTAGATTAATTTTTTTGATTATTTTTATCCGTTAGATTTTACTATTTTTCCAACTACCCATAAAATTCAAGGGGCCCACTATCATCTCAACCACATATCTTTTAATTCAACAGTTAAAAATTTAATAGCACCAATGACTTGATATTATTAATAACATTTCAACTTATATATATATATATATATATATATATATATATATATATATATATATATATATAATTTAAATTTTTTAAAGTACAAAATCCTATGCGTCAATACCTAAGTCTTTTTTAAAAAAAAAAAATACAAAAATTATTTCATATAAATATAATTTAACACCTATTTCTATATGTCAATACCTAAGTCCTCTCCACACTTTTTCTCTCCTTACTATATCTTTTTCTCTCATCACTTTTTTTCACTTTGTCCTTCTTATATTGTCGTAAAGTTTTTCACTTTGTCCTTCTTATATTGTCATAAAGCACCACCTATTGCCCTATAAATTAAATTAATGACAAAAGGACTTCAATCATTACACCAACAATAGGGATTACGAAAATACGAAAATGCCCTTTGCTCCACCTGCTCTGTTAAGGGGAGGCCCAAAAAAATTTATTTGCTGTTCAAAAACTGCTCTATAGATTAGTTTGAATGCTCAATTGGAACAGAAAATGCAACTAATAATGTGGTTGCAAGAAGTCATAAAAGGTTGGAGAGCTATATATCTCTTCAAGTTAAAGATCAAAATGAAATAAGAAGCACAAATTAAGATAAATTGCACGTTTGGTTTTCAAACTATGAGACAGATGACACTTCTGTTATGACAAAAGCTGAAAAGATTTAGTTCGTTGGGCGTAAAAATACCAAAAGAGAATCGAGAAAGAGAGAAAAAAAATAAAGCACACAATATTTACGTGGTTCGGCCACTGGTCTACGTCTACGGACGAAAACGGAGCGAAAATTTTTATTATAATCAAAGTAATGTACAAAATATGCCTTTCTCATAAAACTCTAATCTCAAAATACACCCATACTCCTTCTCATTCGCCGCACTAAATCAATGGAATAAGGGTATATTTATAATTGTGGCTAAATCCTAATACAATTAGAAATATAAATTCATTAAGATTAAGCATAATCTTAATAAGATTAGGCATAATTCAAATTTATCTTAATTAGATAAGCAAAACAGAATAGAGTTAAAAAATCTTCCAGTTCTAAAATTCGAGACATATCTAACAACTTCCATTTTCACAATTTGATTTGTTGTAATTTTTAGCTCGAATGTTCAGAATTATTACAATTTAATTAAATATTGACGTATCGTTGGTGTAAAGGTGATATAACATCTTAATTATTATCATATCATTAATCACAATATTTTTACATCACTTCTATATTAATAATTTGTCAATTTTACTTTAATAAATTAAGTTATGAAACTTAATTGCAATAATTCTTATAGTTCAAACCTAAATTACATCAAATTAAAGTTTAAGTACCTACCAAGACATAAAGTTTTTTATAGTTCAATTTTATTTTGTCCTTCTTATATATATTGTCATGAAGTTTTTTATAAATTTCTAAATCATTATTATTTTAATAATAAAAATAACTATACTTTATTATTTTTTAAAAAAAAATATTAAAAAAAATATTACTCTATTCTATTATTTATATATAGCTTTTTTATTAAAATTTTTTAAGAATTAATATATTTTACAAAATAAATTTTTGACCCCCTAAAATTAAACAAACACACATACACACACAACCAAAGAATAAAGAATTAAAAAAAATAAAAAAGGAAAAAAATGGGGAAAAAAAAAATGAGGAGTTATCTAAGCATTCAATTAAGGAGATCCATAAACACCACCTAGTGACCAATAATTTCAAACTTGGTAGCAAGTTAATGGAGAAAGGAAACTTCATAGACTTCTTTTCCCAAAAGCTCTTTCTACGGGGAAAAGTACTATTTTTAGGGACAATAATTAATGAACTTAATTAATAAGCTAAACACAAAAATAATGCAAATAATTGAGTTGTGGCTTGTTCATTAAAGACAGATAAATATATAAACAACTAATGAAAAGATGATCCACCATCTCGGTCTTTTTCAAAATAACCGTAAATTTTAGTTAATGAATATTAAGCATCCTACACAGGCATTATAGTTATTTTTTAAAAAACTTTTGCCATTTGAGAAGGCATTTGTTATTGAGGGAGTATTTGGTTTGGTAGCAAGTATGTGTTACAACCTGATCCTCTTACAGTTGTGATGAGATGTGAGTCAAGCTGCTGTGAAGAGGAGATGATGGGCCTCAATATTGAATTGAGGAATTGGGTAGCCTGGGATGAGTGATAGGGCGGGATAATTGCTGGGTGAGGAGAGGTAGAGAGACAGGAGAGAAAGAGAGAGAGAGAGAGAGAGAGAGAGAGAGAGATAATTGGGGAGAAAGTAATGTAATTATCATTCATGTTCCTTACACATGACTTTGCGAACTATTTAAGCTATTGTATCAACATTACTATTAATTGGAATGGGCCTCCAATCTTGTTGGATCGACAGCAGATCCTAGTGTCTGGTAACTGTCTGTAAGGCCCGGCCTAAGACCCCTAATCAGGTTTGGATTCCGACAACTCGACCCAATTAGGCTTTATTGACTACTTCTCATATCCTCTCCAGTTCACTTATCTCTCTATTTCCCCCAATCATGCCCTACTTTCCCCGCATCCTTTTCCTTGCTCGTCACCACTCGCTACACCCCCTTCCACTTCGAGGCGATCCTTGCCCTCAAGGATCGAGGTGTGGAAATTGCTTCCGGAGGGACCAGTAATCCTCCCACGTCGTTTGGTCCTCAGGGAGGTTGCTCCAGCTCACCAATACTTGGGTGACCGTTTTGTTTCCGCATCGCACCGCGCGCCGATCCAAGATCGTCCTCGGCTGGGCTAAGGGCTGGCCTTCTCCTCCGACCATCGGGGTGGCTGGCGAGGTCAGCTTCCCTTCTGGGGGGCTCTTTTTGAGTAGAGAGACGTGGAAAACCGGATGTACCTTAGAGCCCTCTAGGAGCAATAGTCGGTACGCCACCGGTCCAATTTTCTCCAGGACTTCAAAAGGCCCGTAGTAGCGGGATGAGAGCTTCAGGTTGCTTTTTTTTGCTACGGTACTCTGCCGGTAAGGTTGTATCTTTAAGAACACATATTCTCCCGCCTTGAACTCTCTGTCGCTCCTGTGTCTGTCTGTAGACTGTTTCGTGCGGTTTTGGGCTCTTAAGAGGTTTTCTCGCAGTTCTCTGACCACCATATCTCTTTCTTCTCCCCAGTCTTGTACATCTTCTAAAGTGCTCACCTTTAGGTTGGCTATGATGAAATTTAGGGGCGGCCGACCATAGAGTGCCTAGTAGGGCGTCGTTCCCAAAGATGTGTGAAATGTGGTGTTGTACCACCATTCGGCATGTGTGATCCATTTGTGCCAAGTTTGCGGCCTCTGGAAACATAGGCAGTGTAGGTAAGTTTCCAAACATCGATTTAGCCTTTCGGTTTGCCCATTTGTTTGTGGGTGATATGCTGAACTCATATGGAGCTTTGTGCCCAACATTCCAAAGAGCTCTTTTCACATCCTACTTGTAAAAATTAGGTCTCGGTCGGATATTATCTTCTCCGGTAATCCATGTAGTTTGTAGATGGTGTCAAAGAAGGCTCGAGCTACCTTTGTGACAGTAAAGGGGTGCGTCAGGGGAAGAAAATGATCGTACTTAGAGAACCAATCGATCACGACCATTATCGAGTTCTTCCCTTCAGACTTGGGAAGCCCTTCTATGAAGTCCATACTGACTTCTTGCCAGATATGCTGAGGCACATGCAAGGGCTGCAGCAGTCCTGCGTAGGGTTGGTTGTCGGCCTTGTTTCTGATGCACGTGGTGCAGTTCTTCACCAGATCTTCCACATTCTTCTCGAGCCCGGGCCAATAGAAGTGTTGCTTGATCCTTCTATAGGTGTTTTGTTGTCCTGAATGTCCCCCCAATGCTGAGTCATGCATCTCGAGTAACACCTTCTTTCTCAGGTTTCCCCTGGCTCCTATGTACAGCCTTCCCTTATATCGTAGCAGACCCAAGGCATAGGTATACGTTGTCGTACCCCCAGGCTGTACAGTGAGTTGGGTGATTAGTCTCTGGCTCTTCTCATCCCCTTTATAGCTATCCAAAATTTCTGTTGTCCACTCCGGAATGGCCGCCGATACGACTTGACTGTCTCCCTCTTCAAATCCCCTTCGGGATAGTGCATCCGCTGCCTTGTTTTTCCTTCCCTTTTTATATTGTATCACGTAGTCTAGCCCCAATAATTTGAGCATGCCCTTCTGTTGGATAGCCGTTGTAATCCTTTGCTCTTGCAAGTATTTTAAGCTTTCGTGGTCCGTCTTGATAACAAATTGCCTCGGACTCAAATAGTGCCTCCACTTGGCCACCGCTAACAAGATAGCGAGGAATTCCTTCTCGTAGGTGGAAAGTCCCATGTTCCTCTTTCTAATCACCTTGCTAAGATATGCCACAGGTGTAGTGGTCTAGGTCTCCGTGCAATTTTTTTCGTGAATCCACAATGTAAAACACCTATTATTGGTGTATCGGGGCCACAGTGCATCAAAGGGATGCCACAAATAGAACCAGTGAGGTATTTAGAGCTAGTTTGGCATTCGGCTGCTTTTGCCGAATTTTAGAGAGGGTTTTGGGGGAAACGGAGGTTGGATTTGGATTCAGCGCGGAAAAATACTTGAAAATGGCTATTTGCTTGTTCATTTCTGAGTCCGGATGCCCAAAAACGGACTCCCGAAAGTTTTCTGCGAATTTTGGTGCATGGGGAAGACCGTGGACCGCCGGAGGGACACGTGGCGGCCCGTCATTGGCCGAATCACAACGCGCGGTCCACAGAGAGGCACGGGGTGGCGCATGGACCCGGCGCAGACACGTGGCACCTCCGGATTGGGCGGGCGCTGGCGCGCGGTCCACGGAGTCGCGCGGCTCGGTGCATAGACCGGAGCGGGACACGTGGCAGCCCAGGAGTGGCGGGTGTAGGAGCGCGCGGTGCACGCAACGCCGGGAGTGGGTGGGGGCAGGTGGCCGGCGCAAGCGGTCAGGCGGGCAGGTGGTACGGCGCCACGTGGCGCCCGCTGATTCGCGGGCGCCACCTACCCGGTTGACGAGAGGCGGGGCTACGTGGCGGCTACCCGCTAGGCTTGCACGGCTGTCCCGTGTTCCGGGGACACGTGTCAAGCCCAGGGCCGGGTCGGACGGTTGCGGGATCCGGTGTGCGGGGCGGGCTGGCCTGTGGGCCGCACTGTGCGCACCCGAATCGGGGCGGGCCGGGCCGTTGGGCCGCACTGTGCGCGCCCGAAAGCCCAATTCGGGTGCCCAAAACCGGGGACATGATGGGTATTTTTCGATTTGTTTGGTTGGGCCTATATATAGGATCCGAAACCACTTCTTTTGGGCTTTTCTCCCATTTTGAGCCCTCCTCTCACAGAGCTCCCTTCAGCAAAGTTGATCCTCCCTCTATGCTGCATTCACCTGAGGAGTTTTGGGATTTTTGGTGGCACACACTTTAAGGTTTACGGCATTTCGGCGCGGTGCGACATTCCTTCACCGGTGACTCCCTTCGTCGCGTTTCAGTGCGCAGACTCCCCTGGCCTACCCCGACCACCATTTTTGACGATTCTTGCGCCGATGTGTTCCTGAGAGGTAGGGCTTCGTTTTTTGTGTTCGTCATTTCCTCGTATTCCGGATTTTTAGCATAGTTCCCGAGGCACTTTTGAGCCCCTTTTTCCTGTGTGGTTTTTTGGACATCGCCGGCTTGTTTATTTTATATCTTCGCGCTCAGACATCGGATTGAGGCGTGCCTGTAGTCGTTTTGCATCTACACATTACAAGGAACGTCCTCGTATTTTTTCTAGATTTTTCTAAGTTTTTTCCGAAGGTGAAAAATCCTATTTTTCTGGGTGTTATTGTACAGATTTTTGCTACCTGGATTTTTGAAAATGCCATGTTGTCTATTTTGTAACTTGGCCTACGGGACTCGGTTTGGGACGTGCAGGTACTCGTTTCGAAGGGCTCGACGTGAGGATCGCAGCGGTGATTTTTTGGGAATTTTTGGTCTCCATCTCGTAGGTGAAAACAGAGCATCTTTGGGACTGTTTTGGGACAGCGGTTAATTTGTAATATTATGTGTAATTTGGGCACCTTGTAATCATTTTTGTAGTTATCGCAACGGGTGATCATCTTATTGGGCGAGTGTGCATTTTGGATTTGTATTTAGCGATCGAGGTGGGTATTGTTGTGAACTCCTTACTTTTGACTACCCACTAGGCATATTGGAGCAGCTCCTATGTTAAAAAGGCTAAATGCACATTATGGATAATAATTGCATGCTTGATTGAGATTAAAAAGAATATTGTTAGAACTTGCTCTAATGGGGGTTTTTAGTTGTAAAGTGGTAATATAATGTTAAAAGATAAGGCTAATTAATAACCTGTGAGCATGTAGCATGTGATATAGGCAGGCATAGGCTACCTTGTAATTAATATTTTTATACAATTATCAGCATGCTCTAACAATGTAAGAATATCGACACCTGTTTATTTTATATCATCTTAGGACATTTGCATGCCTTGTATGGTCATCTAGATAGGCCACCTTTTTCTGCTACACTATCATGCTGGAATTGACTTAGGAGAAACCTTTTTATTATTCTTTTCTCCTTTCATTTGAGGCTCAGGGTATTTGTAGCTCGTGCACGAGCAGGGGGTTCGGGATAGTGTAGTCAGGTTCTTGGGTTTGGGACAGGCAGGGCCTGATGGCAAGGTATTGCGGCGACCGCGAATTTTAGGCGGTCGACCGGGCTGTTATTATTGCTTCAGATTGGGAGAGAGGGATCGGGCTTTCCTTCAGTGGATGGGTTTTCCCACTTTGATCAGAGTCGTGATCCAGTCCTGCTGATTTATGATATTTATGTTACTGGTTACTGAGATACTTTATTCTTGAGGGTCGCTCCCCTCGAGTGCCACTCCGGAGTGTGAGTCAGGCAGGCTTTGAGTCCTCGACACTCCTTTTTCCTATCGGTGATATGCGTTGGCCAGCATACCCGATTTGGCAGGCACAGCAGGTAGTACCAGTGTTTACTGGTGTTTAAATTGGGTTTATTCAGGTAGGCATTTATATTCTGATGCATACATTTAGCTATTCTTTAGCGTGATATTTTAGAGGCATACTAGTGGTAGCTTTTCATCAGTAGTTATCATCATAGCATACCACCTCTGTTTCTTTTTTGCCTCTGGTAGACCTAGTGGGCATGTCAGAGTTGGAGGCTTAACCCACTAGGGGAGGCTACTATTTTTATAGTAGTTCTCACCCCCATTGTACTTTTTCCCCTTTTCCCCCCCTTTGTTTTGCAGAGCCTTCTGCGGCTGTTGCTGGACCATCCTCAGTTGATCGAGGTAAGAGGATAGCGGACTAGATAGTCGTCTACCCCGACTGCATACATAGTAGTTTTTGGTTGTGTTCCACTATACACTCAGACAGTTGTACTTTTCCTTTTATTTTGGACCTGGCTGCTGCCAGCAGGTTGTATTTTATTTGGTGAGCTGGGAGAGACACATGTATATTTGAGAGTTATGTTGTACTTTATTTTTCAGCTTTAGTCTGAGATGTATTAGTTTTAGTTCAGCTCTGTTTTTATGCTCCTTATATTATCTCTTATATCTGAGCAGGTTACCAGCGCTTCGTGTACACGAAAAATTCTGTGTGCACGGCGGATCTGTGGACGGACTGTGACACCCCCGGAATTTGGATTAGTCCTCTATATAAATGATATAATAGGACTAAAATCTCTAACCCGGCTATAGCATTTTGGATGGTAGCAAGATCCAAGAGGAACATGAGAGTTAAGCGTGCTAGAGCTAGAGTAGTTCTAGGATGGGTGACCCCCTGGGAAGTGGGGCGTCACAGTTGGTATCAGAGCCATTCACCAGCCGGAAATGTGAGATGAGTCTCGGCTGAGCCAGGGTTATATAGCGGGTAGAGCGAGGCTCCCCGGCTAATGACCGTTGTGAGTGGAGTGCAGCTCCTCACAAGGTCGGCTAAGGCTACCGAGACGAGTCTCACATCGCCTGGTGCTTGTGAGTGTGCTTGAGCCTGACGTGGACGTCAGGGCTTAAAGGGGGGGAGAATGTGACACCCCCAGAATTTGGATTAGTCCTCTATATAAATGATATAATAGGACTAAAATCTCTAACCCGGCTATAGCATTTTGGATGGTAGCAAGATCCAAGAGGAACATGAGAGTTAAGCGTGCTAGAGCTAGAGTAGTTCTAGGATGGGTGACCCCCTGGGAAGTGGGGCGTCACACGGACCCGGGTTCTGGTTTACCCCCGAGGCGTGACAGATTAGGTTGGTATCAGAGCTTAGGAATAGGTCAGTTGGGACTTAGGAAACCCTAGGCTTTTGGCAGACCCTAGGATGGCAGGCCGTGAGTGACGTGATATGTTATGCGAAAGTCTGCAATTTATTTATCAAAACTCTTCCTGTGAGTGGAGAGGGACTGACATATCCTATTTCTGGTGGACTATTATGTTGGCTGCAGACAACATAAAGTTACAGAAATAGGGGGATGTCTTTGACTTTCGCTAGTTTGGGTCGAGGGTGGTTTTGTTTACTGATCCGTGGTTTCTTGTGGCAGGATGCCTCCCAGGCGACAGATCCCTACCCGGGCTACCTCTATGCCCCCGGAGGAGCCGGAGCAGTCCCGGCCTTCTAAGATCAGTGAGTTGAGGGCCATGGTGGCCCAGTTGGTGGAGAGTCACCGCCGGCGGGAGCAGAGGATAGAGCAGTTACTCGCCCCCAGAGAGGCTCCTCCTCCTACTACTTTTGAGGCTCCCGCACCGCTAGTTATACCATCGGTACCGACGGCACCATCTTCGAGCAGTGGGGCACAGGGAGCGATTCGGCCGTTGACCCCGGCAGAGGAGCAGGAGATCGCTGACAAGCTCACTCAGTTTTGTCAGAGGGGACCGCCTAGGTTTTCGGGGCGGAGCACTCAGCCATGGGAGATTGGATCTTGGCTAGCAGCAATGGAGAAGTTATTCCGGAACTTCTTCATTGACCAGAGGTTCAGAGTGCACATGGCAGTGCATTGCTTGGACGGGGATGCAGACGCCTGGTGGCGTCGGGTGGAGCCCTTGGAGTTTCAGATTACTCGACAGTTACCTTGGGCGGAGTTTAAGAGGATGATCTTGGATACTTACTTTTCTTCAAGCGTGAAGAAGAAGCTGGAGGATGATCTGAAAAACCTGCAGCAAGGCGACCGGCCAGTACTGACCTACTTCTAGGAGTTTACACAGTTGCTCAACTGCGTACCTTATGTCGCCCGAGATGGACCTCACCAGGTGGAGCTCTTCGAGACAGGTCTTCGCCCGGAGATTTACACTTTAGTGCATGCCCAGCGGCTACAGACTCTTGAGGAGGCCGCGAAGCACGCTCAGTGGGTCGAGAGGGGAGACCACGTAGTTGCTAGACGTGGTGGTATGGTCGCTCAGAGTTCTGATAGGAAGCGACCAGCACAGGACGATGGAAGACAGGCCAGTTCTTGGAGGCCACCCCGACCGCCACCACCTCATTTCTCAGGCCGTCGGCGTTCGGAGTGGCGAGGGCCTGGTGGATCCCAGAGGCCCCCACAGCACCAGCAGTAGCACTCCCAGCAGCAGAGGTCACAGTCACGGCAGCAGAGGTCCCAGCGGCCGAGACAGCAGCAGCAGCAGGCGAGGCAGCCCCAGTCTGCCGTCAGGTGCATGTTTTGCAGGGGTCAGCACCCGTCTGATACTTGTGACTTGAGGTTTGGCCGCTGTTATCGGTGTGGACAGTCTGGCCACGTCCGAGCTACTTGCCCACTTGCGACTTCAGCAGCTCCTTCTTCGGCATCGGCCCCTTTTGTGCCCCAGCAGCGGCCCTATGCTCCAACGAGCAGGGCTCCTTCCTCCCACCCTGCAGATTATCGACCTCTAGCACAGAGCGGGCGGGTCTATACCGCCCAGGTTGAGGACTCCTCGGCAGCCGACCATGTGGTGGCAGGTATCACTTTACTTTATGGTACTAGAGCTCGCACTATATTTGATACCGGTGCATCACATTCCTTCATTAGTAGAGTATATGCATCATCTCATGGATTAGAGTTGAGTCGGTTGCCACGTGCATTAGAGGTCCGGATTCCTGATCATATGTTGCATGTGGAGGAGTGTTGTTGGTCCTGTCTAGTACAGGTTGAGTCGTGGATCATGCCAGCGGACCTGATGGTCCTGAGTCAGCTGCGAGACTTTGACATAGTACTTTGGATGGATTGGCTGGCTCGATACTTTGCGACTATTGACTGTGCCGTGAGGACAGTTACCTTTAGTGAGCCAGGCCAGGAGGTGTTTGTGTATAGAGGGTGCCAGAGTGCTTTATTCACCTCGGTAGTTTCGACTTCTCGTGCGAGGCAGATGATTCGCAGTGGATGCGTGGCCTTTTTGGCTAGTGTGATTGAGGAGCCTATGGCGGCACCGGGACTCGGGGATATCCCTATTGTTCGCGAGTTCCTGGATGTGTTTCCACCGAAGCTGACTAGCATACCGCCGGATAGAAGATCGAGTTTGTAATTGACGTAGTCCCAGGAACTGCGCCAATCTCTAAGGCTCCTTACCGTATGGCACCGGCTGAATTGCGTGAGTTAAAGGCGCAACTTCAGGACTTGATGGACAAAGGATTTGTGAGGCCAAGTGTATTGTCTTGGGGAGCGCCGGTGCTATTTGTGAAAAAGAAGGATGGTTCAATTCGGCTTTGTGTGGATTATCGAGAATTGAATAAAGTGACCATCAGGAACAAGTACCCTTTGCCGCGCATTGATGATTTATTTGATCAGCTGCAAGGGTCTTGTGTCTTCTTCAAGATTGACCTACAGTCAGGTTACCACCAATTAAAGGTGAAGGCCGAGGACATCCCAAAGACGGCATTCAGGACACGATACGGGCATTATGAGTTTACCGTCATGCCTTTTGGATTGACTAATGCCCCTGTCGCTTTTATGGATTTGATGAACAGGATCTTTCGACCTTACCTGGGAGGATCGTGCTACAACTTCTGCGAGAGAGGAAGTTGTATGCCAAGTTGTCAAAATGCGAGTTTTGGCTTCGGAAAGTAGTCTTTTTAGGCCATGTGATTTCAGCCGCAGGAGTGGCAGTGGACCCGGCGAAGATTGAGGCAGTCCGGGATTGGCCCCGGCCGACGACGGTATCGAAGGTTCGCAGTTTTATGGGTTTAGCCGGATATTACCGTCGGTTTGTGGAGGGTTTTGCGAAACACTCCACACCTCTCACTCGTCTGACGCGTAAAGGGATTAAGTTTATCTGGAGTGAGGATTGCCAGAGGAGCTTCGAGGATTTGAAGAACATATTGATGTCGGCTCCTATCCTTTCCCTCCCTGTTATGGGGAAAGGATATGTGATTTACAGCGATGCATCGCACAGTGGACTTGGTTGCGTGCTGATGCAGAAGGGTAGGGTAATCGCTTATGCTTCTCGGCAACTTAAGGATTATGAAAAGAATTACCCTACCCATGACTTGGAGCTTGCTGCTGTGGTTTTTGCTCTGAAGTTGTGGGGCCACTATCTGTATGGGGAACACTGCGAGATTTACACAGACCACAAGAGCTTGAAGTACCTGTTTACATAGAAAGAGCTCAACTTGAGGCAGCGCAGATGATTGGAACTGTTAAAGGACTATGATGTGGACATACTTTACCATCCTGGCAAGGCCAATGTGGTCGCTGATGCCCTGAGTAGGAGAGCAGCGCAGAGCCTATCCATGATGATTACTGACCAGGCGCCACTACTTGAGGAGATGAGGCGGCTTGAGCTAGAGGTTGTGTCCCCTGGGGTCTCTGCTCGACTGACATCTATGGTCGTGCAGCCCACTCTGCTGGATAGGATCAAAGAGAGACAGAGTGAGGACCCCCACTTGACCCGGATTAGAGATCAGATTTTGAGTGATCAGCTTGGGGACTTTACAGTTGATGCCTCGGGAGTACTGCGATTCAGGGACCGAGTGTGTGTGTCAGTGGATACAGAGATCAGGGAGCAGATATTGAGAAGAGGCCCATTATACACCTTATACCCTCCATCTTGGCGGGACTAAGATGTATAAGGACCTCAAGGCATATTTTTAGTGGAATGGTATGAAGAGGGATATCGGGAGATTTGTAGCACAGTGTTTAACTTGCCTGCAGGTAAAAGTTGAGCACCGGGTGCCGGCTGGTAAGTTACAGTGTCACGCCCCGGGGTCAAAACTGTACCCCGGGCTCGCCAACAGATCCGCCGTCCCTACAGGAAGCCCTGTAGAGACGTAGCGTCTAACCTGCAAAAATAGAACAATACTGTGACGCCCCACTTCCCAGGGGGTCACCCATCCTAGAACTACTCTAGCTCTAGCACGCTTAACTCTCATGTTCCTCTTGGATCTTGCTACCATCCAAAATGCTATAGCCGGGTTAGAGATTTAGTCCTATTATATCATTTATATAGAGGACAAATCCAAATTCCGGGGGTGTCACATTCTTCCCCCCTTTAAGCCCTGACGTCCACGTCAGGCTCAAGCACACTCACAAGCACCAGGCGATGTGAGACTCGTCTCGCTAGCCTTAGCCGACCTTGTGAGGAGCTGCACTCCACTCACAACGGTCATTAGCCGGGGAGCCTCGCTCTACCCGCTATATAATCCTGGCTCAGCCGAGACTCATCTCACATTTTCGGCTGGTGAATGGCTCTGATACCAACTGTGACGCCCCACTTCCCAGGGGGTCACCCATCCTAGAACTACTCTAGCTCTAGCACGCTTAACTCTCATGTTCCTCTTGGATCTTGCTACCATCCAAAATGCTATAGCCGGGTTAGAGATTTAGTCCTATTATATCATTTATATAGAGGACTAATCCAAATTCCGGGGGTGTCACATACAGAGTCTTCCAATTCCTGAGTGGAAGTGGGACCACATTACGATGGATTTTGTGGTCGGTTTACCGAGGGCACAGGGAGGAGCAGATGCCATATGGGTGATTGTTGACAGACTCACTAAGTCCGCTCACTTCTTGCCGATGCAGACTACTTGGTCACTTGAGCGGCTAGCGTAGTTGTACTTAGATGAGGTTGTGAGGTTACACGGAGTACCCGCCTCCATTGTGTCTGATCGAGACCCGAGGTTTGTTTCACGCTTTTGGAGGAGCTTACAGGACACTTTGGGGACACAGCTCAGTTTCAGCACAGCATTTCACCCACAGACAGATGGGTGGACAGAGCGTACTATACAGATTCTTGAGGACATGCTCAGAGCTTGCATGTTGGACTTTGGAGGAGGATAGGTGCGACACTTATAACTGGCAGAGTTTGCATACAACAATAGCTTTCAAGTGAGCATCCAGATGGCTCCGTTTGAGGCATTGTATGGACGCAAGTGTCGTTCCCCGCTTTATTGGAGTGAGGTAGGTGAAAGGCAGACCTTGGGGCTTGAGTTACTGCGAGAGGCAGAGGAGAAGATCAGGGTAATCAGGCAGCATCTACTGACCGCCTAGAGCAGGCAGAGGAGTTATGCAGATGTGCGGAGACGAGACCTTGAGTTCTTGGTTGGAGATCATGTCTTTTTGAAGGTCTCGCCGTCCAAGGGGATCAGGAGATTTGGCGTTCGTGGGAAGCTTAGCCCTCGTTATATTGGACCTTTTGAGGTATTGGAGCGCATAGGGCCAGTTGCCTACAGGATTGCACTTCCTCCCAGACTTGCTGGTGTTCACGATGTGTTTCATGTATCTACTCTGAGGAGGTATGTTTATGACCCGTCGCACATCATCGACTTCACCCAATTGGAGATCACTGAGGACTTGAGCTATGTTGAGCGGCCATTGCGAATTTTAGACCGTGAGGTGAGGGAGTTGCGCAGCCGGGCCATCCCTTACGTGAAGATTTAGTGGAGCAACCATGGCGAGCGCGAGTCTACTTGGGAGCTGCAGTCAGCGATGATGGATGCCTACCCCGACTTGTTCGAGGCCCCTACTTGAGGTATGGTTTTTGTTTCGAGGATGAAACTTTTTCTTGTGGGGGAGGATGTAGTGGTCCAGGTCTCCGTGTAGTTTTTTTCGTGAATCCACAGTGTGAAACACCTATTATTGGTGTATCGGGACCACAGTGCATCAAAGGGATGCCACAGATGGACCCAGTGAGGTATTTAGAGCTAGTTTGGCCTTCGGTTGCTTTTGCCAAATTTTAGAGAGGGTTTTGGGCCAAACGGAGGTTGGATTTGGATTCAACACGGAAAAATGCTTGAAAACGGCTATTTGCTTGTTCATTTCTGAGTCCGGATGCCCAAAAACGGACTCCCGAAAGTTTTCTGCGAATTTTGGTGCATAGGGGAGACCGTGGACCGCCGGAGGGACACGTGGCGGCCCGTCATTGGTCGGATCACAATGCGCGGTCCACAGAGAGGCACGGGGTGGCGCATGGACCCGGCGCGGACACGTGGCACCTCCGGATTGGGCGGGCGCTGGCGCGCGGTCCACGGAGTCGCGCGGCTTGGTGCATGGACCGGAGCGGGACACGTGGCAGCCCAGGAATGGCGGGTGCAGGAGCGCGCGGTGCACGCAACGCCGGGAGCGGGTGGGGGCAGGTGGCTGGCGCAGGCGGTCACGCGGGCAGGTGGTACGGCGCCACGTGGCGCCCGCTGATTCGCTGGCGCCACCTACCCGGTTGACCAGAGGCGGGGCTACGTGGCGGCTACCCACTGGGCTTGCACGGCTGTCCTGTGTTCCGGGGACACATGTCAAGCCCAGGGCCGGGTCGAACGGTTGCGGGATCCGGTGTGCGGGGCGGGCCGGCCTGTGGGCCGCACTGTGCGCGCCCGAATCGGGGTGGGCCGGGCCGTTGGGTCGCACTGTGCGCGCCCGAAAGCCCAATTCGGGCGCCCGAAACCGGGGACATGATGGGTATTTTTCGATTTGTTTGGTTGGGCCTATATATAGGGCCCGAAACCACTTCTTTTGGGCTTTTCTCCCACTTTGAGCCCTCCTCTCACAGAGCTCCCTTCAGCAAAGTTGATCCTCCCTCTGTGTTGCATTCACCTGAGGAGTTTTGGGATTTTTGATGGCACGCACTTCGAGGTTTGCGGCATTTCGGCGCGGTGCGACATTCCTTCACCGGTGACTCCCTTCGTCGCATTTCGGTGCGCAGACTCTCCTGGCCTACCCCGACCACCGTTTTTGACAATTCTTGTGCCGATGTGTTCCTGAGAGGTAGGGCTTCATTTTTTGTGTCGTTGTTTCCTCGTATTCCGAATTTTTGGCATGGTTCCCGAGGCACATTTGACCCTCCCTTTTTCCTGTATTGTTTTTCGGACACCGCCGGCTTATTTATTTTATATCTTTGTGCTCGGACATCGGATTGAGGCATGCCTATAGTCGTTTTGCATCTACACATCGCAAGGAACGTCCTCGTATTTTTTTCTGGATTTTTCTGAGTTTTCTCCGAAGGTGAAAAATCCTATTTTTCTGGGTGTTACTGTACAGATTTTTGGTCCCTCGATTTTTGAGAATGCCACCTTGTCTATTTTGTAACTTGGCCTACGGGACTTGGTTTGGGACATGCAGGTACTCGTTTCGAAGGGCTCGACGCAAGGATCGCAGCGGTGATTTTTTGGGAATTTTTGGTCTCCATCTCGCAGGTGAAAATAGAGCATCTTTGGGACTGTTTTGGGACGGCGGTTAATTTAGAATATTATGTGTAATTTGGGCACCTTGTGATCATTTTTGCAGTTATCGTGACGGGTGATCATCTTATTGGGCGAGTGTGCATTTTAGTTTTGGATTTAGCGATCGAGGTGGGTATTGTTGTGAACTCCTTACTTTTGACTACCCACTAGGCATATTGGAGCAGCTCCTATGTTAAAAAGGCTAAATGCACATTATGGATGATAATTGCATGCTTGATTGAGATTAAAAAGAATATTGTTAGAACTTGCTCTAATGGGGATTTTTAGTTGTAAAGTGGTAATATCATGTAAAAAGATAAGGCTAATTAATAACCTGTGAGCATGTAGCATGTGGTATAGGCAGGCATAGGCTACCTTGTATTTAATATTTTTATACAATTATCAGCATGCTCTAACAATGTAAGAATATCGACACCTGTTTATTTTATATCATCTTAGGACATTTGCATGCCTTGTATGGTCATCTAGATAGGCCACCTTTTTCTGCTACACTATCATGCTGGAATTGACTTAGGAGAAACCTTTTTATTATTCTTTTCTCCTTTCATTTGAGGCTCAGGGTATTTGTAGCTCGTGCACGAGCAGGGGGTTCGGGATAGTGTAGTCAGGTTCTTGGGTTTGGGACAGGCAGGGCCTGATGGCAGGGTATTGCGGCGACCGCGAATTTTGGGCGGTCGACCGGGCTGTTATTATTGCATCAGATTGGGAGAGAGGGATCGGGCTTTCCTTCCGTGGATGGGTTTTCCCACTTTGATCAGAGTCGTGATCCAGTTCTGCTGATTTATGATACTTATGTTATTGGTTACTGAGATACTTTACTCGTGAGGGTCGCTCCCCTCGAGTGCCACTCCGGAGTGTGCGTCAGGCAGGCTTTGAGTCCTTGAGACTCCTTTTTCCTATCGAGGATATGCGTTGACCAGCATACCCGATTTGGCAGGCATAGCAGGCAGTACCAGTGTTTACTGGTGTTTAGATTAGGTTTATTCAGGCAGGCATTTATATTCTGATGCATACATTTAGCTATTCTTTAGCTTGGTATTTTAGAGGCATACTAGTGGTAGCTTTTCATCAGTAGTTATCTTCGTAGCATACCACCTCTGTTTCTTTTTCGCCTCTAGTAGACCTAGTGGGCATGTCAGAGTTGGAGGCTTAACCCACTAGGGGAGGCTACTGTTTTTATAGTAGTTCTCACCCCATTGTACTTTTATCCCTTTTTCCTCCCTTTGTTTTGCAGAGTCTTCTGCGGCTGTTGCTGGACCATCCTCAGCTGATCGAGGTAAGAGGATAGCGGACTAGATAGTCGTCTACCCCGATTGCATACATAGTAGTTTTTGGTTGTGTTCCACTATACACTTAGACAGTTGTACTTTTTCTTTTATTTTGGACCTAGCTGCTGCCAGCAGGTTGTATTTTATTTGGTGAGCTGGGAGAGACACATGTATATTTGAGAGTTATGTTGTACTTTATTTTTCAGCTTTAGTCTGAGATGTATTAGTTTTAGTTCAGCTCTGTTTTTATGCTCCTTTATATTATCTCTTATATCTGAGCAGGTTACCAGCGCTTCGTGTACACGGGAAATTCTGTGTGCACGGCGGATCTGTGGACGGTCCCGGGTTCTGGTTTATCCCCGGGGCGTGACAACAGGCCTACCCTCTTGAGTTAGTACAGCCCCAATCCCTTGGCCGCAAGCATCAACTTCAATTATGAATGGCTTGCTGTAATCTGGCATGGCAAGCACTGGGACCTTCGTTATCAGTTGCTTAAGATGCTCGAAGTCCTTGTTTGCAGCCGGATTCCAAGCGAAGCTATTCTTCTTTAACAACTCAGTCAAGGGCCTGTTGATTGCTCCATATCCTCGTATAAATCTTCGATAGTAGCCGGTGAGTCCCAAGAACCCCCTTAACCCGTTAGTCGATGTGGGTGTGGGTCATCGCTGCATGGCCTCTATCTTGCTTGGATCCGTGGCTATCCCTTTGTAAGTGATGATGTGCCCCAAATACTCGATTTTCTCTTGCCCAAAGAAGCACTTGGATCGCTTGGCGAAGAATTGGTTCCTTCGTAAGCTCTGGAGCACCCTAGCTAGGTGTGCTGCATGCTCTTCTAAGGTGCCGTTGTAAACTAAAATATCATCGAAAAATATAAGAACACACTTCCGGAGGAAGGAGGCAAATACCTCATTCATGGTTGCTTGAAAGGTGGCGGGTGCATTTGTGAGTCCGAACGACATGACTCGGAATTCATAGTGGCCCAGATGTGTTTTGAATGCCGTCTTCGGAATGTCGCCCGGGTACATGCGAATTTGATGGTATCCCGACCTCAAGTCGATTTTTGAAAAATACTTGGACCCTTCTAATTCCTCCAGCAACTCCTCTATTATGGGTATTGGATATTTGTCCTTGATAGTCAACTTGTTCAACTCCCTGTAGTCCACACAGAACCTCCAGGTTTCGTCCTTTTTCTTCACTAGTAACACCGGGGACGCGTATGGACTGTGACTCGGTTGGATTGCGGAGGTACGAAGAATCTCTTTAATAAGCCTTTCCATCTCATCCTTTTCCTCGTATGTGAATCTATAGGGTCAAATGTTGATTGGTTGCACTCCCACTTGTAGGGGTATTCGGTGATCCTGTGCTCTGATTGAGGGTAACCCCTGTGGCTCTTTGAATACATCCTCAAAGCTCTGCAACACCTTCTGTATCAACCCTGAGGTGTCACTCCGTGGTCTCTCTTCTATGCTGCTTAGGTGTGCTACTGCGTAACAACCTCCTTCCAGGTACTCCTGATGCCATTGCCTGGCTGTTATACTCCTGATCTTGGCCTTCCCAGCCATTCCTTTGAGCTTTGTCCTCCTTCCCTCCTTCAAGATTGTGACTGAGTGTTGGTTGTAATCAAATGTGACGGGACCATGAATTTTTAATCAGTCTATGCCTAATATCATGCTTGATCCCTCTAATCTTATCACCTGTAAGTCCGCAGTGTATGATTCGTCTTGCATCTTCCATGAAAATTTGGGACACTTCAGCTTGCTCAATACTTTTTGACCGTTAGCGACCGTTACCAGTAGTGGTGTGGTCGTTGTGATATTGGCCTTGACCTCTTTTGCGGTGTTAATGTCTAGGAAACTGTGGGTGTTACCCGTGTCCACCAGAATGATCAGGCTTTTCTCCTTAACTTCTCCGTGTATCTTGATAGTTTCCTGTGGGTTCTCCGCATTCAAGGCGTGCACCGACAACCCTATCTCTTCTTCTTCTATTTCAGGCTCCCCCCACTCCTCAATTTCCTTTAAACTCTCTTCATCATACACCTCCACTATCTCGTTGGCAGCGCGAAGGGTATTCACCCCAGGTTGCCTACACTGATGCCCGAAGGAATACTTTTCGCTGCACTTGAAGCACAATCCCGCAAGTCTCCTCTGCTCGATAAGCTGCCTATTGGGATAAGTCCTCTCAGCATTTGGTCTGCTGTTAGAGTTCTTGGTGCTGTCAATTCCCTTAGGGGTTACAGTCGAGTCTATTGACTTATAATTGCTGGTATTTGTTGTGCCCCCTTGTGCCTTAAGCCATGCTCGATTCTTCTTCATGATTGCGGTTATGCTTTGTTCTTGTAACCTGGCTAACTCAAATGCTTGGGTCAGGGTCCTTGGTTGTAGCATTTTAACAGCGGCTTTCACTTCTTCCTTCAGTCCACTCAAGAAGCTCGATAAAAAGTATCCTGGCGCGAATTGGGAGTCGGTACTAAGGAGCCTCGATCGGAGCTCTTCGAATTGCTCTTGATATTCCTCGACTGTTCCTAATTGCATCAGTTTGTTAAACTCCTCCACTATATCCCTTAACCCGTTTGAGTCGAATCGCCTGCAAACATCCTGTGCGAACTGCTCCCAACTCACCACTCCCTTTTCTGCCAAGTATCCGTGAAACCAAGTGTCCACTCTCGGATCCATATGCAAGGTTGCTAACTCTAATTTTTGCTATTCTTTGATGCTATAGATCTCAAAGTAGCGTTCTCACTTCCTTACCCAACTCCTTGGGTTCCCTCCCGCGAACGCCGGAAAGTCCAGTCGCGGAAATGGTAAGGCACTGTTTACTCGGTTGTGTGTGGCGTATGTGTTTGCATCCTCCTTAGTTAACTGAATAGGGGGGGTTGGTAAGATACCTTTGCCATCTTGGGAGATGGACTCGGAGGCGCCTCTTGATGATGATGCCTGTTGCTGTGCTGTAATTAGCTACACTAGTTGCTCTAATTTCTTTGTGGTCTGGTTGGAATCTCTGCGTAATGCCTCATAGTGATTCCGTTCTTCGACTTGCATCATGTCTATTTTATCACTTAACTCTTCGATTCGCTTGTGGCTCTCTATAGTCAACTCCTGCAGTCGCTGCTCCAAGGAGTGAACATGCTCGTCAAGTATCCTGAACCGAGTTCCTTCTGCCATGGCTTGTGCTGACTTGCTGATGAACTTGAAACGGTTACTCCTATTGGACCCAATAACGGATCAATCGAATCGAAATTCTGGTTGCCTCAATGTTGCCCGGATGCCTTGCCGATGATGCTATGCTGAGGCTGTCAAGCTGTGATCCCGGTTGTAGTAGAAGGCCCTGCAATCCTATGTCGCTACTGGAGTTGGAATTGGGTGGCACTCCGTACGCCAACCGATTCACAGTTCCTTCGACCCGGATCGAGCAGGTGATGCTACTCCCTGTGATCGGAACAACTCTGATACCAAAAACTGTTACAACCTGATCCTCTTACAATTGCGATGAGATGTGAGTCGAGCTGCTGTGAAGAGGAGATGATGGGCCTCAATATTGAATTGAGGAATTGGGTAGACTGGGATGAGTGATAGGGCGGGATAATTGCTGGGTAAGGAGAGGTAGAGAGACAGGAGAGAGAGAGAGAGAGAGAGAGAGAGAGAGAGAGAGATAATTGGGGAGAAAGCATGGTAATTATCATTCATGTTCCTTACACATGACTCTGTGAACTATTTAAGCTATTGTATCAACACTACTATTAATTGGAATGGGCCTCCAATCCTGTTGGACCCAATAGCAGATCCTAGTGTCTGGTAACTGGCTGTGAGGCCCGGCCTAAGACCCCTAATCAGGTTTGGATTCCGACAACCCGACCCGATTAGGCTTTATTGTCTAGTTCTTATATCCTCTCGAGTTCACTTATCTCTCTACTTCCCCCAATCATGCCCTACTTTCCCGCATCCTCTTCCTTGCTCGTCACCACTCGATACAGTATGTCAAAAAATAGTTTTTTTTTTTACTAAAAAATATTTTTAATTTTTAGAAAAAAAAATAATTTATTTATCAAATTTTATAAAAAGTTTGTGCTTTCGGATTAATTTTTTCTCCATGAATAAAAAGTCTTTAAAATAGTAAATTTCATGAGTTTTTTTTGAAAAAATATATTTTTTTTCAGAATTTTCAGATGAATCAAACACTTTATATGAACTAGTATTAGTTGTTATAAGTACAAAATGACTCATTAAGAATAATTTATCAAAATAATGCATGATCCCTTTTGAGGTTCGCTCTTCTTTTCTTTAATTCCGAATTTTACTTATCGCGATCCAGATCCTGTTGTTCAAATCGTGATCCATACACCTTCATAACAATCAAATCTAAATTTAAATTTAAATTTAATAAAATTATAATATTCAGAAAAGTCAGAACAGACTAGACGTACACATGTCTAATTATATAATTATAATATTATTTTAAAAAAATAAATAAATATTTAATTAATCGATTTACTTGTCCAGTATTCACCTACATAACATATATACTTTACCAATATACTGATGAATATGTAGTGAATGCATCTATTCAAAGGTGTAAGCTTAACCAAATTTTGTCATGTGTTGATGATATCGACGAATCGACATGCACCTCTGATATTGACATCGACTTGCAATCGTGACACACTGGTACCGCCAATACCAGAACACCGACCAACTAACGTACATATCTTCTATCCATAATTTCTCACCTTCAACACTTTGTATATCACTCAAGAATAACTCATCATAATGTGTCTGTTCGACTCTGAAATATGTTATTCATTCTTTGCTAATATTAATAGGGTCGTATCTTTTCGGTCTAGCGTATGTCCAACTATTCTGAAATACACCGATCATTCCAATTGATTTGATAAAAAGAGTGCAACCTAGCCTAGTAGCCCTTCGATTCCTAACTCGAATCCGATCCACTATAACAAAATTTTGCTATAGCGACACTTTTAAGTGTTTTTAAAATTTAAAAAAAGTGTCGCTGGTAAAAATACGAACACTTATTATTAGTGTTGCTATATGTGCCGTCGTTAGGGTGTATAGCGACACATTTTTGTAATGTGTCCCAAAAATATGTCCCTATAACCTAATTTTGAATATAGATAGAATATAGATATGACACTTATAAAAAAATGTCACAAACATATGTCTCTATAACTTAATTTTATTGTAGTGGCGACCACCCTTAAATACGAATGTTAAGATCAAATCTACCACTAATTAACACACTTAGCAACATTAATTAAGTCGTATTCTATTCTAAATTAATCTCTATATATATATACTTAACAGTTCATATATCACAATGTCGAAATTTCATATATATGGCATAATTAACTATAAATAAATGTTAATCGATCCTACTAAATATAAAATTATTTGATATGATATAATTATTTTTTTTCTATCTATTTAAATTAAATAAAATACTAATCATATTTTGATAGAAAGTTGATCTGGACTTTTCACATGCATTCCGATAAAAAATTTTATCAATTAATTTCACACCATACGGGAAATTATCTGAGACAAAAGAAGAAATCGGAATATCTAGTTCGATTGGTATCGTTCGTATCGCATGCAACCGAATTTCTTGCTTCCGTTATTTTATCAAAAATTTTACTTGTTGGGGATCATGTATTGGGATGTTCTTGGGTTTTTTTTTTTTTTTTTTTAACCCGCATGGGATTCGGAGCAGGTTGTAGTCCAGAAAAAGATTAATTAGTGCTCATGATTCATTGTTCATATATAATTTTGGTCCCCTTACTTTCCTTGAGAGCTTTTCCCTGTGTTAATTCATGGGCTGACAGCATCTCGTGGGTGGCTTTCGGCTGACGTGACTCACTGGTGCAAGCAATAACTTTCTTTTAGTGGTTCACTCGGTGCTTGCAATAATTTTTTGCAAGCTCTCATGAATTGCGACTAAGAATTTTTTTTTTTTTTTTTTTTTTTTTTTTTTTTTTTATGGAATACGATCTTTTCACAGCATCTATATTAACCACTGGTACTCTTAAAAATTAATTAATTAATTAATTAATTTTATTCATCTGAATTTGATCCATTGAGAGTCATTATATATGCTTAAAGAAAGGCGATGTGAACATATGAAAAGCGTTCATATAAGAATTTAATTAATTTTGCATATAATATTTAATTTATTATAAATTTATTTATATGATGTTTGTAGCCGAATAAAAATATATATAAAATTTGCATGATGATTGTAATATTATACTTTAAATTATATATATATATATCATAATATTTTACTATGAAAATTAAATAATCATAATTGTTATTAGATTATTTAAGTTTTGAGGCTAAATTAAATTAATTTATTATTTCGATCGGTTAGTGCTAGTCAAAGCGGTCCTAAATAAAAAAATAGTGACTTAATTTACTTTAAACTAGTGTTCTTTTAAATAATTTTAATATTAATTATACGGTACTAAATTAAATTAATTTATTGTTTCAATTGTTCGGGTACAAACCAAAACGGTCTCGTTCAAAAAAAATAATGAATTAATCGCTTTAAAAAAGTGCTATGTAGAAATGGCACCATATTATTCTGTTTAGTTTGAGTCTAGACATAAAGGTATATGGATGGTGTAGGATGGTAATTTTTTTATAACTCGTTTGGAGAAATTTGCATGTCCAAAGCTGACAATTTCTTCATATGAAAATTTTGAAATTATTATGACCTACAGAAAGTCTAAATTAATTTTTGATAAAGAAATTACATATTTATGATCATAACTCTACTCCCAAAGAAAGAGTTATGATGTCATATAAGGTATATGCATAAAGAAAAAAAAAATACTTATACTCATAATTCTGTTCCGAGGTATTGTAGTGTCATATAAAATGTATTTTTTAAATTTTGGTATAAAATTTTTAAATGTGGTATTTTATTAATAAAACATACATTTTATTTTTTTAGCTATGACTACATCATTTATTTCTATTAATGATTCTGTTACTATACTTAATGATTCTAACTACTCGGAATGAAAAAACAGATCATACTTACATTAGGGTATATGAATCTCGATTTGACTCTAAAAGAGGAAAAACCTCTTCCGCTTATAGATCAAAGTACGCCAGTCCAAACAGAATTTTAGAAAAAGTGGGAGCGTTTTAATCGGCTTAATTTAATGCTGATGAAGATGCGTATCGGTAAAAATATTCAAAATTTAATTTCAGAATGTAAGACAGCCCACGATTTCTTGAATGTTATGGAGGAACAGTTTGTAAGCTCCAGTAAAACTTTGGCAAGCACCCTAATGAATAAACTGTTTTCTATGAAGTACTACGGAAAATGCTCGATTCGTAAGCATATTATGAAAATACGAGATACTGCAGCGCAGCTTACTGCACTTGAAGTAATCGTCTCTGATTCATTCTTAATGCACTTTATTTTGAACTCCTTACCATCTGAATACGGACCATTTTAGATCTCTTATAATAGACATAAAGATAAATGATCAATTAATGAATTGTTGACTATGTGTGTGCAAGAGGAAGGCAGATTGATGTAAGAGAAACGAAATACAGTTGACTTTATTTCTCACAAGGGACAAATAAAGCACGCTAAGAATGGTAAATATAAGAATGACTCAAAAAAAAGAATATAAATGTCACGTCAAGTTCACAAGACCAATCAAGTAATTGGACTCCCAAGTACTTCTTTTGTAAGAAAAATGGTCATATAAAGAATGACGGCCAAAAGTACCAAAAATGGCTCCAAAAGAAAGGTAAGTTTCTGATTTTGATGCATGAGTTGCATTTAGTTTCTTTTTCATCTAATACTTGATGGATTGACTCTGGTGCCACATGCCATGTGGCGAATTCCGTGCATAAATTTTTAAACCGCAGAAAACCCAATAAAGATGAAGCCACTATCTGAACTGCTTAAGGAAATCCAACTTAGGTTAAATTTATAGTAACATTTGGATTAGTTCTTTCTAATGGTCATGTTTGGGATTTAAGTGATACATATTATGTTCCCAATTTTTCTAAGAATTTAATTTTTTATTTTGAAACTTGTTGGTTTGGGATATAGTTTCAGTTTTAATAATAAAGTTTTTTCGTTATCCTACAAATCTGAGATAGTTGGCTCTACTGTTTTGAAAAATAATCTATTTATATAAACTATTTTTAAATCATTCATATAATAAAATCCTTTTTACCATGCACGAAAATATTGGATCAAAACGTGACATTAATAATAAAAACTCATTCATGTTATGGCATAGGAGGTTGGGATAGATATCGAAACAGAGAATCCAAAGGTTAATTTGAGAAGGCATTTTGGATGATCTAGACTTCTTTAATTTTGGAACGTGTGTATATTGCATAAAAGGAAGGCAGACCAAAATCTCCTCCAAAAGTGTCAGAAGGTGTGAAGGAACATTAGAGTTTATTCATACGGATATATGCGAACCTTTTCCTCCTTCGTTTACAGGCCATAAATATTTTATCACATTTACTAATTATTACTCTCGATATGGTTATCTTTACTTGCTTAAACAGAAATCTGAAACATTAGATGCCTTTAAGGCATATAAGGCTCAAGTAGAGAATCAACTCGAGAGAAAGATAAAAATAGTCAGATCATATAGGGGTAGTGAATATTTTGGTAGACAGACAGATAAAGGCTAAGTTCCTAGGCCTTTCGCTAAGTTTCTAGAGTAGTGCGGATTATTCCACAGTACACCATGCCAGGCACGCCTCATCATAATGATGTTGCTGAAAGAAGAAACCACACATTAATTGATATGCTCAGGAGCATGATAAGTAATTCTACCATTCCAATATCATTGTGGGGTGAGGCGCTCAAAACTGTCCTATATATTCTTAATCCAGTCCCTAGTAAGGCTGTCACTAAGGCTCCTTTTGAGCTTTGGACAGATAGAAAACCCAGTTTATGACATTTTCATACATAGGGTTGTCAAGTTGAGGTCAAATTATATGACCCACAAATAAAGAAATTGGACCGTCGAACATTTCAGGATATTTTATTGATTATTTGGAAAGGTTCAAAGGATATAAGTTGTATTGTCCATCGCTTCCTATAAAGATTGCAGAAACTAAAACGACACAGTTTATTGAGGATGAAAGAATCAGTGGAGCTATGAATCTCGATTTGTTGAATTTGATGAAATTCAAGAGCATTCAGATTCTGTACAGAATATACCAACTATTGTTTCTAGTAATTTGATGATTTCAGTTCCAGTGGAATAATAAGTTATTTTGGAACTACAAAGTGAAGGTGAATATTTCATTGATAATCCACATCAAGATGTATAAGTGGATGATAAGATAGATTTAAGAAGATCCTCAAGACAGAGAAAGCCGGCTATATCTAGCGATTATATTATCTATCTTTATGAAAATAGTCAGAACTTAGATGATCATCATAGTTTTCTCGAAGTCATAAATAGTAATAATGCAACAGAATGGTACAATATCATGAAATGTGTGATTGAATTCATGAACCGCAATAAGATATAGGATTTTGTCGAGTTACCTATAGAAATTAAGCTTGTAGGATGCAAGTGGGTTTATAAAACCAAATGGAACTCTAAATGTAATATAGAGAGATGTAAGGCCGGTCTTGTGGCAAAATGGTTTACTCAGAAAGAAGACATTGACTATAATGAGACTTTCTCTCTAGTATCTAGAAAGAAATCTTTTCGTGTTATTATGGCTCTTGTTGCTCATTTTGATCTTGAGCTATACCAGATGGATGTTAAAACTGATTTTTCAAATTGGGATCTCTATGAAAAGGTTCATATGAGTCGGCCTGAAGGATTCTCACAAAAGGGAAAGAAGCACTTAGTATGCAAATTAAAGAAATTAATATATGAACTAAAATAGACCTTTTGGCAATAGTACTTAAAATTTAAACAAATCGTTTTAATCTTTGGTTTTAAAGAAAAAAACATTGTTGATCAATGTATTTATCTAAAGGTTAGTGGAACTAAAATAATTTTCTTACTCCTTTATGGTGATGATATTTTGTTTCCCAGTAATGATCTTTGGTTATTGCATTACACTAATTAAAAAAAAAAAATCAAAATTTTGAAATAGGTTATTGCATTACACTAATTAGAAAAATCAAAATCAAAATTTTGAAATAAAAGATTTAGCTAGGTGAGGTCTCATATCTTCTTGGTATTGAAATTAAAAGGGATACGCATAAAGGTTTACTCGGTCTATCTCAAAAGGCCTATATAAAGAAAGTTTTAGAAAATTTTGAAATGCATAATTATAAGCTCAGTGTTGCTCCTGTACAGAAAGGAGATAAGCTTAATATTTTTCTGTGTCTTAAGAATCAATTAGAAATTGAATATATGAAAATTATACCTTATACCTATGTAGTTGGTAGTCCTATGTATGCACAGACGTACACAGTTCGGATATTGCTTTTGCCGTTGTATTGCATGACAGATATCAAAGTAATCCTGATATGAAGCATTGGAAGGTTGCTAAGAAGGTTATGAGATACTTGAAGGGTTTATCAAGAATTTCTTCCGTGCTTTTGCCGTTGGATTGTATGGTAGATATCAAAGTAATCCAGGTATGGAGTATTAATTGGAAGGTTGCTAAAAAGGTTATGAGATACTTAAAGGGTTTATCAAAAAAAAATTTCGCTATTTTATCAAGAATTTCTTACTTTCGCTATTCTATCAAAAAGTTCTTCTCTACGACGTTTTATGAGTTATTTTATAATTTTATTTATGATCCTAAATATTAGTATATATTTAATTTTATTATTATTATCATACCATATAGATCTATCAGGATACCTTATCACACATAACCATATAGCTTGCTATCTCAAGTTCTCGACTTAGTCATAAATTCTCAGACCTTCGCCTAGCACATGTGTGTGTGTGTGTGTGTATATATATATATATATATATATATATGGGATAATTGCCTGTGTACCCCTGAAATATGAAGAAATATCTGATTTATCCCTCTTATTTTTTTCTTTCTAATATACCCCTCATACGTTCCACCGTTATTAAAAATACCCCTACCGTTTTTCTTTGTTAAGTTAACTAGGGTTAAACTAGAGTTAAATAATAATCGGAGTTGAAAACTATCAGATATACCTATTTTGCCCCGGTTTAGGATTTAGGGTTTTTTATGGTTTTAGGGTTTAGGGTTTAGGGTTTTAGGGTTTAGGGTTTAGGATTTTTTAGGGTTCTAGGGTTTAGGGTTTAGGGTTTTAGGGTTTAGGGTTTAGAATTTTTTAGGATTTTAGGGTTTAGGGTTTAGGGTTTTAGGGTTTAGGGGTTTAGGGTTTTAGGGTTTAGGGTATATTTGAAAGGGCAAAATAGTAATTACACACAGATAACGGCAGTTTCAAACGGTACACTAACAGAATTTAACTTCAAGGATATTTTGGAAAGAAGTTGGAACGTAAGAAGGGTAGTTTTAATATTAGCCTTCTAAGAGGGGTAAATCTGAAAACAGAAAAATTTTTAGGAATACGTAGGAAATTGCTCCTATATATATATATATATATATATATATATATATATATATATATATATATATATAATCAATACTCAAGCGAAAAACTTAATTTACTGTTTATTTGAGGGCTCTACATATAAATATAACATGTTGCATGCGATCCCTATTTTATGCACATAAAATAAAATTCATATATACTATACAATATAACGTCTAATCGAGTCCTTACAAATTTTCGATGCATTTTCCTAATGATAACATGATATATATACTAAGCTAGATGATTCATGAGAATATTTTACAGCATGTGATATATTATGCTCATTTATTCATTCATAATGCATGTGCGTCCGACATGAACATAAGAGAATCATTATAATAATTAATAAGAAACATACCTTAGTTTGAATGGCATAACTCTAATATAGATATTTCCAATTCACAGTTCTGATGATCCACAGGGGATCGATAGAAATGGAAAACATAGCTCATAAATATTATTGGTTAATTTGCCTTTGGTCAACCCAGGGTTCAGACTCGGTCAACTGCTTCCATAGATCGAGTTGACTGCCCCAGAGTTTGTAGTTGGGGCTGTCAAACAGGTATGGTAGCCCATGGCACCATAGTTGCCCGGCCCGGCCCGGCCCGACCCGACCCGACCCGTTACACGAAACATTATCTAATGCTAATATTATCAGATATTAGTCTAGTCCTATGTGTTGGATTTAATTTTTTCTATATATGGGCTAACATATAAATTTATAATTATATTATGGGCTATCTAATTTAATATAGTCATTAAGTGATCTAATATGGGCTCTGGAAATATCTATTTGATATGGGTTATTAATGTGTAGAAATCCAATACAAGTCTAATTAGAGTTTATGGGACTCTAATTAAATATAGTATATAAGGAATATAAAATTGTTGTGGTCCCAAGTCGGATTCCTGCTTGCCCAGTCCTATTCAGAGCAAAATTAAGTAGACGACAAATCTAGACTTGAAAACATTCAATCCAGGCGATTTTATCGTCAGTGTTTGAGGAATGATAAAATCTGAGAACGCGTTTCATCATGCATGGATTCCGGTAAGCGTTTATAATGTTTTCAAATAGATGAACGATTATCTAATAATTTATATGTGTTTCTTGGATTATTTCGCATTATTTTATATACGGATCTAACACTATGTGGTAGTTTATGGATTGAATGGAGCTATGCGAGGATTATTCTTCTTTTCTTTGTTTTTTTTTTTTTTGGAAATCACTATTGATTGAAAAGAAATAGATCTGGCCTCTGAAGAGTGAAAAATCTATCCTACCTATGTTTATTATTTGTGGTTTTTTTTTTTGTTTAGAAAAAGATCACTACAACAAAATTAGATTATAGGGACATATTTTTATGACATATTTTTATAAGTGTTCTATTTATATTTCATCTATATTCAAAATTAGATTATAAGGACATATTTTTAGGACACATTACAGTAATATATCGCTATACATCCTAACGACTGCGCATATAGCGATACTAATAACAAGTATCGATATTTTTTTTAATAGTATTTTTTTAAAATTTTTAGGAACTCTTAAAGATGTCGCTATAGCATAATTTTATTATAGTGATTCCAGGCCTTTTTCCACAACCAAACAAGGCCTGAGTAGAAACGTATAAAAACTCAAGGGATTTTGATCAATTGCTTGTGATCATGTTTTATTCTACTAGAAAAATAGACCATAAATGGGATGTTGGTTGGATTGCATGTGTAAGTAGTGAAATTACGAATTTATTTTTCAAATAAAATCTTAATTAATTATCAAATATAATTTTTAAAGTTGCTAATTTGTAGAATTATAGCTTCGTGAATCGTGTGGAATGCTTTAATCGGAACCATTGAAATAAACAATGCATTCAAATTATGAAGTAAGAATCGACAAATAAATCAAATCAATAAATCTACTATTAAATTTTTTAAAATATTAGATAGTCGGATCAAAATTAGTTTTAGTGTCATTATTTGTCTATAATGCAACTATTTTATCTCTTATTTATCCTACTTGAATCCTAAATCATCAACTTTAAATATCTTTAAGATAATTACTTTTTGGACGGCATAATGGTTATTGTTGAATATGAATATTAAAAACATCATTATTTAGTAACTAATTAAGTTTTTAGAGACTAATAGTTGTTTCATATAATTTAACATGATATCAGAGAAAGAGGCTCTGAGTTCGAATTTTATTAAACTCCTAACATTATTTAATTTTTTCTTATTTAATTAAGCCTATATTTTGGATCTATTAAAAAGTTTTAAGTGCAGATGTGGCGCATGCATGGCGGAGAGTGTTGAATATAAAATATATAAATATCGTTCAGAGTAGAAGGTCTTGAGTACTTAGTATATCGTTCTCTAGCAATTTAAGTTTTTAGAGAATAACGGTTGTTTTGTATAATTTAACATTGTATTAAAGCAGAAGGTACTGAATACGAGTTCGAGGTTTTAAGTTTGAATCCCGCTAGACTTCTAACATTATAAAATTTTCTTCCATTTTAATCTTTTTAGAGAGTATAACAATGATTGTTTCATAAAATTCAACACTTACAAAAGAGAAAAATTAGTGATCAACTGATCATAATAGTCCACTTACAAGAATAACTCTGCATATTTTGGAAGTTCAGTAGATGGATATATTTGATAACTAAAACTTTTGAGGGATAAACCATAAAAATGTAAAACTGAACAGGAATACATATGTGACAATTGCTCCTTTTGTAAGCCTTTTTTGAACATGATGTTGGATTGGAGACAGTTTAAATACTTCAGCTTCTCTTATTAGAAGATTATATCTATACCATATATGATTTGAGGATTAGCATGGATCTGTTTGTTTATGTTTTTCTAACTATTCGATGAGCTGATACTTCGCGTATTTATTTGAGTGTTCCTCTCGTCGGTTGCAACCAGTGATCGAAGCTCTATAAGCCCGTTGATATCCATATTTATGATATCTGTAAATTGATTTTTGTTATATGGGGACCATCTGCATGGGCTAACAAGATCTCAGATTAGGAATTAAAGTTTGTACATAAACTGAAGGAGTTGTCTCTCCAGAACTTCGTCCACCTTGTGGGCCGTGGTGTGGCCTGCCACCGCAGCTTTTTCACTCTTTAGTGCGGCTCGCCGCCATAAAATAATACTCTCATATTGGAGCTTCTGCAAACCACAATGCAGTGTATTCAGATGCACTGTTGGGCCATTTAGATTTACTGTTAGACTTTTAAAGTTGCTTTTTCTTCAATGGATTCCCTCCACTTTGTAATTAAGAAAATTAGTGTAGCCAAACATATTTGCGTCCGTGCGCAGGCTGGAGATTGTCGTATTGCAAATTAACTCGATGAATTAACCAAGATCCAGCCGATCATAAATCAATTTTGTCCAAGAGTTTTGAATTAAAGCGTGAGGCAAGAAAAAGAACAATGTAAATTATATTAGGATAGTAGGATAGTAGAAACTTAATGCATCGACCGTTAGAAATGGTTTTTGACTCAGAAAAGAAAAGATTGGAAAGCTGAAGCTGCATTGAATTTTTAAAAATATAAAGTTGAATCATTGTGGCCAAGTTTGATACCTTCAAGGATGCAGCAATTTTGTCAATCTAAATAGAGAACACTACTGCTTTTAGAACTTAAAAAGGTCGAATTTTCTTTTTTTTTTTGAGAAAAAGGTAGCACGCTACCCGCTTCATTCATAACGAAAGTGAATTAAGCTAACATGAGTGAGACAACAAAGTCTCAAAAAGAAAAAACCAAAAAATAAAATAAGACTAGTAGAACTAGTACTAAAACAATAAAAAGGACAACAACCAAACAAAACAATGACTTCACAGGTCTGCCCACAGCGCAAGCTCGCTTCTGACCCACGTAACAGCGTAGAGGGGGTCGGAATTAGACTGCTGGAAGATCACCTTATTTCGTATTATTCAATGCACCCACAAGTTTGCCGACAGGTAGGTTAGTACCTTAGACGCCTCCACCAGTCTTTCCTATCCCGACCACCCCTCCCACGCCCCTCTAATGTTGTCCCCTAACACTTGGAAACCCACGTCCGGCCCCATCGCCCATCCTAATCACGAAACGTGAGAACACGCATCGCGTGAACAGATGGTTGCCGTCTCAGCTACGGACCCGCAGAGCACACAAAGATTGTTACCGGTCCAACCCCTTTTTTCGAGATTATCAGCCGTGAGGAGCCGGTTCTTCAAAGCGAGCCAGATAAAAATCTTGACTTTAGTTGGTATGCGCAGCCTCAACAGGCCCAAGGCAGAGGAGTCCAGCAGTCCCCCGCAGTTTAGGAGCGAGTAGGTCGACTTGACAGTAAAGATACCTTTTTCATGCCACCTCCAAACAACTCCATCGCTCCTGTTCCCCGGCTTTGTAGCGCTCACAAGTCCCTTCAGTTTTAGCACTAGGTCCCTGCCCCTCTGATCCCTCATGCTAGCCTCTCTTAAGATTTGCGCTACCTCCATTTCTTGCGATCAAAGCATTCACTAACTCTGATTCCCTTCCTTACGACCAATCTATACAGCATGGGGCAAAGGGATTGCAGCGTCATTTCTCCGCACCATTTGTCAGTCGAGAAATTAATAGTGCTTCCATTTCCTAACAGGTAGGAAACTCCTCCTAAAAAGACCTCCATGATACAGAGGACATTTCTCCACCATTGAGAGGCTGGTCTAAAGGAGCTCCCCCCCCCAGTGGTTTTCTCTTCACATAATACATACTGCGAATCAATTTATTCCACTGAAGATCAGGAGCCGTACAAAACCTCCACCACCATTTGCAGAGTAAAGCCTCGTTCATGACACGCAGATCCAGAATACCCAAACCACCTTCTGACCTATTCCTGCACACGTTAGCCCAAGCAACCAGCCGTCCCCATCCGCAAGATTTCGAGGAGCCAGCCCAAAAAAAATCCCTTCTAAGGGCCTCGATGCGGCTAATGACCCATTTAGGGGCTTTAAAAATGGAGAGGTGATAGAGGGGCAAGTTGGAGAAAACGGCATTAACTAAGATGAGCCTACCACCTCTAGAGAGCAACTTAGCCTGTCACCCCTCGATTCTACTATGAATCTTCTCGATAACACTTCTCCATATCTCCTTCCTAAGGCTCTTGTTGGACAATGGCAACCCTAGATATTTCTTCAGGAACACGCCCTCCTTACACTTCAAAATGTTTGCAAGTCTACTCCCCTTGTTCTGACGCCTGTCGGTATAGAACAACTCCGTTTTCTCTTTGTTCGCTTTGAGCCCAGAAGCCCATTCGAACATAAGCCAAATGAATTTCAAATTTCGTAGTTGATACTTCCGGGCTTCACAAAAGAAAAGCGTATCATCTGCGTATTGAATAAGAGAAACTCTACAATCCTCAGACGGTCTAAGTCCCCGCAGGAGATTGTTTCTAATCGCCTCCTCAGTCATACGCGTAAGGGCCTCCGCCACCATTAAGAACAGATAAGGTGAAAGGGGGTCCCCTTGTCTCACCCGCGCCTAGTCTTGATCCAATTAGTGACCTCCCCATTTACCAGCATCGCCACCTTAGCGTTCCGGATAATTTGTTGTATCCACTTACACCAAATAATGTCAAAACCCCACCACTTCATAATTTTCAGAAAGAATGACCAATTAAGCCTGTCAAAAACTTTTTCATAGTCTACTTTCACTCCAACCCCCTCAACCTTAGCCCTGCTGCTCCAACCAAAAAGCTCACAGGCAGTTACAAAAGTGTCAGAGATATTTCTCACCTTGAGGAAAGCAGATTGGGACCGTGAGATCAAATTTTGTAGGACCGGTGCTAACCTGTTGGCCAGGACCTTAGAGATAATCTTATGAATCCCGTTAAGTAGGCTAATTGGACGAAAATCGCTCGCCTTCCGCGGTCCTTCTTTTCTTTGAATAATGCAGACATAAGAGTAATCAATCGGGCCGGTACAGATTCTACCCTCGTGTAGCTCCTGAAAAATTTTTCCGATGTCCTCCTTCAGAGCATCCCAAAAAACTTGGTAGAAACTTAAGGGAAAGCCATCTGGCTCCGGGGCTTTATCTCCTCCCAAGTTGGAAAATCGCTGCTTTTATCTCTTCCAATGAGAAAGGAGATATTAGCCTTCCTCGATCCGTATCTAATACGCGTTGTTGGTGGAACCGGGCACTCCAATCCCCGAAAGGTCAAATTTTCCAAATAGACTTTGAGGACCCTTCTATATATTACTGAATCAGCTAGAGTAAATTTTAACATTAATTGTTGCTATACTATGCATTGTCTAATTTCACGGATAAGTAGCTTCATTTCATGTCGAACTTCTTCGATAGTACCGACTCGCCGAGAGAGATACTACTTCTACCACTAGTTGGAGTAAATTACTGTCACATGCATGCAGTAATATGTAAGTGCCACTTCTTGTTGTGCCAGTTACTTATAAGTAAATTGATTGTTGTGTGAAATGAATTCTACTAGTTAAGCACCACTCTTCGCTGGGGGTACTAAATTACAAATAGTCCAACTTAGAAATAATTATGCATAAACCAAATGAGAAGAAAGAAGAAAGCGGTATGTGGATACTAAATTAAGAATAATCCATCTTAGAAATAATTAGGCATAATATATTACATCAAATTTAAAATATGCTAACTAAGAAATAGACTTAGAAATAGTTAGACATAGTATATTACATATCGAACTTAGAAATAGTTACGTATAATATATTGCACCAAATTTAAAATAGTCCAACTAAGAAATAGACTTAGAAATAGTTAGGCATAATTAACTGTTGGAATTAGAGGGCAGCAGAAACTTACAAACTGGATAGCCAATGTATCCAGGAACCGAATTCGATCAGCTAGCTTGTTTTACCAGCCTTCTTTGGATCGTCCTTATCTTGATAATTCTTGATCTTCCACGTATCTCCTGGTTGTAGATCGGATACGCAAATCATTGTGTTCTTGTGGTTTAATTTTTATTGTTATTGCTCTGGTGTTTGGCTCTCCATTTGGATGTTTAGGGTGTGAATTATAAAATTGCCCACCAAGTATTTATAAAATTTTCATCGATATTTTTCACCATTATTTTACAGTAATTGGTATCAGAGAGCTTGATTGGTGAGTATCTAAGCATTCATTTGTGTTCATTTACTCATTTTTTTAATGGAGAAAGCAATGAAATTTGAGAAATTGAATAATAACAATTGGGCTATACAGAAAATCATGATAGATAATTATTTAGTTATAAAAGAGTTTGATTTACCAATATTGGAAAAAGATGCAAAACCGACTACTATGGATAATCATGAATGAGATATACTTGACCGAAAATGTTTGGTAGCAATTAGGCCATACATTTCACCATCGATTTATTTTGATATCTATCAATGCAAGACTGCATCCGAGTTATGGGAGACTTTGGAGCAATCATTTGAGCAACCTTCCGGTGTGAACAAGATGCATGCAATGAAGGTGCTCTTTCTCTTGAAGATGCAAGAAGTTTCGACTATTCACAAGCATTTAAGTGAATTCAACTCTATTGCAGCACAATTGAAGTCTCTCAAAATCAATCTTGATGAAGAAATTCTTTGTTTACACCTTTTGAGTTCTTTACCTTCAAGTTGAATGATATTGTTGCTTCGTTGTTAAACAGGAAACTCGTAAAGTCACAAATCAATTGTCTAGTGATATAAGTCAAGCACTGACTATTGATGAAAGAGGAAGGTCACCGAAACAAGGCCAATCTTCTAACATAAAGGAAAGATATCAAAGTAAAGGAATATCAAAATTACAAGGTAAAAGGCAAAAGGCTTATTTCTTGGTATTACAAGAAAATGGGTCATGTAAGAAAGGATTGCTATGTTTTGAAAAACAAGCAAAAAGGTAAAGGCAAAGCCATCAAGAGTGAAGCTAACAATGCTTTGGATGGTGAAGGTGGAGCGACATTAAGTGTTGCGTGCACAGTCTCTTCTTGTGCAAACACTTAGGTTTTAGATTTCGGTACTTCTTTTCATATATGTCTGGATCGATCATATTTTTTTACATGTAAGGAAGTAGATGGTGAATATATTTATCTTGGTAATGATCGGGCATGTAAAATTATGGGCATTGGGAATATTGTTATAAACAAATAAATGACAAGAAACATACATTGACGAATTTACGCAATATTCCGGAGATCATAAAAAATTTAATATCGGCGGGACAATTGGATGTTTCCGATTTTGTTATCACTTTCGAAAAAGGCTCTTGAAAAGATATCAAAGGGTAGTATGACTATTTTGAAAGGGCAAAAAGATGGAAATCTTTATACATTTTATGGAATCGCTCAAAAGGATGATGATTCAAATTTGGTGGTTGCTACCACAAGTAAAGGCGAAGATATGCAAGTTTGGCATAATCGACTTAGCCATCTAAGTGAGCATGGTATGAAAGCATTACAAGAACATAATCGTATTCCTTTCTTTGAGCATTCATTTCTTGATTTTTGTGAGTATTGCATTATAGGAAAATAGCATAAAGTTAACTTCAAAAGAAATGAGATGCATAGAAAGGGCAAGCTATTAGAATTGGTCTATTTCGATATTTGTGGTGCTTTTAATGCTAAGTCACTTGGAGGTGCATAATATTTTGTTACTTTTTTAGATAATTATTCTAAAAAATGTTGGATTTATCCTTTGGCTTCAAAAGATAAAGTTTTTTGAGACTTTTAAGAAATTTAAAAGCCGTGTTGAAAAGGAAAGTTAATATTCTATTAAGTGTTTGCAAATTGACAATGGTTGTGAATTTTGCTCTAGTGCCTTTGATGATTTTTACTTAGAAAATGACATTAAAAGAATGAAGACGGTTCCTTATACTCCTCAACAAAATGAGATTATTGAAAGAATGAACCGAACCATTGTGGAGCTGATTTGAAATATGTTGTCTCACTCCGGCCTATCAAAACTTTTTTGGGCCAAAGCGGTAAATACGACCGTTTACTTGATTAATAGATCACCTAGTATTGCATTAGATGGAGACATTCCGAAAATTATATGGAGTAACAAAGATATTTCCTATGGGCATTTGAGAATATTTGGATGTGAAGTTTATGTTCATATTCCGAAAGAAACTAGAACAAAGCTTGGTGTAAAATCAACAAAATGTGTATTTCTTGGCTATGGAGATGATGAGTTGGGCTATAGGCTTTCGGATACCGTTGTTAGAAAAACTACTCGGAGTCAGAATGTTGTATTTAGAGAGGATGTAATGTTTAAAGAAGGTACGGAAGAAGAGCAAAAGAAAAATAAGCTTGTTGCTAATGTACAAGTTGATTGTTGTTCTCAAAATTTACATTAAGTTCATCCTCCACTTCATGATAGTGATATGGGTCATGATGGTAATGATGATCATGAAGAAAGAACACAATCTATTGAAAATCGACATCATTCTCATGAGAGTGAAGATAATATGTCTACTCCGTCGGCATATAATTGAGAAGATCAACTAGGCCACATAAACCTACCGAAACATAGCTGAATTACGTAAAATCATTATGTTATTATAGTTAAATTTTTATTATTATTGCTCTGATGTTTTACTCTCCATTGTGTGAATTGTAAAATTTTGTGAAATTGTCATCAATATTTTTTATCCTCATTTTACAATAAATTTGTAAAAATAAACAACGTGTTTACATTTTGAAGTTAAAGAGCGACTAATCAGTTCAAATCAAAAAAATTAAAAAATTACATTGTAAAATCAAAATATTTAAAGATTAGATTTAATTTGATGATAGTTTAGATAAAATTTACACATTTTCTTCATTTGTAAATACACTTTTCGAGAATGAAAAAGCAAAAATATACTAAACCATAAAACATAAATTTAAAATTAGACTAAAGTACAAAAGAAAAAATATGTAAATATTTATTTTTTTAGTTTTTTTTTTATTTTAAAAAATTTACATTTTACCCCACTCAAAATTTTTAGTTGATAGATTTAAAACTTATTACTTTTATAAAATAAATAAGATAGTTTAATTATCTCACACTTTTTATTAAAATTATTTTTAAAATTTTAAATGGCAACTATAAATGTTTGAGAAATGAAAAAAAATATTTACAAAAAAAACAAGTTTTATATAGTTTTACCTTAAAATTATCTAAAATAAAATTATAAAATAATTAAATAAAATATTTTTCACTTCTACCTCCGCTGCAAATGGACACACTCGCGAGAGGTCCCACGGATCGCGATCCGCGCACCACATCGCGACACGATCCGCACCGTACATTCTAAACCATACCCAATCCGACGCCCCAGATTTTTTTTTTCTCCCCCGCGCCAAAAAAATTTAAAATTTAAAGTTCCCCCTCCCCTTCACCCATTCCCTATATAAACCCCCGCCCCTTGGCTCCCTAGCGCATCTCCCCTGAAAACAAATCCCCAAACCCTAACCCTAACCCTAACCCTAACCTAGAGCTGATCCTTACCCAGCAATGGCGCGGACGAAGCAAACGGCGAGGAAGTCTACCGGGGGGAAGGCGCCGCGGAAGCAGCTGGCGACGAAGGCGGCGCGGAAGTCTGCTCCGGCGACGGGGGGAGTGAAGAAGCCGCACCGATTCCGGCCGGGGACGGTGGCGCTGCGGGAGATCCGCAAGTACCAGAAGAGCACGGAGCTGCTGATCCGCAAGCTCCCGTTCCAGCGCCTGGTCCGCGAGATCGCCCAGGACTTCAAGACCGATCTCCGCTTCCAGAGCTCCGCCGTCTCCGCCCTGCAGGAGGCCGCCGAGTCCTACCTCGTCGGCCTCTTCGAGGACACCAACCTCTGCGCCATCCACGCCAAGAGGGTCACCATCATGCCCAAGGATATCCAGCTCGCGCGCAGGATCCGCGGCGAGAGGGCGTAGACACCAGGTCAGGGTTTCCATGTCGATTTAGGGTTTTGTTTTGTTTTGTTTTTTTTTCAAAATCCTTTTTGTGGTTTGATCTTATTGTGGATTAGGGTTTTAGTTTTTAGAATGATGTGTAGTCGTAATTGGATGGTTTGGTTATGTTGGAAAATGCTGTAATCGCGAATGTTGAGGGGAATTTTAAGATTAGAATATATTTGAGGGGGCTTTCATGCATTTTGTAGGTACTATAAATAAATAGATATTTTTATTTAAGATTCGGATTCTTTTCGCATGTTCGGATCGGTTACAGTAGCTCCACTAAGCCCTTAGAATCAGATGCCCCGCGTTTTCGCAATTCCCATCCATAAGAATCGAATCAGAACTCCTGCACTGCGTTTCCTCCTGGTTGGTTTCGGATCCGTTTGCTCCAATGCATTTAACCCGTTAATAAATATAATATAAAATTGCAAATAAAATTGAATATTATACACCATACACATTGCGTTGCGTCCAACTCAATTTCGTTATCCCTTCGCTGTGATTTTAATAAATAATAAGGGCGAAATGTTGAAATCGAAAAATTGCCAACTATGCAGAATCATAGAGCACATAGAGACTCCCGTCCAATAAATTTTTATTATATAATTTTTTTTTTGAAAAAAAATATAATATGTTATTTATTTTATTTATTTAAAAATAAATTTAAATAAAAATATGAAATAATTAAATTTTAAATTTGAAATTTTGAATATTAATTATTAAACTTCTTTGTCACTTATTTTATAAATGATTGATTTGTTGATGAAATCTTGATTGGAGGATTGTGCTATTATTGCTTTACAGATGAGCGATATTTAAGAGGAATGTGATTGAATAATACGTTATTATTTTATTATGAAAAAAAAAAATAAATCAATTATACCAATACAAACTTTTCTTATTATTTAAAATAATGAATAATTCTAAGAAAAGTATATATAGATATATATATTTTTATATATATATTTTAAAAAAATATATATATATATATATACTATTTTTTACCTTTTTATTAGTCAAAGCAAATTAAATAAATATAGAAGCATGAAGGACACTAGAGCTTATAAACATATAAATAATTAATTGTAGATCAGTAATAATGCCAAAATTAATTTAAAATATTTTATGGATATATAAATTTTAATAAATAAAATATAATTAACATTTCTTTGTAGAAATTAATTGCAGAATTTATTATTATTTTTTTAATAAATATAAACATATACAAATTAAGAAAAAAAATTCAAATTAAAATCAAATATTTTAGAAATGTAAACAAAGAAAATAATTTTATAAAAATTCAAATTCATAAAAAAATATTATTTCGATAAACAAACCAAATTGAGTGTTCATAGAAGCATCACAAACAGGGCAAAAAAATTTAAATTTATTAAAAAAAAATATGTATGCACAATTTATTAGTCAAACCAATTTAATAAATTACATATAAAATTTATTTGTAGAAAAATGGTTTTTGGACATTCAAAATTAGGATACATTTTATATCCTATCAATTTTAGAATGAAATAAATTTTACTGATCACTTAGAAATTTTAATGATCATTTTGAAATGATCAAAATTTTTTTTATTAATTTGTATTATATAGGTATATTGAAATATGAAATACAGATGAAATTAGTAATGTAAATGAAAAATATTTTTTGGTATGAAAATTTAAATATGTTGTAAATTTCATAATTTTTTTTATTTTTTTTTTTTTTTATGTTGGATAAAATATTGTATATTTTTAATATGCAACGTTATGGAAAAAAAATTTAAATTTAATATAATTTAAAATTTTAAAAATTATACTTTGGAATTAAATTATAATCTTATATATATAAATATAGATATATAAATATATATATATATTATAAATTTATGATTTTAAATAAATGTTTTTTATTTTTGGATAGATTATACATCGTATATCTGAAATCGAATATACAGATAGTATTATTCTTATTTATAAATAAAAAATATTTTTGGTATGAAATTTTAAATATGTTGTAATTATTATACTCTATTTTTTATTTTTTATTTTTTATTTTTTATTTTTTTTATGTTGGATAAAATATTGTTTATTTTTATAGTTTTTAGACATCTTAAATATAATTCTAAATTCTTATTCTAAGTATTTCAAAAATGCTACTGTACATCAACTTTTGGGTGTATAATATACATTTTACATATTCTATGATGAAGTATAATTTATTAGTTATTTTGAAAAAGTGATTATGAAAATTTACCCACTTTATAATGGATGAGATATTATACACATAATTTGAGATATATAAAAAAATATCTCAAAATATTTTTTATTTTATTTTAGAATAGATGCACATCTAATTTAAGATTTACAAAAATATAATTTTTACTTACAAAAATTTTATTCAGCTTTATAATTGATGGTATGTCATGAACCCAATTTGAGATGTATAAAAAGTTTTTTTTTTTTTTTTTTTTTTTTATTTTGAAATGATTAGTAAATTTTATTTTATTCTGGAATAGATAAAATATCATAAATTTAAAGTGTGTAATAAATATTTTTTATTTCAAAATAATTAATAAAATTTAAAGAGATGAGTATATACTTATATATATTCTAAAATTTATTTTATTTAAAATAAATAAAAAATATATATATATATATATATATATATATATATATATATATATATATATATATATATATATATATATTTCATTTCAAAGTGGGAAACAAAAATAAAACAAAACAAAATAGTCCTGTCTTCAGACATTAGAGATTTCTGCCAGCCAGCCCAACAAAAGAGTTTTTGGGGAGCGCACTAGCGCTGTTTCCGTTTTTCGAGCTCTAATCGAATCCGTCCATTCCATCCTGGCCCCGTAAATCCTGGCCCCGTAACACCCACGTCATCACCTCTCACAGTACTCTCTCTCTCTCTCTCTCTCTCTTCTCTCTCACAATCTCCTTTACCCTTCTCTCTCCGCCGTCTCTTTCTCTCTCTCCAACTTGTTGTTAACAGAGGGACAGAGAGAGAGACAGAGAGAGAGAGAGAGAGAGAGAGGGGAAGGGAGCCGTGCACTCTAACAACGAAGAGAGGTTCCGCCACGTGTCAACGAAGCTTCCATCGGCCGTAGATAGCCCTATCTCCTTCTTCATCCTCCCCCTTTTAATTTAAAAAATAAAATTAATTAAAAAAAAATAAATTTACGTCCAATATCTCTCTCTCATTATATATATATATATATATATATACATATATACATATATAAATACATGGTCACTGCAGTTTCCGGTTATTAAAGGAAGGAGAGAGAAGAGAGAGAGAGAGAGAGAGAGAGAGAGTAGGAAATTAGAAAGAATGGATCACGCGGCGGAGGCGCACCGGACGGACCTGATGACGATAACGCGGCACGTGCTGAACGAGCAGACGAAGCTTCCGGAGTCACGCGGCGACTTCAGCATCCTCCTCAGCCACATCGTCCTCGGCTGCAAGTTCGTCTGCTCCGCCGTCAACAAGGTTTTTTTTTTTTTTTTTTTTTTTTTTTTTTTTTGCCTTTTCCCTTCTCCGATGATGATGATGATGATGATCATGTTCATCTTGTTGTTGTTATTGTTAAACAGGCTGGACTCGCCAAGCTCATAGGCCTGGCTGGAGAGACCAACGTTCAGGCGAGCAAGAAATTCTGAATTTGAATTTGAATTTGAAATTGAGTTCTAAATTGAAGTGTTATCTTCTTATATATTATATGTTATATCTTATATATATCAGGGCGAAGAGCAGAAGAAGCTGGACGTGCTCTCGAACGAAGTCTTCATTAAGGCTCTGGTTAGCAGCGGTCGCACGGTGAGTAATCTTCACAATTTTTATTTATTTATTTATTTATGGCATGATTTTAAATGTATTTAGTTCTGAATTTTCTTCTTTCTGTTGCAGTGCATTCTTGTTTCGGAGGAGGATGAGGAGGCGACATTTGTCGATCCTGCTCTGCGCGGAAAGTCTGATTCTGATTCTGAAATACTTACTTGCTGCTGCTGATTGATTTTAAGTTAAATTTTATTTTTTATTTTCGGGGGGTGGTGGGGGTGCAGATACTGTGTTGTCTTTGATCCACTTGATGGTTCTTCCAACATCGATTGTGGTGTTTCGATCGGAACGGTATGAATTTGTCCGCCATTTCGATACTTTTGCCCTCTGAAAACTGGCAAAGTTTGCAAATTATATGAGTCTTTTTAAAGGGACTTTTAATTGTGGTATATTTTACTTTTAACCCGTGTTTTGCGCCAAATTTTTGTGCCTGATGGATTACACACAACTTGCAAAAGCAAAAGCCAAAAAAGCATGGCAGAGAATAGATGCCATCTGATGATCCCCGCACAATTGGAAATTTTGAATGTTTTAAAATGGAAATTTAAACTGATTTTTACATGATATATGTTAAAATTCTTCATGTAGGTCATATTCAATAGTTGATTTCAAATACTGAAATTTTATCATCAATTTACTTGGCTTTTCAGTGTGTAGATCTTTCTAGCCTTTTTATCATGAAAAAACGCAAGAGTATATTGGTCAAAAGGATAGATCTGATATTTTAAAAGCACCGTAGCTGGTGCTTCTTTTAAATTGTTGGAGAATGGTTATGTTATCACAACAAAAGTATGGCTATTTAACCCTTTTTTTTTGTAGATTTTTGGGATTTATATGATTAAAGATAAGGATAATGCAAGTCTTGAAGATGTGCTGCAACCTGGGAAGAACATGCTTGCTGCTGGCTACTGCATGTATGGGAGTTCTTGCACTGTAAGTTAGACTGTTCACTTTCTTCGTGTAAATTCCACTTCACGAAAGAGTAATGCATGCATGACCACGAATACGGATGTTTTTAACCTGCTAATTAAGTCTGTTATGTAGTTTCTTAACAGAAATCGTCCATTCGCGGACACGCTATTGTCTGAATTGTGACACTGTGCTTTCAATTCTTGTTTCAATCTGATCATTTTGTTAATAGTTTTCTTAACAAAAGTGCTAACATATGCACTAATGGGCTAATGGTTGTTTGCAATTACAGCTTGTACTCAGCACTGGGAGTGGTGTAAATGGCTTCACTCTCGATCCATCTCTCGGGGAGTTTATCCTGACACATCCAGATATAAAAGTACTTGTCGTAAATGCTCTTAATTTAAACAATTAGTATTGATAAAGTATTGTCTGAATCTGCTAGTGTCATATGTAGATTTCTCATCTTCTATAAATATTCCTTAGAAATTTGTTAATCGTTCAGCTACTCTCTGTTACATAAATGCGATGTGCTATACTCTGTAGATACCAAAGAAAGGAAAAATATATTCGGTGAACGAAGGAAATGCCAAAAATTGGGATGGACCTACTGCGAAGTATGCTCTGCGCAATTTATTAAGCTTGTTTAGCTAAAAAAAACGTGAGCTTGACTTGTAGTATGTTTTCCAGATTTGTGGAAAAATGCAAGTACCCAAAAGATGGCTTATCATCAAAATCTCTGAGATATATTGGAAGGTGTGGTTTTCTGCTAATCCTCTCATTACTTGGTAGTCTCAAAGAGGGAAATTACTGTATACTGTTAGATTACATTATCATCATGGCATATGTGAATTAGATTTATTAATATCTGTTCTTTTTTGTATTTACAACTTCACATGATTGTGCTCCGTAAAATGTCCACAGTATGGTCGCCGACGTCCATCGTACGTTGCTCTACGGAGGCATCTTTATGTACCCTGCAGATAAGAAGAGTCCAAACGGAAAACTACGGTACGCAGGGTTCTACCAATTATCAGGAATGTGTGCAATTTTGGATAAAATCACTTTGCTGTAGTAATTAGTTATTTATTATTTTTTCTTTTTATGTAAACAGTGTTCTCTACGAAGTTTTTCCGATGTCCTTCTTGATGGAACAAGCAGGAGGTCAAGCTTTTACGGGGAAACAACGGGTACGAGGGATCTTCCCCCCTCCCTGTTTGAGTTACTCATAATACGCGTTTAAATAATTATTAATCGCAAATTGTGCTGTTTACAGCGATAGGTAAAATTCGTAATGTTCGAAAAAACACGATCGGTATTAATCTTTTACATTTCATTTCAATTGTCGACAACTCGAAAGCAAAGGGCAAGTAAAAGGCATGCAGCAATCTTAACATGCTGTTAAGTCTGTAATATATTAAACCTAATCCTATGAAATATGTGCCTTCTTCTCTATGCAATTGAGTAATGTATACTCAGTCATCAGATTGGTTGAACAGATGGAACACATTTGAAGCATTAATAATATTGATCTTTCTTAATCAGCTTTGCTATAAAATAGTGGTGTTTATTTGCAGGCCCTTGACTTGGTTCCTACCGCGATTCACCAGAGATCTCCCATATTTCTCGGAAGCTACGACGATGTCGAGGAGATCAAAGCGTTTTATGCTGCGGAAGCCAGCCAAGCTTGATCTGTAGGATTTTGATAAATGACTGCTACTCTTATTGTGGTCCTATTTTGTAACCAATCTCTTTCTCTAAATGAATCAATATTTTGATTTATGTGATCAATCACTTATTTATAGAGATGTTCAAAATATCCACAATTCTATAACCGACCCGACCCGACCCGGATCTGGTCTGGATCCAACTAAAAGCAGATACTATAGTGGATGATATAAATACTGTATCTACACTCCATTTCATCTGATAGTTCAAACCTCAAAAGAGAGTTTGTAAAATGTCCCTTAATTTGAGATTTTCAAGGGTAAAGTTATAAACATATTGCAGCCAACAAAAATTGATTCCATATTATTAGCATCACCAGAAAACTCCTGAAAGAAGCTGCAGTTGCTCATTTATAACTTCATCTTTCCCATACAAAACAAGAAAAAAGGAAAAAAGCAGCAAAATGAAGCTTAAAATAAAGTAGTTTCTTAATAAGGTAGTTATTAGGTAAATGACATCGGAAAACACGAGTACAACATAATAAGTATGTTGTTTTAATCCTTAAAGTTCTTTCTTTTTATAAAATTAATCCGCGATCGACGGGTCCAACATGATTATCTCTTCGCACCAGCTCAACCAGATGTTTGAGATTGTGTTTTACCGCCTCAGACTCTGCAAGATGTACTGAGCATAGAGGTCCCTGCAGTTTCAACCACGAAATTTATCAAAATTTTAGTAGGAGGTATCAAATCAACAAGCGGCTTTATGATCTAACATGTGATGATGCGAATAACCGTAAGTTGAGTTATCAATTGCGCTTACCCTTAACCAAAGTATATCTAGTTTTTCTATCTATTCGGGACAAACAAAAAGTCTAGAACTTTTAGTATGTTAGAAAGTTAGAACGAGTGGCACTCCTGCAAGAAGTCCACCACGTCATACCGATCCAAAATATGATGATGACTATTTGTAGTTCCTATGGGGGTAGGGTTCAACAATATTCTAACTAGTCATAGTTGCAAACCAACTTACATGGAGTGCTGTATGGCCTCTCGAGCAGTGCTCGCAGGCAAGAACTCGTTGACTGCAACCTCTTTGTTCTCATTCTTCTTATCTGAAATGGTTGTTGGTTCACGAAACCAACAATTAGGGCAATGATTAAAAAACAAAACTACCAAGGCTGAACACCAAGGTATTGATTATAAACATAGACAGAGGCAATACAGTCTTCGAAGAAGCGGCGGATCTCTTGAAGGCGATGAGGGGAGAGCTCGCTAAGATCATTGTAGTGGTGGTACTCAGGATCATCGGCACACACTGCTATAATCTTGTCATCTTTCTCTCCCTGATTAAGAGCAGTAAACACAATCATTCGAAACTGGAGATAGAAAAGCACTGCTCTTTGCTTAGCAAAAACTGAAGGGTGCTTTTACCATATAACCCTGTGAAATCATCTTTTACGTATATCATGAAATTCGGATTTTACAGTAGTATATAGATAACAGATCATTTCGCAAGAGTATGTTTGTCAATATCACTGAAGAAAATTTACCTGGTCGATCATAGGCATGAGTCCAATGGCTCTGGCCCGGAGGAAGCAACCAGGAAGAACTGGTTCCTAATATAAAACGTCCATACAAATTTTACAATCAAAATCTGATACTAACAATCTTCAGCACTTAATTTAGAAATGCAATAAGCAATATAAAGGAAAAATGAGATTAAAATAATGTAAAATTTATACCAGAGGGTGCATATTTTAGCAGCAAGGGCCAAAAAAAAAAAAATTGTATAGAATAATTTTAATACTTCATGCACGAGAATAATAGGAATTCTTCTTACTTGCATGAGAACCAAGACATCTATTGGGTCATTGTCTTCACAAAGAGTCCGTGGAACGAAGCCATAGTTATGAGGATAAACAACTGATGAGTACAATATACGATCGACCTGGAAAACAATGTCAATGATAAAATGTGTCACAGAACTATGTTGAATGATTAATAAAGCAGGATTTCCGTAAAATCAGAACTTCGATATGCCAAAATTACCGCTCCGACAAAAGTCGTCCTAGCAAATTTAATAAAATGAAAATAGTACTCAATGTCTTTAAGTTGATCGAGCAGGGCAAAAGAGAATATTCAGTAATTCATCATATAAAAATTACCTTAATCAATCCCGTTTTCTTGTCGAGTTCATATTTGACTTTACTTCCTTTTGTTATCTCTACAACCTGTTGGAAAAGAGCGAGGAAAAAAAACTTAGAAGAGTAATTAAAAAGCAAAATTTGTATACAAAAATCCATCATATAATTCATTTAAGACGCATCATGCTCATGAAGTGGATAACTAGGCAATTTCCGTAGTAATACTGTCCCACAACAACAGCAGGAAGTCAAATGCAATTTGGAGATCACAGATAGATTTCGGTCATGCAGTACAAGCACCATTCCGAACACAATTAATGCCAACAATGTCGAAATCTAGCTGTAGATCACATGTTATGCACATTTTCATTAGCAAACAACAAAATCCAAGAAAAGCTAACTATACATATTTTTTTTAAAAATGAATGTGGTTCTATATTTCTATGACCAGTTCATCACATTTTTGTAGAGCAAGAGGGTCATAGAATTATAAAACTCTTCTACATCACTTCCTATCAAATGGGGAAAAAAAGGCTCTGCGATTTGTTCGTCATGTCTCAGAACTTATTATATGCTACGTATTTCTTAAGATAGTGCCATTATTTGCACTACTGTGACATTAAATAGTTCAATGTTGGAAGTGACACTTTAATTTCCATAAGTAGGACTCCTTGTGCCAAGATATCAGAATACGCTATGTTGAACATGATTTGGGATGCAGCCTGTTTTAGGCAGCTAAACTGAAAAGGACAAAGAAGCAAAGTATGAAAATCTAACATCCATACGGTAAATACCAGAGAGACAAGATACTGTAAGTGATTCCTATAAGTTATGCTGCTTTCCACTATCAATGATGATCAATTTTCTTTTAAAAGTATTGCAAGTTGGACAGATTCTTTTAAAAATATCTTTTCCCAAAGTAATATATGCATAATATACAGGGCTCCCAATTATTGGCATCATCGTGGATATCCATAATTTCTATTTTCTACTTATATTCGTCCCGAAGTTATGAATCTAACTCTTATATGCTCAAGAAAAAGTACTTACAACATTGAATACAGCAGGGGCACCAGGACCTGAATAAAGAATTGCATAATTAGCAGTGCTAATATTTGGTTTGGATGCCAATTACTTTATATCAAAAACTTGAGTAACTTCAGTTAGTACCAATTTCAAGGTCATGCCAAGGATGTGCAGCAACTGAACGCCTTGAAAGGGATGAAAGGATCCTCTCATTCAGACGGGGAGTTTGCTTTTTCTCAGGGTTAGGCCCATTATCGTCAGCCATTTTTGCTGAGAAAAAAAGAAATTCTTAAGTTAACAAACACAATTGATTTGAAGAAGCTATTGTCTTCAAATGTCAAGCCAAGTAGACAACTAACTATTAAACTCGAGTGATTAACAGAATTAGTAGCTAGTCCTCAAACGGATCTCAACATATGAGAGAGCTCAAAGTTTGGTTTTTTCATATAATGCTTGATCTGTTCCCACTTTTTTCTTTTTTTAACCATTTTTCTCCCTTGCTTCCTCTTCTCTAATTCTTTTTTTAAGAAAAGGTCTTAACCTCTAATTTCACGAGAAGTCTATGACATATGACTGAACTCCGCTTTTTCTCCGTACTATCATCATCTCTCTCCATAAAACAAAATTGTCCAATGATCAAAGTTGGCTCAGGGTGTAAATTAAATCAGAAATTTCAAAAATTCCTATCCATTCCTTGAATCTTCTCAATCTTTTGTGTATATTTCATAAAAAATAGCAACTGCATTTGTTTCCTGAACAATGATGGCTCAACCCATTCAAAGGGTCCCTCATGCTCACCATGTACTTGATCTAAGAGCCTAAACACATCAGAAATGAGAAATGGCAACTACACGAGCTAAATAATCATCAAGAAAACACTACAATTGATAGATCAACGATCATTTGTACAGGGAGGGTTACACCTTATTTTGATTGCTCAACATGTTCACGGCCTACATCATGATCACCATCTATTCAATATAGAGTCCAAAAACATAAGAGCAATAACACCTAAAACACTTCAATCATAAGCTAAATAATCGTCAAAACGCGGCTAAAATGGATAGATCAACACGCGCTCTTACTTAGCCGATTACACATTGTGAGCCGCTGAACCAAATCTCTCAAATACAACACCCCCCCCCTACAATTGCTCGTAAACATCATACCAAATCAGATATCCCAAAATTAGACCAGAAACAAGAGCACTCCACAAACGCATCTCAAAATAGACAAAATCAACACAAAAATACGAAGAAAATGTTAAGATTCTATCACTTTCAGATGGGAGGGGCGATCTAGAGCCTAAACACATGAAAAATGAACAATAGCACCTAAAACAATCCAATCACTAAGCTAAATAACTACAATGGATAAATCAACGCTCGTTCCCACCGAACCGATCGCACATTGTGAGCTACCGAACCAAATCTTTCAAACACACCCCTACAATCGCTCGTAAGCACCATACCGAATCAAATCTCCCGAAATGAGACCAAAAACAAGAGAACTCCACCAGCGTATCTCAAAATAGACAAAATCATCATGAATATACGAAGAAGATGATAAGATTCAATCACCTGGAGATGGGAGAAGCGATCTAGAGCCTAAGCACGCGAGAAATGAGCAATAGCACCTAAATCACTTTTGAGTTACAAACTAAATAACGATCAAAATGCCCACTAAAATGGATAGATCAACACTCGTACGTACTGAGACGATCGCACATTGTGAGCTCCCGAATCAAATCTATCAAATACACCTACTAAAATCTCCACAAATTAGAGAGAAAAACCAAATTAGACCATAAAATCTTCCGAAATGAGACCAAAAACAAAGGCACTCGAACAAGGGATCTCAAAATAGACAAAATCATCACAAAAACGCGAAGAAAACGCTAAGATTGTCCGGATCTAACGAAGGAGGGGAGAAGAGGATCACCTTGGGATGGGGCGACGAAACCCTAACAATGGAGGAGGAGGAGGAGGAGGAGGAGAGGGGAGAGGTGGTGGTGGTGGCGGAGACGTGGACGTTGAGGATCTCCTCTCTTTGTTTGTGTATGTATATATATAGAGAGAGAGAGAGAGCACTATTTAAGCGAAAGGGGTAGGTGTGAACACGGAGCTCGGTCGCAGCGAGGGTTTGGGGGGGACACGTGGAGCCCAACGTGCGCGTCCCCCGAAGAAGCGTCGCGAGCGAAAGGGACGCGTTCAAAATCTCAAATCAGATCTCTCTCTCTCTCTCTCTCTCTCTCTCTCTCTCTCTCTCTTCGGTCTAAAGTTATTCCCTGCACCGGGTGTAGCCGTACAACACGTGCACCGGCTTCCTACGTTTGATGAGCAATCCTACCTCTGCACTGCCAGTAATCATCTAACGATATTATTTTCCTACTCTTTTTATTTATATATTTATTTTCTAATATTAAAAAGTTAGAAAAATTTTGTAAATTTTTTATGAAAATAGCTTATGATATATATATATATATATATATATAGAGAGAGAGAGAGAGAGAGAGAAAGAGAAAGAGAATTCAGCTACTCTACTTTTAAAAGTATATAGTATTAGTGTTTATAAGTTTTCAACCGTTAAATCTAACTTTTTGACTAATTTTATCTTTTAGATTATACTATTCCACTAATTACCCGTTAATTCTTAGAAGATCACTGCCATCCTAACCGCACATTTCTACATCTAAGAATCAAAAACTCACAAACACTAATAACTTTGCTTTTTCAAGCATAAAAGATCAATTATATATATATATAGAGAACTAGAATGCTATCAGTAATAAACGGGCTCCATTGCCACTCATTTGTTTTCGATGATGAAGTTTTCAAATCGACGATCAACATTATTAAATATGATCTAAACCATTTAAATAATCAGAAAATTAAATTTCATACTTTTTCGATATATTATTTTTGTCCATCAAATGGACAAAAAAATAAACAGTTTAAAATGAATATTTTTCAAAAAGTGATGATAGGAGTCTTGTAATCAAGATTGAGAATATAGATCTTGCTTTAAATAGTTTATAGAATTTTCTAACCAAATTTCAATTGATTTAGATTTTTTTACCCCGTTAAACGAGCAAACGCCTTATATTTATCATTAAAATTACAAATTTTGTAATTCTTTGATCATTAGGTTAATAATGTCGAAAAGATTTGAAATTTGATTTCTAGATACTTCCAGTGGCATAGATCATATTCAACGGTACCGATCATCGATTTGAAAACTCCATCATAAAAAACAAATAGTTGACAACGGAGCACGTTTGCTATTGATAGCATTCTAGCTCAACTATATATATATATATATATATATATATATATATATATATATATATATATATAGTTCGGTTGAAATGCTATCAATAGCACCAAACAATTGGTGCTACCAATTTTTTTTACCGTTAGATTTATCTCTTCTGTAAGATTTTATAGGGCAGCGGAAACTTACAGACTGGATAGCCAACGTATCCAGGAACCGGAATTGGATCAGCTAGCTTGTTTTACCAGCCTTCTTGGATCGTCCTTGTCTTCTTGGTAATTCTTGACTCTCCATGAATCTCCTGGTTGCGGATCGGATGCGCAGATCGGATGCGAAGAGGGCTACCAGAGTCCTCTTCTATGTCCACACTCCAAAACCCCGGGAACGAAGGTGGAAACCCAGAGAGAACGTAGAGAGAGAATGAGGAAGAAGAAAATCCCTATTTTCTTCTTGTGTATCGTATCTGGTATCTCATAACGTATGAGGGAAGGGGTTCTATTTATCGATTATTAGGACTCCTTAGGATATTCTCTTACTCACGTAGAGATAAACAGAATATGGTTAGGATATTGGTTAAGATATGTTTCTTAACCTATAAGAAACATATCCTTATGTTTAACCCATAAGGATAAATCCTATCCTTTTATTTATCCTTAACCTATAAGGATAAATCCCGATCATAATCCATATCTCATATGGATTGAGTCAAATTAGAACCGGCCAATGTGGACACACCACATGGCAACAATCTCCCACTTGGCCACATTGGCCAATTTTCTCTCATATACATTCTACTCTTCATACGGGTAATGGAGCGTGCGACCAGATGAAAAAATCACAATGCAGGAGTGCTATATTAAGTCACCACCCAACTAACATAGCACATCACTGACTAAAGCGTATATGCCCCAGACGTTTCAACACACACCGGATCAAGTATCACAAATCTCCCTCCTGTAATCACAGGACTTGACCCCACAACATCTCTTGTACTCATGATTATCTCAAGTAACACAACCGAGATAACCGCCCGGGCAATGAGTCACAAGACTTTCATGGTGTGCTATCGAAACATCTTCCTCAGCCCCTCACATTAATCTGTATCGGTCCAAGCACTTTACTAGACATGCTCCGCGAGATCGTATTTTCTCATGACCCTGAGATACACGCTAAGTTAGTTACTTTGGACCTCTACTTCATAATGTAGTTCTAAGTCGAGGGCATAAAAAAAAGGGTTAGTGCTCACACAGTGACATAGAGGGAAGAATGTATGTCACTCTACTAACTGGTCGACAATCACATACAGTATGATATGTATGCCATGGCGGAGCACCCACCCAATGGGTCGTGTCACGCTCTAAAACGCCATGCGAACCTTGGTCTAGGCACCACTAAGGCATCTAACCACTATACAACTCAGGTCATCTCTCTAACCCAAGTATTTAGGTTCGGCTGCTATACAGGCTCGATATGGAATTTTACAAAATAATTCTCATATCCAACTCCCAAGAGTCTCATCTTAAACTAATTAAGGCGACTTTCAAATCGTATCAACACTTTATTCATAACATATATGAACAAAGCAATCATATTACAACTACTAAAGTTTAATATGATTATTTAGTCTCATCCTGCTCACCACTTAGGTGCCAGGGCGATCACCCGTGTGAGTGGGCTGACCTGAGCCTGGTGACTAATGGTAATATGTGCCTACTAGTATCAATTACGCAATCATACATAAAAGAAAAACATATTTTCATTAAGAAAAGCGTAAGATACAAAAGTCTCAATAATGTCCATACATCATAACCTGCGAAGACCCAAACTCCGAACGTGGGTCAGGAACATATCCCTAGCTATCGGCTTGGTCAACGGATCAGCCACCATCCTAGTGGTGGAGATATGTCTAAGAGTGACCTCGCCTAGCCTAATCATATCTCGAATGTAGTGAAAACGGATGTCAATGTGCTTGGTCCTGCCATGATACTTGGGGTCCTTCACATACTCCAAAGCAGCCATGCTGTCAGAGACCATCTCAACAGGCTCGTCAGCTCGAGTCACAATGTCGAGGTGCTGGAGAAATCTCCTCAGCCAAACAGCCTCCTGAACGGCTGCTGAACAAGCAACATACTCCGCCTCCATGGTAGACAAGGCAATGCAACTCTGCTTTTTACTGCACCAGGAAATTGCCCCACCTCCAAGCATAAACACATAGCCTGAAGTGGACCTGCGCTCATCTCTATCACCGCCCCAATCAGCATCACTATATCCTTTCAATCTCAAGTCCCCAGCTTGAAAGCATAGAACGAGATCACTGGTTCCCTTTAAGTATCGAAGGATCCTCTTGACCGCTTGCCAATGAGCAGGTCCTGGGTTGCTCTGGTAACGACTTACCAAGCCAACAGCGAAGCATATGTCAGGTCGAGTACACATCATAGCGTACATCAAGCTGCCAATCGCACTCGCATAAGGAACCCTACTCATTTGCTCTTTTTCTTTATCCGTTTTAGGGCACTGATCAAGACTCAAAGTGTGATTCTTTTCCACTGGAGTATCAACGGGTTTACTATGATGCATCCTAAACCGCTCCAGAACCCTTTTAATATAAGATTCTTGAGACAGACCAAGAAGTCTCCTAGAGCGATCTCTGATGACCTTAACACCGAGCACATAGCTCGCCTCACCCATATCTTTCATCTCAAAATTGAAAGATAACCACTCCTTAGTGGTATTGATCAACTCGATGTCATTCCCAGCCAATAGTATGTCGTCGACGTATAGAGAGAGAAACAAAATTCCCTTCTCTGACTTCTTGACATATACACAGTGGTCTTCCTCTATCATGGACATACCGATAGAGATGATGGCTTCATGAAACCTGAAATACCACTGTCTCGATGACTGTTTGAGACCATAAATGGACCTTTTAAGACGACATACTTTGTCTTCTTGACCTTCGAGTACAAAACCCTCAGGTTGATCCATGTAGATCTCCTCCGCTAATCCTCCATTGAGGAAAGCTGTCTTGACATCCATTTGGAACAATTCCAAATCTAGATGAGCCACTAAGGCTAAAATCACACGTATGGAGGCAAATCTCACAACGGGAGCAAATGTCTCGTTGTAATCTACCCCTGCCTTTGATTGTAGCCCTTAGCCACGAGCCGAGCCTTATATTTATCGATTGATCCATCCACCTTGCGCTTAATTTTTAAAACCCATTTATTTCCAATAGACTTGCGCTCAGGTGGAAGGTCAACCAACTCCCATACTTGGTTCTTGCTCATGGAATCCATCTCATCTCTCATAGCAGCCATCCACTCATTACAAGCTGGTGATTGTAGCGCTTCTACATAAGAAGTAGGCTCATCATCATCGAGCGGAGTGCACATGAAAATATTCCCTTCGATCTCAAAACGTCGACGGGGAATGTTTCCACGTTCACTTCTACGCAGTTGAGGGCCTAAACTCTCGGCTTCCAAGGGTATGCTCCCACTCATAGGAGCACTCCCACTAACCGGAGGATCGCTACCACTTCCTTCAGCGACTTCGGGAAGTGATCGATCACCCTCACCAGAAGATGGGATAGCATCGTCTTGTAACTCATACAATCCGACGTCATTTCGCATTTCACCAATGCTTGGAAATTCCTTCTCTAGGAATTCCACATTACGAGACTCAATCTCGGTCATCCCACCATCTGGGTGTTCACCATACATCACATAGCCCTTCGAATTTTCAGGGTATCTGATGAACACATGCTTGCTTGCTTTAGGGCCGAGTTTTCCGAATCTATGTGAGGGGTTATGAACATATCCAGCTGAACCCCAAGGGCGTAAGTAGTGTAAACTTGGCTTTCTACCACTCCATAACTCATATGGGGTAGATGGCACTGATTTACTAGGGACTCGATTAAGAATATAGGCAGCAGTCAAAAGAGCATCTCCCCAAAAACTTATAGGAAGATGAGCATGCGCCATCATAGACCTAACCATGTCCAGTAGAGTACGATTCCTTCGCTCTGCAACACCATTTTGTTGCGGAGTACCTGGAATAGTGAGCTGTCTCATAATGCCCTTTTGCTCACAGTAAGTCTTGAACTGATCAGACAAGTACTCACGTCCTCGATCAGTGCGAAGCACTTTTACACTTCTTTCTATTTGATTCTCAGCCTCCGCTACGAAGCGCTTGAAGCAATCTAAAGCTTCAGAACGGTGAGAAATCAAATACACATAGCCATAACGGGAATAATCATCAATGAATGTGAGAAAATAGCACGCACCATGCCGGGCCCTCACATTCATTGGCCCACAAATGTCTGAGTGGATCAGTTCCAAAGGATGAGAGGCACGAGTAGCCTTACCAAAAGGCTTTCTACATGCCTTCCCAGCCAGACAAGGCTCGCACACAGATAGGTCAACTTTGGCGAGAGACCCCAAAAGGCCTACTCGAGCCAGTCTGTTCATTCTTTCTTGACCTATATGGCCTAGTCTGGCATGCCATTTAACGGATTCATCACAAAGATTAGAAGAAGAAGAAGCAAAAGCAAACGAATCATCCTCCAAATCTAACTTAAAGAAACCATTTATTAATGTACCATATCCAAATAAAGTACCATGAAAGGAAATGTCAAGGCGGTCTCTGTCAAAATGAAAAGAATAGCCTAAATGTAGCAAAGCTAAAACTGAACATAGATTACATCTTATACCGGGTGCATATAGCACATCTTGAAGAAGTAAGGTGCAGCCACCACGCAACTTGAGTTGGTACGAACCAACTCCAATAACTTCTTCCATTGAGCCATTCCCAAGGGTGACAAATTGTGTGCCAGTCGGTACTCGATGGTAATCTACAAATCCCGCTCGATCACGCACTACGTGCTTGTTTGCTCCTGTATCCACGATCCAATCGGGAAGAGAATTAGCTACTAAAGCATAAGAGCAAACAAAACAGTGTGAGAGTGGTAGGGTTACCTTTTTCGGCTCAGAACAATCCCGAGCGAAATGACCCTTCTTCTTGCAGTTATAGCATTTTAGCTTCGCAACATCTCTACTGCCAGTGCGCTTGCCTCTGCCGCGCTTTCCAATTCCACCATGAGGAATTTGATTTTTATTTTTTCTGCGCTCCTTTGTTGTAACGCTTTTTGCGCTTGGGTGCAATCCCACCGCGCTCCTCAGAGCGTGCAACAAGAGCGACAGAACGGTTCGCATCCAAGCGTTCTGCCTCAAGCTCGAGATGACGTGATATGTCATTAAACGTTTTAATGCCCTCACTGTGCGTCATCAGGAGCTTCATCTGGGACCATTCAGGGTCCGGCAGTGAACGAATCACCGCGAGAACCTGTTGCTCATCGGTGAGCTCATTTCCAGCAGCCTTAAGGTCCCGAATCATGGTGCTCATCACACGAAGGTGCTCAACCATTGAGAGCTTCGGGTCCTTAATGTACTGCTGAAACTTTAGATTTAGGGCACGCAGCCTTGTAACTGAAGTTTGCCCAAAAGCAATTTTCAGATTGTCCCACATGTCTTTGGCAGTCTCAAATGTCTCAAACTGTCCAATGAGGTCATCCTGCATGGCACACAACATAGTATACCGAGCAGTACGATCCTCCTTGAACCATTTGTCATAGACATCCTGCTCAGACTTGTGTTCTGCAGTAGAGTTCACTAGAGGCACATTCATTTTGACAGAGATGGTTTCAAGAACCCCTTGTTCATTAAGCAGGTATTGCATTTTTCTGTGCCATATGTCATAATTTTTTCCGTTCAGCTTATCACCCCTCGTGAGGTCAGCTATAACATTTCTGGAAGCCATTTCACTACATTCAAAAACAGGTTTGGACATTAGGCACATACATCAAAAAATTAACAAGATTGAAAAAATTATCTCCTTCACAACGGGATCGAAAATTTCGCTAGGCTCATAATCATCACCCAGTGTCGGTTCAAGAAATTTCAATCTTATTAATTTTTTTCTTATGTAATTTTGAAACTTATTCAAAAAAAAAACGGAACTCATCCATTAAAAAAGAACATCTTTTTTTTTTCTTTTTTTTTTTTAAAAAAAATTAAGAACTTATCTTAGATAATTCATATCACACAGATAAAAAAAATAAAATAAGTACTTGTGCCAAAATTTAATTTGAAAAACGTCGATGGTGTGCAAAACACATTCCTCTTACACGACCTTAATTATTACATCACATTTGCAGAAATAAAACCTACTACATTACTACAAAGATGTACATCAAAAGGGGATCATATTCTAAAGGAATGCTGCACACGCCGAACCCGCTTTTCTAAAAATTAAATTTTGTGGAAAAACACCGAAAGAACACAAGTACTTATATGCACAAAACATACACAACAAGCCACAAAAGCATTATGGTTTACATCCACACAAGATATATATAGAATATACAACGCATGCATAAAAAAATTTCACACCACATAGGAGCATAAAAGAAATCACATAAAAAAAAAAAATGTACCACATAGGAGCATAAAAAATTGCACCACATAGGAGCATAAAAAAAATTTATTTAAAAAAAATAAAAAATAAAAACGGGAGGCACTTTCGGGACTCGGGCCGGGCCAGCGCACCAGCGCAGGGGCCCACCGCAGCCCGCGCCGCAGGCCCTCGCTGCGGGCCGGGCCAGGCCCAGCGCCCGCAGCGCAGGGCCCGACCTTCTGGCCTGCGCGGGCCGGGCCAGCCCTGCGCCCGCAGCGCAAGGGCCCGAGCCTGCTGGCCCGCATCGGGCCGGGCCAAGCCCTGCGCCCAACGCGCGGGCCCCGAGCCTGCTGGCCCGCATCGGGCCGGCTGCCTGCGCCCAACGCGCGGGCCCAGCCCGCTTGCGGGGTCCGTTTTTTTTTTTTTTTTTTTTTTTTTTTTTTTTTTTTTTTTTTTAATGAATGCACACAGCATAAAAAAAATAATAATTATTTACAACTGATGTAAATATTTCTTGAAGAATAAAAAACTAAAACTAATTTAGTTTTCTTTTTTATCCTTTAAAAAAAATTTACAGCATATAAAAAAAAGAGGTCATTTACAACATATGTAAATAAAAAAAAAATTCGTGATCAACATAAAAGAATAAAAAAAATTAAAACTAATTTAATTTTTTTTTATCTTCATCTTTTATTTATTCGATTTCACATAGAAAAAAGAATCTAAAAAAAATTGTAGAACTAATCTACGAAAAATATGATCAACGAAACATTTTTTTTTTTTTTTTATTTAATCAAGCAAACACAGGCATGATCTTTTAGGCGAAAACAAGCAAATGGCTCCGATACCAATTGTTGGATTTTATAGGGCAGCGGAAACTTACAAACTGGATAGCCAACGTATCCAGGAACCGGAATTGGATCAGCTAGCTTGTTTTACCAGCCTTCTTGGATCGTCCTGTCTTCTTGGTATTCTTGACTCTCCACGAATCTCCTGGTTGCAGACCGGATGCGCAGATCGGATCGCGAAGAGGGCTACCAGAGTCCTCTTCTATGTCCACACTCCAAAACCCCGGGAACGAAGGTGGAAACCCAGAGAGAACGTAGAGAGAGAATGAGGAAGAAGAAAATCCTTTTTCTTCTTGTGTATCGTATATTGTATTCAACGTATGAGGGAAGGGGTTCTATTTATCGATTATTAGGACTCCTTAGGATATTCTCTTACTCACGTAGAGATAAACAGAATATGGTTAGGATATGGGTTAAGATATGTTTCTTAACCTATAAGAAACATATCCTTATCTTTAACCCATAAGGATAAATCCTATCCTTTATCCTTAACCTATAAGGATAAATCCCGATCATAATCCACATCTCATATGGATTGAGTCAAATTAGAACCGGCCAATGTGGACACACCACATGGCAACCT
>CM054942.1:22259741-22308500 GCA_029168755.2 Tillandsia fasciculata
ATAAAATTGAGCTCTAATTATGCCTTTTAAAAATATAAGTCATTGGTGTTTGTAAGGTTTTTAGTTCTTAGATGAAAAGATGTGTGGTTAGAATGATAGTGGGCTTCTTGGGTTAAGTAAGCGATTGGTAGAATTGAATGATCTAAGAGATGAAATTAGTCAAAAATATAGATCTAACGGTAGAAAACTTACAAGCACCAATTGCTATATATATATATATATAGAGAGAGAGAGAGAGAGAGTAGATCTACTATACTTATAAGAGTATAGATTTTTTCTTACTCATAAGTTATTTTTGATGATTTTGTTTCCAAATCGATGATTCATATAGTTAAATATAATTTAAAATATTTTAAACTTTCATAATTGTTTTTTTATAATTTTTTAAAATTATAATAAAGTCAATCAAATGAGCATAAAATAAACGGTCAAAATTGAATGATTTTCTAAAAATAGAAGGTCATATTTTTCAATTTAAGATCAGAATTATAGATCTCTATCTTATATAGCGAATAGAATTTTCTATCAAAAATTCTATTTATTCCGATTCTTTTATACCGTTAAACTAGCAAATATTTTATACCGGTCGTTAAAAATTATCAATTTTGATATCTTTTGATTATAAGGTAAATGATGTTGAAAAATTATAAAATTTAGTTTCTAAAAATTTTAAATGCTCTAAATTATGTTTAAAGGTATGAATCGTCGATTCGAAAATTTTATCATCGAAAATAATTTATAAGTACGAAATCGATGATACTCAAAAAAGTATAGTATATTATTAAAAACATAAGTCATTGATACTATTAAATTTTTGACTCTTTGATGAAAAAAATGTATGGTTAAAATAATAATGGCTTGTTAGGATTTAGTGGGTGGTTGAAAAAATAATATAATTTAGAAAATAAAATTTATCAAAAAAATAAATTTAACGGTTGAAATTTTGGTAGCACTATCAATAGCATAGTAGCCTCACTCTATATTTTAAAATATATATAATTTTTAAGTTTCTGGCATGTATTTGTGTGTAACTTTAAATCTATATTTTTATATTTTTTGAAATTTTAAAAAGATTTATATTATTTTTTAAGGTTTTTTCAATTAAGCAATTAACAAAAAATTTAATATGAAAATATAAGTTTTACTCAAAAATAACATTGAATCAATTTATTTGTTTAAAAAATAGTATATAAAATATTAAATTTAAATTATTTTAAAATATTAATAAATATAAATTTTAAAGTTACAATTTCGTGCAGTGTACTAGATATACACTTGCTAATACATTTTTTAATGTCAAGTACCCACGAACATGTACTTTGGAAAGTAAAATACATTTATTAGGGGGGGGCATTTGCAACTTATAATTATGAGCACAACTTAATGAGTAATTCAATGCAAGGATTTTAAAACCGTGTTGATTCAGTTTATTGGAAATAATAATTTAAACTTAATTTAAAATTTAATAAAAAATAAAATTTATTCAAATATATATATATATATATATATATATAAAGTATTAATTTAATTTTTTTATTATATTTTTTTATAATATTATTTTATTTTAAAATTTTAGATTCTAAATTATATAATCAATATCAGCGTGAATACTGATTTCAACACAGCGGGTGAGACCGTGATACAGTGCCCGAAGTGATCCGTCCAATCTCTCTACTTTTCCTAAGGAAAAAAAAAAAACTCTAATTCATCGTCGCGCGTCATTTTTATCACTATCCAAAAATTATAACTCTTTTTAAAAAAAATTTAATTTTTTAAAAAAGTTTTAATTTTAAAAAATATTTAATAAATTATTAGATAAAAATAAAATTAATATATGATAGTAAATGAGAGACTCACTTTATTTAATTTTTTTAGACTTAGTGATTATAAAAAGAAGAGTTGGGAAGTACTTGGGTAAGTGTCTGGAAGGATCTGGTTGGTATCCTACTGGCATTATGCTGCTTTCTGGCTTGACTCCATTTATCATTAATTTATTTTAAAAATAATTAATATTTAATAATAAATTATAATGCTAGCCACTAACATTTATTTATTTATTTTGTGAAAAAAAACATGAATTAATTAATTAATTAATTAATGTCACTTCTTTATCTAATAAACAATATTCAGAGAGTTTTTCAGTGGAAGGTGTTTGGCTCCTAGAAAATGTGTGAAAAATTTTATTTTATAAAAAATAATTTTTTTTATAAAAAATTTGAAAAATAAAAATATTATCTTTTTATGGAAACCTAAAGAAAGTTTTTCTAAAGAAACTATTTTTTCTAGAAAATAAATAAGTAAAACATACTTTTCAGTCAGAAAATTATATTTTTTTAAAAAATTGGCGTATTTTCAAAAAATTATATATCAATATCACAAAGTGAAAAATTTGCTCTATCGTAAAATAGTTAAGTATAATTTTTGAAAATTAAGAAAAGCAAAGCAAAAAAATATGATGTAGCATAGGAGGGGCAATTTGAAATTTACCCAATAAAGAATGACCCAAATTATATGTTAATAAATGTTTTCCAAATTACACTGCCAAATAAGTGAAGTTTTGGGGATTTGTTTAGCTTTTTTTTTTTTTTTTTTTTTTTTTTTTTTTTTTTTTTTTTTTTTTTGCACAAATTCTATATATTTGGATCAATCAATAAGTGGACTTTTCTATTCTTATTATAAGCCATAAAAACAAAATTTCTTTCAAAAAGTACTAAAAATTATTGTTATAATATTCTCCTCTTATCGAATTATTTTGAAATAATTTATTAAGAGGACAGAATAATAATTCCACCATAAAACAAATTATTTATTATTTTATTTCTTTGATAATTAAGTTATAAAATAATTATAAAATATTATTAATTAATGCAATAAATTTTTTTTTAATAATTAAGTAATTAATTATTTGACATATTAAAATTAATAAATTTTAAATAGTAGTTATATTTTTGAGAAAAGGCAACATGCTGCCGCTTCATTCAAGGGGGGAATGAACTCAGCTAACTGAGGCCGTCAGGCCTCAAACCCCGGGAAAAAGGGGCTCAAAAAGAAAAATGAGCGAAAACAGAAAAAAAAACAAAAAGGAAGGTGAAACAAGACCGAAGGAAAAAAAACATATAATTAATTAGTTATATTAATTAATTAATTAGTTGATTAAATAATTAATTATTTGATATTCTTATCAAATCATTAACTCATTTTTATATTATTTAAATAATATATACTATATTTATATTGACTTATTTTTAATAATTATTCACTAATTAACAACATTCTTCATCATCTCATATAATTAACTTATTAAAATATTATTTTATTAATATTTAGATAAATTATTTTTGTCATAATTGCTCTTTTCCCTTCCAATCGCACAAACATAATTTTTCTTATTTTTCAAAATATTATATTTCAATTCTCGTCCAAATACAAAATAAATCTAATTCCAACTTATCCAAAAATTATATTAATTTCAAAAAAATAATAATAACTTGTTTCCCAATCAAAATAAAAAAAAAAAAAAAGAAGAAAAAAACATGTGGGACACTATAACATTACACTATTAAATCATAAAACACTTTTAACATTTTTAAACTTTTGGATAGTATAAACGCTAAATTACAGAAAATCTCTCTGTAATATTTTATTTTTCATTTTGCACCCTTGTCTTTTAAAAGCCTACATTTTGCTCCCTCGTAATTATCGAAATATGTATTTACCCCCGCCGTCACCATTCCGTGAGTGAACCGTCAATTTTTTAAAAAATATTATTAAATATACCCAAAATACCCTTCAAGAACGACGAAAAATAAGCTAAAATCCATTCTCTCTCCAATATAAGATAAGGACATTTTCATCAATTTACCTCGTTAACGCCGTTGCCCCCTAAAGGCAATTCGGTAATTACGAGGGGACAAAATATAGACTAAAAAAACAGGAGGGTAAAGTAAAAATACGGAATATTACATGAAAATTTTCTGTAATTTAGCCTAGTATAAAAATAGCGTTTTTAGCCGTCACGTTACCAAACTGGGCCTAAGAGTTATGATTCAACTGCTATTGAGTCCAGGAGCAGTTAGAACATTGATGTCATTGCAACTTCAATTTTGATGAAGATTTCAATGACAAGGACCAAAGCAGGAACAAATACATCTTCTCCAAGCCACAAAATTCAACAACTATGTAAGAAGTTGCTGCGCATTTTTCGATTCATTGCATCAAGAACAAAAAACAGTGTAAAAGGAAAAAAAAAAAAAAAAAAAAGACACACCTATTTGTTCTCCAGAGAAACAAGAAGCTTGTGACAGAGAGAAACAACAGGCCAAATGATGCAACTAAAGATGACTGGATGAGATTAGCAGTTAAACTATGGTGAACAAATTCCACACTAAGGCAAGCAAAATAGATCTAGCCACCTACCACAAACACAAACAGGGTAAGAGAGGCTCATCTTGCGATTTCGAAGACGGCAGCAACCATTTTTAGCGCATTAGTTAGTCGCGTAGTAAATGCAGTTTGATGCGACGTCTATTACATGCGTCGTGGAGCATTACATCTTCACGCCGTTCTCAGAGGTGGAGAAACCAGTATCACTCCATCTCCCCTCACGAAAAGAAAGGGAATAGTCCGTCTAGTTGTCTGAACAAAGAGCAAAGAACAAATTAAAAGTTACGAGAGGTTCTTGAGGGAGATGAAAGTTGATCAACCGAGTTAACATTTGAAATGCTCTTTACCTCAATTAATTCATCTTTATAGAACCCACTAAACTTCCCTTGCTCGATTAAAACGACTAAGACCGACACTAATTATTGTTCTACTACATCTAATACCAGAAATTCTTATTGTGCCGTGAAACTAATCAGTTTCTTGATGCTTAGCATTAACAACAAAGCAAAGACAAAGGGGGGAGGGGGGGAGAAATTATGCGTAGATTACTTACGCGAACAATCTCCTCGTAAGTTTCATCATCGATTTCTACAGTGGTGACTATCTCTTCGACATCCCCAAGTATCATATTTAGATGCTGATCATATGCCTGAAGGGGAAAAACGAAAACACACAATCAGCATATTACCCCGAATATAGCAAAAATGAAGCTAACAAAGACTGGCATCCCCAATGCGATCAATGGGTCAGGTTGGGTTAGGGTTAAGATATGCCAACTCAATATTAATTTGGGTTTAAATCAACGAAAACCCAACTCAACACGACTGGAGCCAACACAATCTGATACAGTAAATTTAAGAACTATTAAAAGAAGAACATTTATATTATACAAAGTACAATTAAATATCTAACTCTTATTTGAAATAAGATGGAAACTGTAGGATATTAAATTATCCATTTTTGGACCTTCCTATCAGAAAGAACTTAAACTTCGCATATCAAATCTTTAAGTACTAACTTTCACTATGTAGAACCCGAGTAACCTGATGCAATCTAATCCAACCCAATCCAACCAGATTTTAGCCTACCCTGCGGTTGGGTAGGATTAGGGCTAAGAAAACTCAAACCCCAGGTAGGGTTGGTCTGGCTTAGGGTTGAGGGTTTTTATACATAGGGTGGGGTGGGTTAGGGTTAGTCTTCAACCCTGACTCAACACGCCCAAAGAGATCTATAGCTCAAAAAAAAAAACCCACTACACCGTCTATTAAGTAAACTTTAACACCATCGAGTTTCTGTTTGCCCAAAATATAACAAGAGAAGAAGAGTGCATAGTTTCATCTAAAAAGTTATTGAATTCAGAAACCTAAGATATTAGTTGCTTGCAAAAGAAATAAAGGTGAGCATACATAAAAAAAAAAAAAAAAAAAAAAAAAATCAACTTCTTTCAGATTAATTCCTGAAATTTGTCTAGTTACATTATTATCCACGAAAATATATTAATATACCAGAGATAACAAGATCACTCATCTAAGAGAAGTTTTTAAAACTAGGCCACTACAGTGACTTACCAGTTCCCACAATACGGAAAATTAAACTTTTGCTAGTAATTTACTTCATCGTTTTTGAATACGAACGTGAAATCCAAATATCACAACTTTCCTCTAAGAATCCATGATTTCCTTCAAAAACGCACTTAGATATACGTTTTTCATCAGAATTTTTTTTTTTTCACCTTTTTACCATAGGAAACTTACCCAATATCTTTGTCGTAGGAAAGCCCTAACTAAGACTCCCTTCTTTCTAAATCTCTTCCAGAAATTAGATACAACTAGGGGTGGCAATCCAGCTCGCTGTTCGCGAGCCAGCTCGTGTTCGGCTCGAAATGAGCTCGAGATCGAATCGCTCGTTTAGTAAACGAGCCGAACACGAGCCGAATTTTTCAGCTCGTTTAATAAACGAGCCGAACACGAGCTGGAATCAGCTCGCTCGTGTTCGGCTCGATAATAGCTCGCATATATATATATATATATATATATATCTATATATATATATATATATATATATATATATAAACTTTGCTATTTAGATTTTAGGCTATCAATTTTTTGTGAATTTTATATAGATTAAAATTTTAATTTTTTAATTTTCTTTCAACTTTATATAATAGTAGGAATGAAAATCAAACTTGTTGTTTGCGAGCCAGCTCGTGTTCGCTCGTTACACGAGCCAAATTTGCAAATTTTTCAGCTCGATATTTAAACGAGCCAGCTCGTGTTCGGCTTTATTAAACGAGCCGAACACGAGCCGAATTTTTCAGCTTGTTTAATAAACGAGCCGAACACGAGCTGGAATCAGCTCGCGCGTGTTCGGCTCGATAATAGCTCGAATATATATATATATATATATATATATATATATATATATATATATTATATATATATATATATAAACTTTGCTATTTAGATTTTAGGCTATCAATTTTTTGTGAATTTTAATTATTAGATTAAAATTTAATTTTTTAATTTTCTTTCAACTTTATATCTAATAGTAGGAATGAAAATCAAACTTGTTGTTTGCGAGCCAGCTCGTGTTCGGCTCGTTAACACGAGCCAAATTTGCCAAATTTTTCAGCTCGATATTTAAACGAACTAGCTCGTGTTCGGCTCGTTTATTAAACGAGCCGAACACGAGCCGACCCCAGCTCGCTCGTGTTCGGCTCGTTGACACCCCTAGATACAACTAAAAGAAACACAATTCACAGTTCATAGGAGACGAATTAAGAGATCATGGTGATAAAATTCACAAATTTAACCCAAAAAACAGAACAAGAACTCAATTTTGAAAAAGAAACTGGGATTTATACGAAGCTTAATATCATCCTTTGTCTCAATATTTGGCCTTTACTTTGCCTAACAACAAAAAAATTCCAGCACATCTTTGTTGGAGTGAAACCCAAAATAAACTCTCTTATCTTCTTTCAACATGCTTAAATCTACAAAAAAATTCTCTTCCGCAAATCAAATCCACCTAAAAATAAACATAGTTCACCAATCATAGAACGCGAATTAAACAATTATTATCGTAAAAATCACAAATGCAGCCTAAAAAAAACTCAATATAAAGATGGAGCTTGCGATAAAATGCATCGTAATATGCCTTTTTAGCCATATTTTGGTTTCGCTTTTGCCTTGTAAACGAAAATTTCCCCACATATCTCTGCTACGAGTGAAACCCTACATAACCTAAAACAAACACCATTCACAGATCATACGAGACGAATTAAGCGATTACTACGATAAAAACCACAAATTTAGCCCCAGGAAAACAGGAAAAAAAGGGAAAAAACTCGAATCCAAGAAGGGAATTGGGGGGATTACGTGGAGCTTCCCACGGAGCTCGCGATCGTGGCGGAGCTTGACGTAGATGCGCTCGTCGAGGCTGAGGCGTATGAGGTCGAGAGGCTCCTTCACCGCGATCTCCTCCTCCGTCGCCATTGTTTCCACCTCTCTCTCTCTCTCTCTCTCTCTTTCTCTCTCCCTCCCCTAACAAACCCTAAAACCCTCCTCTTTGTTTCCCTTCTCGTGTACTCTTTTTTTTTTTTTTTTCTCTTTTTTTTTTTCTTTTTTTTTTTTTTTTTTCGATTTTGGGCACGAAGAGTACGATTTTTGGTGGATCGAGTCGAGATTACCGGATTCGGATTCGGATCCGAATCCGGATCCGGATCCGGATCGAAGCTATCCTCATTTCATTACTATAGGTAAAAATGTATGGAGACCCCTCCACTATAGAACATTTTTAGATATACCCTCAACTAATAATCACAAGCTTTAAAACCACGAGGCCTCCTAATTTTAAGAAATAAATTTTGCTAATAAAAGATCGGCTTCATTAAACTTGATTTAAAATATTTAAAAATTTTAAAAATAAATTTTATAATTTTGTAATAATATTTATCTAGTGATTAAAAGGATTCAAAATTAATAATTATTTATGATTTTTTCTACACTGTTTGTAAGTTTAACAATATAGAAATATCCAAATTACATAAAATTTTGATAAAAAAAAATTTATTCTATATAAAATAAGATCAATATTTTTAATCTAAAATTTTAATATTATATTATTATATTTTATGAGATTTTTATTTTCAGCCGTTAATTTTAAGTCATTTCGATCATTAAATAATAATATCAAAAAATTATAAAATTTATTTTTTAAATACTTTAAATATTTTAAATTAAGTCTAACGGAGCCGATCATCGATTCGAAAGTCAACTTATTAGCACAGAGGCCTCTATGCTTCTAAACACGCACACAAGATGAACTCTAATTATTTTTGTTACAAAAATTGTATACTTAGATAAGTTGAAATTTAATGGCTCTATTAGTTATTAACTATTCAGTGATCTAGTTTTATATCCTAGATTGTGATTAAACGGAGTAAATTTTGCAGAAATCTCCAATAAATTTTATATAATTACTAAATTTTGTTGTTTAAAATTATTTAATTTTAAATTTAGAAGTTGAGAGCGTCTCAATCACAAAAATTATAATGTGTAAGAGTAAAAGGGTTTTTTTTTAAATAAATTTTATTTATTTATTTATTTATTTTCTCGCGCACTCATCAAATTGGATTTTTATATTAGTTTGGAAATTAAAATGTATTATTTTTTAATTCTATTCCCTGGTAAAAGAGTAAAACAAATATTAAATAGTAGGCTTACTTCTCATACCCACTTCCAAGTAGGGATGTTAATGGGTACGGATATTCAAAATTTTATTCGAATCTAAACGGAATGGATTTATCCGATGTTAAACGGATATAGATTCGAATATGAATATAAAAAATAAAAAGGCTAAATTATAGAAAATCTTCCTGTAATATCCCACTTTTTTACTTTGTCTCTTTTAAAAGTCTATATTTTGCCCCCTCGTAATTACCGAAATATGTATTTACCCCCGCCTTCACCATTCCGTGAGTGAACCGTCAATTTTTTAAAAAATATTATTGAATATATCCAAAATACCCTTCAAGAATGACGAAAAATAAGTTAAAATTTATTATCTCTCCAATATAAGGTAAGGACATTTTCGTCAATTTATCCTCCGTTAACGTCGTTGCTCCCTAAAGATAATTTGGTAATTACAAGGGGCAAAATGTAGGCTTTTACAAGAGGGTTTTCTGTAATTTAGCCAAATAAAAATTCGATGGATTTGAATTTGGATATGAATTTTAATTGTATTCGATTAGAGTCCGACCTCGAATTCGATCCGAACCCGAATTGATTTTACGTTATATAATATATGTGTATATAAATATTTAATATTATATTTAAATTTATATTTTAAAATTTTAAATTTAATATAATATATTTTGAAATATTATAAAGAGAAAAAAAATTATTTCGGGTTTGAATTTTCGGATTCAAATTTTAAATTTTTGGTCGGATTCAGATTTGGATATAAATTTTTAAACTTCGTCAAATTCAGGTGCGAATTCGGATTTAATAGTTGGATTCGAATTTGGATTCGAATTTTTAAAAATTCATTTCGAATCCGACCGGTTGACATTCCTGGTTCCAAGGGATTCTACTCTCTACTTATTTTATCAATTTTTTTTGTTTAACTAAAATTTAATTTAGATGTTTATGAATCCGAAAATAAAAGGATGGTAATATTTACTCCTATAAATAATAAATAATTGTACATATTATCATATTTTAAAATTATATATATATATATATATATATATATATATATATATATATATATATATATATATATTGGCTAAAATACAAAAAAATTACATATAAATGATCTCTTTTTTATTTTTCTTTTATGATTTTTAGAATTTCATATTTTACTTGCTCAAAACTTCAAGTTGAGAAATTTAGCCTCCCCGGCCTTCAGAATTATATTATTTTTCTGTTTATTTTTTATAATTTATATTAAAAATATCTAAAAAATATATATAAAAAATATTATTTTTATTTTTATATAAAATAATAAGTAAGAATAATTTAATTATTTCATACTCTTCATTAATGCTAATATTTCTGAAATATTTCTAAAATTTTTAAAAATTAAAATATAAATTTTTAGAAGTTAGAACAAAATATAAAAAAAACGAATATTTACAAAATAATAATAAATAATAATAATAATAATAATAAATAAATCAGTATATGTACGTTTAAAATTCATACACTACAAGTAGTATTAAATAATGAGTAATGCTACGTGCACACTTTTAAACTAGTATAAATTTTATATTCTATATTTAAGAGTTTTTATTCTTAAAATACGATGAATAGATATAATCGAGAAGAGAATTTTTAAAAAATATTTGAGCAAAATAAGTTTTATTTTGTTCGACTATCTAATCTTTTAAATAAATGGCCATATGAAATATTCTAATTAAATCTGTTAAATAAATGGCACATTCAAAATCTAAAATCAAAAGTTATAAATGTATTAAATCAGCTGAATTAAAATGATAGAGAGTTAAATTAAAAAGTTTGTAATGTTAGGGCCTTATTTGTCATTGTTGCTTTTTTTTTTATATTTTCTAAGTATACTTTTTTTTTTTTAATATTTTTTTTTTATTTTCTAAGTATACTTTTGATTTGGCGTAAATTTAATTTGCTTCTTACTCTCTTTTTTTTCAAAATGTTATAATTGATTTTTTTTTTTCTTTTTTTCATGCTGGTGGTGGTGAAATCAATTAAAAAATTAATTGTCCTATTGTGTGTCAATGTAGAAATTTAAAATAAAATAAATAAAAATAAATAAAATTATTAGATATGAGTCCGAAATTAGAAATCGTTTTGATTTGGGTTTCCGGTTCGTCGGCGGCTTCGCGGTGCGACGATAAATTTTATGGATGTTTTGGATCGGATCTGATAAGTCAAATCTGTTAAGATTAATATTCTTTTTCTTCTTACCCTAGCGAGATCGAGCGATTTATACGATTATCAAAAACATTCTGTATTCTCCTTTGTCCTGACATAATGAAATTCTTCTTTTCGCCTGTAATTTTTTTTCTGTAAAGAATTTTTTACGTAAATCTGTGTGTTATTTCTCTGTCGTACATTTTTGAATTTACTTTTATGTCGTGATCGCCAATTGATTTTGTTTGGTTTATGCGCTCATTGCTAACAAAAATAATAATATTTCAAAGTTATTGACAATCAATCAAATAGGTAATTCTAAAAAAGCAATGCTACACTTACAACTGAAATGAGATGTACTTCTGGGATGAAAACATTTATATATAATGTATTTTTACTTTGACATCACATGATTCAAAAAATTATACTTAAATATTAAGTGATTTTAATTTTATTTCAACAAAAAAACCTTATTGTTGATAAGAATAGTAAAGTAAATTTTTTAAAAATCACAAGATGAAATCCTGTTTAATAATAAATTCTTATAATAAAATAAAAATAAAATACAGAATAATAAAATATAACTTTTTGAATCATAGGTTGGCAAAGTAAAAATGCACTATATCACGGGATGTTTCTTTTTTTTTTTTTGAGAGAAAGACAGCATGCTGCGCTTCATTCATAACGAGGTTGAATTTAGCAGAGGGGTGGGGCAGCCGAAGGCTGCGACAAAGCAGCTGCCCCCCCACACAAAAAAAAAAAAAAAAAAAAAAAAAAAAAAAAAAAAAAAAACATGCTTTGAATTTAAAATATTAAATATCAATCATTAAATTTTTTGTCATTTGTCGAAAATATAAAATAAATCGGTTTTAAACTTGAGATCTAGAAAATGTTTTATACATTTTTATCTTATTTTTAAAAAATTAGATAATCAACTCAAAAACATCTATAGTTTTAATTGATACTTTCTATACATTTTAACCTTATTTTTTTTGGCTAAATTATAAAAATCTTTCTTGCACTTTAGCCTCGATCTTAATTACCCCGCATTAAAAATTATATCAATTACTACCCTATGTTTTGTCATTATCTTAAATAAATTTAAAAATTTTAAAATTTATTAAATTAGACTATACAATTTTACTAAAACAAGTTTGCATAGCACATTATTCTACATCTCAATATATATATAATTTGTAACTCAAAAAATATATAAAAAATTGAGATAATGAAGATCTCCTATTTTGCTAATGCTATCAAAATTTATAATTTATTGAGCAATTTATTCAATTTATATTATTCTATTATATTACCTATAGATATTTTATCTGTAAATTTATTTTAATAAAATTTTATAACTGAATTCAATAATTATTCAAAATTGTTGAACCTATTTGCGATAATAATAAATTAAGAGAGGTAATTACTATTTTTTTTTATACAGAAAAATAATTGAGACAATTGAACATCTCATTTGATGTTTGGCTATATTAGATACAATTTACACTATTAGAATTATTTAAAAACTAAATTTTATAATTTTTCAACATTATTTGTTAAGTGATCATAAGGTTTTAAAAATAATTATTTTAATTATCAATATAGTACGTTTGTAAATTTAATGGTGTAAAATAATTCAAATTAGTTAAAATTTTCATAAAAAATTTTACTTACCATCAAGAGTAAGGTTAATCTTTTCGATTTGAAATTTATTTTAATTCTTTTTTTTATGAAATTTTTATTTTCAGCTATTTATTTTGAGACTACTTATTCACTGGGCAAAGATAGTCCAAATATTATGAAATTTAATTTCTAAATAGTTTTAATATTGTAGATCATATCTAATCTGAAATTAGACGTTCCATGATCGAAAATTATTCGAAAGTACGACGAACTCTGTACTTTTTAGAACATAATTGTTTTATTCATTCTGAAGTTATTTGTTCACTACGCAAATAAAATAAAAAAATTTATAAAACTTAGTTTTTACATAGTTTCAATACTGTAAATTATGTTTAACGAAATTGAACATCAAATCAGATGTTCCATAACTGAAAATAATTTGAAAGTACGGAGAATTTTGTATTTTTGGAAATATAATTGTCTTATTCATTTTGAGGTGAAGAAAAAAATAGTTTTTACATAATTTTAACACTATAAATTATGTCTAATAAAATCGATTGTCAAATCAAACGTTTCATAATAAAAAATAATTTGAAAGTATGAAAAATTTTGTATTTTCGAAAACATAATTGCCTTATTTATTTTGAAACTATTCATTCACTAAACAAAAAAAAAATTCAAAAATTATAAAATTTAATTTCTAAATAATTTCAACACGGTAAATCATGTCTTACAAAGTCGATCGTCAAATCAGATATTCTATAATCGAAAATAACTCAAAAACACAAAGAACACTGTACTTTCGAGAACATAATTGTCTTATTTATTTCGAGGCAATTTTTTTTTTTTAATAAAATTTAGTTTTTAAATAATTTTAATACTGTAAATTATGTTTAACGAAATTGGCCATCAAATCAGATGTTCATAACTGAAAATAATTTGAAAGTACGGAACATAATTGTCTTATTCATTTTGAGGCCATCACTAGGAAAAAAAAAATAGTTTTTACATAATTTTAATACTATAAATTATGTCTAATAAAATCGATCGTCAAATCAAACGTTTCATAATAAAAAATAATTTGAAAGTACGAAAAATTCTGTATTTTCGAAAATATAATTGCCTTATTTATTTTGAAACTATTCATTCACTAAACAAAAAAAAATTCAAAAATTATAAAATTTAATTTCTAAATGGTTTCAACACTGTAAATCATGTCTTACAAAGTCGATCGTCAAATCAGATATTCCATAATCGAAAATAACTTAAAAACATAAAGAACACAGTACTTTCGAGAACATAATTGTCTTATTTATTTTGAGGCATTTTTTTTTTTTTTTATAAAATTTAGTTTTTAAATAATTTTAATACGGTAATTATGTTTAACGAAGCAGATCATCAAATCAGATATTTTAATTAAAAATAACTTAAAAGTAAAAAAAAAACTTTGTAATTTCGAGAACATAATTATTATTATTTTTTTTTGGAGAAAAAAATAGTACATTATTTATTTTATTCAAAAAAAAAATTAGGGTATATATAAGTATACACCTTTTTAGGAGTGTATATCTTATACCTCACCCTATTCTGAGGTGGGGTGAATTTCACTCGTCACTCGATATAACGAATGAAATAATATCCACCCCAAGATGAAGTGGGGTGTAGAATATACATCCCTAAAAAGATGTACACCTAGTATCTCTAAAAAAAAACTACGAAACATAAGTGAAAAAACATAGTCTCTACAAAAAAAAAAAAAAAAAAAAAAAGAAAAAAGAAAAAATTAATTAAGCCTTATGTTTGGGTTTGGCATGAAAATGACATTGCGTGCAAAGAAACGGGTCCTCGGAGCAATCTACACGCGCCACATTTGTCGTGGGGTGCGTTTCTTTTGGGGGTCCAGTGTTGGTCCCACATTGACACCAACAACAAATACACTGCACCCGACTCGGGAACCTCGCACACTCATACACTGCATCCAACCGCCCCTTCTCCTCCTCCTCCTCCTCCTCCTCCTCATTTGAGAGAGAGAAAGAGCCACGCGAAGAATTGCTTCCTCTCTATTTCTCTCGTTTCTCTTTGTTCTAATCCACAATTCTCTCAAAAAATTCTTTGTTTAAAACCCGATTTCGCCCTAAATGCTTCTGATTCGGCTCCGACGCGGGCGCTTGTGAATCTGGGTGAGTGATTTTGCTCTTTCTTTTGCTTTTGCTTTTGCTATTGATTTTGATTTTGATTTTGGTTCAATGAATGGAATGGAATGTTTGTGGTTGAAATGCAAATAGGTTAGGTTTATTTGTAATTTAGGGTTGTTTGTGGTGGTTAAATTGATGTCCATTGTGTTTGGGAGTGGGTTTTAGGTTTTTGCTCTTTGTTTCACCTATAGCGGAGAGCGGTGAAGTCATTTTCGGCCGAAATGTTTGGTTCGCTCTAAAAACGAGCGAGCTGGGGCCGGCTCGTGTTCTTTCGACTTAGTCGCGTTGTCTCGTTAAAATATCGAACTAAAAAATTCGGCTCGCGTTTGGCTCGTTTATTATCGTGTTCTAGTCGGTAAAAAATTGAAAAAAATTAGAAAATTAAAATCTTAATCTAATAATTAAAATTCATAAAATATATGTTACTTTATATTTGGATTGATCTAAAATCTAAATAGTAAAAATTTGTAATATATATATAGAGAGAGAGACGGTCGTGCTTATAAGTCGTTTCGGATGTTGGAATTTCCGAATCAATAATCAGCTTCATTAAACTTGATCTAAAATATTTGAAGTAACTAGAAAACAAATTTCGTGAATTTTCGATATCATTTGTCTAGTGATCGAAGGGGTTTAAAATTAACAATTTTAATAATCGTGGTGAGCTGTTTGCAAGTTTAACAGTGTAGAAATATCCAAATTATGCGATTTTTTGATAGAAAATTTTTTATACTATATAAAACAAGATCAATAATTTTGATCTAAAATTTTAGTGTCATATCATTATATTTTGTGATATTTTTATTTTCAGCTGTTGATTTTGAGCCATTTTGATTACTAGGCAAATAATATCGAAAAATTGCGAAATTTATTTTTTAGGTTCTTCAAAATACTTTAGATCAAGTCTAACGGAGCCGATTGTCGATTCGGAATTCCGAACATAAAAAACGACTAATAAGCACGGAGGGCTCTGTGTTTATAAAAATATACCAGCCGCACTCATATATATATATATATATATATATATATATATATATATATATATATATATATATATATATTCGAGTTATATTGAGCCAAACACGAGCTGGCTCGCGAACAATGAGCTAGATTACTGTCTCTACACGTTAACTCTACTAAAACGCCATAATTGACTTTTTCTTGGGCGGTGGCAAAGTAAACTACGAAAGAGAAAGAGAAAAAAAAAAGAAAAATAACAATTGTTGTAATTTTTTTTATCCTCTTATGTGCTAGTATGAATATTTTTTGTAAAATAAATAAAAAAAATAGATGACTACAATTCCTAAGTTGTTGGCTTTTTATAAGACAAACAACGATGGAAAAATAATTTTCATATGAATTTCAGTTCAACTTAAAAGTCATTTTCAACCTGAAAATTTGTTACGGGCGGACAAATAGGCCCCAGCAAGAATCATCTCCAATTGAGCGTTTGACAAATGAAAAGTCTTAAGTGTTCTTCTGCTGCAGTGGGAATCAAAAATGAGAATTTGAGGCTTAAAAGGTAAATAAAGCTCCAATCTGTTAAACCAAAAAAAAAGAAGCACTGTTTGAAGAATACTTTATAAGGGCCAAAGATGTCCTAACCCTAATCTAGGAGGAGGAAAATGCAACTTCAGTTTGTTATACCTTTGATAGTTTACTCTTAATGCTTTGTTCTTTGTAGGTTTGCGAGGGTTTTAGTTTGGTAATCATTTTCAGCTTATTTGAAATTGATGATCAAATTTTGAGCTGTTGAAAGAAAGTAGAAAGGAGTTGTGGCAATTTAAACGCGAAATTAAACTACTGCGGCGTTATATATATGGAAGGGAATATAACCAGAAACATGATTCCCAGAGTATCTAACAGTAGGTTGAATCTACAAGATCAACATTTGTACTTGAATGGGTGTCTTCACCCCCAACAGCAACAAGTAAATCAATCCCCTTATCAAAATTATGCGATCACCCCCCAAATGTTCGATATTTTGCCCCAGTCGGCCAATTACGTGCAGAGTGAGTTGGACCACCACAACCCTACACTTCCAACTATGGCCCGCAATGATGCAAAAAATTCAAGTGATGAAGATGAAGGGAGCTTCAAAACCGAGGATGGAGACGATATCGTACACGGAAAGAAGGCTTCACAATGGCATAGAATGAAGTGGACCGACGAAATGGTTAAGCTTCTTATAACCGTGGTTTCTTACATAGGAGAGGATTATCACTCGGAATGCGCTAGCGCGTCGAAGAGAAAGTTCACCATGTTGCAGAAAAAGGGTAAGTGGAAGCTGGTTTCGAAGGTAATGGCGGAAAGAGGTTGTTTTGTTTCTCCGCAGCAGTGTGAAGACAAGTTTAATGATCTCAACAAGAGGTATAAAAGGCTTAACGATATTCTTGGTAGGGGAATATCTTGTAGGGTGGTGGAGAATCCTGCTCTTTTGGAACGTTTGAATCACCTTAGCGATAGGATGAAGAATCTCGTGAGAAAGATATTGAGCTCGAAGCATCTGTTCTACGAGGAGATGTGCTCGTACCACAATGGGAACCGATTGCATTTAAAAGCTGATCCCGCACTTCTGCAGTCCGTAAAATTGGTTCTAGGAAGTGCAGATGAGCATGATGAAGATGAGATCGACGAAGATAATCAAGGTGGAGATAATGACGATAGGGGGCCAAGTTCTAATAGAAGGATGGTACAAGGGCTCGAGCGTAAAAATCCTTCGGTGCCTCAAGATTGTGACAGGACCAAGTCATTTGATATGAACCAAGTTCTTGATGAAGGGCTTAAGGGTGATTGGGCGCAGCAGGAAGAGAATTTGTGGTCACGCTCGCGGAAGCTGGAAGCGAAAAAGTTACAGGTTCAGATGCAAATGCATGAGCTTGAAGAGCAGCGTATGAAGTGGCAGCAGTTTAGCAAGAAGAAGGATAGAGAATTGGATAAGATGAGAGTCGAAAATGAAAGGATGAAGCTGGAAAATGATCAGCTGGCATTGGTATTGAAGCACGAGGAGCTAAAGCTGAGGTTACATCACTGAGAAAATGAAGAAATATTTGGATAGAAGTGTGGAATCTCATAGTATCAATTTTGGTAAGCTATTTTAATGCGTGGAGTCATTCTTACATAAAGCTCTTATTTTATTTATTAAAAAAAAATTGCAAGTTGGTTGTCCATAGAGTAGATGATAGCAGTTGCATGCTTCTGCAGTTTAACTTTGTTCAGGCTTTGAGTATGGTTTTGGATACAAGAAAATTGTTTCATATTTCACATGCAAGCTTTTTTTACTCTTATTTTCAATTTCGAGTTATAATCATTGTGACTCATGTTAAGTCGAACTTGTTCCAGCTACTTATGTTCTAGTCTCCTCATCTTTTCTGTCACTGATCTGCTTAGATTCTGGCAGGTTTAGAGGCCTCCAAAGCAAAGATTAAGGAATTGGATCTTTCTTTCTTCCAATTTTTTCTCATCAGTTTGTTGCTGAAGCAATTGAATTAAACTTGTTGTGTGGTAGGGAGACATCCAAAGCACACAACATTTATTCATAGGAGCATTAATTTGGATCACTGATTCACTGTCAAATTAATGGCTTGACATTCTACACTCTTCCCATTTAGATCAGTAAATTTATTCTCATGTCCAGTATTTGGCATTGTGACCATCTTTGTTCTACTTTTGTGGTTATGGAGAGAAATATTTACTTATTTACTAGATCTAGATGGTCCTAGAACCTTACAGTTGGCTGTCTTTGCACCTGCACGCATGTGCGTGGTACGTGCGTGCTCGCCCGCGTCTGCGTCTGCGTCTGTGTCTGTGTCTGTTTGCATACGCGCGAATGCGTGCTTTATATGTTTGTGTGTAAATAAACTCTCACCTATTTCCTCTTTTGATACTCTTATGACATCAACTTTTGCACTGTTTTTCCTTTTTGTTGTGTTTCTGCAAATTGGTATGCATAATATTGTTGCTACATACTCAAAAGAGAGTTGTATACATGTTTTGTTATCAGTTCATATGCAATTATGCATAGCTAATGCTATACATTTGTACCTTTATTATTATTTATTTTTTTATGTTTAAAAAAGAATGGTAGGCAAAGTTATCAATAGGCCCAATGAAATTTTCGGTTGATTGAATCTGATCAAATCTATTAGTGAATCTTTGTATCATAGAATATATATATATATATATATGTATATATATATATATATATATATATATATATATATATATATATATATATATATAATTTTAATTTCATTTGCTTTGTGTATTTTCTTTTATTAAGAGCTTAATTTTTTTTTCAAAATTGTTTCTGTAGGTCAACTTAGATTTTGTGATTGCAATTGGATTAGATACAAAATATTTCTTATATTTCTTTCCTCTGCTGATATATTTGAATTATTTCTAATTGGCCATGAAATTCTACTTGCAATAGCTGTCACATTTTTCCTTCTTTTTTTTTTTTTTTTTTTTTTTTTTTTTTTTTTTTTTTTGCTTGCTAATTAAATTTTACTAAAAATGTGCTGTCACCACTAATAATACATCAATTGCAAGCATAATCTACAGAATCTTATACCTCATCAACCAACCCAATAATTATTGTATAAAATAAATATATTTATTCATTTTAAATAATTTTTTATATTTATATTTATTTATTTGCACTGTAGTCGTTCCATGAGCATTCATGTAGTGTGTCCCACTACATTAATCTCTCTCTTATAAAATAATATATATATATATATATATATATATATATATATATATATATATATATATATATATTGAAAAAATATAGGTAAATTGCTCTACTAGATCCTAAATTTTTTAATTTATTTTTATTTTAGTACTTGAATTTTCAAATTTGACATTTTAAGATTCCACATTTTTATGGTGAATTAATTAACTCTTTATTTATTTTATAAAGATATTAGTAAGAACTGTTTATTTCTTGTATAGATATAAGTTTTAGAATAAATAGAAATAAGATCAATTTTGTATTAAGATAAAAATTAGATTATTTTAGGAATAAGAAAATTTATGATTGGATAGGTATTGTAATAGTGAGAGTAATAGGAGGTAATTATAATTTTAAAATAATACTATTTTATTTAATTAATTAATATACAAATATTAATTAAATAATAATTTAACTTATTTAATTAATTACTGGTAGATAATTTTAAATATTAATTAATAAAATAATTAACAATGAGTATTATTAATTAATAATTTAATTAACTATAAATATTTTAATAAATTAAAATTAATAAATTAATTAGTTAACTATTTAATAGTTAGATAATTAGTTAATAAAAAAATTAAATTAATTAAAATATTAGATTAATTAATAAATAATTAAAATTATATTTATTTTTATTAAGTTTGTTCTAAGTGAGAACAAGGTTGTTTCAGAAAATAGATGGAACAATAGCTTCAGACTTGTACCAGTTTGTTTTATAAAGACGAGAACTACTGTTTTCGTCTATAACCAAACGTGTTCTGAGACTCTGAACATTTATGTTCATGTGTATGTTCATGCACTATGAATTTTGTAATTTTAAAATAAATTTATGATGCTTTAATAGAGAGATGCATGGAGTGTTGTAATAATATCATCTAATTGTAAATAAAAATAGGGACTAAAATAAGATTATTTCAAGAGTTTTAATTAAGGAAAATTCAAATGTAAAACTTAAAATTTATGGACTAGTAAATATGCCACAACTGCATAAATATAAAATCACATATATTCTTTATCAGGTAATTTAATACAAATGCACCTGCATGAAGGCCACTTAGTAATGTAGGGCCCCCTGGATTTTGCAATTTTCATAATTTATTATTATTATTATTATTATTATTATTATTATTATTATTATTATTATTATCTAAATTTCTCCAGCTCAATTTGATCTTTCTTTTTTAAAAAATGCTCTTTTCTTGTTTAAGAGGAGATACACACCTGGTCAGGGACAATGCCATTGTCTCAATCAAATACAAAGGCTTATAAAATCATCTATCAATCTGTCAGTCATATCAATTGATTTATTTTTTTCTTTCTTTTTATTTTCTCTTTTATATTTCTGTGTGAAGTAGATAGAGAGAGAGAGAGAGAGGAAGATATGGGAGCGTGCGCGACAAAGCCGGCGACGAAAGACGGCGAGACGCCTCTCCCCGCGGAGGAAGAGGCGAAGGTAGAGGCTGTCGAGAAGAAGGATAAGGAGGTAGCAGTGGCGGTGGCGGTAGCGGTAGCGGAGGCTGAGAGCGGCCAACAGTCCCTGGGCAGGCTTTTATTACAGAAAATCGAGATTGGTGCAGTTAGGAGTGTCAACGAGCCGAACACGATCGAGCTGGGGTCGGCTCGTGTTCGGCTCGAGCTGGCTCGTTTAAATATCGAGCTGAAAAATTAGGCTCGTGTTCGGCTCGTTTATTAACGAGCCGAACACGAGCTGGCTCGCGAACAACAAGTTTGATTTTCATTCCTACTATTAGGTGTAAAATTAAAAAAAAATTAAAAAATTAAAATTTTAATCTAATAATTAAAATTCATAAAAAATTGATGGTCTAAAATCTAAATAGTAATATATATATATATATATATATATATATATATATATATATATATATATATATATATATATATATTCGAGCTATTATCGAGCCGAACACGAGCGAGTTGACCCCAGCTCGTGCTCGGCTCGTTTATTAAACGACCTGAAACATTTGGCTCGTGTTCGGCTCGTTTACTAAACGAGCGATTCGATCTCGAGCTCATTTCGAGTCGAACACGAGCTGGCTCGCGAACAGCGGACTGGATCGCCACCCCTAGGTACAGTTGGCACAAATATATGATAGGTCATCACAAAATTTTAAATTTCTAATTAAATTTGTTGTGAAAAATTAAAATTGGTATAGTGGACACAAATATATGATAAATCAATTCTCAAAAACTATTAAAGAGAGAAATTTTAGAGCTCTTAATTGTTTTTACTTGAATGAGACATTTATTGATTGCAACCCTAGTTTGGAAAAAGTCCATATAGGCCCACTTTTTTTGGGTTGGATAGGTCGTTTTGCAGTAACGAGTGTACACGAAAAGTTTGGCTCAAATAAAGGGCGCACTACCAAACTATATGCATTGAGTCGTGCGTCCTAATTTTTTTTATTTTCTTATTATTAATCTATCTATCTAATCTAAAATAAGACTATTTGATTCGATTTCGGTCTGATTCAATTTTGAAATTTACTAAAATACAATTTTTCTGTTTGAACACATTTTTAAATCGGCTAAATTACAAAAAATCTCCTTGTAATATCCCGTTTTTTCACTTTGCCCCCCTGTCTTTTAAAAGACTACATTTTGCCCATCGTAATTACCGAATTATTTTTAGGGAGCAACGGCGTTAGCGAAGGAGGTAAATTGACGAAAATGCCCTTATCTTATATTGGAGGAAAAAGGTAATGGAGGGAAGAGAAAGGGGTTTAGACTTATTTCCCGTAATTCTTGAAGGGTATTTTAGATATATCCAATAATATTTTTTTAAAAAAACTGATGGCTCACTCACGGAATCGTGACGGCGGGAGGGTAAATGCATATTTCGGTAATTACGATAGGGCAAAATGTAAGTTTTTAAAAGACAGGGGGGCAAAGTGAAAACGCGGGATATTACATAGAGATTTTCTGTAATTTAGCCATTTAAATCGAACTGAACTGAAAACTGAATAGTAATAATTTTTTACACTTTTTATTTAAACTATTTGTTAAAATTTTTATATTTATACTCAAATCTTGATCATGTATTAATACATTTTTTAAAACCTATATTTGTAATTGATTTTTTTGTGTGCGATTACATAATAACTCAATTTTGAATCTTAAATTACAAATTAATTCATTAAAAATAAAAAATTTAAAAATTAATTACAAACTGAAACAAACCGAACTAATTCGGTTTGGTTTGAATCAGTTTTGAATATAAATTGATTCAGTTCGGTTATAAATTTTTCAAATCGAAAACTTCTGTTCTCTTGAACATTTGAGATATGTTTGGTTCAAAATAAAAATAGGCATTTGAAGAAATTGCAATAAAATTTGGAATAATAAAATTTCCTACTAATTTATTTAGCCCATAATAGGAATCTGAACTATAAAATCTAAACTTTAAAATTAAAATTTGAATTTCATTTTGAAATCATGGTTTGTATTTTAAATCCGAATGCAATTTTTAAATCACAATTTGAATATAAACTATGATTTAAAATTCAGTTCAAATGTCAATAAGATATTGAATTTACAATAAAAATTGACGCTCAAATTAAAAATTTCAAAATATTAAATTTTAATTAAAATTTAAATCCACTATGTAAATTCATAATCAAAAATAGAATCTAAATTTGGATTCACAATTTGAAGTTAAATTGAATTTAAATTCAATTTTGCATTTCAAATTCAAGTTCAAAATCAAAATTTAATTAGAACTAAATTCAAATATCAAGCTCATATTAGAATTTAAATTTGAACTTTATCCATATTTTAAACTATAATTTTACCTTAATTAATTTATTTTTATATGTAATTTATTATTGAAAAAAAAAATTCTCAATCCCTGGGGACTCGTAGTTAACTCTCGCCTCTACAGTGGGAGTCAATTTAGGGAATTTGTTTTCCCTAGAATGAAAATTAATCAAAATATTAATTTTTCAAACTAAACACAAATAATAGAAATGACTCACTCTGATTTATTCATACTCTTAAATATTTCAAATTAACTAAATATTTTTTAATATAAAATAATATTAGTTCCCTATAGAAAACAATAAGAATCTTATCATGTACAAGCCAAATTTGGTTATGTTTGATTCTCTAGGTTTAGCCTCATGATATTATTGTTCAATCATTGTCACGCCCCGAGTTTTGAAAAACAGACTATTTTTTTTTTTTTATTTTATTTTATTTTATTTTATTTTTTTGAAATCAGAGTTTAAATCATTTCAGGCGTGAACAGATCGCCACATGTATAGTAAATTTCATGTCCAATTGGACAGAGCCTTTCCTATACATGCACGGCTAAGTACTTACAGCCAATACCAGAGTAGTCTAAACTACGCATACATCACTAGTCATTTTATAATATTTTAAAACATAATGCGGAAGGTAAAATATACTGGTGACATAAGGGTCAGTACTATCGCAACAGCCTCACCAACGGGTCCCGACATCCCAGCACCCGAATGACCTGAAAAATAGTCACCCAGGGGGTGTGAGATACATCGACAGTGTATCCCAGTGGGCACGACGAGCCGAGAAATAGCTAATCGTACCTACTGGATACAATAATCTGCGGATAGTAAATAGATCCATAGGTAAAGCTGAATAATCAATAAAAGACTAAAGATAAGTCAACGATATAACTGAGCAGATATGGGTACAGAATGAATCAGTAAAGCATGCTAGAACACGGAAATATAACTATGCATCAATAATGAAAGCAAGTATCCAACCGATGCCACTATTGGTCACGGAAACTTCAGGCGAAGATATCAAAGCAGAACCAACCACAACCATACTGGATTCCACCTAGCCGAGCTGAACAGCAACCCCGTACCATTGATATAGCTGAGAGGATCCTCGTATCTAACGGTACAGCCGAGAGTTTCCTCATATCGGTACAGCCGAGGGGCTCCCCGTACCTAGTGATACAGCAAGAGGGGATAGCTCACGGGTCAACCAGACCCTTTATCGGTAAAGAACCCAATGTGGGGGATCAATCCCACGGCGTACGCGAGTGAACAGCAGGTGCACAACCATCATAATGCTAATGCTCAAGCTCACGGTCCACAGACCGGGTAATCGGCAATATGCCGAAAATCCCCACAGGGATGCAGATGTCTGTATATCAATCATGGTCAATCATGCATATATGGAATATAAAAGCAAGTATCTCTGGAAACAAATGCAGTATAATAAGCAACAGATATGATAGCAATCAACAGGCATGATCAGACCATGAAAAATCTACTGTACTGAGGTATAAGAACTGATAAGCAGGTGTACAGGAAATGTCCAAGTAAATGTCTATCATCTAGAAATATAAGACATGTAGGCATAATGAGGGCTAGATCAAGAACAAGTGTCCGACTGGACTAAAGCAACCAGAGGGCCGAAAAGATAAAACTCGGACCGAAGATAAACCCACCTGTGTGTAGGCGGACCAACGACTCCAACAGAAGGCTCGTGGGCCGGAGTCAGACTGCAAGGACCTGAATCATGAATACTGATCAGGGACGGACTCACACATTTCCCAAACCACAGACTCACACTATACAGATAGTTGTAAACAGGGAACTCCCCTAACCTTTTCAAAATTGCATGTTATATATATATATATTAAAACTCACTAATTAAGCCACTTTGCTAAAAATCGATGATCGATCGGAGCCATAATTACTTCAACACTTTCGGAAAGGCCGATTTGGCACCGGAAGCCACCGACTTGAAACGAGAGCCACTGGACTAAGCCAGGACAGCGTCGGGAATAACCAGAGACAGGTTACAAGATCCATTCATCATTCTATTACATCGAAGTACGCGAAACTCGTGCCGAAAGCCGTTAAACCGACGATTTCGCCGATTTACGGTTCGTTAACCGATTCCCGCTTAACGAAGACCAACAGACCTCTAACAAAAAGCTTAGAGGTCATGTACGCACTGTCCAAGACAGTCCACAAAGTCACATTTGCAACTTGGTCCCTATGGTTTTTCCAAATTTGCATAAATACACCCGATTAACCACTATTTTGACTCGATCTTCCAATCCGGGATGTTTTAGACTATGCCGCAAAATACAGTAGATCGATCTCGATGCAAGCTAACCCGTGCTCACTGGTTTGAGTGGATACGAAGCCCGAAAACACAATCGAGTCTATGATTACATAGTTCACAATAGCTTGGTTTACCACACTCACCTAATTACTTGATCAACTCAATATAAAGCATGAGCATCATGTTTATTAGGGTCTACAGAGTCTAGGGCTCACCTCAGGTACGACGCAGATCGGCCGGAAAGATCGCCGGAGCAAGGCAGTTGAGGCTACAATCTTGCTAGAGCTCGGATTGGCCGAGCCTTGCTCAACTCGAGTTCAAGCTGCAACCAAAGGAAAGCAACAGTTGGAGGAGGTTCACAGAGCTGGTCGGATCACCACCAGACCCAACTCCGGCAGCCCCGTACGGCAGTTGGCCGGAGTTGTGCTTCACGGCCACCTAGAGAGCCTTAAGGGAGAACTCTATTTCTTCACGTTAGGGTCCACATGCAAATACATGGGAAGCTTATAAATGACCCATAGAGCATACCTGGGTGGTTGGCGCGGTTAGAGGCGACGGCGGCGGCCGGAGACGAGACTCGGCCGAACTTAGGCCTCTAATGGCGGATCTTCAACCGTGGCTCTTGAGTCCCAGCAACTTGCACGAACCCACTCACCTCGATGTTGTGGAGCTTGCTGAGGTGATGGCCAGCGACTTGGGTGAGCGGCGGCGCCAGACGGCAAGGATCGGCCGAGGAAGAAGATGACCCGATTCTAGGGTTTCTTCGAACAGGCTTGATCCTCAACCTATCTTCATCAAACTTCGGGAGGATGTTGCAGTCGCCAAGAAAATCAAATCCAACGGTCTTGATATCGAATCAACCAGTCGGATGAAGACGACGCCCAAGATCGGCCAAAAATGGACTCCCGGAAAGAAGTCGCTCTCGCCGGCAAACGAGACGACGGCGACGGCTCAAACTTCACAGGTATGGTCTCCTTGACGTCAGAAAAATTTTGATGGGGTCCAAGGGCCAATTAAAACAAAAAGCTTCCAAGATCTTACCTTGCCGAAAAAACCCAAGGAAGAAGATGACCCCGCGGCGGCGCACGTCGGAGTTCGGTGCCGAGAACCCTATGGCTCGATGTCTGCAACACAGGGGAACTCCCAGATTAAGTTTGGATCAACTTGGACCTTCCCAAACACCTCCCTCACCAACAACCCGAGAAGAAGATCTCGTTTCTTTGCCTTCTTGGCCTTCTCCGGCGAGGGGCGGTGGCGACTGGCGGCGTAACGCCCATGAAGAGAGCAGAGGGAGATGAATGGGGTTGGTGCTGGGCGGCTAGGGCTGGGGCTACGGGATTGCTAGGGTTTAAGGAGAACCCTAACACCTAAATATATATATTTGCATGTAACAATATGCAATATAACCCCCCCAACCATTGCTATTTCAATCCAAGTCCCCCACAGCAACTTTATTTCACACTTAGGTCCTTCTCCACAAAGCAGCACGCAAATCGGAGCATAAAATATTGGGGTTATTGCGTAAAATATTGCATTTTTTTTTGCCTTTTTCACGCCTTTCGAGGCCTTTGAGTCGTCAAATTGAAAAAAAGACTTCGCCACGACGTCCGGCTCGACGAAAACTATCAGATAGCGATTTTCGTTTTTCGACGAAATGCCTGGATAAATTCTCGGTCCATAATTACTATCCAATTATACAGTTTTTCACGCTTTTCAAGACTCCAGGGTCGTCAAACGGAATTTCCGTCAGCGCCATTGCGCTCAGACCGACGAAACTGATCAAAACGGCTACCTGGATCGCTATGTTCGTGTCACGCCCCGAGTTTAAAAATCAGGTATGAATTTTTTTTTTTTTTTTTTTTTTTGTATATAAATCAGAGTTTGCAAAACAGGCGTAACAGACCGCCACACATATAGAAAATCCCCTATCCAAAGGAATAGGGTCTCTCCTATACGTGCACGGCTAGACCAATCCAATCATCAATCAGAGAGTAATACATATCTCACTAAATCAATACTAATCATCAGGAATCATCTGAAATAGCCTACTATCATCAAACTGAAATATCTAAATAACTGGAAGCGAAATGCTATAAATAAAAGTCGGCTACAATCCTCGAAGATCTCAGACATCAATATATCATCAGAGGGACAGCTCTATCGTGACAGTCTCACTGGATCGTCCCGACATCCCTCCACCCGATGAACCTGGAAAATGGTCACCCAGGGGGTGTGAGATACACTGTACATGTATCCCAGTGGGCACGACGAGCCGAGGATCAGCTAATCGTACCTACTGGGTACTAAAATCTGCGGATAGTAAGGATCTATAGGCACAGGTGAAAAGAAAGATCTACTAATAATAAAAAATAAGGACTGCAGATAGGTATACTAAAAATCAAGGTGCATCAGTGATAAGAAATCATGGAACTATAGATCATACATGCTGGAAATCAAAAGATATCTACAAGAATCATACACAACTAGTCTGCAAGTAGTAGAGGTACGTCTACAGAAAGTAATGCTGGAATCAGGGTATAATGATAGCGATCAAGCATAAAAGAACTGCAGATAACAAACACTGGAATCAGGGTATAACTGTAGAAATCAAGCATAACTGAGCAGCGAAGGTACAAGATAATAGATAACAGGTAACATCCACTGGAAAGCAATAACTCCACCAGTAAACTGAACTAGGCAGGTAATCAATCATAAGTGAAACTGCAGATGAATAACGCTAGAGATCAACATAAACAGATCAAAAATGGTACAAGGTAAGAATCATGCGTCAAGAACAGAAACCCAAGTACCCAATCATGTGCCAATATTGGTCTCATAGAACCTCAGGCAAAGCCACTTTTCGGCACCCTTTCGGCTGACATAACCCTGCACTTCACAGACGCCAAGCAGTCTCGATGCAAAAGGGCTCACGGGTCTATCATCAGACCACTCTACCGGTAAAGAACAAGCTCCACGGGGTGCGACCCCGGCCATGTTCGTGAAGTACAGCAGTGCATGGCAAATCATAATGCTCAATCTCACGGTCTAGTGACCGGGTAGTTGGCAACATGCCGAGATCCCAACAGGGAGTCATCAGTCTATCTCTATCAATCAGGATCAATCAATCATGCATATCGACAATATATCAAGCACCATCTCAATGACAGGAATATAAAAGATGATGAACAGGTATATATCATGTGTCTCAAGTAGATCAGGATCTATCAGTGATAATCAGGGAGCAGGTATGCAATAATCAGGCTGATCGTGAACAAGTAATCTCAATCACAGGTCTAATCAAGTCAGTGTCAATCAGTGGGATCATGATATGTCAAGATAGGTCATATAATCAGCAGGGAAATCAAAAACAGGGGTCCGACTGGACTAAAGCAACCAGAGGGCCAAAAAGCTGAGGCCCGGTTCGAAGATAACCCACTTGGATGATGGCAAACCCTCGGACTCCCGCACAGCTACTGGGAGGCTGGTGCTGAACAACTGGGTCCTGAATAAGAAGATATGATCAGTAATACACACACAAACCCATCCCCGACTACATAACTACAGCAAAATGCTTATACGGGATAAAGCCGTCGATTTATCTAACGGAAATCCTGTTCCCGATCAACGAGACCCTACGGAACTCTAATAAAATGTCCAATACGTGTATACTTACTGTCTGAGGACAGTCCGGGGGTTACATTTGCAAGTTAGTCCATAAAACAGTTAATATTTGCCTAATTACAACTATTTGAACATTATTTCGACCCGTTCTTGCAATCCGGGGGTCCAACGACGACGCCGTAAATTTCAGCGCGTTCGTTACGACGAGACGGAGCCCGTGCTCACAATATTGGGCTGGCACGGGTTCCGAGGGCAAAGTTGGCCCATGATCATTAAGAGTCCAATTTACAACTTATGCTATAACTTTACTTACACTTGATCAAATTAGGAAATAACTGAAGCTTGGCACTTAATATGGACACAGGACAGTGATGCTCACCTGCGGCTTGCCGGAGGGTGGCCGGAAAACTGCCCGGAGAACCACCCTCAAAAGCTCTACAAAGACCACTATGCTATAAACAATTATCTACTAGATCTTCTTGGGATTTAACATGAGCATCATTCTCAGGATGGGCAGGGAGTTGTTGTGCTCACCTGAGGGGTGCCGGAATTTGGCCGGAGGAGTTGGCCGGAGCAACCCGCAAGGATGCCTTAAGCTCGGATTGGTGAACCTCCAATGCCACCTTGCTCTATCAGCAACCAAGGTGAGAAGCAGTTAGCTAGGGGTCCCAGAGGAGTTCTGATCCATGTTGGGTCAGGCCCCGGCGGCCGCAGGCGGCGGCGGCCGGAAAACAGCCCGCATTGTATAGCTCGGATGCAAGATTTAAAACCCGATCACAGAGGTGCCCTAGGCCGAAACCAAGATGATAGAATTCACATAAATGGCATTTGGGTCTTACCTGTAGAGGTGGCCGGAGCCCGGACCGCCAGGGATCGCCGGAGCCCAACCCGAAACCCAATCGGGTGCAACTTCTGGAGATAAAGATCCCGACGTTAGGGATGCCATGCAAGGTGATGGAAGAGCTCAAAATGATCAGAGGAGCTCACCTGAGTGGTTTTCCGGCGTCCGGGAGCGTCGGCAGGGCGCGGCGGCGGAGCTCGGTGAAGCTTCAATAGCCGTTAATGGCGGAATCCGGCGGGGTGGCTCCGGGCCGGTGCAAGTTGGACCAGGATCTCCGTCTCAATGCTGGGGAGCTCGGTGCAGTGGTGGCCGGCGTCGGGAGGCTGCGGCGGCGCCGGACGGCCGAGTTCGGGCCAAGTTAAAAAAACTCGGTTTCTAGGGCATCACCGATCAGGCTCGATCCTCAATGGATGATGATCAGGCTCCGTGGGGATGGGGCAGTCGTCCAGAGAAGCAAGATCAACGGTTCTGATCTCGATATTGACGGCCGGATGAAGCCCGCGCCCGCGATCGGTCAGAAAAACGATAATCCGGCGGGGTTGGCTCCCGCCGGCGCTCGGGACGGCGGCCGCGGTTCGGCCTGCACCCAGAAGGTCTCCTCCATGTCAGAGACACGATGGTCGTGCCCAAATCCCAATATGCAAAGGGAAGTTCCCAGATGTTACCTTGCCGGAGCTTAGCAAGGAGGAGAGATGGTCCGCGGCGGCGCAGGGCGGCGGCCGGGGCCGGTTCCACTCGAGCTCGGACGCGGCTTCACAGAGGAGCCCACCAGAGAACTCTCAGCCCAAAGAGAATCCTCCCGAGCATCCCCTCCTCAACAACCCGAGAGCAAAGCTTCTCTTGTTGCTTTCTTCTCCGGCGACGGGGTGGCGGCGGCCGGTGCGGGGAGGCTCCGTGAGGTGCGGCCGGGAGCGTGGAAGGAGGTTGAGGGGTGCGGCTAGGGCAAGAGCTACGGGCTTAGGGTTCAAGGGAAACCCTAACCCTAATGCATTATATAAATAATATATGCACAATTTCCCCATAGTCCCTCGTCACTTAGTATTTACTGTCCAGTCCCTCACTGTATACTTTTCTCACACTCTAGTCCTTCCCCAAAGGATGGCACGCAATTCGAGGCAAGTTCTTCAGGGTTTCATGTGCAAAAGTCGCATTTTTAGCCTCATTTCCCGCTTTTCGAGACGTTCCAGTCGTCGAAAAGAAAAATGGACTTCGCCATGACGTCCGGCTCGACGAGACCTATCAGGTAGCGATTTCTGATTTTCGAGAAACTGCCCGGATAAAATCGCGGTCCATAAAATACTGCTCCAAAATACAGTTTTTGCATTTTTCGAGACTTTAGAGTCGTCAGACGGAAATTCCGTCAGCGCCATTGCGTCCAGAACGATGAAACCGTTCAAATCCACTATTTGAAGTGTTGTGATCGGCTTCCAGATGGCGAATTGGCTCAACGTTGGCTCTAAAGGGGTTCGAATCCTAGGGTTACTGTTCGTTTACTGTTCCGCACTGCGCAACTTAAGTCGCGGGTCCCGCCCGCTTCATCGCTGATTTCTGGACCGTCAGATCTGAACATGCTTAATATGGTTTTCGGTCAGTTCGTCGTGACGGTCGCACTCGTGGTCTCGGATCTTCGAGATCAGGCTCGGATTGAAAAGTGATATTTCTGGCCCACTAACTGTGCAATTTACACTGCAGAAAAGGGGCTCTTAGACTATTTGTGCTTTTCATGGTCCAAATTCAACTTGGCTTTAATTATCTTCATCTATTTATTTATTTACAAAATTCGAATTCTTACAGTTCGGAGTCCAGACAATGGACTGGTCAATGTTGGCCGGCGAGGGAATTAAATCAGGGGCTACTATTCATGGGTACTATTCACTTAAGTCGCGGGTCCCACCCGTAACTTCGCTGATTTCTGGACAATCCGACTGTCGGATCGAAAATCTGTTTATATCATTTTTACTCGATTCAACGAGACGGTCGCACTGGTGATATCAAATTTTCGAGATCAAACTCCGATCTAAAAGGCGGGGAATAATACATTGAAAACTGTGCAATTTGCACACCGGTACACAACCACTTAGGTTTCTTTTGCATTTAAATTTCACGAGTCTTACAATCATCTAGCTCATTTTAACATGTTTGTGTATAATGTAAAAGAACATTCATCTATGAATAGTAAGCTTTAATCAATTATGCAAAAAGCTAGTCACATCGTTAATTCAGGGTTTTGATCAGATTCAACCTACGTTAGATTTATTGTTGGATTTCTTATCGTTAGACTTATTATGAGTCGCAGTTGCGCTTAATTTATTGAGCTTTTCTAACTCCCAACTTATTATTTTTGTGCCTATTGCTACAAAACTGAAAATTAAACATATTTCAGTTAATAATAAATAATACCGAACTTTATCCGGTGACTAAAGTTCTTATCTAGATTACTGGAAGTATTTAGAAATTAAATTTTAAATTTTGTCAATATCATTGACCTAATGATCAAAATATTATAAAATTTATAATTTTAATGATAAATATAAGCTTTTTACTCGTTTAATAGTGTAAAGAGGTCTAAATTAATTAAATTTTTGTTAATTTTTTTTTAAAATTATTTAAAATAAGATCTATACTCTTGATCTTGATTATAAGACTCATATCATCACTTTTTGAAGGTAATTTATTTTCAGCCGTTCATTTTTTTATCTACTTGATGGATAAGAAAAGAATATCGAAAAAGTAAGAAATTTAATTTTTAAATAGTTTAAATGGTCTAGATTATATTCAACGATACCAATCGTCGATTTAAAAGCTCCAGCATAGAAAATAAATGGGTGGCAATCGAGCTGGTTTGCTACTGATGATATTCCAGCCCCCCCCCCCCCTCTCTCTCTCTCTCTCTCTCTCTCTCTCTCTCTCTCTCTCTCTCTCTCTATATATATATATATATACACACACACACACACACACACACACTAAAATGACATCGATAGCAAACGGGCTCTGGGCTTCATTGTCATTCATTTATTTTCGATGATAGGACTTTCAAAATAACGATTGGTATTGTTAAATATGATTAAGACCATTTAAATTATCTAAAAAATAAATTTCATACTCTTTCCGTATTCTTTTTTTTTTTTTTTTTTTTCTATTAAGTGTACACAAAAATACACAGTTAAAAATGAATATTCTTTAAAAAGTAATGATCGGAGTTTTGTAATTAAGATCGAAAGATCTTATTTAAAATAGTTTAAAAAATTTTCTAACTAAAACTTAATTAATTTAGATTTGTTTACACTGTTAAATGAGTAAAAAACTCATATCTAGACCATTTGAAATATCTAGAAATCAAAATTTAAATCTTTTCGACATTATTGGCTTAATGATTAAATAGTTGTAAAATTTATAATTTTAATGATATATATATATATATACATATAATATATATATATATATATATATATATATATGAATTTTTTAGTTGTTTAACTGTGTAAAGAAATATAAATTAACTTAATTTTGATAATTTTTTTTTTAAACTACTTAAAATAAGATATATACTTTCAATCTTGAGTACAAAACTTATATCACCATTTTTTAAAGATATTTATTTATAACCGTTGATTTTTATGTACACTTGATGGATAAAAAAAAAATATAAAATTTAATTTTTAGATAGTTTAATTAATGGTTTAGATTGCATTTAACGATGCCTATCGTCGTTTTGGAATCTCCGTCATAGAAAATAAATAGATAACAAAAAAGTCCGTTTGTTATCGATAATATTTCCACCTAGCTATATATATATATATATATATATATATATATATATATATATATATATATATATATATATATAACTTGTAAAATTATCAAGTTATTTAAGTTTGTGAGTTTTTTATCCTTGGATGTAGGAATGTACGGTTAGGATGATAGTGGGCCTCTTGAATTTAGTGGGTGGTTGGTAGAATAGTATAATCTAAAGATTAGAATTAATCAAAAGGTTAGATTTAACGGTAAAAAACTTGTAAGCACCAATTACTTGATGCTGCTTGTACAAGCACAGTAACCGGACTCTATATATACACACACGTGAAATAAAAAATATACTAATTACTTAATGCTTGTACAAGCACAGTAACCGGACTATATATACACACACGTGAAATAAAAAATTTAATCTATCTTATTTAATAATAAATAGTCAAAAAATTTAATCTATCTTATTTAATAATAAAGCTTGTAAGTTAAACTTTTGAGACGAGCTCCATGTCAGGGCCTAAACTTTTTGCGCAAGTTTCCCCTTTGCAAAACTATCAAACTCCAAAGGGGAAAGCCTCGAGAGGTTTTACTAGAAGGATCTAGAAGCTTCTGAAGCCTACTACAACAATCTAGAAGCTACCCTCTAGAACCTTCCGGAGACATCCGCTCTAGAAGTTTCTGGAGACTTCAAGACTTATGCTTGGCTTCTTTTCTCTAGGTAGAGAGGTCTATATAAGGATGTGACCTCCACCCCCTTTGTAAGCAAGAAACAGTTGTAAACTTCTAACTTCAGAAATACAACTACTCTTCTTCAAACTCTCTCTCTCTCTTGCGATCCAACCTTGGGCGAGTAGGTCCAAGTTCTCAAGAGACGGTGAAGGCTTGCTCACTTCGCGAAGGAAGGCGAGCGCCGCACGGGCTAAACAAGCAATTTCGCTTAGGTCCGTGACAGTTGGTATCAGAGCGACGTTCGGGAACTGGGAACCATGTCGTCATCGGACGCTGCCGTCATCGACAACATGGCCGAACCACCTCGACAATCCAAACGCGGCAAGAGCAAGGAACCACGGGCCCATGTGAGGGAGTCCGCTTCGCTTGACGACCGTGTTGGCTTGTTGGAGGACAACTATCAAGTCCTAACCCAACATATGGAGATTATGGAGGAAGGACTGCGCACCATGGAGGAAAGTGTTGCTGCGGCAATGGGGACTTTCCGCCAACAACTTGAGCAGCTTCGCGCTGACGTTGCTCGTCGTGAGGACGAACGGAAGGCACTGGTGGACGACCTTGTCGCAAGGGCCGATGAGGTCGAGGACCTCAAGATGCGGATGACTATCCTTGAGAGGGCGGTGGCTCGTGGTGGCGACGCACCAAGGGAGCATGCTCCAAGGATCCGCATCCCCGAACCCCAGAGCTTCAAAGGTACGCGCGATGAGAAGGAAATTGACAATTTCCTTTGGCACATGGAGCGCTATCTCAAGGCGTTGCGGCTGGAGGACGAAGAAGACAAAGTCCAAACCGCTTCCATGTACTTGACTGACGATGCCATGCTGTGGTGGCGTCGGAGGTCGGCGGAGGCCGAGAAGGGCCAATGCGAGCTGAATACCTGGGAGGACTTCGTGCGCGAGCTCAAGGCACAGTTCTACCCCGAGCATGTCGAGTATCTTGCGCGAAGGCAACTTCGACGGCTCAAGCATACGGGAACCCTGAAGGAGTATGTCAAGGAGTACTCCAAACTGATGCTCTCGATCTCCAATATGGCCGAGGAGGACCGGCTGTTCTTCTTCCTCGACGGTCTCCAACCGTGGGCGAACAAGGAGCTCGTGGGACGAGACGTCAAGGATGTAAGCTCTGCCATAGCCATGGCGGAGAAGCTACCGGAGTACGAGAAGACGGAGTCTACTCGCGGCAAGCCGCCTAAGGTGAGCAAGGCCAAAGGTGGGGGAGACCGTCGCGAGATCAAAGACTACCACAAGGGCAAAGGCAAAGAGCACATGGGCCTTCCGCAGAAGAAGAAGGTGTCTTGCTATGTCTGCGGAGGTGACCATTGGGCTCGTGACTGTCCAAAGAAGAAAGCCTTCAATGCTGTCCAAGCCGAGGAGGGCGAGGAAGCGGCACAGACAAAGATGGGAGCGCTGCGGCTCGTTAGCGCGATGCAGGGGCAAGCGGGCGGCGGCAAACCTCTCAAGAAGGAACTTATGTTCGTCGATGTGACCCTCAATGGGTGGGCCACTCGAGCGCTCGTGGACACGGGAGCAACCCACAACTTCATCGCAGCGACGGAGGCCAAGCGGTTGGGTCTCAAGCTCGAGAAGGACACGAGCAAAATCAAGGCGGTTAACTCGGAGGCACAACCTGTTGCAGGGGTAGCCAAGGGCGTGTCGATCACTGTTGGACCCTGGAAGGGAACAGCGAACTTCACTGCCGCAGCCATCGACGACTTCAAAGTCATTCTCGGCATCGACTTTCTAGCCTCGTCAAAGGCGGTGCCAATGCCACATCTTGGGGCCTTGAGCATCATGGAGGAGGCCGCCCCTTGCATGGTTTTGGCTAGCCGCAGCGAACCAAAAGAGACCCCTATCCTCTCAGCTCTGCAGCTGCGGAAGGGAGTGAAGCGTGGGGAGATGACTTACCTTGCGAGCATCCGCGAGGTAAGCGAGGAGGGATTCGAGGAGGAAGACCTTCCGACAGAGATTAGGGCTGTCTTGGGGGAGTTCAAGGACGTCATGCCCCAGGAGCTACCTAAGCAGCTTCCACCTAGAAGGGAGGTGGACCATGCAATCGTGCTTGAACCTGGTTCCAAGCCGATAGCAAAGGCGCCATACAGGATGGCTCCGCCAGAACTCGAGGAGTTACAACGCCAGTTGAAAGACCTTCTTGAGGCAGGCTTCATCAGACCGTCAAAGGCACCCTATGGAGCACCGGTGCTGTTCCAACGGAAAAGCGACGGAAGTCTGCGACTCTGTATCGACTACAGAGCACTCAATAAGGTGACTGTGAAAAACAAATACCCTATCCCGCTAGTCGAGGACCTTTTCGACCAGCTTGGAGGAGCGAAGTATTTCACTAAGCTCGATCTTCGCTCGGGATATTATCAAGTGAGGATTGCGGAAGGGGACGAGGAGAAGACCACGTGCGTGACGAGGTACGGGGCCTACGAATTCCTTGTCATGCCATTCGGCCTGACGAATGCACCGGCAACCTTCTGCACCTTGATGAACAAATTATTCCACCCCTACCTCGACCGCTTCGTGGTAGTGTACCTCGACGATATCGTCGTGTACAGCAACACTCTGGAGGAGCATGTGGAGCATCTGCGAACCATCTTCCAAGTGCTGCGGGACAACCAACTCTTCGTCAAGAGGGAAAAGTGCTCCTTTGCGAAGGAGGAGGTGCATTTCCTTGGCCACTGGATCGGCCACGGCCAACTGCATATGGACCCCAAGAAGATTCGGGCGATCTGCGAGTGGGAGGCGCCCACGACGGTGTCCGAGCTGCGATCCTTCCTCGGACTCGTCAACTATTATCGTCGCTTCATTGCGGGCTACTCAGCGCGGGCAGCCCCTTTGACAGACTTGCTGAAGAAGAACCAGTCATGGGACTGGACCCCTCAGTGCGCGGAGGCATTCGAGGACCTGAAGCGGGCAGTGACTGAAGAACCCGTGTTGCGACTTCCTGACTGTCGGCAACCATTTGAGGTACACACTGACGCTTCAGACTTCGCGATTGGCGGTGTTCTCATGCAGGAGGGACATCCCATCGCCTTTGAGAGTCGCAAGCTCAACGACACTGAGCGGCGATACACGGTTCAAGAAAAGGAGATGACAGCAATAGTGCATTGCCTAAGGACTTGGCGGCACTATCTCCTCGGAAGCAAGTTTGTTGTGCGGACGGACAACGTCGCCACAAGCTACTTCCAAACCCAGAAGAAGCTGTCACCAAAGCAAGCCAGATGGCAGGACTTCCTCGCGGAGTTCGACATGGAGCTGCAATACAAACCCGGAAGGGAGAACCATGTGGCTGATGCACTTAGCCGCAAAGCTGAGTTAGCGGCGGTGTGCCAGCTCCATGGAGCGATCAGGGAGCGAATCCGCGAAGGGACTTGCGAAGACCCTGTGGCTCAAGGACTCGTGCGACTCGTCAAGGAGGGCAAGGCGCAGCGGTTCTGGGTCAGCGATGGCCTGCTCCTAACCAAGGGACGACGCATCTATGTGCCTAAGTGGGGCAATCTCCGTCGGGAGCTCATGAAGGAGTGCCACGACTCCAAGTGGGCCGGACATCCGGGGCAGAAGCGAACTCTGGCATTGCTAGAAGCCGCATACTATTGGCCTCACATGCGGGACGATGTGGAGGCATATGTGCGGACTTGTCTTGTGTGCCAACAAGACAAGGTGGAGCGCCAGAAGCCTGGAGGCCTCCTCGAGCCACTACCAACGCCAACGCGTCCATGGGAGAGCGTCTCGATGGACTTCATCTCTGCTTTGCCCAAGGTGGGGGCATTGGGATCGATTCTGGTGGTGGTGGACCGATTTTCCAAGTACGGAACCTTCATAGCGGCACCAGCGGATTGCACGGCGGAGGAAGCAGCGCGGCTCTTCGTCAGCAATGTGGTGAAGCTTTGGGGGATTCCTGAGAGCATTGTGAGCGATCGCGACCCAAGGTTCACAGGCAAGTTCTGGACGGAGGTGTTCCGGATCTTGGGGTCGGAGTTGCTCTTCTCTACAAGTTTCCATCCGCAGACGGACGGCCAGACGGAGCGGGTGAATGCCTTGCTAGAGGAATACTTGAGGCACTATGTAAGTGCTAGCCAGAAGGACTGGGTACATCATCTGGATGTGGCCCAATTCTCTTACAATCTGCGGCGGAGCGAATCAACAAACCACAGCCCGTTCGAGCTGGCAACGGGAAGACAGCCGCTCGCTCCCCATTCTGCTGCTGCGGGCGAGCAGGGCCGCAGCCCCATGGCTCTTCATTTTACCTCGCATCTCAAGGAAAAGGGAGACATCGCGAGGGCTTGCTTGGAGAAAGCGGCGCATCGGATGAAGAAGTGGGCCGATGCAAAGCGGCGACCCTTGGAATTCGCTGAGGGAGACCAAGTCCTGGTTAAGCTGCAGCCGCAACAATTTAAGGCATTCCGCAAGATTCACCGCGGCTTGATACGGAAGTACGAGGGTCCGTTCACTGTGGTGAAACGAGCAGGCAAGGCGGCGTACAAACTACAATTACCGGCAAATTTGCGGATCCATCCGGTATTTCATGCAAGCAGCCTTCGGCCCTTCCATGGCGACCCCGAGGATCCCACCAGGAGCGTGTCGCGACGCGCTCCCGCCACCATGACCACAGCCATTGACAAGGATGTCGAGACCCTGCTGGACACGCGCACCATCCGTCGTCGCGGTGTCCCGCCGAGTGTCGAATACTTGGTCAAGTGGAAGAATCTCCCGCATGGCGAAGCAAGCTGGGAGAAGGCGGACACCCTCTGGAAATATTCAACCCTGATTGAAGAATTCCAACGCCGGCGCGCAGCGAGGGCGTCTGCGCATTAGGTGGGGGAGGTTGTCAGGGCCTAAACTTTTTGCGCAAGTTTCCCCTTTGCAAAACTATCAAACTCCAAAGGGGAAAGCCTCGAGAGGTTTTACTAGAAGGATCTAGAAGCTTCTGAAGCCTACTACAACAATCTAGAAGCTACCCTCTAGAACCTTCCGGAGACATCCGCTCTAGAAGTTTCTGGAGACTTCAAGACTTATGCTTGGCTTCTTTTCTCTAGGTAGAGAGGTCTATATAAGGATGTGACCTCCACCCCCTTTGTAAGCAAGAAACAGTTGTAAACTTCTAACTTCAGAAATACAACTACTCTTCTTCAAACTCTCTCTCTCTCTTGCGATCCAACCTTGGGCGAGTAGGTCCAAGTTCTCAAGAGACGGTGAAGGCTTGCTCACTTCGCGAAGGAAGGCGAGCGCCGCACGGGCTAAACAAGCAATTTCGCTTAGGTCCGTGACATCCAGCCCTTTAACATTTAAAGAGTGTTTTAACTCATTAACTAAATCTATGCTTCTTAGTGGTGAATTTTGAATTGATGAGTGGACACTGAGATTGATGTTAACGTGACACCTATTCAAAATCTTATATTTTGATATTATAATTATATTTTATAAATGTTTAATAACTTTTAAAAATAATTATTGCAAGTGGAGGTAAAGAAAATCATAGCACCCGAAGAACCAGAAGCCAAGAGCACTGAACCTGCAGCTTCCAATGTAGTAGTTGTCGAACCAGCGAAAGAGAAGCCGGCAGAACCTCTGAAGGAGAAAGTCGAAGACACCAAGGAGGAGATTCCGATCGTCATTGTCCTCGGGAAGAAGGGGGGAGCCAGTCAACTTCCCGCTTCTACTTCATATATATATTGATCCATATTATATATATATATATATATATATATATAAAATTAAATTTTTATGTTTCTAAAAGTCATTAGTGTATGTAAATTTTTAGTTCTTCGATGAAAAGATGTGTGGTTAGAATGATAGTGGCTCTTTAGATTAAGTGAGTGGTTGGTATGATAGAATAATCTAAAAGATAAAATTAGTCAAAGAGATAGATCTAATGGTAGAAAACTTACGTGCACCAATTATTTGTACAAATATAGTAGTCGGACTATATATATATATAGTAGAGCTTATATACTTTCAAAAACACAAGTCTAAATATGTTTGTGAATTTTTATCATTGGATTTGCATTGGGATTGTGTGCTTTTGTAAAATCAACTAAATAGAGAAAAAGAAAAAGTAATATTACAAATTCCAATGCAAATCTAATGATAAAAAACTTACAAGTATATTTGGATTTGTGCTTTTGAGAGTATATAAGCTCTACTTTCTCTCTATCTATCTATCTCTCTCTCTCTCTCTCTCTCTCTCTCTCTCTCTCTCTCTATATATATATATATATATATATATATATATATATATATATATATATTAGGCTAGAATACTATCGATAGCACCAAGTCATTGGTGCTATCAAATTTTTAGCCGTTGGATGAAAAAATATGCGGTTGGGATTATAGTGGTCCCCTAGGGTTTACTAGGTGGTTGGTTGAATAGTAAAAATCTTAGGAGATCACTATAATCCCAACCGCATATCTTTTCATCCAACGGCAGAAAACTTGATAGCACCAATTGTTTGGTGCTATCGATAGTATTCTAGCCGAACTCTCTCTCTCTCTCTCTCTCTCTCTCTCTCTCTCTCTCTTTATATATATATATATATATATATATATATATATATATATATATATATTGAAATAATATGGATAACAAATGGACTCCGTTGTTACTCATTTATTTTTGCTGATAGAATTTTTAAAATAACGATCAGTACAGTTAAATATAATTTAGATTATTTAAATTATCTAAAAATTAAATTTCATATTCTTTCATATTTTTTTTCCCCATTAAGTGGACAAAAAAAATGAACAGTTAAAAATACACGTATCCTTCAAAAAATAATGACCGGAGTCTCGTAATCAAGATCGAGAGTATATATATCTCGTTTAAAATAATTTAAAAATTTTTATAATCAAAACATAATTAATTTTGATTTTTTTACACTGTAAAATAAGTAAAAATCTCATATCTAGACCATTAATAGTATCTAGAAATTTAATTTTAATTTTTTAATATTATTGACCTAATAATAAAAAAAAGTTGTAAAATTTATAATTTTAATTGTATATATATATATATATATATATATATATATATATATATATATATATATATATATATATATGAGTTTTTTTACTCATTTAACGGTGTAATTAAAAAAATATAAATTAATTAAATTTTGGTAAGAATTTTTTTAAAATTATTTAAAATAAGATATATACTCCCGATCTTAATTATAACTCCTATTATTATTTTTTTTAAGAGTATTTATATTTATATAGTTGTTGATTTTTGTGTCCGCTTGATGGACAAAAAAAGAATACTAAAAATTATAAAATTTAATCATCGTTTTGGAAGTTCCTTCAGCAAAAATAAATGTATCTAACAAAGTCAGTTTGCTCCAGCTCGCGCGCGCGCCCACACACACACACACACACACACATATATATATTATATATATATTATATATATATATATATATATTATATATATATAAAAGAGATTATATACTTTTAAAAATACTAGTCAAAATATGCTTGTTAATTTTTTATTATTGAATTTATATTGAGATTTGTATAATTATACTTATCCTTTCTCTCTTTTTAATTGATTTTATACTAGCACAAATCTTAATGCAAATTAAATGGTAAAAAATTTACAAGTTTAATTGAATTTATTTTAAAAATATATAAGCTCTACTCTCTCTCTCTCTCTCTCTATATATATATATATCCCTTTGGTCTTCATCACATTGTCATGGAATAAAAAAATTAATCTATCTTATCTAATAATAAATAGTCAACATCAGCTAGTAATTCAAACTTTTGAAATGAGCTCGAGCCTATAACATTTAAAGAGTGTTTTAACTCATTAACTAAATCTATGCTTCATGAATTTTGATGTGATATTCTAATAGTTTCATATCAAATAAAAATAGATTATGATTGAATTGATAAGGGATCATAAATATGAATAATAAAGAACTGTAATTAAGTATTTTTGGCCGATGGTTGCGACCTAATGAATTATTATTGTTTAATGAATCGGATCATTATATTTAATATCAAAACTAATTATTAACTAAAAATGTATGACGAGTTTTCGACTGAGCTAAGATCTGGAGAATAAGATGACGAAATATATTAGGCTAGCGAGACAAATCTTATATTGTCTAATAATTTTGAATTATGTGTGTGTTTCAGCTGACGAGAACATCGGATCTAAATGAAAAAATTTGCGATACTTCAAGAGTCTTTCATCGGATGAGAATAAAATTATAATTAAATTTATAAAAAATTATAAATACGAATAATAATAACTGAGTTTAAATATTTTAGACATGTGGTTAAAATACAACGAGTTATTATGGATAGTGACAGACACATTTGAATTTATGGGTGGAAGCTGAGATTGTTGTTATTCAAAGTCATATACTCTGATATCATAATTATATTTCATAAGCATTTAATAATTAAAAAAAAAATGATTGTTGCAGGTGGAGGTGCAGAAAACCATAGCACTTGAAAAACCAGCTACTGAAGAAGCCAAGAGCACTGAACCTGCAGCTTCCAAATTAGTCATCGTCGAGCCAGCGAAAGCCGACGACAAGAGGCTGGCCGAGCCAACAGAACCTTCGGAGGAGAAAGTCGACAACACAAGAGAAGCTGACCGTTGTCGTCGCCTCGGAGAAGAAGGGGGAGCTGCTCAACTTCCCGTCTCTACTTCATCAAAGATCGTTTGATATATATATATATATATATATATATATATATATATATATATATATATATATATATATATATATATAGTCCGACTAGAATACTATCGATAGCACCAAACAATTGGAGCTATCAAGTTTTCAGTCGTTGGATGAAAAGATATGCGGTTGGAATTATAGTGATCCCTAAGATTTTTACTATTCAACCAACCACCTAGTAAACCCTAAGGGACACTATAATCCCAACCGCATATTTTTTCATCAACGATTAAAAACTTGATAGCACCAATGACTTGGTGCTATCGATAGTATTCTAGCCTAATTATATATATATATATATATATATATAATATATATATATATATATATATATATATATATATATATATATATGTCACGCCCCGAGTTTAAAAATCAGGTCTGAAATTTTTTTTTTTTTTTTTTTTTTTTTTTTGAATAAATCAGAGTTTGCAAAACAGGAGTAACAGACCGCCACACATACAGAAAATCCCCTATCCAAAGGAATAGGGTTCTCTCCTATACATGCACGGCTAGACTAATCCAATCATCAATCAGAGAGTAATACATATCTCACTAAATCAATACTAATCATCAGGAATCATCTGAAATAGCCTACTATCATCGAACTGAAATATCTAAATAAACTGGAAGCTGAATGCTATAAAAAAGTCAGCTACAATCATCAAAGATCTCAGACATCAATATATCATCAGGGGGACGGCTCTATCGTGACAGCCTCACTGGATCGTCCCGACATCCCTCCACCCGCGGACCTGGAAAATGGTCACCCAGGGGGTGTGAGATACACTGTACATGTATCCAGTGGGCACGACGAGCCGAGAAATAGCTAATCGTACCTACTGGGTACTAAAATCTACGGATAGTAAGAGTCAATAGGAAAAGCTGGAAATATAAATGTTCACTAATAATCAAAATCCACAGATAAGCTAACTAGGCAGGTAATCAAATCATAAGCTGGTATGGAAAACAAACTGGCATGAAGCATAATCAAGTGACTGCACATAATGAGTACTGAACTATACAGGCATGCTGATATATTTGAAGCTGAAAATAAAAGCAATCTTATACAATCTGGAAGCAACATAGGTTAATAAGAGCAGGCTAAACAGGCAACATATGCATCAATAAGGAAACTACCAAACACCCAATCAAAAGCCACCATATTGGTCAACAAGACCTCAGGGATACCTTGCCGAACCTGGCACCAACCTGGCTGACATACTCCGGCACCCTCGGGCACTAACCTCGGAGTCAATACTCCGGCACCCTTGAGCACTAACCTGGGAGTCACGGGTCGTACACCAGACCACTTTACCGGTAAAGAACATCCACACGGGTCATGACTCCGCTGATGTTCGTGAAGTACAGCAGTGCGGACGATCAATCATGCAAATGCTCAAGCTCACGTTCCATTGACCGGGTAATCGGCAACTAGCCGGGAAAATCCCAACAAGGATGCTATAACAGAGAACCAACTAATATCATCTCATGCAAGATAATCAACAAGCTCAACATCTATCGTTCAGGATCAATCATGCATATCAGAATGTCAATAATATATCGGATGACAGGAATCAACATGTATAACCAGATCATGCAAATCTATGTACTGAAATATAAAACTGATACACAGGTACATATGATATGTCTCACGTAGATCAAGATCTATCAGGAATAATCATAGGGCATGTCAATACAATCATCAGGGATAATCCAGATAAAATCAGCAGATATATATGACGAGTCTAAAAGAATCAATGTCTATCCAGAAGAATCACATGGCATATACATCAAATCATCAGTATAGTCAAGAACCAGAATAGCCGTCAAAATAGGTCATATGGATAGAATCGACAGGGCTAGTCAAAAACAGGTGTCCGACTGGACTAAAGCAACCAGAGGGCCATAAAGCTAAAGCCCGGATCGAAAGTAACCCACCTGGATGTAGGCCGATCCACGAACTCCCGCACAGCTACTGGGAGGCTGGTGCTGAACAGTGGGCCCTGAATAAGAAACTAAGTCAGTAATAGACTCACACAACCCATCCCGACGACACTATAGTAATGTGACACTATTACGGAGCATATCGTCGATTTAATGAATAAAATCCGATCCCCGATCAACGAGAACCCTCGGAATCCTAACAAGCTGCCTAGTAGGTGTGGAAACATTGTCTAAAGACAGCCATCAGTCCACTTTACAATTTGATCCACAACAATTCTTAAATTGCATAAAAACCTTGAGTTGAATGACTGTTTCGACTCGTTCTTGAAATCCGGGACTCCAAAAGCTGATCTGTAAATTTCAGCGCGTTCGTTACGACGAGACGAAGCTCGTGCTCACAAGTTTGGACTGACACGGATTCCGAGAACAAAGTTGGCCCATAAACTCTTTTAGCTCTAAATGACATGTTGCTACAACTTAAATTTTCTCGATCTTTTTGAAATCTACAGGAGCATTACACTGAGGGATGACCAAGGACAGTGATGCTCACCTGAGATCGGTTGGAAAGATGGTCGGAAAGTTCGCCGGAGCGACACCCTCAAGGTAGCTAAGCCCGGGTTGCACCAACAGGGGATCAAACCAAATTTAACCCTGAAACCAAGTTGAGCACGAGTTAAATAACCCTTCCAAAGGAACTCTGGCCAGGTCCGACACACAACCGGAGCTCAGGTGCGGCGGCGGCCGGAACAAGGCTCAATTATCACTAATATCAACAGGGTTGGATCAATCGTTTTTAACCAAGCTCTTGGACTAAACCATCATGACCAAAGTGTTTAGAAAGGTTCTTAAGACTTACCCGAGTCGGTGGCCGGCAACCAGGAGGCGGCGGCGGCGGCCGGAGGAGAAGCTCGGCCAAGCCTATGGGTGCAACTACAGGAGTACAACCCCCGCGTTAGAAATCACATGCAACACCACAACTGGCCTAATTTATGTTCAAGGGACTTACCTGGGTAGCTTTCCCACTGCGAGAAGCCCCGGCGATCGCCGGAGACCGAGATCTCCAAGCTCGGTGAAAAAATGAAGCCTCTAATGGCGAATTTCGGCCGGCGAGGCCTGGGCCGGCGCAAAGATGGCCGAGAGGTTCCCCTCAGCTCCCTGATGCTTGCTGAGGTGGTGGCCGGCGGCGCGGGTGCACGACGGCGCCGGACGGAGAAGATCGGCCGAGGTGCATTATTGGCCGATTCTAGGGCAAGCTCGGGAGGCGCGGATCCCTAACCGATGGCGTTCAAAGTTGTAGGCACCTTGCAGTCACCGAGAAGAGAAGATCTAACGGCCTTGATCTCGATCTTGGACGGCCGGATGGAGCCCGCACTCTATCGATCGGCCAGGAGAGTGATAATTCCGGCGACGTGGCTCCCGCCGGTGATCGGGACGGCGGCAGCGGCTCCGCCTGCACCCGGAGGGTCGCACTCGATGTCAGAAGCACAATGGTCAAGCCCAAATGCCAACTTAAGGAAGAAAATCTCAACAGCTTACCTTCGCCGGAGAATCGTGGAAGGAGAAGCTGGCCGCGGCGGCGCACGGCGGCGGCTGGGGACGGGACCACCACAACTCGGTTGCGGGCCTCCCAGGGGACTCCTCAGACGAGTTCTTGATCAACCTGGTTCCTCTCAATCACTCCCCTCCCCAACCCGAGAGAAGGTGTTTTCTTGAAGCCTTTTTTCCCCGGTCGACTGGGGGAGCGGCGGCCGTGCGGCGGGTTTCTGAGGGGTGCGGCAGAGAAGAGGAGATCGTTGGAGGTGCGGCTGGGGCTGAGCTCAGGGTCTAGGGTTTGTAGAACCCTAGCCGATATGCATGTATATATATATATATATATATATGCATGTGCACTTTGCATTTTGACCCTTCATCTTATTGTATTCAGGGCTGAGTCCTTCACAGCACACTCACATTTACACTTAAGTCCCCTCCAATGCGTGGCACGCAAAACGACACATAAAATATTGGTGTTTTTGTGCAAAAACTGTGTTTTTCACTGTTTTTTCACGCATTTCCGAGGCACTTTAGTCGTCAGATCGAAAAAATGGACTTCGCCCGACGTCCGGGCTCGACGAATCCTATCAGGTAGCGATTTTTGTTTTTCGAGAAAGCGCCCAGACAAATTTTTCGGTCTATAAAATACTGTTAAAAAATACAGTTATCACGCTTTTCGAGACTCTAGGGTCGTCAACTGAAAATTCCGTCAGCGCCATTGCGTCCAGAACGACGAAACCGTTCAAATCCACTATTTGAAGTGCTGTGATCGATTTTCCGGATGGGAATTAGCAAAAGTTAGCACTTAGGGGATTTGAAATATAGGGTTACTGTTCACTTTACTGTGCGACTTAAGTCGCGGTCCCGCCTGCTCATCGCTGATTTCTGGAAGATTCGACCGTCCGGATCTGGACTTGCTGATTATGGTTTTTCGATCAGTTCGACGAGACGGTCGCACTCGTGGTATCGGTTCTTCGAGATCAGGCTCGGATTGAAAAGGCGATATTTCTGACTCTATTTCTTTGCAATTTATATGCAGAAAAGGGCACTTAGACTCTTCGTGCCATTTATGATCCAAAAATTCAATTGAGCTTTATTATTTTCATTTATTTAATTATAAAAATTTGAATTCTTACAATATAATGTTGAGATGCGTGCGTGCGTGCATTCATGGGCTTGTGATGATCAGTTGATCAAACACATATACATAGTTTTCTAATATTTTATATTTTATTTTATTTTATTTTATTTTTTGGGGACTTCTTTGGGTACAGTGACTGTTGAAGCTTGATGTTTTTCTTTTCTATTCACATTGAATTATTGGCTGGGCATTTTTGGGTTTTTCTTTAACTGCCTAGGTTTAATTAATGTATCAATTGAATATATACTTTTGTAGAAGAAAATAAAGCACGAACGTATCCTATATAAGAAAATCTTGCATCTATACCCCTTATATTATTTGCTATACTCGACATATTAATATTGAATTGAGCTTCTATATTTTTCAAAATACGAAGACCTTCGTATTTTTTTATTAATATATATATATAATATTATTATATATATATATATATAAAGAAGAGAGATTTACTTGTGTGCTTTTAGAAGTATGAAGATCTCCATATTTATTAAATTATTTTCGATATTGGGACTTTCGCAATGAACAATCGACTTGTTAAACTTAACTAGAGTATTTAAAAATCTAAAAAATAATTTTTGCGATTTTT
>CM054942.1:22308600-22330773 GCA_029168755.2 Tillandsia fasciculata
ATTGACTTTAATTGCATCTTTTCACACATTTAGAAATTTATTATGCTTTTGATATCATAATATTTCAATGTTGCAATGATCATTTATGTTAATTAAGTCATCTTTTAAGTGATCAAAGTCAATTTCTCTCTCAATGATCTCTTGGTATAGTCATTATCTTATTTGATTGCTTAGTCGAGTATGAATGCGAGATCAATTTTTGGTTGAATACCTTATATATTAAATAATTGATAGCCAATTGAGGGGGAGTCAAAGAAAAGTAAAATGCTCAAAAGATGTGGAAAGAGTTACATCCCAATGAGGAGTGTGAAAACTACCACCACATGGAGGAAAAAGAAAAAGAAAAGATACCCCATGTATGCAAAGCAAATTTTTGTGCTTAAAAATTGATGATGAAATGCATGTTGAAATACTTGACTCTGTCAAATTTCAAGGTTGGTATAAGGTGAATTTTTTGATAAAAGATGCTCAAAGAGCCACTCTCTTCAACAGATTGTCTAGATATATTATCTAACTTATCTGGGATTTCAAACATCTATTGATCTTGGTATTTCATTTTCTTTACCATAATTGATGATTTGATAAAGGCAATACGCATAAGATCAGGTTAGATGTGATTGAAGTTGTTCAACTTTAAGAGTTTTAATTTCCATAAATTTTCGTTTCATTTTTGAGTATTTTTGATAGATTTGGTATAATCTATTTCTTGTTGTATGAAACGATGATTTTTGTTTAAAGTTGATATGCTAAAGTGCTTACATACTTTTTCTGGATTTTATAGAATTTTTCTGAATTTTTCTGATGAAAAAGTTGGAGCCGATCCGGATCGGACTAAGTTGATCCGGATCCCGAACGCAGGCCTTTTCCTGCGGGTAGCCGATCCGGATCATATTCACGATCCGATCCGGATCACGGCTAGGGTTTTAATAAGAACCAAGGGCTTTTGATTTCTTTTGCTACAATCTTGTGTTCTTAAGTCTCTAGAGCTTCTCTCTCTAGATTTCTTCCTTCTTGGAGCCTTCAAACTCAAAGTTCTTCGATTCCAAGTAAGTTTTATTGATCAAAATCTCGTTTTTTTCATTGTTTATCCTTGTTTGCTCAAAACGTGAGCAGAAATCTTGCAACTTTTTCGTTTTTGAATGGTTTTTGGTCAAATTTCTTTTGAAATAAGAACTCTGGATAGATTAGTTTTGATTATATGCTAGGTTTTCTCAAGATTAACGAATTTTTGGGCTTCGATTTCTGAAAATTCTGTTTTATGGCATATAAGAGGAATTTTTGAAAATCTTGGAATTGATCCACTTTTAAAATTCTTTTTCCAAAACTAATTTGATTCCTGGCTTCTCTACATGATTATGATTGTTTGGGTACAATTTTTCAAATTTTTGAAAATTGACGATTTTTCGTGTTCTTGAGTTGTTCCTCACAGGATTTCAATCTTCTTAAAGCGCGCACAGCAATGCAATTCTCTTGGATCATTCTTCTCTTGGTTTCAATGGTGCATACTCGAGCTACAAACAAATTGAAAAGAGCCAAGAAACTTCAACGAAAGGGTGAATTTGATCTTATTAGTGACTCAGAAACTGAAGAAGACAATGATGGAGTAGACTGGGATAAGTTGGCAGACGATGATGAATCATTGCCTGTTAAACCTGAACAAAAGGGGTCTGATAGTTCAAAAGGAAAAGCCTCCGATGGTTCAAAGGGAAAGGCAACCATGGACACAGGAAAAGCACCTATGGCTGCACCAACCATCTCTGTGAAAAGAAAGCGAATAACTAGACGCTTTGGACTACGACAGGACATTAATGTTGACACGCCGATAGCTCCTGACTCCCGCCACGTGTGGAAGAAGTGTTCGTTAACGCTGATCGTCTTAGAGCTTTTGCACATCGCGAATGCATTGGCGAGAGGCATGTTAACATTGAGGCTCTACGAGGTCACTCCCCTGAGTTTGGTGTTCTGATTGAACAAGCGAACCTTATTCAAGTATGCCGATTCCCAGAAACTCTTGGCTACTGTCTGCATCACGTGAGGACCTTCTATACAAATGCACGGCACCTTCGAGAGTTTGAAAACGGTCCAATGGAGTTTTACACGAATATCGAAGGCAAAAGATTTAAGATTACTCCACTTTTGATTGGCGAAGTTTTGGGAATGCAAGCCAGCAAGACAGGAATTCATTACTTGAAGGGAATAAGTTTGACAAACATGATGTGGCAAAAAGTTATAGAGGGAATCACTACTAGAAATTTGACATATAGCGGCACTATTCGTTGCAATATTTAAGTAAATATTGCTAAATATAAAATATACTGGCATTTATTAAAAATTGTTGCTAAATATATCATTTATCGATATTTACAAATTATTGTTGGTGAATAAGAATATTTAGCAATATTTATTTTTAAATGCCGGTAAAAGATAGTTTAAATACCAGCCGTTACTTTTAACGCCACTAAGAAACTTTAATTACTAGCAATTAAAAGTAAATGCCCCACACACCCGCAGATTCTCTCTACTCATTTAAATCTTAAATCCTCATTTATATGTGCAGTTATTTTCTTACAATTTTATTAATTAAAATTTATATAATATTTATAATTTGATATAATTTTGATTTTATATGGTTGTTTATAAATGCAATTTTATTTTATTTTTTTACTTGTAGATTATAAATTTTATGTAAATTACTTATTTAGTTTAATTTTAAATTTTAATAAGCTTAATGATTTTATTTTCTATTTATTTTTCAGTGGTTTAATTTTATTCAATAAAACATAAAAATATTAAAGATGGTTCAATCATAATTAATAATTTTTAATAAATTTTTAGACTAAAATAATAAATTACATGTTAAAATTAAAAAAGTAGCAACAAAAAATAAAGAAAAGAACTATTTTAAAGTATATTATAAGTTGAGGGGCCTAACTGAGATTATCCATCAATTTTTCATATCCCGCCTACTTCTTCCTTCCTCTTGTGCCGTACGACTCCTAATCTTCCTCTCCTCGTATGCAAAGTTTTTTTCTAGGATTTTTTTTTCTCTCTTTTTTATTTTTTTATTATCTTCTCTCCAAGTAAAAAAAAAAAATAAATAAATAAAAATACTCCTTCTACCTTCCAATCGCAGGGTGTAAGAAAAGAATTTTCTTTATTGTTTTCTACCAAGAAAGAGCCCCACAAGCAGGACCCTACCAAGAAAAAAGTAAGTTAATTTAGATTTTTTTTGTAAAATTATTTGCTTTCTTTTATTACCTTGGAATAGATGGGTTGATTTAAATTTTTTTAAAAAAAATTATAGTTTTTATTTTAAAATTATTATTTAATAATAGATTTAATTATTTTTAGGTTGTATGATTATACAACAAAGTAAATAATATATAATAGAAGACTAAATAAAAAATATAGTTGAAACCCACATTTATTTATCTGTTTAAGTATAAAAGAGGATGAACATGACCTCCTCCCATTATAATTTTTTATTACTAAATATAATCAGAGAATGTGCAAATGAGTAAATTAAAATAAAATCAATAAACTTTTTAAACAAGTTAATTTAAAAATTCATTGATATTTATTGTGAAAATATATATATATATATATATATATATATATTATATATATATATATATATATATATATATATATATATATATATATATCTGCTTTATTATTTAATATTTAGACTTTTGACTCGTCAATTTTATTATTTAATATATAGATTTTTAACTCGTTAAAACTAACTTTTAACGTGTTCTTTTTTTGACAGGTTCAACGCAAGTAATGATATGTTTGAAATTCAAAAAAATTTAAACAATTTTAAGCTGTTTTGTTATATTCGCAAACAATTTTATGTCGTGTGATCTATTTGGATGCGTTATTTATGTACGTATTAGTACTTTTGTGTTTAGAAAATTTTGTGGTCGTTTGTTATTTTTTTGGATGTTGAATGGACTAAAGATTTTAACTTATTATTTGTTTAATTGAAAATAAGCTTAGTAAATTATTTTTGTTATTTTGTTATGTACGATTTATGTCACTTGTCATATGAAAATATTGAAATCTCATATTATCCATCGAAATTGTATTTTTTGAAATTGATAAGATTTAATTATTTTATGATAGTACAAATTATAATTTATATTATTTTTATTTATTTAAAAATATAATTTAAAAATATTTAGAATTAGCAGCATTCATTAATGCCGGAATTAACAATAGATTACCAATATTTATATAATATTGCAAATAAACTAATAATTACCGGCATTTATTAGTGTTGTAGATAATTAAAAAATACTGGCATTTAATAATATCGCTAATAACCACATCTATAACGGCATTTATTTAATGTTACTAATTACTTAATTTTAACGGCAATTTAATTAAATGCCGGTAGAAGATTCACCAACACGAGTATAAGCGGCACTAATTGCTAAATGCCACTACGGCACTTTTTGAACTTTAGGCGGCAATTACAGGATGCCGCTAAATCACAATTTTTTTGTAGTGAATTTGTTTGGAGGGAACACAATCAACAGAGAAATCTGTCAAATCCAAAGAACTTCGTCTTGAGTACAGATTTCTAAACTTCATCGCATGTTACAATATCCTTCCAAATATGCAGACGAAAGTCGTGAGATGGGATCGATTGCTGTTTTTGTATCTCTTAGGACATCCGTCAGAGGCAACGGCATTAAATATCAACATTCCATACATTATTTGGAATAGAATGGCGAGATATGTTGAGCATCCTCATCCCACTGAAAGAATTCCATTTCCATTAATTATAATGAGGATCTTAAAGAAATTTCAGGTTGATACTAGTTCAACAACCTATCATCAATGCTTGAGCATGATCGATGAGTCTACCATTGTCAAGTCCCTCCATAAGTTGCCACATGTCACTCCAGTTCCTGCATTCGGAACGAAACCCAGTACAAGCACTGCCGCATCACCATCACAACCAGCACCCGCACCAGCGAATGAAGAATCAGTCTCATCCATCTACAAAGAACAACAACGATTATCCGTTAAGCTAGAACAGATTTAGAAGGAACAGCAAAGAATTTTCAATGAGCTTGAGCTCATCACGGCAGCTCATATTACCATAACTAAGAAGGTTAATTCAATGAACAAGCAGGTGAAAAAGATGTTCTCTAAAATGGGCTGTACGAGCTCTGAAGACTCTGATTCTGATAGTTGATTGCTTTTTGACTCATTTTCTTTTTAATCTTTTGTGCAGGGTTTTACCTTTTAGGACTTAGTTTTTAGTTTTTAGTTCTCAGGTTTTTCTTGATATTGGAACTTTTAACTCTCCTTACACTTTGTAGTTTTGACTATATTTTTGGCTTTGTTTGTGACAAAAAGGGGGAGAGAGAGTAGAAAACTATGAGTTGAGAACTTTGACAGAACTTTGAACTTTGACTTTGGTGGAAGGTAAGTATTACAACTTTTGGTTTTTATTTGGTGATTTGTTGCATGTCCCTACTAACTATTTGACTAACTATTTGGACATGTATTATTACTAACAAGTTGTGTGATTACTAACAATGCAAAGTTATGACATTTGGAATCTTATTGCTTAGAAGATATGTCATTGGTTGATTCTGATCTTATTACATATCTGAATTACTAAATGTCATGGTGAGTATAAACTTCATCTCTGCTTGGTTTTGAATGCTGAATATTCTTGAGGTATCTAACGATTTCCTTTTGTCAAGAATGATTTCTTTTTGCAGAGAGTACAGATGTCTAAGTCTAGAGTCTGTTTTAGGAGTTTATCTCATGTATTTAATTTTTGGATCTCCATTGTAAATTTTTGTTGTATGGTGATAGCAACAAAAATATCCTTTTTGAATTTTCTTTAGTGGATTTGTGTTTTGTCACGAAACCGCCAAAGGGGGAGATTGTTACGGAATTTGAGTTGGCGTATTTTGTGAAAGTGTTAAGTCTTGAAGATTGAAGATGAGAAAAGTTTGGATCATGTACCTCAATCTCAAGAAAGAAGAATTCAAAAGGATCAGGTATGTTTAACTAAAGATTTTTGGTGATCCGAATACTTCTTGTAGTGTAGAAACACTTGGAAGAATTTCTAATTGCATAAATATCAAAAACTGGACATGGGACATGTTCAGGATCCGGATCAGACCTTGCAATCCGGATCCCGAAGGGTGTTCGTTCATACAATGGTTCAATCTGGATCGCAGCATCCTTTGATCCGGATCCCGAACACTAGTTTTACCTTTGTGGTTGAACGATCCGGATCAGGCTTTGGAATCCGGATCCCGAACGCTGGTGTTTGGTGAAACTGTATGAACGATCCGGATCAGGAACTTCGATCCGGATCCCGAACCCTGTTTTCTGGAATTGTCTATCACGCTACGACGATCCGGATCACAGCTAATCCGATCCGGATCGCCGTCCTGAAAATTTCCAGAAACGGATGGTTTTTGATCCTTATCTTCTTCCAATGGTCTCTAACCTATAAATAGACCCTTTATTCATTTTCTAGGGTATTGGAAAACAATCGGAAAACAATCGGAAAATTAATAGAAAAAACACGGCCGAAAGAAAAAGATCCACATATAGAGAAGAAAGGAAATCAATAGATTTAATTCTATATTTCTTCATCTATATTGATTGATTTGATTCTAGGTTTTCCAAACTCAGATTTTGAGTAGAATCAAATCAATGAATACTTAGATGGTATTTCCGATCTATTTCTAATCTAAGTATTCGGCGGATCATCACCACCCAAAAACAACGATTTACCCTAAATCGGCGCGTGGACTCGCGTGGCCTTGTGGATTCAAGGTGCAACCGCTTTCGTGGATTCGAAGCGAGGTACGTTCGTGGATTCGAAGCGTGCTACTGGGTGAAGACCGTGGATTCGGTCGGACGTCGTGGACTCGGCGTTGGACGCTGAGGATTCGGCGTTGGGCGCAGATCGTGGATTCGAGAAGCGTCGTGGAGCGAGCGAAGAAGATCTACTAGGAGCGTATGGTAAAAGGTTGAGTCGTCTGTGAGTACGTTAAATCACCTTGTACGTGTGTTAATTCTAGTGGATTTCACCGTGTTATCGGTCCCGTGGTTTTTTACTCCGGTTTGGAGTTTTTCCACGTAAAAATCTTGCGTGTTCATTTATTTTTCCGCATTGGGTTTTATTGCGCAATGATTTTTTGAGTGTTTATTGTTTACACCTATTCACCCCCCTCTAGGTATTTTTTCCCCTATTTAGATCCTTATTACGTATAACCCAACATAAGCCGGCTGGTCACGAGAGTTTAAGTGAGAAGAACCCGGCCGAGCAGATCCCTACTCGGCCCGATCGCTTGATCCATTTGCACACGGTGCATCACATTCAGAGGGTCAACCGAATCACGAGGCCGGTCGACGACCGACGGTTTCCGTCCCAACAGATTGTTAGTAAAATTTGTTTGTACATTTTGTACTTGTCTAGGCATGCATATACAGGAAAGATTTTATTCAAGTGGACAGAAAATTTTCTATACTCATGGCGAATCTGCCTACGTCCTGCGGATTTATTTTCATTTCTGATTTAAAAAAAAAAAAAAAAAAAAAAAAAAATTGACCGCTTAAAAATCCTGGGCGTGACGTCACCACAACCATTAAAATTATTGATTTTGAACTCCTTCGATCACTAGGCAAACAATATCGAAAAATCGCAAAAATTATTTTTTAGATTTTTTAAATACTCTAGATTAAGTTTAACAAAGTCGATTGTTCATTCGAAAGTCCCAATATCGAAAATAATTTAAAAATATGGAGATCTTCATACTTCTAAAAGCACACAAGTTAAATCTCTCTCTCTTATATATATATATATATATATATATATATATATATATTATATTAAAAATACGAAGGTCTTCGTATTTTAAAAATATAGAAGCTCAATTCATATACTTATATGTCGAGTATAGCAAATAATATAAGGGGTATAGATGCAAGATTTTCTTTATATGGATACGTTCGTGCTTTATTTTCTTCTACAAAAGTATATATTCAATCTGATACATTAATTAAACCTAGGCAGTTAAAGAAAACCCAAAAAATGCCCAGCAATAATTCAATTGAATAGAAAAGAAAAACATCAAGCTTCAACAGTCACTGTACCCAAAAGAAGTCCCCAAAAAATAAAATAAAATAAAATAAAATAAAATATTGAAGAAACTATGTATATGTGTTTGATCAACTGATCATACAAGCCCATGAATGCACGCACGCACGCATCTCAACATTATATTGTAAGAATTCAAATTTTTATAATTAAATAAATGAAAATAATAAAGCTCAAATTGAATTTTTGGATCATAAATGGCACGAAGAGTCTAAGTGCCCTTTTCTGCAGTATAAATTGCAAAGAAATAGAGTCAGAAATATCGCCTTTCAATCCGAGCCTGATCTCGAAGAACCGATACCACGAGTGCGACCGTCTCGTCGAACTGATCGAAAACCATATTCAGCAAGTCCAGATCCGACGGTCGAATCTTCCAGAAATCAGCGATGAAGCAGGCGGGACCCGCGACTTAAGTCGCACAGTAAAGTGAACAGTAACCCTATATTTCAAATCCCCTAAGTGCTAACTTTTGCTAATTCGCCATCCGGAAATCGATCACAGCACTTCAAATAGTGGATTTGAACGGTTTCGTCGTTCTGGACGCAATGGCGCTGACGGAATTTCCGTTTGACGACCCTAGAGTCTCGAAAAGCGTGATAACTGTATTTTTTAACAGTATTTTATAGACCGAAAATTTGTCTGGGCGCTTTCTCGAAAAACAAAAATCGCTACCTGATAGGATTCGTCGAGCCGGACGTCGTGGCGAAGTCCATTTTTCGATCTGACGACTAAAGTGCCTCGAAATGCGTGAAAAACAGTGAAAAACACAGTTTTTGCACAAAACACCCAATATTTTATGTGTCGTTTTGCGTGCCACGCATTGGAGGGGGACTTAAGTGTAAATGTGAGTGTGCTGTGAAGGACTCAGCCCTGAATACAATAAGATGAAGGGTCAAAATGCAAAGTGCACATGCATATATATATATATATATATATACATGCATACTCGGCTAGGGTTCTACAAACCCTAGACCCTGAGCTCAGCCCCAGCCGCACCTCCAACGATCTCCTCTTCTCTGCCGCACCCCTCAGAACCAGCCGCACCGGCCGCCGCTCCCCCAGTCGCCGGGGAAAAAAGGCTTCAAGAAACACCTTCTCTCGGGTTGGGGAGGGGAGTGATTGAGAGGAACCCAGGTTGATCAAGAACTCGTCTGAGGAGTCCCCTGGGAGGCCGCAACCGAGTTGTGGTGGTCCCGTCCCCAGCCGCCGCCGTGCGCCGCCGCGGCCAGCTTCTCCTTCCACGATTCTCCGGCGAAGGTAAGCTGTTGAGATTTTCTTCCTTAAGTTGGCATTTGGGCTTGACCATTGTGCTTCTGACATCGAGGCGACCCTCCGGGTGCAGGCGGAGCCGCTGCCGCCGTCCCGATCACCGGCGGGAGCCACGTCGCCGGAATTATCACTCTCCTGGCCGATCGAGAGTGCGGGCTCCATCCGGCCGTCAAGATCGAGATCAAGGCCGTTAGATCTTCTCTTCTCGGTGACTGCAAGGTGCCCTACAACTTTGAACGCCATCGGTTAGGGATCCGCGCCTCCCGAGCTTGCCCTAGAATCGGCCAATAATGCACCTCGGCCGATCTTCTCCGTCCGGCGCCGTCGTGCACCCGCGCCGCCGGCCACCACCTCAGCAAGCATCAGGGAGCTGAGGGGAACCTCTCGGTCCATCTTGCGCCGGCCCAGGCCTCGCCGGCCGAAATTCGCCATTAGAGGCTTCATTTTTTCACCGAGCTTGGGAGATCTCGGTCTCCGGCGATCGCCGGGGCTTCTCGCAGTGGGAAAGCTACCCAGGTAAGTCCCTTGAACATAAATTAGGCCAGTTGTGGTGTTGCATGTGATTTCTAACGCGGGGGTTGTACTCCCTGTAGTTGCACCCATAGGCTTGGCCGAGCTTCTCCTCCGGCCGCCGCCGCCGCCTCCTGGTTGCCGGCCACCGACTCGGGTAAGTCTTAAGAACCTTTCTAAACACTTTGGTCATGATGGTTTAGTCCAAGAGCTTGGTTAAAAACGATTGATCCAACCCTGTTGATATTAGTGATAATTGAGCCTTGTTCCGGCCGCCGCCGCACCTGAGCTCCGGTTGTGTGTCGGACCTGGCCCAGAGTTCCTTTGGAAGGGTTATTTAACTCGTGCTCAACTTGGTTCAGGGTTAAATTTGGTTTGATCCCCTGTTGGTGCAACCCGGGCTTAGCTACCTTGAGGGTGTCGCTCCGGCGAACTTTCCGACCATCTTCCAACCGATCTCAGGTGAGCATCACTGTCCTTGGTCATCCCTCAGTGTAATGCTCCTGTTAGATTTCAAAAAGATCGAGAAAAATTTAAGTTGTAGCAACATGTCATTTAGAGCTAAAAGAGTTTATGGGCCAACTTTGTTCTCGGAATCCGTGTCAGTCCAAACTTGTGAGCACGAGCTTCGTCTCGTCGTAACGAACGCGCTGAAATTTACAGATCAGCTTTTGGAGTCCCGGATTTCAAGAACGAGTCGAAACAGTCATTCAACTCAAGGTTTTTATGCAATTTAAGAATTGTTGTGGATCAAATTGTAAAGTGGACTTGATGGCTGTCTTTAGACAATGTTTCCACACCTACTAGGCAGCTTGTTAGGATTCCGAGGGTTCTCGTTGATCGGGGATCGGATTTTATTCATTAAATCGACGATATTGCTCCGTAATAGTGTCACATTACTATAGTGTCGTCGGGATGGGTTGTGTGAGTCTATTACTGACTTTAGTTTCTTATTCAGGGCCCAGCTGTTCAGCACCAGCCTCCCAGTAGCTGTGCGGGAGTTCGTGGATCGGCCTACATCCAGGTGGGTTACTTTCGATCCGGGCTTTAGCTTTATGGCCCTCTGGTTGCTTTAGTCCAGTCGGACACCTGTTTTTGACTAGCCCTGTCGATTCTATCCATATGACCTATTTTGACGGCTATTCTGGTTCTTGACTATACCTGATGATTTGATGTATATGCCATGTGATTCTTCTGGATAGACATTGATTCTTTTAGACTCGTCATATATATCTGCTGATTTTATCTGGATTATCCCTGATGATTGTATTGACATGCCCTATGATTATTCCTGATAGATCTTGATCTACGTGAGACATATCATATGTACCTGTGTATCAGTTTTATATTTCAGTACATAGATTTGCATGATCTGGTTATACATGTTGATTCCTGTCATCCGATATATTATTGACATTCTGATATGCATGATTGATCCTGAACGATAGATGTTGAGCTTGTTGATTATCTTGCATGAGATGATATTAGTTGGTTCTCTGTTATAGCATCCTTGTTGGGATTTTCCCGGCTAGTTGCCGATTACCCGGTCAATGGAACGTGAGCTTGAGCATTTGCATGATTGATCGTCCGCACTGCTGTACTTCACGAACATCAGCGGAGTCATGACCCGTGTGGATGTTCTTTACCGGTAAAGTGGTCTGGTGTACGACCCGTGACTCCCAGGTTAGTGCTCAAGGGTGCCGGAGTATTGACTCCGAGGTTAGTGCCCGAGGGTGCCGGAGTATGTCAGCCAGGTTGGTGCCAGGTTCGGCAAGGTATCCCTGAGGTCTTGTTGACCAATATGGTGGCTTTTGATTGGGTGTTTGGTAGTTTCCTTATTGATGCATATGTTGCCTGTTTAGCCTGCTCTTATTAACCTATGTTGCTTCCAGATTGTATAAGATTGCTTTTATTTTCAGCTTCAAAATATATCAGCATGCCTGTATAGTTCAGTACTCATTATGTGCAGTCACTTGATTATGCTTCATGCCAGTTTGTTTCCCATACCAGCTTATGATTGATTACCTGCCTAGTTAGCTTATCTGTGGATTTTGATTATTAGTGAACATTTATATTTTCCAGCTTTTCCTATTGACTCTTACTATCCGTAGATTTTAGTACCCAGTAGGTACGATTAGCTATTTCTCGGCTCGTCGTGCCCACTGGATACATGTACAGTGTATCTCACACCCCCTGGGTGACCATTTTCCAGGTCCGTCGGGTGGAGGGATGTCGGGACGATCCAGTGAGGCTGTCACGATAGAGCCGTCCCCCTGATGATATATTGATGTCTGAGATCTTTGATGATTGTAGCTGACTTTTATTATAGCATTCAGCTTCCAGTTTATTTAGATATTTCAGTTCGATGATAGTAGGCTATTTCAGATGATTCCTGATGATTAGTATTGATTTAGTGAGATATGTATTACTCTCTGATTGATGATTGGATTAGTCTAGCCGTGCATGTATAGGAGAGACCCTATTCCTTTGGATAGGGGATTTTCTGTATGTGTGGCGGTCTGTTACTCCTGTTTTGCAAACTCTGATTTATTCAAAAAAAAAAAAAAAAAAAAAAAAAAATTTCAGACCTGATTTTTAAACTCGGGGCGTGACATATATATATATATATATATATATATATATATATTATATATATATATATATATATATATATATATATAATTAGGCTAGAATACTATCGATAGCACCAAGTCATTGGTGCTATCAAGTTTTTAATCGTTTGATGAAAAAATATGCGGTTGGGATTATAGTGGTCCCTTAGGGTTTACTAGGTGGTTGGTTGAATAGTAAAAATCTTAGGGATCACTATAATTCCAACCGCATATCTTTTCATCCAACGACTGAAAACTTGATAGCTCCAATTGTTTGGTGCTATCGATAGTATTCTAGTCGGACTATATATATATATATATATATATATATATATATATATATATATATATATATATATATATATATCAAACGATCTTTGATGAAGTAGAGACGGGAAGTTGAGCAGCTCCCCCCTTCTTCTCCGAGGCGACGACAACGGTCAGCTTCTCTTGTGTTGTCGACTTTCTCCTCCGAAGGTTCTGTTGGCTCGGCCAGCCTCTTGTCGTCGGCTTTCGCTGGCTCGACGATGACTAATTTGGAAGCTGCAGGTTCAGTGCTCTTGGCTTCTTCAGTAGCTGGTTTTTCAAGTGCTATGGTTTTCTTCACCTCCACCTGCAACAATCATTTTTTTTTTAATTATTAAATGCTTATGAAATATAATTATGATATCAGAGTATATGACTTTGAATAACAACAATCTCAGCTTCCACCCATAAATTCAAATGTGTCTGTCACTATCCATAATAACTCGTTGTATTTTAACCACATGTCTAAAATATTTAAACTCAGTTATTATTATTCGTATTTATAATTTTTTATAAATTTAATTATAATTTTATTCTCATCCGATGAAAGACTCTTGAAGTATCGCAAAATTTTTTCATTTAGATCCGATGTTCTCGTCAGCTGAAACACACACATAATTCAAAATTATTAGACAATATAAGATTTGTCTCGCTAGCCCTAATATATTTCGTCATCTTATTCTCCAGATCTTAGCTCAGTCGAAACTCGTCATACATTTTTAGTTAATAATTAGTTTTGATATTAAATATAATGATCCGATTCATTAACAATAATAATTCATTAGGTCGCAACCATCGGCCAAAAATACTTAATTACAGTTCTTTATTATTCATATTTATGATCCCTTATCAATTCAATCATAATCTTATTTTTATTTGATATGAAACTATTAGAATATCACATCAAAATTCATGAAGCATAGATTTAGTTAATGAGTTAAAACACTCTTTAAATGTTATAGGGCTCGAGCTCATTTCAAAAGTTTGAATTACTAGCTGATGTTGACTATTTATTATTAGATAAGATAGATTAATTTTTTTATTCCATGACAATGTGATGAAGACCAAAGGGATATATATATATATAGAGAGAGAGAGAGAGAGAGTAGAGCTTATATATTTTTAAAATAAAATTCAATTAAACTTGTAAATTTTTTACCATTTAATTTGCATTAAGATTTGTGCTAGTATAAAATCAATTAAAAAGAGAGAAAGGATAAGTATAATTATACAAATCTCAATATAAATTCAATAATAAAAAATTAACAAGCATATTTTGACTAGTATTTTTAAAAGTATATAATCTCTTTTATATATATATATATATATATATATATATATATATATATATATATATATATATATATGTGTGTGTGTGTGTGTGTGTGTGGGCGCGCGCGCGAGCTGGAGCAAACTGACTTTGTTAGATACATTTATTTTTGCTGAAGGAACTTCCAAAACGATGATTAAATTTTATAATTTTTAGTATTCTTTTTTTGTCCATCAAGCGGACACAAAAATCAACAACTATATAAATATAAATACTCTTAAAAAAAATAATAATAGGAGTTTTATAATTAAGATCGGGAGTATATATCTTATTTTAAATAATTTTAAAAAAATTCTTACCAAAATTTAATTAATTTATATTTTTTTAATTACACCGTTAAATGAGTAAAAAACTCATATATATATATATATATATATATATATATATATATATATATATATATATATATATATATATACAATTAAAATTATAAATTTTACAACTTTTTTTTATTATTAGGTCAATAATATTAAAAAATTAAAATTAAATTTCTAGATACTATTAATGGTCTAGATATGAGATTTTTACTTATTTTACAGTGTAAAAAAATCAAAATTAATTATGTTTTGATTATAAAAAATTTTAAATTATTTTAAACGAGATATATATACTCTCGATCTTGATTACGAGACTCCGGTCATTATTTTTTGAAGGATACGTGTATTTTTAACTGTTCATTTTTTTTGTCCACTTAATGGGGAAAAAAAATATTGAAAGAATATGAAATTTAATTTTTAGATAATTTAAATAATCTAAATTATATTTAACTGTACTGATCGTTATTTTAAAAATTCTATCAGCAAAAATAAATGAGTAACAACGGAGTCCATTTGTTATCCATATTATTTCATATATATATATATATATATATATATATATATATATATATATATATAGAGAGAGAGAGAGAGAGAGAGAGAGAGAGAGAGAGAGAGAGAGAGTTCGGCTAGAATACTATCGATAGCACCAAACAATTGGTGCTATCAAGTTTTCTGCCGTTGGATGAAAAGATATGCGGTTGGGATTATAGTGATCTCCTAAGATTTTTACTATTCAACCAACCACCTAGTAAACCCTAGGGGACCACTATAATCCCAACCGCATATTTTTCATCCAACGGCTAAAAATTTGATAGCACCAATGACTTGGTGCTATCGATAGTATTCTAGCCTAATTATATATATATATATATATATATATATATATATATATATATATATATAGAGAGAGAGAGAGAGAGAGAGAGAGAGAGAGAGAGAGAGATAGATAGATAGAGAGAAAGTAGAGCTTATATACTCTCAAAAGCACAAATCCAAATATACTTGTAAGTTTTTTATCATTAGATTTGCATTGGAATTTGTAATATTACTTTTTCTTTTTCTCTATTTAGTTGATTTTACAAAAGCACAAATCCCAATGCAAATCCAATGATAAAAAATTCACAAACATATTTAGACTTGTGTTTTTGAAAGTATATAAGCTCTACTATATATATATATAGTCCGACTACTATATTTGTACAAATAATTAGTGCATGTAAGTTTTCTACAGTTAAATCGATCTATCTCTTTGACTAATTTCATCTCTTAAATTATCCTATCATACCAACCACTCACTTAATCTAAAGAGTCATTATCATTCTATTCACACATCTTTTTATTGAAGAACTAAAAATTTACATACACTAATGACTTTTAGAAACATAAAAATTTAATTTTATATATATATGGATCAATATATATATATGAAGTAGAAGCGGGAAGTTGAGTGGCTCCCCCCTTCTTCCCGAGGACGATGACGGTCGGCATCTCCTTCTTGGTGTCGTCGACTTTCTCCTTCAGAGGTTCTGCCGGCTTCTCTTTCGCTGGTTCGACAACTACTACATTGGAAGCTGCAGGTTCAGTGCTCTTGGCTTCTGGTTCTTCGGGTGCTATGATTTTCTTTACCTCCACTTGCAATAATTATTTTTTAAAAGTTATTAAACATTTATAAAATATAATTATAATATCAAAATATAAGATTTTGAATAGGTGTCACGTTAACATCAATCTCAGTGTCCACTCATCAATTCAAAATTCACCACTAAGAAGCATAGATTTAGTTAATGAGTTAAAACACTCTTTAAATGTTAAAGGGCTGGATGTCACGGACCTAAGCGAAATTGCTTGTTTAGCCCGTGCGGCGCTCGCCTTCCTTCGCGAAGTGAGCAAGCCTTCACCGTCTCTTGAGAACTTGGACCTACTCGCCCAAGGTTGGATCGCAAGAGAGAGAGAGAGTTTGAAGAAGAGTAGTTGTATTTCTGAAGTTAGAAGTTTACAACTGTTTCTTTCTTACAAAGGGGGTGGAGGTCACATCCTTATATAGACCTCTCTACCTAGAGAAAAGAAGCCAAGCATAAGTCTTGAAGTCTCCAGAAACTTCTAGAGTAGATGTCTCTGGAAGGTTCTAGAGGATAGCTTCTAGGTTGTTGTAGTAGGCTTCAGAAGCTTCTAGATCCTTCTAGTAAAACCTCTCGAGGCTTTCCCCTTTGGAGTTTGATAGTTTTGCAAAGGGGAAACTTGCGCAAAAAGTTTAGGCCCTGACAACCTCCCCCACCTAATGCGCAGACGCCCTCGCTGCGCGCCGGCGTTGGAATTCTTCAATCAGGGTTGAATATTTCCAGAGGGTGTCCGCCTTCTCCCAGCTTGCTTCGCCATGCGGGAGATTCTTCCACTTGACCAAGTATTCGACACTCGGCGGGACACCGCGACGACGGATGGTGCGCGTGTCCAGCAGGGTCTCGACATCCTTGTCAATGGCTGTGGTCATGGTGGCGGGAGCGCGTCGCGACACGCTCCTGGTGGGATCCTCGGGGTCGCCATGGAAGGGCCGAAGGCTGCTTGCATGAAATACCGGATGGATCCGCAAATTTGCCGGTAATTGTAGTTTGTACGCCGCCTTGCCTGCTCGTTTCACCACAGTGAACGGACCCTCGTACTTCCGTATCAAGCCGCGGTGAATCTTGCGGAATGCCTTAAATTGTTGCGGCTGCAGCTTAACCAGGACTTGGTCTCCCTCAGCGAATTCCAAGGGTCGCCGCTTTGCATCGGCCCACTTCTTCATCCGATGCGCCGCTTTCTCCAAGCAAGCCCTCGCGATGTCTCCCTTTTCCTTGAGATGCGAGGTAAAATGAAGAGCCATGGGGCTGCGGCCCTGCTCGCCCGCAGCAGCAGAATGGGGAGCGAGCGGCTGTCTTCCCGTTGCAAGCTCGAACGGGCTGTGGTTTGTTGATTCGCTCCGCCGCAGATTGTAAGAGAATTGGGCCACATCCAGATGATGTACCCAGTCCTTCTGGCTAGCACTTACATAGTGCCTCAAGTATTCCTCTAGCAAGGCATTCACCCGCTCCGTCTGGCCGTCCGTCTGCGGATGGAAACTTGTAGAGAAGAGCAACTCCGACCCCAAGATCCGGAACACCTCCGTCCAGAACTTGCCTGTGAACCTTGGGTCGCGATCGCTCACAATGCTCTCAGGAATCCCCCAAAGCTTCACCACATTGCTGACGAAGAGCCGCGCTGCTTCCTCCGCCGTGCAATCCGCTGGTGCCGCTATGAAGGTTCCGTACTTGGAAAATCGGTCCACCACCACCAGAATCGATCCCAATGCCCCCACCTTGGGCAAAGCAGAGATGAAGTCCATCGAGACGCTCTCCCATGGACGCGTTGGCGTTGGTAGTGGCTCGAGGAGGCCTCCAGGCTTCTGGCGCTCCACCTTGTCTTGTTGGCACACAAGACAAGTCCGCACATATGCCTCCACATCGTCCCGCATGTGAGGCCAATAGTATGCGGCTTCTAGCAATGCCAGAGTTCGCTTCTGCCCCGGATGTCCGGCCCACTTGGAGTCGTGGCACTCCTTCATGAGCTCCCGACGGAGATTGCCCCACTTAGGCACATAGATGCGTCGTCCCTTGGTTAGGAGCAGGCCATCGCTGACCCAGAACCGCTGCGCCTTGCCCTCCTTGACGAGTCGCACGAGTCCTTGAGCCACAGGGTCTTCGCAAGTCCCTTCGCGGATTCGCTCCCTGATCGCTCCATGGAGCTGGCACACCGCCGCTAACTCAGCTTTGCGGCTAAGTGCATCAGCCACATGGTTCTCCCTTCCGGGTTTGTATTGCAGCTCCATGTCGAACTCCGCGAGGAAGTCCTGCCATCTGGCTTGCTTTGGTGACAGCTTCTTTGGGTTTGGAAGTAGCTTGTGGCGACGTTGTCCGTCCGCACAACAAACTTGCTTCCGAGGAGATAGTGCCGCCAAGTCCTTAGGCAATGCACTATTGCTGTCATCTCCTTTTCTTGAACCGTGTATCGCCGCTCAGTGTCGTTGAGCTTGCGACTCTCAAAGGCGATGGGATGTCCCTCCTGCATGAGAACACCGCCAATGGCGAAGTCTGAAGCGTCAGTGTGTACCTCAAATGGTTGCCGACAGTCAGGAAGTCGCAACACGGGTTCTTCAGTCACTGCCCGCTTCAGGTCCTCGAATGCCTCCGCGCACTGAGGGGTCCAGTCCCATGACTGGTTCTTCTTCAGCAAGTCCGTCAAAGGGGCTGCCCGCGCTGAGTAGCCCGCAATGAAGCGACGATAATAGTTGACGAGTCCGAGGAAGGATCGCAGCTCGGACACCGTCGTGGGCGCCTCCCACTCGCAGATCGCCCGAATCTTCTTGGGGTCCATATGCAGTTGGCCGTGGCCGATCCAGTGGCCAAGGAAATGGACCTCCTCCTTCGCAAAGGAGCACTTTTCCCTTTTGACGAAGAGTTGGTTGTCCCGCAGCACTTGGAAGATGGTTCGCAGATGCTCCACATGCTCCTCCAGAGTGTTGCTGTACACGACGATATCGTCGAGGTACACTACCACGAAGCGGTCGAGGTAGGGGTGGAATAATTTGTTCATCAAAGTGCAGAAGGTTGCCGGTGCATTCGTCAGGCCGAATGGCATGACAAGGAATTCGTAGGCCCCGTACCTCGTCACGCACGTGGTCTTCTCCTCGTCCCCTTCCGCAATCCTCACTTGATAATATCCCGAGCGAAGATCGAGCTTAGTGAAATACTTCGCTCCTCCAAGCTGGTCGAAAAGGTCCTCGACTAGCGGGATAGGGTATTTGTTTTTCACAGTCACCTTATTGAGTGCTCTGTAGTCGATACAGAGTCGCAGACTTCCGTCGCTCTTTCGTTGGAACAGCACCGGTGCTCCATAGGGTGCCTTCGACGGTCTGATGAAGCCTGCCTCAAGAAGGTCTTTCAACTGGCGCTGCAACTCCTCGAGTTCTGGCGGAGCCATCCTGTATGGCGCCTTTGCTATTGGCTTGGAACCAGGTTCAAGCACGATCGCATGGTCCACCTCCCTTCTAGGCGGAAGCTGTTTGGGTAGCTCTTGGGGCATGACATCCTTGAACTCCCCCAAGACAGCCCTAATCTCTGTCGGAAGGTCTTCCTCCTCGAATCCCTCCTCGCTTACCTCGCGGATGCTCGCAAGGTAAGTCATCTCCCCACGCTTCACTCCCTTCCGCAGCTGCAGAGCTGAGAGGATAGGGGTCTCTTTTGGTTCGCTGCGGCTAGCCAAAACCATGCAAGGGGCGGCCTCCTCCATGATGCTCAAGGCCCCAAGATGTGGCATTGGCACCGCCTTTGACGAGGCTAGAAAGTCGATGCCGAGAATGACTTTGAAGTCGTCGATGGCTGCGGCAGTGAAGTTCGCTGTTCCCTTCCAGGGTCCAACAGTGATCGACACGCCCTTGGCTACCCCTGCAACAGGTTGTGCCTCCGAGTTAACCGCCTTGATTTTGCTCGTGTCCTTCTCGAGCTTGAGACCCAACCGCTTGGCCTCCGTCGCTGCGATGAAGTTGTGGGTTGCTCCCGTGTCCACGAGCGCTCGAGTGGCCCACCCATTGAGGGTCACATCGACGAACATAAGTTCCTTCTTGAGAGGTTTGCCGCCGCCCGCTTGCCCCTGCATCGCGCTAACGAGCCGCAGCGCTCCCATCTTTGTCTGTGCCGCTTCCTCGCCCTCCTCGGCTTGGACAGCATTGAAGGCTTTCTTCTTTGGACAGTCACGAGCCCAATGGTCACCTCCGCAGACATAGCAAGACACCTTCTTCTTCTGCGGAAGGCCCATGTGCTCTTTGCCTTTGCCCTTGTGGTAGTCTTTGATCTCGCGACGGTCTCCCCCACCTTTGGCCTTGCTCACCTTAGGCGGCTTGCCGCGAGTAGACTCCGTCTTCTCGTACTCCGGTAGCTTCTCCGCCATGGCTATGGCAGAGCTTACATCCTTGACGTCTCGTCCCACGAGCTCCTTGTTCGCCCACGGTTGGAGACCGTCGAGGAAGAAGAACAGCCGGTCCTCCTCGGCCATATTGGAGATCGAGAGCATCAGTTTGGAGTACTCCTTGACATACTCCTTCAGGGTTCCCGTATGCTTGAGCCGTCGAAGTTGCCTTCGCGCAAGATACTCGACATGCTCGGGGTAGAACTGTGCCTTGAGCTCGCGCACGAAGTCCTCCCAGGTATTCAGCTCGCATTGGCCCTTCTCGGCCTCCGCCGACCTCCGACGCCACCACAGCATGGCATCGTCAGTCAAGTACATGGAAGCGGTTTGGACTTTGTCTTCTTCGTCCTCCAGCCGCAACGCCTTGAGATAGCGCTCCATGTGCCAAAGGAAATTGTCAATTTCCTTCTCATCGCGCGTACCTTTGAAGCTCTGGGGTTCGGGGATGCGGATCCTTGGAGCATGCTCCCTTGGTGCGTCGCCACCACGAGCCACCGCCCTCTCAAGGATAGTCATCCGCATCTTGAGGTCCTCGACCTCATCGGCCCTTGCGACAAGGTCGTCCACCAGTGCCTTCCGTTCGTCCTCCCGACGAGCAACGTCAGCGCGAAGCTGCTCAAGTTGTTGGCGGAAAGTCCCCATTGCCGCAGCAACACTTTCCTCCATGGTGCGTAGTCCTTCCTCCATAATCTCCATATGTTGGGTTAGGACTTGATAGTTGTCCTCCAACAAGCCAACACGGTCGTCAAGCGAAGCGGACTCCCTCACATGGGCCCGTGGTTCCTTGCTCTTGCCGCGTTTGGATTGTCGAGGTGGTTCGGCCATGTTGTCGATGACGGCAGCGTCCGATGACGACATGGTTCCCAGTTCCCGAACGTCGCTCTGATACCAACTGTCACGGACCTAAGCGAAATTGCTTGTTTAGCCCGTGCGGCGCTCGCCTTCCTTCGCGAAGTGAGCAAGCCTTCACCGTCTCTTGAGAACTTGGACCTACTCGCCCAAGGTTGGATCGCAAGAGAGAGAGAGAGTTTGAAGAAGAGTAGTTGTATTTCTGAAGTTAGAAGTTTACAACTGTTTCTTGCTTACAAAGGGGGTGGAGGTCACATCCTTATATAGACCTCTCTACCTAGAGAAAAGAAGCCAAGCATAAGTCTTGAAGTCTCCAGAAACTTCTAGAGTAGATGTCTCTGGAAGGTTCTAGAGGATAGCTTCTAGGTTGTTGTAGTAGGCTTCAGAAGCTTCTAGATCCTTCTAGTAAAACCTCTCGAGGCTTTCCCCTTTGGAGTTTGATAGTTTTGCAAAGGGGAAACTTGCGCAAAAAGTTTAGGCCCTGACATGGAGCTCGTCTCAAAAGTTTAACTTACAAGCTTTATTATTAAATAAGATAGATTAAATTTTTTGACTATTTATTATTAAATAAGATAGATTAAATTTTTTATTTCACGTGTGTGTATATATAGTCCGGTTACTGTGCTTGTACAAGCATTAAGTAATTAGTACATTTTTTATTTCACGTGTGTGTATATATAGAGTCCGGTTACTGTGCTTGTACAAGCAGCATCAAGTAATTGGTGCTTACAAGTTTTTTACCGTTAAATCTAACCTTTTGATTAATTCTAATCTTTAGATTATACTATTCTACCAACCACCCACTAAATTCAAGAGGCCCACTATCATCCTAACCGTACATTCCTACATCCAAGG
>CM054942.1:22330873-22350056 GCA_029168755.2 Tillandsia fasciculata
AGTGAGTTTGAGTCGGAGTCTTAAAGGGATCAAATTGTCATCAGCAATCAAATTTTTAAAGATTCAACAAGAGCTCAAGTTGACACTCTTTGTTTTGAGTCTTGAAGATTGAAGATGAAGAATTGTGGATCAGTTACATCAATCTCAAGAAGAAAGTTTTAAAAATTTCAGGTATGTTTAACTAAATAATTTGGTGATCCGAATACTTTCTTATAGTGTAGAAACACTTGGATGAATTTTTAATTGCATAAAAATCAAAACTGGACATGGGACATGTTCAGGATCCGGATCAGACAATCCAATCCGGATCCCGAAGGGTATTGTTCATGGCAAATCCAATCCGGATCCAAGCCTATTCCGATCCGGATCCCGAACATTGGATTTTGCTGAATTCATGAACGATCCGGATCGGGCCTTGCAATCCGGATCCCGAACCCTTGGTTTTCTGGAATTGTCAATCTCGTTACGACGATCCGGATCGCAGTAATCCGATCCGGATCGCCGTCCTGAAAATTTCCAGATAAGGTAAGTTTTTGATTCTTATCTCTTTCCAAAGGTTTCTAAACTATAAATAGACATTTAGGGTTTCTCAAAAACGTGGGAGCACGGCCGATCAATTTATAAAACACTTGAGAGCAACCCTAGAGGCTAGGTTTTTATCGTTCTTCTTTATAGCCTCTTTTAGGTCAATTCGATGGTTCTTTCAAGAACATATCTTTTGTCGAATTGATCTAATCTTTGCTTAGAGATTTTTCCATGGTTCTTCATTGATAATCTAAGCAAAGGATCACCATCGAAGCCAATATTCTTACCGGCTGAGTTTGCGTCGTGGATTCGACGTGGCATCGTGGATTCGGTGTGTTGAAGGCGTTTCGTGGATTCGAAACGTGTGCTCGTGGATTCGAGTGGCGTTCGTGGATTCGAACGTGTGCAGTGGACGTGCAAACGGTGGAGCGCAAGGTCCGAAGAAGTTGAAGGAGGGGTGAATCCGTGGAGACGGTAATCACCTTGTTATTCTTCTTTCTTAGTGGATTGTTATTGCGTGGATATCCAACCGGTCAGCGCAAGGTCCGAAGAAGTGGAAGGAGGGTTGAGTCCGTGGAGTCGGTAATCACCTTGTTATTCTTCTATTCTTAGTGGATTGTTATTGCGTGTTGGTCCCGTGGTTTTTCTCCTGGATTGGAGTTTCCACGTAAATCTCGGTGTGTTGATTTTTATTTTCCGCATTGTTTTTTTATTTTGCACTGAGATTGGTTTTTATAAATATTACACCTATTCACCCCCCTCTAGGTGTTTGATAGTACCTATTTAGATCCTTGTGGATCCTAAAAAACTCTACAATTGGTATCAGAGCGGGTTTTAGGTTTATCTATCATGTGGGTGAAAGTGGTAATATTTTTAGACCTCCTCTTTTTGATGGGACCAATTATGCATATTGGAAAGTGCGGATGAGAGCTTTTCTCATCTCAATTGATGAGCGGTATGGCAAACCGTTGAATACGGTTGGGTGCATCCGGGTTTGAGGAAGTAGGAAATACTACTTACCCCAAAACCTTCGCTCTAGGATGGTCTAAGAGGAAATGAAAAGATCTTCTTAAATGGAAAGGTACCATGAACGCTCTATTTAATTCTTCTTCCTCGACTGAATTTTTCAAGAATTTCGCGTGTGAAATGAAACCGCGAAAGAAAGAAGAAAATTGGATATTCTCAAACCTTACACATGAAGGTACTAATCTTGTAAAAATCAAAAGCTCCAGATGCTTACAAGTCAATTTGACTCTATCATATGGAAGAGCATGAATTGTTTACAGATTATTACACTAGACTTCAAGATGTAATTAATACATGTGCTAATTAGGAGAAAAGATCCCGGAGTCGAAAATTGTAAGAAAGAGTCTTCGGACTCTTCCGGAACGGTTTAGGGCAAAAGTTACCGCCATTGAAACCGTTAGTCATCCGGATGAGATGAGTGTAGAGGAATTAGTAGGTGCTTTGCAAACTTATGAGATGACTTTTCCTACTAATCAAATTTCTTCCAAGTCTTCTTCTAAGCTTACAGGTATTGCGTTCAAATCAACAAAGGAAGAAGATGACGAATCGAGTTCCGACGATGAAATCTCTCTTGCCGGATTTTGAAGAAGAACAACAATTGGCGCGGATCACAAAGAAATTTCGTCGGAAATTTTGGAAGAATCGAACCGATGGATCTTCATCCACGAAACCATCTAAAGGATCATCGGGTTCTAAATCCTCTAAACTCAAAGGCGTTGCAAAACCTTCTAAAGAAAAAGAAAAAGAAAAAGATGATTTCGAAGGGGAAATCCGATGTTATCGATGCAAAGGCTACGGCCATATTTCAACGGATTGTCCTTCTAAGAAATCATACAAAAAGAAGGCTTTGCAAGCAAAACCTTGGGACGATTCTAGTTTCGATGAATCGACCTCAAGTGAAGAGGAAAAAGAAAAATTTGTTGCTTTTCATGCCTCTCAAATTCCCTCTTCTAATTTTTGGCTTATCATCTTTAGTCACTGACTCTATTCCTTTGATTTTGCATGAAACATCAACATCCGGATGGAGAGTCATCAAGTGAGGGGGGGGAGTCGGACGAAGAAGAGAACTCGTTGAGGCATACCAACAACTTCTTGCGGAATCAAAGAAGATGGCCAAGCATATCAAGAAGTTGAGGAAGCAACGACTTGAGGTTCAAGACGAGAATCAAGCTTTAAAGATTAAACTTCATGATCTCGAGGAGGAACGAGGCGGTTATTGGATAACAATAAAATCCTCCAAGAAAAGCTAAACCAATCGGAGACAAACGCAAAATCATATATGGACAAGATTGGTTTTCTTGAAAAACAGTTTGAAGAAATTCATGTCACCAACCAAGCTTTGACCAAGCAAGTTCATCAACTCAAATCCGACATACAAAGGCTTTCAACCGGTTCCAAGAAACTTGATTGTATGTCCGATTAGGTCAAACAAGCAAGGTTGGTTTGGGATTTAAAAAGAACCAAACTGTGAAGGCTTCAAGTTCCACAATAAATTGAAAGAAGAACTTGTCACCTATGTGGACTTGAAGGACATTTGGTGAAGAATTGCCCGAAAAAGAGAAAGAAAAATCCTTCGGCAACTTCATCTACGGAGCGGACTCAACGGATTCAAAAGACACATCAAGTTAAAGGAGTTCACTCAACCCACCAAAGGTCCGAGCCACAACATCAATCTTACAAGTGGATTATAGCGAGGCAAAGACCTAAGGTGGATCAACAGTCAAAGCGGACAACCCCCGGCCACAACGAATCAAGACAACCCAAAATCCAGCGATTTTGGATTCGGAAAGGTGATATCTTTCCTTGTCTTAAGTTCTAATTAGCTTATGACTGTATGTAATGCTTTGATTGGTTTTCCCTTCATATTTTTCTTAATCTTTGCATTACATGTTTTCAATGCTCTTTGTTTTTATACTTTGTTTTTGAACAAAAGGGTTTTTATTGAACAAGTGCATTGAAAAAAAGGGCTTCACGTTCATTCACTCCAAATTAATTTATTATGGATTATCAACTTTACTCCATAATCATAATCTTGAAGATACTTCATTATAGGAGTTTTTGATAGTTTAAGCATCAAATTTTAGAAATCATGTGTGATTTTAGATGCTTAATCTATCTTGGTTGTTTGTGATTCTTTGTGAACAACAAATTGAGCATTGGTTATATTGACTTTAATTGCATCTTTTCACGCATTTAGAAATCTATTATGCTTTTGACATCATAATATTTCGATGTTGCAATGATCATTATGTTAATTAATTCATCTTTTAAGTGATCAAAGTCAATTTCTCTCTCAATGATCTCTTGGTATAGTCATTATCTTATTTGACTATTTAGTCGAGTATGAATGCGAGATCAATTTTGGTTGAATACCTTATATATTAAATAATTGATAGCCAATTGAGGGGGAGTCAAAGAAAAGTAAAATGCTCAAAAGATGTGGAAAGAGTTACATCCCAATGAGGAGTGTGAAAACTACCACCACATGGAGAAAATGAAAGAAAAAAGATACTCCATGAATGCAAAGCAAATTTTTGTTTTAAAAATATTGATGAAATGCATTGAAATACTTGACTCTAGTCAAATTTCATGGTTGGTATAAGGTGGGATTTTTGATAAAAGATGCTCAAAGAGCCACTCCTTCAACAGATTGTCTAGATATATTATCTAACTTATCTGGGATTTCAAACATCTATTGATCTTGGTATTTCATTTTCTTTACCAAAATTGATGATTTGATAAAGGCATTACACATAAGATCATGTTAGATGTGATTGAAGTTGTTCAACTTTAAGAGTTTTAATTTTCATAAATTTTCGTTTCATTTTTGAGTATTTTTGATAGATTTGGTATAATCTATTTCTTGTTGCATGAAACGATGACTTTTGTTTAAAGTTGATGCGCTAAAGTGCTTACATACTCTTTCTGGTTTTTATTTTTCTAAATTATTCTAATGAAAGAAATTTGGATTGAATGGCATCTATGTGAATTCATTGTTCTTCAAAGCACTTAAATGGATTTCTTGATGGAATACAAATCGGTATTTGAAAAGTTTCCAAAATCTGGATTTGTTTCAAGAAATTATTTGATTTTTGCTTTCTGGTACCGGTACGCAATCTGCATTTTTGGTATATACCGGAACTGAGCTTAATTTTATCTCTCTTTCTCTATGAACTAATTTCCTTTTGTCTAGTATGTTCACTGTTTGACAATTTGTGACAAAAAGGGGGAGAAGAGAAATGATGGAGATGAGATCATCAAGAGAGGACAAACGAAATGGAAAATTGGGGAGAACCGAAAATGATGATCGTATCACAAAGGGGGAGAACATTGATGCTCAAGAACATGGAGAACATGGAGAACAGAGATGCTCAAGATAGGGGGAGACAAAGAAAAAATTGAAAGAGCCGAAAAACAAAAGAACCAAAAGGACGAATCAAATGTAGGATTTTAATTTCTAACGACTAACATTTGATTTTGTGTGGAGTTTTGTTTTGCAGGAATTACATCACTTTAAGACTCCAAGTCCTAAGTCATAGAGTATGTTCTAGGACTGTTTGGTTCAAATGTAATTTTGTATTTATTGGATCTTTCACGCAAAGAAAATCAATGTCTTGGTGATAACATTGAATTTCGATTTTTTGGTTTAAGATGAGTGACTTGAGCGTTTTATGTATTTTTGGGTTTTGTCACGAAATTGCCAAAGGGGGAGATTGTTACGGCATTTTGGTGTTGGCATATTTCGTGAGTCAAGTCAGTAAGTTGAGTCGGAGTCTTAAAGGGATCAAATTGTCAATCAGCAATCAAAGACTTAGAGAAGATTCAACAAGAGCTCAAGTTGACACTCAGTGTCTTGAGTCTTGAAGATTGAAGATGAAGAATTGTGGATCAGTTACATCAATCTCAAGAAGAAAGTATTCAAAAGGATCAGGTATGTTTAACTAAATAATTTTGGTGATCCGAATACTTTCTTATAGTGTAGAAACACTTGGATGAATTTTTAATTGCATAAAAATCAAAAACTGGACATGGGACATGTTCAGGATCCGGATCAGATGATCCAATCCGGATCCCGAAGGGTATTAGTTCATGTGCAAATCCAATCCGGATCCAAGCCTATTCTGATCCGGATCCCGAACATTGGATGTTGCTGAAATTCATGAACGATCCGGATCGGGCCTTGCGATCCGGATCCCGAACCCTTGGATTTCTGGAATCGTCAATCTCGTTACGACGATCCGGATCGCAGTAATCCCGATCCGGATCGCCGTCCTGAAAATTTCCAGATAAGGTAGTTTTTGATTCTTATCTCTTTCCAAAGGTTTCTAAACTATAAATAGACATTTAGGGTTTCTCAAAAACGTGGGGAGCACGGCCGATCAATTTATAAAACACTTGAGAGCAACCCTAGAGGCTAGGTTTTTATCGTTCTTCTTTATAGCCTCTTTTAGGTCAATTCGATGGTTCTTTCAAGAACATATCTTTTGTCGAATTGATCTAATCTTTGCTTAGAGATTTTTCCCATGGATCTTCATTGATAATCTAAGCAAAGGATCACCATCGAAGCCAATATTCTTACCGGCTGAGTTTGCGTCGTGGATTCGACGTGGCATCGTGGATTCGGTGTGTTGAAGGCGTTTCGTGGATTCGAAACGTGTGCTCGTGGATTCGAGTGGCGTTCGTGGATTCGAACGTGTGCAGTGGACGTGCAAGCGGTGGAGCGCAAGGTCCGAAGAAGTTGAAGGAGGGGTTAAATCCGTGGAGACGGTAATCACCTTGTTATTCTTCTTTTCTTAGTGGATTGTTATTGCGTGGATATCCAACCGGTCAGCGCAAGGTCCGAAGAAGCTGGAGGAGGGGTTGAGTCCGTGGAGTTGGTAATCACCTTGTTATTCTTCTATTCTTAGTGGATTGTTATTGCGTGTTGGTCCCGTGGTTTTTCTCCTGGATTGGAGTTTCCACGTAAATCTCGGTGTGTTGATTTTTATTTTCCGCATTGTTTTTTATTTTTGCACTGAGATTGGTTTTTATAATATTACACCTATTCACCCCCCTCTAGGTGTTTGATAGTACCTATTTAGATCTTTGTGGATCCTTATATTAAAAACCTACAAGCCGCCAGCGTGCGAGCCATCCAGCAGCCACCGTGACCGTCTACTTTGAGGTGGGTTTATCTTCGGTCCGGGCTTTATCAGGTTGGCCCTATGGGGTGCCGTGGTAGGTCGGACCCCTGTTTTTGGTGTAGCCCTGAACCTATACTTGAGCCTTTCTATTTGCTCTCACTCCAGCATTCATTGTGTATAGTTATGTAGCATCGATTTTGCAGTTCAGTTCCCGATGTGATTTCATGTTCAGCATTTAGTATATTTATATACACAGCTTGCCATATGCCATGTCTGTTTGGTTATCAGCCTAGTTATATCAGCATTTTCTATTCTATAATGCATGATAGAATAGGAGTACAGTTCTGCTATTGAGTTTCAGTTACAGCTCAGATATTCAGCTCCTGTTGCTCAGATTCATTTATTCAGCATCTGTGATTATTAAAGCTTTCAGCATCCCGACAGGGATTATCTGGCTCATTGCCGATTGTTCAGTTTCCTTGACTGTGAACTTGAGCATCAGCCTTATGATCGCCATAGCACTAGCTGCTCATTTCACGTACGCAGTGGGATTGATCCCCCACAACGCGTTCTTTACCGGTAAAGTGGTCGATAGTGGCGACCCGTGAGCCCCAGGCTGCACATAGTGGACGAGAGTGGTGACACGTGTGCCCCTGAGTGCACCGATGGTGCCGGGTTATATGTCAGCCGAACGTGCCAGCTTTGGCATTGGTCTAGGTCCTCGTGACCGATGACAGCACTGATTGGGTACTTACAGTTATTATTATTCAGCACTTTTAGTTTACAGCATTGTTATATGCCAGCTTTGTTTATAGCATGATCATTTTCTGCTTACCAGATTTATCAGTTATAGCATGATCGATTACAATCATGAGTACCCTGCTTCCCTTTTGTGATTACAGCATTCCCTGTTTACAGCATTGATATTATTTATTATCATACTAGCTCTGCTCTATAGCATGATTAGCTCTTGCTTGTCTGATTTGCCAGTTACAGCATACTTAGATTTTATATCTGCATCTTACCTTTCAGCTTCAGTATTTCTTGCTCTTACTATCCGCTTATTATTGTATCCGGTAGGTACGACTTGCTATTTCTCGGCCCGTCGTGCCCACTGGAATACATGTAGAGTGTATCTCACACCCCCTGGGTGACTGTTTTTCAGGGCAGTCGGGTGCTGGGAGATTGGGGCGATCCAGTGAGCTGTTGCGCTAGAGTTGTCCCCTGCTTTTGGCCATGGTGGCCAGTGATAGTATTTACAGTTTCAGTTCTTTATTCCTGCTTTTGGCCCAGTCGGGAGTATTTTCAGTTTTAGTAGTTGATCTAGTATTATAGTTGTTTATTGGAGTATTTGTGGATTATGTTATGAGTAGTTGTAGAGTTTTATATTTCTGTGTTTAGCTATTGATTATTGCTCTCTGATTGTATCACTGCACTTGCCTAGCCGAGCATGTATAGGGGAGACTCTGTCCGTGTGGATAGAGGATTTCCTATGCATGTGGCGGTCTGCTCACGTTCTGAGTTTAAAGTTTGAACTCTGATAAAAAAAAAAAAAAAAAAAAAAAAAAAAAAAAAAAAAAAAAAAAAAAAAAAAAAAAAAAAAAAATCTACCGCTGTTTTGAAACTCGGGGCGTGACACCTGAGCCCAAGTTTTGCAAGGCTCGGCCAACCGAGCTCTTAGGTGACTTAGTGTTGGCCGATGTTGCTCCGATCATCTTTCCGGCTTGTTCGCGGCCACAGCAAGGTGAGCCCTCGACTTCACTTGATCCCCTAAGCATGATGCTCACTTCAATTGGCATCAAGGATGAGTTGTGATGCATAATTCTTGATTAGGGCTCTTTATGACTTTTGTAGGTTGACTTGTTAACCTCCTCGAACTCCGGGCAACCTTCAGACAGTGAGCACGGGTTTCAGTAAGTTGAGGCCCATCTACTAATACTCTCGGATCGATCCGAAAGTCTTTGGATTAAGGTATCGAGCCAAAACTTTATGCAATTTCTGGATTAGCTAGGGATCTAGATGCAATTTTGACCACTTGGGCTGCCTCGGGCACCGTGCATGTGATCTCTGAACTTTTCGTACAAGGTCTGATAGTTCTCGTTAAGCGGAATTTGGTTTACGAGTCGTAAACCGGCGAAATCGCCGATTTATCGTCGTTTCGACGCAAAACGTGAGATCTGAGTGATTTAGATGGTCATTGGTGATTGCTAGGTGTCTCTAGCTATTCTCAACGCTGTCTTGGCTGGCGCAGTGACTCCGTTTTGCGTTGGTGACTTCCGGAGCTGAAGTTGGCATTTTTGAAAAAGGCTTTCGGTTATTATGGAACCGTTTGAGCTTATGATTGCACAAAGTTTGTTGTTGCTACCTGGATATCTTAAACAAAGTGTTCTTGGGCAGCATGCGAAGTTTTATTCAATTCGGTAGCCTACACACACTGTTCGGACCATTAGTGATCAATCAGCAAATTTTCAAAAATTTCGGCAGATCCCGGGACTTAAGTAAAGTCTACTATTTAGTCATTTTATACACTGTGAATCAGTTATATGGGTTTGTGAGAGTTTGTTACTGATCTGTGATTTTGATTTAGACCCGAGCAGTCAAGAGCCCGCACGAGAGCTGAGTAACGGATTCCATGACCCCCTACACTGAGGTGGGTACTTTAATCTGGGCATCAACATAGTATCACCTCACTAGGTACCGTACGCGGTCAGATCCCTGTTATCTTGCTAGCCCTTGTCCTATTCTTTGAGTTATATTATCTTTGATTTCAGTACTGCTTATACATTGACATATACAATACTGATTTCAGTTACTTAGCTTTGCTTCAGTTTAGAGTATTTCAGTATCTCTCTACCCTTGTATTGTATTATAGAGTAGGAGATCAGTTACTGTTGTACAGCATGAGATGATTTCATTGTTGATTGGCATCCTGTTTGGGAGTTCCCGGCTTAGTGTCGATTACCCAGTCTTTAAACCGTGAGCTTGAGCATCAGCATTATGATCGCCACAACACTAATTGTTCAGTCACGAACAACAGCGAATTAGCTACTCGTGGTGGTGTTCTTTACCTGTCACGCCCCGGGTGGAAACCAGAACCCGGGCTCGCCAACAGATCCGCCGTGCACACGGAATTTTCCATGTACACGAAGTGTCGGTAATCTGCTCAGATATAATATATACAATAAAAGAGCATAATACAGAGCTGAACTAAAAAGAACTACATAATATCTCAGACTGAAAATATGATACAAGCGAAAATATACAATATGCTCTCAGCTCACCAAAATAATACAACCAGCTGGCTAAAACCAGATCCAAAATAAAAAGAAAATACAACAGTCTGAGTGGAGGGTACAACATCTGTCTAACAGCAACTCTCAGCCTCACAGGAGATCTATCTACTCAGCGATCCCCTTACCTTAATCAGCTGCCGATGGCTCAGCAGCTCCCGCAGAAGACTCTGCAAAACAAAGGAAAGAAAAAGGGAAAAACAACAATGGGGGTGAGAACTACTAGTAAACCAGTAGCCTCCCCCTGTGGGTAAAGCCTCAAACTCCGACGTACCCACTAAGTCTACCAGAGGCAAGGAAAAAGGTAAAGTGGTAAGGTAAATAAGCTGCTGAACAGGAAAACTACCACTAGTATGTCTCTAAATGCAGTGCCGAAAGGAATGACTGTATGTATGCATCAGAAAACAGTATCTGTCCAAATAAACCCAATCTAGCCACCAGTAAAAACCGATACTGCCTGCTCTGCCGGCCACATCGGGTATGCCACTGTCGCAATACACCGATGCAAAAGCGGGATCGGCACACATGGTTCGAATCCCAATAAGTAACAGACCAGCACACATGGCTCGGTCATAAGCCTACATCCGAAGTGGCACTCGAGGGGAGCGACCCACACGAGTAAAGTAACCAATATCTCACAAGTAACACAATATAGCAGGACTGGATCATGACTATGCTCAAGTGGGAAAAATCCATCCACTAAAGAAACTCCGATCTCCCAATCTGATGCAAAAGTAAACACCCGGTCAACCGCCTACTGTCCGCGGTCGCCGCAACACCCAACAAGCCCAAAATCTGATAAAATATACAATATCCGATCAACCGCCTACTATCCGCGGTTGCCGCAGTCCCCCACAAATCCATCATCAAGTACAACCTATCCCAGACTCCAAGGTCCCAACTACACTATCACCAAACCCCTGCTTGAACTCGAGCAACATGAATCAAAAGTCTAAATGAAAAGGAGAAAAGAAACAATTATAGTTTCTCCTAAGTCAAGTCCCAATACGATAGTGTAGCAATAAATAGTGGCCTATCTAGATGTCCATACAAGCATGCAAATGTCCTAATGAAAGATAAAAGAGTGTATCAAATAGTAGCTCCACATAGATATAACCATCATGTCAACATCACTAACCGACTACATATGTCTATAATCCATGATCCATAATAAATCATCAAAGTAGCATCCGCACATAAATATGTCCTCATGTTCCATCTAATCATCCATTTTCATGAAAGGCTAAGTACCAACATGGCATGCTAACATATCACCATCATAGTATATCAATCCCACAAAAATAGGCCAATGATTAATCAGGATAATTTATTTAAGCATGGTTTCCAATGGGGTGCCAAATAAATTAGGGGTCTCTCTAATAGTCCTAGTGAGTAAATCACAGTAAGAGGTAAGCAACAACCACCCACCGGTACACGCAACTCCCCAAGCTGTAAAAAATCTCCCACCAGTCTAGAAACTGTCCCCGAAACTCTAGAATCTGCGAATAACTGCAAAATAACCGAACACGATGTTACTGGGCCTTCCTCCGAAAACACTGTTTGCTGTTTGCAAAACAGCACAGAAAAAGTGCAATTTTCACCTGTTTACAGCCCTCAGAAAAAATCCAGAAAAATTACGGTTGCGATTCTTGGGACGAGTAAATCCAAAAAAAGTATTTATACGCCTTGATCCGATGCTCGTAGCCCAAGATAGAAAATAAACAAGCCCATGCTGTCCAGAAAATCCATCACAGAAAATAGGGTCAAATGATACCTCGGGAACCATGCCAAAAGTTCGAAACACAGCAAAGTGATCAACACAAAAATCGAAGCCTTACCTCTTAGGAACACAACGTCGCAGAAATCGCACAAAAATTTCTCCTGGTTTGCGCATGGGAATTTCCCGACTGAACTGCGACGGAAACGAGCCGAAAATGGAAATCGTCGAAGCGCGCCGCGTCGCAGAAAACTCGCTGTCGGCAACTCCAAAAATTCCGAACCTTCCTGGAGAGATGGAGGACAGAGAGGGGAACAAGTTCACTTCAGGCCACTCCCTCAGTTTCTCTCTAAAACTCAGGAAAAACCAGAAAAAGGGGAGCGAAAACATTAAGCGCTGTCCAAAATCTCAGGCTGTGCACAAGGGTCCCAAAGATGGCTTAAAAACTCCAATAAAATTCAAGATTTAGACAAAGTGTTGAATACCAAAGTTGTAGATCTACCTCTTGTGAAGATGCAGAACCAAAAATTAGGCTAAAACTCCAAGGGATGAGCACTGTGGAGCTCCTGAAATGCGACGAAAATGGTTGAAATCAGCTTCAAAGGGTTCATCCACCACTTGCACAGCTACAGGCACCCACAGCACACCCCAAATCCGAAAACTAGTGAAGAAGAAGAAGAAGAAGGAGATGTGAAAGCTCTGGAAAAATCAGAGAATTTGGCCAGATTTTAAAAGTTCAAAAATGGGAGAGAAATGGGCTATTTATAGGCCAAAAGCCCCTCTGCCAAAAGGGTTCTGGGAACAATTTAGAGTCAGCATAGCCGGCGCAACAGGGAAGAGAGAGACGAGACACGCGGCAGCGATCCACGCGCGCCCTCCCGCGATCCAGCGCACCACGTTGCGCCACGTGGCGCAACGCGGTTGGGCGTGGCGCCGCCAATCACGGGGCGGCGCGTGGCCGCCCGCCCGCAGGCGCACTCGCGCCGCCCAATCAGCGCGCCACCACGCGCCCGTGTCGGGCCAATTGTGACCCGACACGTGGCGACGCAAAAATTGCTTGCGCCCGGTGCACCCGCATGGTCCCGTGGACCGGCCCACCTAAAATAGGCCCGTCTTAGTCCAAATGGCCTATTTTAGCTATTTTCGCGCGCTGAGTCCGTTTTTCGCATCCGTTTGTTGCATTACAAACCCGATATACCAATAATAGATTTTTTCTCATCATGGATCACCCGATTAAGTATACGGGGATTCGGGTCACCACATTACCGGTAGAGTGGTCTTTTTGACCCGTGACCCCCAAATAGCACCGAGTGATGTAGAGTTATATCAGCCCAATAGGTGCCAGATAATGGCATTGGCCTGAGATCCTCGAGACCAATACTGGCATTGATTGGGTACTTGGATTCCAGTATTAACGCATAATTCCTACTATTATTGATTCATCATTTATTTATACCACCTGTTTCAATATGCTTTAGCACTTGATTTTCAGTACCTCTTTTATATTCAACACTATGATTGATTGTGATTATTATTCCTGTTAGTTATCTACTTTCATATCTGCCCATTGATTTATTATCCGTCAATTGTTGTATAGTAGTAGGTACACTTACTGTTCCCCGGCTCGTTTGTACCCACTGAGATACATTCAGTTATAGCTCACACCCTCTGGTGACCCCTTTTTCAGGTCTATTCGGTGGTGGAATGTCGGGACGGTGATATGAGGCATTTTCGATAGAGCTGTTCTCTGTTGCTAGTTAGATAGCTGGTCTGCACCTTATTTACTGCTTTTATTATATTATTGGATCTTTTGTTGCTTCTATTATCTGTTGAGATTAGTGAGCAAGATATAGTTACTTGATTTATATTAGTGGTGGATATTAGTTGTGGATTTTATCATGATATTCTAGAACTATTTATGTTGGATTATTTACCAGTTATCATCTTGATTATGTTGAGACCAAACCTTTCGCCACTTAAGAGAGTGACACGTGGCGTCTATCTTCGGCTAAAGGACATCAGTCGATGGAAGAATGAGTCACTGAAGAAGAATCAGCGTCCCGATCCGGACCGATCTCAGTCGCGTAAGAACGCTACACGCGAGGCATGCCATCGGCTGAAGGCATCCGCCGATAGGAGAAATAGCCGACGAGAAGATTATCGCCTCATCCATGAGCGATTTCGGCTAAAGAAGGACATTAATCCGCCCCGGTCAAATGACGAAGAAGGCGGATTCAGAGTTAACCTTCGGCTGATCAGGCTGGAGAAGAAAGGCTCTGGAAAGGAAAGGTACGAGATTCGGGGTGCAAATCTCATGACGTATTCCGAAACGGCAAGCGGCGTCCAGCATTGAAAAGCACTGAGGATCATGCGTCGGCGCAATAATAAAGGGTTAAACTTGGACGGAAGAACGATTATTATCCTATTTGAGAAAGTTTCGACTCAAAAGGAAATAGTTGCGAATTTTACGGTGATTTTTTTCAAATTCCGTCGATATTTCAAATCCGCGTTTGTAAATATGGTTCGGAGAGTGTATAAATATCCGAACCATCGAAGAGAAAAGGGTCCTGCAACCTCGTAAGTCAGGACCACCTCCTACTTTTCATATCTTTTATATCTGCATTTACCGCTTCCTAGATAATTTTACCGTATTTTCTATGAGTAGGCTTATTTATAATTTCTTCCCTTTCCTCCTCTTTGTATCCCCTTTCTAATCAATACAAAGTTCTAATCGGCTCATCAGCCATGTCAAATTATTATCTCTACTATCTGGTTCGACTACTCTAGGCCGGACTTAGCCTTTCTCTATCTCCATATTCCGATTCGGCTAATCTAAGCTGTTACGGAATTTGAGTTGGCGTATTTCGTGAAAGTGTTAAGTCTTGAAGATTGAAGATGAGAAAAGTTTGGATCATGTACCTCAATCTCAAGAAAGAAGAATTCAAAAGGATCAGGTATGTTTAACTAAAGATTTTTGGTGATCCGAATACTTCTTATAGTGTAGAAACACCTGGAAGAATTTTAATTGCATAAAATCAAAAACTGGACATGGGACATGTTCAGGATCCGGATCAGACCTTGCAATCCGGATCCCGAAGGGTGTTCGTTCATACAATGGTTCAATCCGGATCGCAGCATCCTTTGATCCGGATCCCGAACACTAGTTTTACCTTTTGCTTGACGATCCGGATCAGGATTTGCAATCCGGATCCCGAACGTGGTGTTTGGTGAAACTGTATGAACGATCCGGATCGGGACTTCGATCCGGATCCCGAACCCTGTTTTCTGGAATTGTCTTTCACGCTACGCGATCCGGATCGCAGCTAATCCAATCCGGATCGCCGTCCTGAAAATTTCCAGAAAAGGTTGTTTTTGATCCTTATCTTCTTCCAATGGTTTCTAACCTATAAATAGACCCTTTATTCATTTTCTAGGGGGCATCGGCAATCGGAAAATTAATAGAAAAAATACGGCCGAAAGAAAAAATCCACATATAGAGAAGAAAGGAAATCAATAGATTTATTCTATGTTTCTTCATCTATATTGATTGATTTGATTCTAGGTTTTCCATACTCAGATTTTGAGTAGAATCAAATCAATGAATACTTAGATGGTATTTCCGATCTATTTTAATCTAAGTATTCGGCGGATCATCACCACCCAAAAACAACGATTTACCCAAAATCGGCGCGTGGACTCGCGTGGCCTTGTGGATTCAAGGTGCAACCGCTCTCGTGGATTCGGAGCGAGGTACGTTCGTGGATTCGAAGCGTGCTACTGGGTGAAGACCGTGGATTCGGTCGGACGTCGTGGACTCGACGTTGGACGCTGTGGATTCAGCGTTGGGCGCGGATCGTGGATTCGAGAAGCGTCGTGGAGCGAGCGGAGAAGATCTACTAGGAGCGTATGGTAAAAGGTTGAGTCGTCTGTGAGTACGTTATATCACCTTGTACGTGTGTTAATTCTAGTGGATTTCGCCGTGTTATCGGTCCCGTGGTTTTTTACTCCGGTTTGGAGTTTTTCCACGTAAAAATCTTGCGTGTTCATTTATTTTTCCGCATTGGGTTTTATTGCGCAATGATTTTTTGAGTGTTTATTGTTTACACCTATTCACCCCCCTCTAGGTGTTTTTTCCCCTATTTAGATCCTTATTACCTATAACCCAACAAGTGGTATCAGAGCGGGAATAGGGTTGTAAACAATGGTTGAAGGTGGAAACATCAATCGACCCCCTTTCTTTGATGGAACAAATTATGCGTACTGGAAAGTACGGATGAAAGCCTTTTTAATTTCCATCGACGAAAGGGTGTGGCAATCAATTGAATTAGGATGGTCTAATCCAACTGAAATTATTTCTGATGTTCGCACCTTAAAACCTAGGTCGAAATGGACCAAGGAAGAGATAGATTCATCTTCTTACAATGGCAAAGGAATTAATGCTCTATTTAATGCTTTGTCACAAACAGAGTTCTCTCGCGTCTCGGCATGTGAGACTGCGAAAGAAATCTGGGATGTTCTTCAAGTTACGCATGAGGGAACTAACCTTGTGAAGATTCAGAAACTGCAAATGCTTACGAGCAAGTTTGACTCTATCTCTATGGCAGAGAATGAATCTTTCACTGACTATTACACACGATTGCAAGACATCGTAAACTCATGTGCTAACTTGGGAGAGAAGATTCCAGAATTTAAAGTTGTAAGAAAAATTTAAGAACTCTTCCTGAACGATTTCGCCCGAAGGTCGCAGCCATTGAAACAATTAAACACCCGGACGAAATGCGTGTAGAAGAATTAGTTGGTGCTTTACAAACTTATGAAATGACATTTCCTACTAACTATTCTTCTGGAAAGGCATCCTCTTCTAAGTCTTCAGGTTACGCATTGAAAACAACAAAGAAGAAGACGCGGATTCATCCTCCTCGGACGATGACGAGAACCTATCTATGGAGGACTTTGAGAAGCAGCTCGCTCTCTTGACAAGGAAGTTTCGCCGCAACTTCCGAAGGGGTAATCCAAGCAAAACTTCGTCCTTCGGAAAATTGAAGAAAGGCAAGGGTCCTTCAAGTTTCAAGCCAAGAAAGCAGGAGAACTTCTCAAAGGATAAGAAAAGTCCAGAGGGACAAGTACAGTGCTTCAAATGTCGAGGCTACGGCCACATTGCAACGGAGTGTCCCAACAAGAATCCGGCAAAGAAGAAGGCGATGCAAGTCGTCACTTGGGATGACAACTCAACGTCAAATGAGTCATCCTCAAGTGATGAAGAAGACAACGCGACAGCTTTCCACGCGTCCACTACATCTTCACCCTTCATGTGCTTAATGGCAAGTACATCCGATTCCTGTCCAACTCCTCCCTGTTGAAAAGATTGCAACGGACGATGAATCGAGAATTCTGAAGGTGAAGATTTTGCTCTTGCCTACCATAAGCTTTTGAGGGATTCAAAGAAACTGGCAAAGCAAAACAAGGTTGAGAGGGAGATTGCAGGATCTCGAAGAAGAAGTAAAAAGGGTAACTTCTCTCTCAACCGATCTTGAAGTGGAAAGGGATAATCTAGTTAAAGCAAATGTTTCCCTTCAAGAGTCCAATGAGCTTCTCGAGAAGAACATATGGATATGGTGAACAAAGCGAATTACTTCTTGAAGCTCTACGGCGAGGCTCGACAGGAAAAATGGAAATGACAAAGACCATACGCCAACTAAAGGATGACTTAAAGAGATTTTCTTCTGGAAGGAGTAAGTTGGACAGGCTTCTTGGTCTTGGTCAAACAAATAAGTTCGGCCTCGGATACACTCAAACTGGAGACATTCCAAGTTCGAGTGGGACAGTTTTTGTGCCTCAGTCGGTATCTCCTCCTCCGACACCGGAATTCACGACAAGCAACGACAACAAGCCTACTTCATCCTCCTCGGGATCGTCAAGATCTAAGGTATGTTTTCGTTGTGGCATTTCAGGGCACATAAGGAGAAATTGCAAGACGGGAGCCAAACGCACACCTCAAGCACCTCTTGCAATGACTACCAAAAGGTGATTCCTCGAAAATCAACTGCAAATCATTTGAAGGAAAAGAGCCTTGGTAGTTCACCGCTCAAGACGACATCATCAAGGAGCAGCAATCTTCAACAAGACGCTTTCACCTAGGAAATCAACTTCACGACCATTACCGACGCATTCCAAAAAGGTTTGGGTGCGCAAAGGTGAAATTTTTCCTTGTCTTGTTACCAATGTTTCCTTGCATGCATATGATAGTTCGTCTTGGTATCTGGATAGCGGGTGTTCCCGTCATATGACCGGTGACAAAAACTGTTTTCAAACCTTTGAGAAAAACTCCGGAGGACTTGTTGTTTTCGGAGATGGTCGGTCTTCCAAAATTGTTGGAAAGGGAACGGTAGCTATTCCAGATGGCCCGGTTCTAAATAATGTGTTATTTGTTCATGGCCTTAAGACTAACCTCATAAGCATAAGTCAACTTTGTGATAATGGTTATTCAGTTAATTTTTCATCTGATAAATGTACTGTAACTGACAAGAACCATGCTTTCTTTTTAAAAGGGGTTAGATCAGAAAACAATTGTTATGTAGTTCCTCATAAAATTTCTGAAAAATGTAACCTAGCATCTTTGAAAAATGAAACACTTTGGCATGAAAGGCTAGGTCACATAAACTTTAAGGAACTTGCTAGAATTTCAAACAAAGATGTGGTCAAGGGGGTTCCTAAACTTTCTTTTGAACAAAACTTGTGTGTGGCGGTTGCCAAAAGGGAAAACAGTCTAGGACTGCACACAAGAACTTGAACCACATAGGTACAAAACGGCCTTTGGAACTTTTGCACATGGATTTAATGGGGCCAACTCGTCAACCATCTTGGGAGGTAAATGGTATATTTTCTTATTGGTTGATGATTTCTCTAGATATACTTGGGTAGCATTTTTAAAAGAGAAAGCTGATACTTTTGATTCTTTTCACGAGATCTGCCATCGTATTATGATTGAAAAGAATGAAAGGATTACTCGAGTTAGAAGTGATAGAGGTGGAGAATTCATAAATTCTAAATTCATTGATTTTTGCACTTCTAACGGCATTAAACATGAATTCTCGCACCTTATACACCTCAACAAAATGGTGTAGTCGAGCGCAAAAACAGGGTCGTACAGGAGATGGCACGTGTTATGCTTCATAGCCGGAACCTACCTTTATATTTTTGGGCTGAAGCGGTGAACACTGCTGTCTATGTTATTAATCGAGTGTATTTGCGCCCGGGGACTTTAAATACACCATATGAACTATGGTTTTGTAGAAAACCTAACATCAAATATTTTCGTATCTTTGGGAGTCGGTGTTTTATTTTACGTGATCGCGAAAATCTTGGAAAATTTGACTCTCGAAGTGACGAAGGGATTTTCTTAGGTTATTCTACAAACAGTAGAGCATATCGAGTTTTTAACTTAGAATCTAAGACGATCGTAGAATCGATAAATGTTAAGGTAGATGAAGCTTTTCACTTTT
>CM054942.1:22355156-22383878 GCA_029168755.2 Tillandsia fasciculata
GGTGATAGAAGTGTTTGCGCGCGTATTAGAACCCAGGATTTGACCCGGCATGAAAAATAGATCAAATTCACTTTTCTAGGAATTTTTGATAAATTTTAGAAGTGAAATTTGACAAATTGGACAGCGGATTTGGATTCAGCACGCAAAAACGATCGAAATGGACTATTTACTTGTATTTTTTGGAGCCCGGATGCGAAAACACGGATTTTGAGGTGTTGGAGCACTGTTCCGGTGGCCGGAGTGGCGCCGGCAGCGGCGGCAGGCGGCAGAGTGCGGCGGCAGGCGGAGGCGCAGCCGCTCGGTCCACCGCGGAGGCGTGCACCCGGGCGCGGGACAGGTGGCGGCATCCGGTTGGCCGGCACAGCAGGCGCGGTCCACGGGAGAAGCGCGGGTGTACGGTGGACCGGAGGGTGGACACGTGGCATCTCCGGATAGGCCAGCTTACGTGCGCGCGGTCCACGCGGCGACGACGGGCAGGTGGCCATACGGCGGGCAGGTGGACGTACACCCGGGTCAGCCGGGGCGTCGTGCGCGGGGCAGGCACGGTCGGCGCCACATTGCGCGACCGCAGCGGCTGGCGCCGCTGTGCGCTGTGCGGTGTGCCACGTGGCACGCAGGCAGTGGCTGCGCTCGCTGTTTGCTGTGCGGGGATATGTGGCGCTCCAGGGTTGATTTGGGCTTTGATGGTTTGGGGTACATTTTCCGGATACTGTAGCAGCCCGAAAGTTTCGGGCGCCCGAAAGTGGGGACATGGATGGTATTTTGGCATTTGTTCTTTGGAGACTGTAAAAGGCTCCCCTTGGGCTGCAATTTCGGGCCCTTTCCCGAGCTCCCCTTCAACTGAGGCCTGAAGTGAAGTTGCTCTTCATCTTGTGCTCCATCTACTGAGGGATTTTCAGATTTTTTGGAGGCCTCGACATCCGCGCTTTCTGCGACGCGGCGCACTGCGACGTTTCTTGGATTTTGGCTTCCACCGTCATTTCTCAGTCTGTGAGACACCCTGGATTACTCAGATGGTATTTTGAGCCGATTTTTTGCGGTAGCACGTTCACGAGAGGTACGCCTTTGATTTCTATATTGATCACTTGGTCTTATTTTGGGTTTTTGGCACGGTTCCCGAGGTGTTTGTGATCCCCTTTTTCTGCTGTGAGATTTTGGACAGCAGAGGCTTGTCGATTTTCTATCTTGACCTACGAGCATCGGATCAGGGCGTATGAGGACTCGATCGGCATCTACTCTTCGAGAGGGACGCACCCGTATTTTTATTAGAATTTTTGGAGGACTCCTCAAAGGTGATAATTGAGCTTCTTTGGAACTGTTTTTCCTGCAGAATTGTATTGTGGATTGTCGGGCTTGCTACAGTGTTTCATTTATATCTTGGCCTACAGGTGTCAGATTGAGGTGTATAAATACTCGATTTGTATCTACTCGTCGTGAGGATCGCAACGGTGATTTTTCTGGATATTTCTGAGGACAGATTGCAGGTGAAAAAGGGTCTTCTTTGTGATGTTTTGGAAAAACAACAAGTGTTTGCTGTGGGTATGTGGTGATGTTGTTTAATTGTGGGCTGTGTTGTTGGTTTGAGTAGAGGCTGGTGCGACTGTGTACCGAGGGTTCGGTTCCAGTGGATTTTGTTAGTAAGTGGCTGCGCACTTCACCGACTTCGGCTTTGCCTGCGGAAAGCGAATCAGGTGGGTGCTTCGTCTCGAGAACCGGAGGACGGTTCTCTAATTCTATTTAATAGAATGCATGCATGTTAGTGTACCAATATATGATTGAGATGCAAGCTTGGTAATGACATTGGTTTGAGGAATTGTATGATATGATAATCAGATATGCCTAATGAAAACTTGCAAGATAAGATACTCATGTCTGGTAATTGAGAGCATGCAAAATTTATTGTACAACCTATAGCTTTGAGATGTGAGCATAAGAATGATATAGTTCATGTGGATTGAGTCTTACATGATTTATGGTACACATTAGATACCTTCGAGATATTATATGTTCAATGAGTGTATTCACCTATGCTAGTTGAGAGCATGTTTAGGGAGATGAGGCTTATTTTGATTGGTTTTGGTGATTATATCCAGTAATGTTTCCTGCTTATGATTCAGTTTATTTAAATGATATTATTGGAACTTGACCTAGCACCCCCGTCATATGCTACATGTTTAACCAGACCAGTAGAGAACCTTCACTTGGGCTAGGTTTTTTTATGCTTTAGACATCCCACACTTTGCATCTTTCCTGGACATAGTGTTGCCTCGCCCGGGTAGTGGGCCGAGGGGTCAGATTTCTGTGGGACATTGTTGCACTCGTGCCTGAGGGATGAGTAGAGTCTGGTAGCTGAGTTTAGATTGTGCTAGTGTCGTGGGGAGCCATTTGGGTAGACTGTGGTCTCGGGCCGTCGAGTATCTTCCGGTCAGTGTTGTTGGGAACCGTTGGGGTTGACGGTGGTCCCGGGTCGTTGAGTGTTGTCCGACCAGTTTTATTAGCCCTAAGTTGTGGGTCGATCCCGGCTGTGGAGTATCTCCAGCCAGTGTGTTTTGTGCCACGAGTTGGTGGAGTTTGCTAGTGTCTCGAGATTCGAGAGAGCTGATCAGCTGAGTCGTCAAGAGTACTCCGACCGTTGTGCAGATGTTTGAGGATCCTGAGTCCTTCCGTTCTGAGAGTGAGCGTGGATTTTGACTATAGCCTGCAGGAGCCACTTTGAGCTCGACAGAGTGCGCGGATACCTTTTTCCTCGGTGGGGTCGCGCCCCTCGAGTGCCCCGTCTGGAGTGGGCCTGTTACTTTTGTATCGCGACTTGTCGATGCTGTCCCTCTGGGTGGGCCTTTTTTTAGGCAGTCACGGATGTAGTCCCTCTGGCTGGGCCAATTTTGGCAGTCACGGACGCCCTACGTAAGTCTCGTCCTCTTATGGATGTGTGGCAGTAGGTGGGCGCAGGCTTGACTAGACCCTATGAGGCAGTCAGTTCGATTGGGTCAATTGAGCACCTTGGGTGCGAGTAGTTGCATATATTTTCATCTGTACCACTCATTGAGCATTTAGATAGAGGCATGGTAGCTGTAGAGTACCTCCAGCTTTTCTTGTTCAGATTTCACTGCATTGTTATCTTATGCCTCTAGTAGACTTAGTGGGCAGACCGTCGAGCTTGGTGGCGGTACCCACTGAGAACTACTTGCTGTTGTAATTCTCACACCCGTTGGGAGTTCTCCTCCCTCATTTTTCTTTTCTCTATTTTGTTTTGCAGAGTCATCTGTGGGAGATGCTGATTCTGCTGTTGCTGTTCGAGGCGAGGGAGTCGCCAGCTAGATCCCTACCTGTCTTTGGAGAGTAGCTGTACCCCACATTGGAGATTTATAGTACAGTCTGTAGATTAGTTTTATTTCTACTTTTGAGAGATTGTTGTAGTGAGGATGACTTGTACTGAGAGCCTGTACACTGAGGTATTATTTGGGTTTATTCTCCCTGTTTTGTTGTTGGTCTTTGTATCTGAGGATATTGTATTCGATTCTTTTTGGGAGATGGATATTTGTATCGTTATTTCCAGTTGTACAGTGAATGAATTTTTGTTTTACAGCTATTTTGCTTTATTAGCTCTGATATCTGTTAGCTGTAGCACCTTTTCTTGCAGGTTAGACGCTTCGCCTATGCGGGGTTCTGTATAGGCGGCGGATCTGTTGGCGAGCCCGGGTCGCAGTTTTGACCCCGGGGCGTGACAGCCGGTGCCGGAGAAGGCAAACCGGGTTCTTCTCTCTTCTCCAACTCCGACTAAGGTGAGGTTTTCTTTCTCTCTTGTTTTCTTGGCCCGAGACCTTTGGAATTGGCTTCCTTGTGACCAGAGGATTCTCCCAGCCCAGCCCCGAGGTCGGAGGAGCGTCGGTTTACCGGCGGAGGGGTTGCATCTCGCTTAGCTCGGCCTCAGGCAAGCCTTGTTCCCGGCGGTTTTGACCGGAAACCAAGATGCCAGCTTCTTCTGTTGGACCTTCTCAAGCCCCTCACCAAATTTGGTGAGGTTTGGTGCACTGTGGAGACCACGAGCCCATGCACTAATTTTGTAGAAAGTAGGTGTTGGCCGAGCTTCTTGCTTCGGCGCCGCCGCCGCTCCCGGTAGCCGGGGATAGCCATGGATGACTTCACAAAGCCAAGAAGGACCCATTCGTGCCTTTGCATGCGGCCCATGCGGCCCGGATAAAAATTCGCTATTAAAAGGTCCAAGGTTGGCCCATTAATGGCGGTCGGCCATCCGCCGCCTCCCACCGGCCGGGAGATGCCCAGATCTTCATGATCTTGCGTGAGGAAGCTCAGAGTGCTGTCTTGTGCCTCCGAGAACCTCAGGTTAAAGAGTTGCCATTGAAGTTGCCCATGGTGGTCGCATGGCCTAGCTCCGGCCACCGCACGCCGGCGACTGCCCAGGATATGCTCCGGGCAATGCCCCTGAGCTGATGCTTGCTTCAGTGGGCCAAGTGCATCATTGGTTTGTGAGTTGGTCCATCCTCGGGTTCTTGGAAGTTTAAGCCATGGCCGAGCTTGCTTGTGGCACTGGCTATCCCGCACCAACCAGATGGTGAGCCCCTTACTCCACATGGTCCCTTGAGCTTTATGCTCACTTCAGAACCAAAGATGTCTGAGTGAATTGTGGTGTGGAGTCACCTTGGGCCATTTTGAGTGTGGGCTCTGGTTATGTCACGCCTCGGGGTCGAAACTGCGACCCGGGCTCGCCAAGAGATCCGCCACCTATACGAAAACCCCGTATAGGCGAAGCGTCCAACTTGTAAAGAAAAATCTACTACAGCTAAACATATATCAGAGCTATAAAATAAAAAGCTGTAAAACTCAAATCCAACACTGTACAACTGGAAAATGATACAATATCCATCTCCCAAAAATAGAATCATACAATAACCTCTGATACAACATCCAAGAACCCAAACGGGGAGATAAACTAAAATAATAATACACCAGTGTACAGGCTCTCAGTACAAGTCAGATCCTCACAATACAACAATCTCTCAAAAGTGAAAATAAAATAATCTACTGACTGTACTACAGATCTCCAATATGGGGGTACAGCTACTCTCCAAAGACAGATAGGGATTAGCTCGCGACTCCCTCGCCTAGAACAGCAACATCAGAATCTGCATCTCCCACAGATGACTCTGCAAAACAAAGGAGAGGAAAGAAAAAGGAGGGGGAGAACCCCCAACGGGTGTGAGAACTACATCAAGACGTAGTTCTCAGTGGATACCGCCACCAAGTTCGATGGTCTGCCCACTAAGTCTACTAGAGGCATAAGATAACAATGCAGTAAAAACTGAACAAGAAAAGCTGGAGATACTCTACAGCTACCATGCCTCTATCTAAATGCTCAATGGGTGATACAGATGAAAAGATATGTAACCACTCGCGCCCAAGGTGCTCAATCAACCCAATCGAACTGACTGCCTCATAGGGTCCAGTCAAGCCTGCGCCTACCTACTACCATTACATCCATGGAGGACTGAACTTTCGTAGGGCGTCCGTGACTGCCAAAACTGGCCCAGCCAGAAGGACTACGTCCGTGACTGCCTAAAAAAAGGCCCAGCCAGAGGGACAGCATCGACAAGTCGCGATACGAAAGTAATAGGCCCACTCCGGACGGGGCACTCGAGGGGCGTGACCCCACCGAGGAAAAAGGTATTTGCGCATCTCTGTCGAGCTCAAAGTGGCTCATGCAGGCTATAGTCAAAATCCACGCTCACTCTCAGAACGGAAGGACTCAAGATCCTCAAACATCTCGCACGACGGTCGGAGTACTCTCAATGACTCAGCTAACCAGCTCTCACGAATCTCGAGACACTAGCGAACTCAACCAACTCATGGCACTAAACTCACAGGTTGGAGATACTCCACAGCCGGGACCACCGTCGACCCCAAACAGCTCCCAAAACGAAACACTCAACTCGCCACACTAACCACACAGGCTGGAGGTACTCCACAGCCGAAATCGACCCACAACTCAGGGCTAACAAAACTAGTCGGACAACACTCAACGACCCGGGACCACCGTCAACCCAAACGGTTCCCAACAACACTGACCGGAAGATACTCGACGGCTCGGGACCACCGTCTACCCAAACGGCTCCCAATAACACTAGCATTGGTCTAAACTCCGCTACCAGACTCCACTCAACCCCCAGGCACGAGTGCAACTGTCACGCCCCGGGGTCGAAACTGCGACCCGAGCTCACCAACAGATCCACCGCTTATATAAAACCCCGCATAGGCGAAGCATCCTACCTACAAGAAAAGGGACTACAGCTAAACAGATATCAGAGTTATAAAATAAAACTGCTGTAAAATAAAAATCCAATCACTGTACAACTGAAAATAAATGATATAATATCCATCTCCCATAAGTGATAATTGTAGTAGCCCCGATCCCCGTGTAGCTTTCCCCATGACCCACGATGTAGAACACCTATTGTTTGTGTGTCGGACCAGCAACGCGTCAAATGGACGCGTTGGGCGGTCTCTGTGAGACTTCGGGATTGAGCCTGCCTTCCGGCTGTTTCTGTCGGAATTTAGAAAGGGCTTTAGGCTAATCCGAGGTCGTATTTGGATTCAGCGTAAAAAAATATCAAAAATTGGCTATTTACTTGCCTTTATCGGTGTCCGGATGCCCAAAAACGGACTCATGGAAGTTTTCTGCGCATTTTGGTGCATGGGGGAAGCCGTGGACCGGCCGGATGCCATGTGGTAGCCTCGGATTGGCCGGCGCATGCAGCGCGATCCACAGAGAATTGCGCTGGTGCATGGACCGGGCGCGGGGGACACGTGGCGGCCTCGGGTTGGCGGGCTCTCGCGGCGCGGTCCACGGGGACGCGCGGGCTGGCGCATGGACCGGGCGGGCCACGTGGCGGCCTCGGAGTGGCCGGCTCACGCACGCGCGGTCCACGCGCCAGGGGGAGCAGGCGGGGCAGGTGGGGGGCGGGTGACCGCCGACGTGGGGGCGCCACGTGGTGCCCTGCGGTTGGCGGGCGCCACCCACCCCACGACCCCGGGTCGGGCCACGTGGCGCAAGCCTGCTGGCTCCGCACGCACTGTCTGCTGTTCGGGACGCGCGTCGGAGCCAGGAGGATTCGGGCGCTGATCGTGGGCCGGGCCGGGGCGCCTTTTGGGCTCATTGTAGCGGCCCGGAAGTTCCGGGCGCTCGGAAATTGGGCCCGAAAGCCTAATAACTTGGATTTTTGCTTCTTTTTTGGTGGGCCTATAAATAGGTCCCTTTCTTGGGCCTTTTACCCCTTTTTCCCGAACTACTCTGCCCTTGAGCCCTCAAGCAACTTTTTTGATCTTCTTGTTTTGCATCTTGTGAAGGAGCTTTGGAATTTTTGGAGGCCGCGACATCGACGTCTTCGGCGAGTTAGCGCAGTGCGACGTTCTTTCGTCGGTGGCCCATTTCCGTCGCATTTCGGTCCACGAGGTCCACACAGCTATTCCGATGGAATTTTTGGACGATTTTCATGGCGTCGGATTCACGAGAGGTACATCTACGTTTTTCGTGTCTTCCGCTCCCTTCTTTTTTGAGTTTTTTAAGGGTTTCTGATACATCTTTAAGCCCCTATTTTGCTGGTAGTTTTCCTAGACAGCAGCACATTGTTGGATTTTTATCTCTGCACTCGAGTATCGGAATTCGACATATAAGGACTCGATTGACATCTACGCTTCGCGAGGATCACTGTTGTATTTTTATTGAATTTTTTGGAATTTATCACGCAGGTGATAATTAAGCTTCTTTGGGACTGAAATTTCAGCAAACTGTACACTTGGAAATTTTGTGTTGACTGTAACTTTGGACTATATCTTTGTACCGAGGAGGAATTTTTGAGTGCTTTTGGACCCGTTGAAATTGTGGGAATTGGAGGATTATTCCCGTGTAGTTTCAGCTTTTTGGACTTTGGACAGCTTTGCACTTCCAGGTGGGTTGCTTCGTCTTCAAAACTGGTGGACTGAACATTAATTCTATATTGTAGAAAACATGCATGATTGTGAGTGTATTAGGAAGCATGCTAGGAAGAGAGAATTGATGTTACTTGTGTTGCTATGATAATCGTATTGATTTATTGCTTCCTAAATATGTTAAATTAAATGCTATCTTTGGAACTTGATCTAGCACCCCGTCATATGCTACATGTTTAACCAGACTAGTAGAAAACTCCAACTTGGGTTAGGTTATTTATGCTTTAGACATTCCCACACTGCTATCTATTATTTTACCTGGACTTAGAGTTTCCTCGCCCGGATAGTGGGCCGAGTGGTCGGGTTGTTGTGGGATTGTAATAATCGTGAACTAAAAACAAAATTTTTAAGTTTGAATAATTTTGGTGAATTATTTAATTAAGAAAATGGGTAATTAATAGTACAATTAGACCCCGAAAATACCGACTTTCGATCGGAGCTTGATCTCGAAAATATGAGATCACCAGTGCGACTGTCTCGTCGAAACAAGAAAGATTGATATTCATATGTTCTCGATCCGACGGTCGGATCTTCCGCAAATCGGTGAAGAAACTGCGGGGGCCCACGACATAAGTGAATAGTAAAATGAATAGTAACCCTGATTTTCGCTCCCCTCTCGATCGGCCGACGGCCGATTCACTGTCTGTGACCCGAACCTAGTTGTGATGATCCGGACTGTCACGCCCCGGAACCCGGGCTCGCCAACAGATCCGCCGTGCACACGGGATTTCCCGCGAACACGAAGCGCTGGTAACCTGTTCTGATATCATATGAACAGTTCAAGAGCATAATATCGAGCTGAATAGAAGATCCACATAGTATTTCAGACTGGAAATACAAATACAACTGTAATAAGTACAATAATCTCCCAGTTTACCAAAATAGTACATCCAGCTGGCGGAAGCCAGACCCAAAATAAAAGGAGAATATTACAGTCAGAGTAGGGTACGACGTCTATCTACAGCTCTCAGTCTTCCAGGAGATCCCTCTACTCAGCGATCCCCTTACCTTTATCAGCTGCTGATAGCCTAGCAGCTCCCGCAGATGACTCTGCAAAAAGAAGAAGCAAGAAACGGAAAGCAATAATGGGGGTGAGAACTACCAGATAAACCAGCAGCCTCCCCTAGTGGGTAAAAACCTCAACTCTGACGCACCCACTAGGACTACTAGAGGCAACAGGAAAGAACAGTTATAAGCTATAAAGACTGCTGATAAAAAGGAAACTACCACCACCATGCCTCTAAATGCCAAGCAATGGAATAACTAAATGTATGAATTAGTGTATAAATGCCTGTCTGAATGAACTCAAACTGGTGTCACTAGCAAAACTGGTACTTCCTGCTGTGCCTTGCCAAATCGGGTATAACGCCGATAGGGGATAGTATTTGCCAAATCGGATATGCCGATAGGGGATAATGTTGGCCAAATCGGGGTTGCCGATAGGGGATAATAACACACTCCGGAGTGGCACTCGAGGGGAGCGACCCACACGAGTAAAATATCTCTGTCATCAGTATCACAAGTATCTCTGTAGCACATGATATAGCAGGACTGGATCATAACCATGATCAAAGTGGGAAACTCCATCTACTATAGAAACCCAATCTGATGCAAGGATAAACATCTGGTCAACCGCCTACTGTCCGCGGTTACCGTAATACCCCGCAAGTCCACAATCTAGCACAACCTTGGCTACACTATCCCAAACCCCTGCTCACACTTGAGCAATGACATATGAATGCAATGAACATGTTCAAATCTCAAAATGATAGTGTAGCAATGAATAGTGGCCTTACCTGATGTCCGGGCATGCATGCAACTGTCTTTATTTTTTTAAAAGTTGTAAAATAGGGTCAAACGTTTAAAACAATTGATTTACTGAATAAAAGTCATTTGCATGCGAGAGCGTAGCCTTTGTCTCAATCACGGTGTCCCAATATAAGTCATTATATCATTTGTGGGGTTATATTAAATTTTAGGGGAGTTTGTCCCAGCGGTCCTTGTCATTTGTCATATTAATTTGTCCCAATGGTTCTCATTAATTGTCCTGTTAGTAGTCCTGTTAGTAGTCCTGTTAGTAGTCCTGTTAGTTGTCCCAATGGTTCTCAGCAATTATCATATTTATTTTGTCCCAATTGTTCTCATTAATTAAATTTTAGGGGATTTCCAGTAATCCCAGTGAGCTTGTCAAAAATGAGGTAAGCAACAACCGCCCACCTTGAACAGCTCCAACAACACCCCAGGTAGTCTCCTGGTTGTCCACAGTCCTTAATCCTGCAAACCAATGCTCCCGGTATAAATACAAAGCCCAAAAAGCACAATTTTTGCTGTTTTTCAGACAGCACGAGAAAAGAGGAATTTTTCACCTCTAAAATGAGCTCCTAAAATCCCAGAAAAATCACGGTTGCGTTCCTCGCGAAGAGTAGATCAAAATCGACTCTTAAAACGCCTCGATCTGACGCTCCTACGTCAAGATAAAAATCGGAGAAGTTGGTGCTGTCCAAAAATCATCACAGTAAAAAGGGGGTCAAAGAGGACCTAAAAACTGTGCCAAAAGTACGAAATGGAGCAAAATGATCAATACGGAAATCGAAGCCCTACCTCTTACGGTCGCGCTGTCGCAAAAATCGTCCAAAAATTCCTCCTGGTTAGCCCGCAGTGAATTTTCGACGGAACTGCGACGGGAAATGGGCCTAAAAGAAAAATCGTCGCAGTGCGCCGCGTCGCAGATATCTCTCTATCTGTAACTCCTAAATTCCTGAGATTCTAGAGAGAGAAAGAAGAGAGAGAGAGGAACAACTTTCATATAGAACACTTTTTCAGTTTCTCTCTCTAAAGGCTCGGATTCCAAGGTGCAAAGAGAGGGGGTGGGGGATCCTTTATATAGTGGGCCAAAAGGGAATATTCCCTCACGAAATCCTGATCCAAACACGAAACACCGAAACGGGCCAACCAGGAAGCGCCACGTGTCACCCAAACAGGAAACAGCCGTGCAAGGGCCAATCAGAAATTGCCACGTGTCCCACGTGGTCCATGTGCAGCTCCGCGCTCCGGGTTTTCCGGAAACCTGTCGGCCAACAGGATGATGCCACGTGTCAAGCATCTAGACGTTTCTAGAAGCCGGCCCGCCAATCAGGAGATGCCACGTGGCACGGGGAAAAGTTGGTGCACCCGGTGCACGCCTGGCCCATGGACCGCGCACCGAGCGCCCTGCCCGCGCCTGCCCGCGCCTGCCCGCGCTGCCCGCGCCTGCCCGCGCCGCTTTCCTCCGCGCTCCGCCGCTGCCCCGCCGCTGCGCCGCTGCCCGCCGCCGTGCGCCGCCGCCCTCCGCCGCTCGCCGGCGGCCGCCGCCGGCCGGAACAGTAATTCCGGCCGTTACTGTTCCGGTGAACAGTACCCAGGTGCCGAAAAATAAAGCGAATATACCATTTCGACCGTTTTCGCGCGCTGAGTCCGATTCCGCCGTCCGTTTCGCCAAATTCTCATCCGAAATTTTGTAAAAAGCTCCCGAAAATTTCCGTTTGCTCCGATTTTCGCGCAGAGTCAATTAAAAATATCCAATTTCGTTTCTACGGGCTTTATTGCACTGTACAAGCTCCCCTTAGTCACTGTTTGGCTTCTGCGGGAGTCCGGATCATCACATCCTCCCCCACTAAAAAGAGTTTCGTCCTCGAAACGAGACTCAACCACAATTCTCAATCCGATGTCTTGAATAAGTAGGGGTGAGCATTTCTCATCTCCGACTCGAGCTCCCATGTAGCCTCGCGCTCGTCATGATTGCTCCATTGGATCTTTACATAGGGAATGGCCTTACTGCGCAATTCTTTTACTTCTCGATCCAGAATTCGCAGTGGGCGCTCCTCATACCTCAAATCCTCGCTAATCTCCAGCGGTGCGAAGTCGATGACGTGCGATGGGTCGAAGACATACTTCCTCAAAGAAGAAACATGAAATACATCATGGACACCAGCAAGCCTCGGAGGAAGTGCAAGTCGGTAGGCAACTGGTCCGATACGCTCCAATACCTCAAAGGGTCCAATATATCGGGGGCTAAGTTTTCCACGAATGCCGAATCTCCTGATTCCTTTGGACGGCGAGACTTTCAGGAACACATGATCACCAACCTGAAACTCTAAGTCTCGTCGCCGAACATCGGCATAGCTCCTTTGTCGGCTTTGGGCGGTCTGAAGATGCTTCTGAATCACTCGGACCTTCTCTTCTGCCTCTAACAACACATCTGGTCCCAAGGTCCGCCTCTCGCCCACTTCACTCCAATAAAGTGGTGATCGACACTTGCGTCCATACAATGCTTCAAACGGAGCCATCTGAATGCTCGCTTGAAAGCTATTGTTGTACGCGAACTCGGCTAAAGATAAGTGTCGAATCCACCCTCCGCCGAAATCCAGGACACATGCCCTCAACATGTCCTCCAGGATCTGTATAGTCCGCTCTGACTGCCCATCTGTCTGCGGATGAAAGGCCGTACTGAACCTGAGTTCAGTCCCCAAGGTTGTTTGCAAACTTTTCCAGAAATGCGAAACAAACCTCGGGTCTCTATCTGACACAATGGAGGCGGGTACTCCATGTAATCTCACTATCTCATCCAGATATAACTGGGCTAGCCGGTCCAGTGGCCACGTAGTCTGCATGGGCAGAAAGTGCGCCGACTTGGTAAGTCGATCCACGACTACCCAGATAGCGTCTGCTCCTCCCTGTGCCCTTGGCAGTCCGACCACAAAATCCATCGTAATGTGGTCCCATTTCCACTGGGGAATTGGGAGACTCTGTAACTTGCCAGCTGGCACTCGATGCTCAGCTTTCACCTGCTGACAAGTTAAACACTGAGCCACAAATCTCCCGATATCCCTTTTCATGCCTTTCCACCAGAAGTGTGCCTTGAGGTCTTTATACATCTTAGTCCCACCAGGATGTAGGGTATAAGGTGTATAATGGGCCTCTCGCAATATCTGCTCTCGGATCTCCGCATCCGCTGGCACACATGCTCGGTTCCTGTACCTTAGTACTTCCGAGGCATCTACCATAAAGTCCCCTGACTGATTACTCGGAATCTGGTCTTTAATCCTGGTCAAGTGGGGGTCCTCACTTTGTTTCTCCTTGATCCTTTCTAGCAGAGTGGGCTGCAAGACTAAAGATGTCAGTCTAGCAGAGTCCCCAGGGGACACAACCTCTATCTCGAGCCGTCTCATCTCCTCTAATAGCGGTGCCTGGTCCGTGATCAACATCGACAAACTTTGCACCGCTCTCCTGCTCAAGGCGTCAGCGACCACATTAGCTTTGCCTGGGTGGTAGAGGATATCTACATCATAATCTTTTAATAGCTCTAACCACCTACGCTGCCTTAAATTTAGCTCCTTTTGCGTGAACAGGTATTTTAGGCTCTTGTGGTCGGTGTAGATTTCACAGTGTTCTCCATATAGGTAATGACGCCAAAGTTTTAGTGCAAACACTACAGCAGCGAGTTCTAAGTCATGGGTAGGGTAATTCTTCTCGTAATCTTTGAGTTGCCTCGATGCATAGGCAATTACCTTCCCTTCTTGCATCAACACACAACCAAGTCCGCTGTGTGATGCATCGCTGTAGATCACATATCCTTTTCCCATAACAGGGAGGGAAAGGATAGGTGCGGTCATCAGTCTATTCTTTAGCTCCTCAAAGCTCCTTTGACAGTCCTCACTCCAGATAAATTTCACTTCTTTGCGTGTCAAGCGAGTGAGGGGTGTGGAAAGCTTCGCAAAGCCTTCCACAAACCGACGGTAATACCCAGCTAATCCCATAAAGCTACGTACCTCAGAAACCGTCGTCGGTCGGGGCCAATCACGGACTGCCTCAATCTTTGCCGGGTCCACTGCCACTCCTGCGGCAGAAATCACATGGCCCAAGAAGACTACCTCCCGAAGCCAAAACTCGCATTTTGCCAGTTTGGCAAACAACTTCTTCTCTCGCAGAAGTTGCAGCACGATCCTTAAGTGCTCCTCATGCTCCGTATTACTTCGGGAGTAGACCAGGATATCATCAATGAAAACTACCACGAATCGGTCTAAGTATGGTTTGAAGATTCGGTTCATTAAATCCATGAATGCGGCAGGGGCATTAGTTAGTCCAAAAGGCATAACTGTAAATTCATAATGCCCGTACCGTGATCTAAAGGCCGTTTTCGGAATATCCTCGGCCTTCACCTTCAACTGGTGGTAACCGGATTGCAGATCTATCTTAGAGAAGACACAAGACCCTTGCAGCTGATCAAAGAGATCATCAATGCGCGGCAAAGGGTACTTGTTCTTGATGGTCACTTTATTTAATTCCCTATAGTCCACACATAGTCTAAGTGACCCATCTTTTCACGAATAGCACCGGTGCTCCCCAAGGCGACACACTCGGCCTGATAAAGCCCTTGTCCATCAAATCCTGAAGTTGCGCCTTAAGCTCTCGCAACTCAGCCGGTGCCATTCGGTAAGGAGCCTTTGAGATTGGCGCGGTTCCCGGAACCACGTCAATCACGAACTCAATCTCCCTATCTGGCGGCATGCTAGTCAGCTCAGGTGGAAAAACATCCGGAAACTCGCGGACAATAGGGATATCCCCGAGTCCCGGCGCCGCCGTAGGCCCCTCAATAACACTAGCCAAAAAGGCTACACATCCACGATGGATCATTTGCCTCGCTCGAGAAGTCGAAATTATAGAGGCAAAGAAAGCACTCTGACATCCCCGAAATACCAACATTTCCTGGCCTGGCTCTTTAAAGGTGACAGTCCTTGCGGCACAGTCAATAGTTGCGAAGTACCGAGCCAGCCAGTCCATTCCGAGGACCACATCGAAGTCCTTCAGCTGTCTCAAGACCAACAGGTCAGCTGGCATAATCCAGGACTCGATTTGCATCGGGCAGGACCAACAACACTCTTCCACGTGCAAGGTGTGATCGGGAATCTGAACCTCTCGTGCACGTGGTAACAGTCCTACCTCTATCCCATGTAATGATGCAAATGATTTACTGATAAAAGAATGCGATGCTCCAGTATCAAATAATGTACGAGTCCTAATGCCAGAAAGTAAGGTGATACCTGCCACCACGTGTTCTGCTGCCGAAGAGTCCTCTACTTGCGCAGCATACACTCGCCCACTCTGAGCTGGAGGGCGATACTCCGTGGGATAGGAAGAAGATGGCCTGCTTGCTGGAGCATATGGTCGCTGAGCTGTCGACCACTGCTGGGACGAAGAAGGAGCAGATGCTGAAGAAGGAGCCGTCGATGGTGCATATGGGCAGGCAGCTCGGAGGTGGCCAGACTGTCCACATCGATAACAGCGGCCAAACCTCAGATCACAAGTATCAGAGGTATGTTGTCCTTGGCAGAAAATGCACCTAACCGTAGCCTGTGGCTGCCTCGCCTGCTGCCTCTGTCGCGGAGGCCCTTGCTGCCGCGACTGCGATCTCTGTTGAGGCGAATGCTGTTGCTGCTGATGTTGCGGTGGCCTCTGGGATCCACCAGGCCCTCGCCGTTCAGAACGTCCGCGGCCGGAAAACTGAGGCCGTGGCGGTCGTGGCGGCCTCCAAGAACTGGCCTGTCCCCCGTCGTCCGGCGCTGGTCGCTTTCTGTCAGCGCCTTGAGCGACCAGGCCCCCACGTCTGGCGACGACGTGGTCTCCCCTCTCAACCCACTGGGCATGCTCTGCTGCCTCCTCCAAGGTCTGTAGTCTCTGAGCATGCACCAGAGTATAGATCTCTGGGCGCAAGCCCGACTCAAAGAGCTCTACCTGGTGGGGTCCGTCCCTGGCGACATAAGGTACGCAGTTGAGTAACCGCTTGAACTCCTGAAAATAGTTCAATGCTGTCCGGTTGTCTTGCTGAAGATTCTTCAAATCATCTTCCAGCTTTTTCTTCATACTTGTGGAGAAATACGTATCTAAAATCATCTTCTTGAATTCTGACCAGGGTAGCTGCCGAGTGGTCTGAAATTCCAGGGGTTCCACCCGGCGCCACCATGCATCAGCATCCCCGTCTAAGCAGTGTACAGCCATATGTACCCTGTACTTCGGGTCAATGAAGAAGTCTCGAAATAACTTCTCCATTGAGGAAAGCCAAGTCCCGATTTCCCAAGGCTGAGTATCCCGCCCTGAAAACCTGGGCGGTCCCCGCTTACAGAACTGAGTAAGTTTGTCAGCAAACTCCTGCTCCTCTGCAGGAGTCAATGGCCGGATTGCTCCCTGAGCCACAGGGGATGCCAGGGTCACTGGTACAACTGGGGGATTCACGGCAGGGGAAGAAGGTACGGGAGAATTCTCCGAGGGTGCTACAACAGGCTGCGCCCTCTGTTCTAACAACTGCGTCAGCCGGCTCATGGCCTCCTCCTGACGCCGAACAGCTTCAGACATCTGGGCCATCTGAGCTTGCAGCTCTTGCACCTCACTCTGCTGGCCCTGCTCGGACTCCTCCTGATCGGGTTCAGGGGAATCAGGTTGAGAACGCGTCAACATTCTCCGTCGCGGAGGCATCCTACCACAAGAAACCATACTCAGTATCATCACCCTACATGACCCACTCTTAACGAAAGTCAAAGACATTCTCCTATTTCTGTGACTTTATGTTGTCTGCAGCCAACATAACTGTCTACCAGAAGTAGGCTAAGTCGATCCTTCTTACTTTATTAGAAGAGTTAAATAAATAACCCAACGACTTCCGCAAAATTATCACGTCTCTCATACCCTATTATCCTAGGGTCTGCCAAAAGCCTAGGGTTTCCTAAGTCCCAACTGACCTATCCCTAAGCTCTGATACCAACTTTAATCTGTCACGCCCCGGAACCCGGGCTCGCCAACAGATCCGCCGTGCACACGGGATTTCCCGCGAACACGAAGCGCTGGTAACCTGTTCTGATATCATATGAACAGTTCAAGAGCATAATATCGAGCTGAATAGAAGATCCACATAGTATTTCAGACTGGAAATACAAATACAACTGTAATAAGTACAATAATCTCCCAGTTTACCAAAATAGTACATCCAGCTGGCGGAAGCCAGACCCAAAATAAAAGGAGAATATTACAGTCAGAGTAGGGTACGACGTCTATCTACAGCTCTCAGTCTTCCAGGAGATCCCTCTACTCAGCGATCCCCTTACCTTTATCAGCTGCTGATAGCCTAGCAGCTCCCGCAGATGACTCTGCAAAAAGAAGAAGCAAGAAACGGAAAGCAATAATGGGGGTGAGAACTACCAGATAAACCAGCAGCCTCCCCTAGTGGGTAAAAACCTCAACTCTGACGCACCCACTAGGACTACTAGAGGCAACAGGAAAGAACAGTTATAAGCTATAAAGACTGCTGATAAAAAGGAAACTACCACCACCATGCCTCTAAATGCCAAGCAATGGAATAACTAAATGTATGAATTAGTGTATAAATGCCTGTCTGAATGAACTCAAACTGGTGTCACTAGCAAAACTGGTACTTCCTGCTGTGCCTTGCCAAATCGGGTATAACGCCGATAGGGGATAGTATTTGCCAAATCGGATATGCCGATAGGGGATAATGTTGGCCAAATCGGGGTTGCCGATAGGGGATAATAACACACTCCGGAGTGGCACTCGAGGGGAGCGACCCACACGAGTAAAATATCTCTGTCATCAGTATCACAAGTATCTCTGTAGCACATGATATAGCAGGACTGGATCATAACCATGATCAAAGTGGGAAACTCCATCTACTATAGAAACCCAATCTGATGCAAGGATAAACATCTGGTCAACCGCCTACTGTCCGCGGTCACCGCAATACCCCACAAGTCCACAATCTAGCACAACCTTGGCTACACTATCCCAAACCCCTGCTCACACTTGAGCAACAACATATGAATGCAAAGGACAACAATGAAACATGTTCAAATCCCAAAATGATAGTGTAGCAATGAATAGTGGCCTTACCTGATGTCCGGGCATGCATGCAACTGTCTTTATTTTTAAAAGTTGTAAAATAGGGTCAAAGGTTTAAAACAATTGATTTACTGAATAAAATTCATTTGCATGCGAGATCATAGCCTTTGTCTCAATCACAGTGTCCCAATATAAGTCATCATATCATTTGTGGGGTTATATTAAATTTTAGGGGAGTTTGTCCCAGCGGTCCTTGTCATTTGTCATATTAATTTGTCCCAATGGTTCTCATTAATTGTCCTGTTAGTTGTCCTGTTAGTAGTCCTGTTAGTAGTCCTGTTAGTTGTCCCAATGGTTCTCAGCAATTATCATATTTATTTTGTCCCAATTGTTCTCATTAATTAATTTTAGGGGATTTCCAGTAATCCCAGTGAGCTTGTCAAAAATGAGGTAAGCAACAACCGCCCACCTTGAACAGCTCCAACAACACCCCAGGTAGTCTCCTGGTTGTCCACAGTCCTTAATCCTGCAAACCAATGCTCCCGGTATAAATACAAAGCCCAAAAAGCACAATTTTTACTGTTTTTCAGACAGCACGAGAAAAGAGGAATTTTTCACCTCTAAAATGAGCTCCTAAAATCCCAGAAAAATCACGGTTGCGTTCCTCGCGAAGAGTAGATCAAAATCGACTCTTAAAACGCCTCGATCTGACGCTCCTACGTCAAGATAAAAATCGGAGAAGTTGGTGCTGTCCAAAAATCATCACAGTAAAAAGGGGGTCAAAAGGGGACCTAAAAACTGTGCCAAAAGCACGAAATGGAGCAAAATGATCAATACGGAAATCGAAGCCCTACCTCTTACGGTCGCGCTGTCGCAAAAATCGTCCAAAAATTCCTCCTGGTTAGCTCGTAGTGAATTTTTGACGGAACTGCGACGGGAAATGGGCCTAAAAGAAAAATCGTCGCAGTGCGCCGCGTCGCAGATATCTCTCTATCTGTAACTCCTAAATTCCTGAGATTCTAGAGAGAGAAAGAAGAGAGAGAGAGGAACAACTTTCATATAGAACACTTTTTCAGTTTCTCTCTCTAAAGGCTCGGATTCCAAGGTGCAAAGAGAGGGGGTGGGGGATCCTTTATATAGTGGGCCAAAAGGGAATATTCCCTCACGAAATCCTGATCCAAACACGAAACACCGAAACGGGCCAACCAGGAAGCGCCACGTGTCACCCAAACAGGAAACATCCGTGCAAGGGCCAATCAGAAATTGCCACGTGTCCCACGTGGTCCATGTGCAGCTCCGCGCTCCGGGTTTTCCGGAAACCTGTCGGCCAACAGGATGATGCCACGTGTCAAGCATCTAGACGTTTCTAGAAGCCGGCCCGCCAATCAGGAGATGCCACGTGGCACGGGGAAAAGTTGGTGCACCCGGTGCACGCCTGGCCCATGGACCGCGCACCGAGCGCCCTGCCCGCGCCTGCCCGCGCCTGCCCGCGCTGCCCGCGCCTGCCCGCGCCGCTTTCCTCCGCGCTCCGCCGCTGCCCCGCCGCTGCGCCGCTGCCCGCCGCCGTGCGCCGCCGCCCTCCGCCGCTCGCCGGCGGCCGCCGCCTGCCGGAACAGTAACTCCGGCCGTTACTGTTCCGGTGAACAGTACCCAGGTGCCGAAAAATAAAGCGAATATACCATTTCGACCGTTTTCGCGCGCTGAGTCCGATTCCGCCGTCCGTTTCGCCAAATTCTCATCCGAAATTTTGTAAAAAGCTCTTGAAAATTTCCGTTTGCTCCGATTTTCGCGCAGAGTCAATTAAAAATATCCAATTTCGTTTCTACGGGCTTTATTGCACTGTACAAGCTCCCCTTAGTCACTGTTTGGCTTCTGCGGGAGTCCGGATCATCACACGGACTCCCGCAGGAACTGTACAACACTAAACAGTGACTGCGGGGAGCTTGTACAGTGCATCGGAGCTTGTAGAATTGAAATTGGATATTTAAAATAGACTTGGCGCGAAAATCGGAGCAAACGGGAATTTTCGAGAGCTTTCGGCAAAATTTCGGATGAGAATTTGGCAAAACGGACGTCGAAATCGGACTCAGCGCGCGAAAACGATCGAAACGGTATATTTACTTATTTTTTTGGCACCTGGTTACTGTTCACGCCGGAACAGTAACTCCGGCCGCCGGAATTACTGTTCCGGCGACCGGCGAGCGGCGGCGCACGGCGGCGGGCAGCGGCGCAGCGGCGGGGCAGCGGCGGAGCGCGGCGCGGGCAGGCGCGGGCAGCCGCGGGCAGGCGCGGGCAGGAGGCTCGGGTGCGCGGTCCATGGGCCAGGCGTGCACCGGGAGCACCGAATACCCTTCGTGCCACGTGGCGGCTCCCGATTGGCTGGACGGCTTCTAGAAGCACGTGGGAAGGTGACACGTGGCAGCACCCCGTTGGCTGACAGGATCCGGAAGACCCGGAGCGCGACCGGCCATGTGCACCACGTGGGACACGTGGCGAAATCTGAGTGGGCTTGCACCGGCTGTTTCCTGTTTGTGGACACGTGGCGCGTTCTGGTTGGTCAATTTGGTGTTTCCTGTTCGGTCTGATCCCGTGTGGGAATATTCCCTTTGGCCCATTATAAATAGGGAGCCCCACCCCTCTCATTCCCCACCTCGATTTGCGGGCCATAGAGAGAGAACCAGAGAAAGTGTCCTTTACGAAAAATTTTCCTCTCTCTCTCCTCTCTCTCTCTCTACAATCTCAGAATTTTAGGAGTTACAGATAGTGAGTTATCTGCGACGCGGCGCACTGCGACGATTTTCTTTTAGGCCCATTTCCCGTCGCAGTTCCGTCGAAAATTCACTGCGGGCTAACCAGGTGGAATTTTTGGACGATTTTTGCGGCAGCGCGACCGTAAGAGGTAGGGCTTCGATTTCCGTGTTGATCATTTTGCTCCGTTTCGTACTTTTGGCACGATTCCCAAGTCCTCTTTGACCCCCCTTTTTGCTGTGGTAATTTTTGGACAGCACCAACTTCTCCGATTTTTATCTTGGCGTAGGAGCATCAGATCGAGGCGTTTAAAGAGTCGATTTTGATCTACTCTTCGCGAGGAACGCAACCGTGATTTTTCTGGGATTTTAGGAGCTCATTTTAGAGGTGAAAAATTCCTCTTTTCCCGTGCTGTCTGAAAAACAGCAAATATTGTACTTTTTGAGATTTGTATTTATACCGGGAGCGTTGATTTGCAGGATTTGAGGACTGTGGACAACCAGGAGACTACCTGGGGTGTTGTTTGAGCTGTTCGAGGTGGGCGGTTGTTGCTTACCTCATTTTTGACAAGCTCACTGGGATTACTAGAAATCCCCTAAAATATGACAATTAATGAGAACCATTGGGACAACTAACAGGACTACTAACAGGACTACTAACAGGACAACTAACAGGACAATTAATGAGAACCATTGGGACAAATTAATATGACAAATGACAAGGACCGCTGGGACAAACTCCCCTAAAATTTAATATAACCCCACAAAGATATGATGACTTATATTGGGACACTGTGATTGAGACAAAGGCTATGATCTCGCATGCAAATGACTTTTATTCAGTAAATCAATTGTTTTAAACCTTTGACACTATTTTACAACTTTTAAAAATAAAGACAGTTGCATGCATGCCCGGACATCAGGTAAGGCCACTATTCATTGCTACACTATCATATTGGGATTTGTACATGTTTCATTGTTGTCCTTTGCATCCAGATGCTTGTTGCTCAAGTATGAGCAGGGGTTTGGGATAGTGTAGTCGAGATTGCATTAGATTGTGGACTTGTGGGGTATTGCGGTGACCGCGGACAGTGGGCGGTCGACCAGATGTTTGTCCTTGCATCAGATAGGGGTTGAGTCTGGTTTATTTTGCATTAGCTGGGGATTGGGTTTCCTCTAGTGGATGATGTTTCCCACTTATTGAGTACTATTGCATCTGATTGGGTATCAGGCTTCTTTAGTGGATGGTTTTCCCACTTTGATCATAGTCATGATCCAGTCCTGCTTTTGAGACTTATCATACCGGCGCGGTTGTTGCCCGGTGATACTTTACTCGTGTGGGTCGCTCCCCTCGAGTTCCACTCTAGAGGCTGGGGTCAGACAGTTATTGACAGTTTTGCTATCACGTCGGCGCGGATCTTTGCCCGATGATGAAAGCGGAGCAGGCAGTACCGATCGTGGATCAGATGACGGATTGGGTTATTTTGGACAGTTACTGTTTACTGATGCATGCATACCGTTTTGATAACCAGTACCGCAGTAGAGGCATAGTAGTGGTAGTTTTACTGTTTCAGTACCTTACTTATCTTACCACTTCCCCTTTTCTCCTTTTGCCTCTAGTAGTCCTAGTGGGTGCGTCAGAGTTGAGGTTTTACCCACTAGGGAAGGCTACTGGTTTATCTGGTAGTTCTCACCCCCATTGTTATTTTCTATTTCTTTCTTCTCCTTTATTTTGCAGAGTCATCTGCGGGAGCTGCTAGGCCATCGGCAGCTGATCGAGGTAAGGGGATCGCTGAATAGATAGATCTCCTGTGAGGCTGAGAGCTATTAGACAGATATTGTACCCTCCACTCAGACTGTGATATTCTCCTTTCATTTTGGGTCTGGCGTTAGCCAGCTGGTTGTACTATTTTGGTGAGCTGGGAGATTATTGTACTTATTACAGTTTTATTTGTAGTCCCAGTCTGAGATACTATGTGGTTCTTCTATTTCAGCTCTGTATTATGCTCTTTTATTGTTAGATTATATCTGAGCAGGTTACCAGCGCTTCGTGTACGCGGAAAATTCCGTGTGCACGGCGGATCTGTAGACGAGCCCGGGTTCCGGGGCGTGACAGATTAAGTTGGTATCAGAGCTTAGGGATAGGTCAGTTGGGACTTAGGAAACCCTAGGCTTTTGGCAGACCCTAGGATGATAGGGCGTGAGAGACGTGACATTTTGCGAAAGTCGTTGATTTATTTGTTTGACTCTTCCAGTGAGTGAAGAGAGACCGACATGCCCTATTTCTGGTGAACAGTTATGTTGACTGCAGACAACATAAAGTCACAGAAATAGGAGAATGTCTTTAACTTTCGCTGGATTGGGTCGTGTGGGGTGATGATACTGAGTGTGGTTTCTTGTGGTAGGATGCCTCCGCAACGTAGAATGTTGACGCGTTCGCAGCCTTCTTCCTCTGAGCCCGAGCCGGAGGAGTCCGAGCAGGGCCAGCAGAGTGAGGTGCAGGAGCTTCAGGCTCTGATGGCCCAGATGTCAGAGGCCATGCGGCATCAGGAGGAGGCCATAGGTCGGCTGACGCAGATGTTAGAACAGAGGGCGCAGCCTGTTGTTGCACCCCCAGAGAGTTCTCCCGTACCACCCTCCCCTGCTGTGGCTTCCCCAGTTGGACCGGTGACCACGGCATCCCCTGTTGCTCAGGGAGCAATCCGGCCATTGACTCCTGCGGAGGAGCAGGAGATTGCTGACAAACTTACTCAGTTCTGTAAGCAGGGACCGCCCAGGTTTTCAGGGCGGAATACTCAGCCGTGGGAGATCGGGACTTGGCTGTCGGCAATGGAGAAGTTATTTCGAGACTTCTTCATTGACCAGAAGTACAGGGTACATATGGCTGTACACTGCTTAGACGGGGATGCTGATGCATGGTGGCGTCGAGTAGAGCCCCTGGAGTTTCAGATCACTCGACAGCTACCCTGGGCAGAGTTTAAGAGGATGATTCTGGATACGTACTTTTCCACAAGTGTGAAGAAAAAGCTAGAAGATGATTTGAAGAATCTTCAGCAAGGCGACCGGACAGCATTGGACTACTTTCAGGAGTTCACGCGGTTGCTCAACTGCGTACCCTATGTCGCCAGGGACGGACCGCACCAGGTGGAGCTCTTTGAGTCGGGCCTGCGCCCAGAAACCTATACTTTGGTGCACGCTCAGCGACTGCAGACCTTGGAGAAGGCAGCAGAGCATGCACAGTGGGTTGAAAGGGGAGACCACGTCATTGCCAGACGTGGGGGCTTGGTCGCTCAGAATTCTGACAAAAAGCGTCCAGCACAGCACGACGGGGGACAGGCCAGTTCCTGGAGGCCGCCCCGACCGCTACCGCCTCAGTTCACGGGCCGTGGACGTTCGGAGCAGCGAGGGCCTGGTGGATCCCAGAGACCCCCGCAACATCAGCAGCAGCAGTCGGGACAGCCACGGCTTCGCGATAGAGACAGATGTATATTCTGTGGAGGACCTCATTTGTCACACACCTGTGATCAGAGGTGGGGTCGTTGTTATAAATATGGACAGTCAGGCCATGTTCGAGCTTCATGCCCCTTTTCGACCCCAGCAGCATCTTCTTCAGTTTCGGCTCCCTTCGTATCTCAGCAACGGTCGTCAGCTCAACGGCCTTATGCTCCAGTGAGCGGATCCCCATCTTTTTACCCTGCTGATCACCCGCCACCAGCTCAGAGCGGTCGGGTTTATGCTGCTCAGGTGGAGGACTTTGCAGCAGCCGACCATGTGGTGACAGGTATTATTATTATTTTGCTTTTTGGCATTAGATTTTGCATTGTATTGCACTTGAGCATGCTAGATATGCGTTAGGAGTACATTTACTCCATTGCATGGGTTAGGGGTAGGACGGTCACCTTATGCACGGGAGGTACGTATTCCCGATCTTTTAGCGCATGGAGGTGTGTCGTTGGTCCTGACCGGTGCAGATGAGTCCTGGACTGTGCCAGTAGAACTAATGGTCATGACTCGGCTGCGGGACTTGATCATGGTACATAGATAAACTGGCTGGCTCAGTATCCCTTTTCGCAGCGGTTGATTGTGCTGCGAGGATGATCTTTCGGGGAGCCAGGCCAGGAGAGGTCTGTGTGCCGGGGTTGCCACAGGGCTTTCTTTGCCTCTGAAGTTTTGACTTCGCTAGCGAGGCGGATGTTTCGCTTTGGGTGCGGAACTGTTTTTGGCTAGCATAGTTTGGGGCCTACGGGGCGCCGGTGCTTTTTTTGAGATGTAGGAAGTAGGTTCACTTCGGCATTGTGAGGGATTACCGGGAATTAGATAAAGTGATCATTTGGGGGATTTTATTAGGAACCTCAGGAGTACAGAGGTACTCGGATCGAGCATCTGTGCCCGTGGACATGAGGATTGGATTACCAGGTGCCCTGGAAGGAGCGGATGCATTTGCTGGTGTAGACTACTTAGTCACTTGAGCGGTTAGTCCAGCTGTACTTAATAAGGTGGTGCGGTTATCTAAGTGCCCGCCTCTATTTTGTATCCGTTAGAGACCCGAGATTTAAGCCTTGGGGACTCAACTCAGGCTTAGCACGGCTTTTCCTCCGCAGACTGATGGGCAGTCAGAACGGATTATGCAGATCTTGGAGGGTATGCTAAGAGCATACATCTTGGATTTCGGCAGAGGGTGGATTCGACACTTACCCTCGGCTGAGCTCGCGTACAACAACAGTTTTCAAGCGAGCATTCAGATGGCTTCGTTTGAAGCGTTGTATGGACGCAAGTGTCGGTCACCCCTTTTATTGGAGTGACGGGGGCGAGAGGCGGACCTTGGGACCAGACGTATTGTTAGAGGCAGAGGAGAAGATCCGAGCGAGTCGGAAGTATCTTCAGACCGCCCAAAGCCGGCAGAGGAACTATGCCGATGTTCGGCGACGAGACTTGGAATTTCAGGTTGGAGATCATGTATTCCTGAAAGTCTCACCGTCCAAAGGGATCAGGAGATTCGGCATTCGTGGGAAACTTAGCCCCGATATATTGGACCCTTTGAGGTATTGGAGCGTATCGGGCCGTTCCTTAGGTGAAAATCCAACGGGGCAATCATGACGAGCGCAAGACTACATGGGAGCTTGAGTCGGAGATGAGGCGCCCACCCCTACCTATTTAGACTTTGGACTAAGGATTGTGTTGAGTCTCGTTTCGAGGACGAAACTCTTTTAGTGGGGGAGGATGTGATGATCCGGACTCCCGCAGGAACTGTACAACACTAAACAGTGACTGCGGGGAGCTTGTACAGTGCATCGGAGCTTGTAGAATTGAAATTGGATATTTAAAATAGACTTGGCGCAAAAATCGGAGCAAACGGGAATTTCCGGGAGCTTTCGGCAAAATTTCGGATGAGAATTTGGCAAAACGGACGTCGAAATCGGACTCAGCGCGCGAAAACGATCGAAACGGTATATTTACTTATTTTTTTGGCACTGGTTACTGTTCACGCCGGAACAGTAACTCCGGCCGCCGGAATTACTGTTCCGGCGACCGGCGAGCGGCGGCGCACGGCAGCGGGCAGCGGCGCAGCGGCGGGCAGCGGCGGAGCGCGGAGGAGCGCGGCGCGGGCAGGCGCGGGCAGGGCGGGCAGCGCGGGCAGGAGGCTCGGGTGCGCGGTCCATGGGCCAGGCGTGCACCGGGAGCACCGAATACCCTTCTTGCCACGTGGCGGCTCCCGATTGGCTGGACGGCTTCTAGAAGCACGTGGGAAGGTGACACGGTGAACACCCCACCCGTTGGCTGACAGGATCCGGAAGACCCGGAGCGCGACCGGCCATGTGCACCACGTGGGACACGTGGCGAAATCTGAGTGGGCTTGCACCGGGCTGTTCCCTGTTATGTGGACACGTGGCGCGTTCTGGATGGTCAATTTGGCTGTTTCCTGTTCTGTCTGATCCCGTGTGGGAATATTCCCTTTGGCCCATTATAAATAGGGAGCCCCCCACCCCTCTCATTCCCCACCTCGATTTGCGGGCCATAGAGAGAGAACCAGAGAAAGTGTCCCTATGAAAAATTTTCCTCTCTCTCTCCTCTCTCTCTCTCTACAATCTCAGAATTTTAGGAGTTACAGATAGTGAGTTATCTGCGACACGGCACACTGCGACGATTTTCTTTTTAGGCCCATTTCCCATCGCAGTTCCGTCGAAAATTCACTGCGGGCTAACCAGGTAGAATTTTTGGGCGATTTTTGCCGCAGCGCGACCGTAAGAGGTAGGGCTTCGATTTCCGTGTTGATCATTTTGCTCCGTTTTGTACTTTTGGCACGATTCCCAAGTCCTCTTTGACCCCCCTTTTTGCTGTGGTAATTTTTGGACAGCACCAACTTCTCCGATTTTTATCTTGGCGTAGGAGCATCAGATCGAGGCGTTTAAAGAGTCGATTTTGATCTACTCTTCGCGAGGAACGCAACCGTGATTTTTCTGGGATTTTAGGAGCTATTTAGAGGTGAAAAATTCCTCTTTTCCCGTGCTGTCTGAAAAACAGTAAATATTGTACTTTTTGAGATTTGTATTTATACCGGGAGCGTTGATTTGCAGGATTTGAGGACTGTGGACAACCAGGAGACTACCTGGGGTGTTGTTTGAGCTGTTCAAGGTGGGCGATTGTTGCTTACCTCATTTTTGACAAGCTCACTGGGATTACTAGAAATCCCCTAAAAATGACAATTAATGAGAATCATTGGGGACAACTAACAGGACTACTAACAGGACAACTAACAGGACAATTAATGAGAACCATTGGGACAAATTAATATGACAAATGACAAGGACCACTGGGACAAACTCCTCCCCTAAAATTAATATAACCCCACAAAGATATGATGACTTATATTGGGACACTGTGATTGAGACAAAGGCTATGATCTCGCATGCAAATGACTTTTATTCAGTAAATCAATTGTTTTAAACCTTTGACACTATTTTACAACTTTTTAAAAATAAAGACAGTTGCATGCATGCCCGGACATCAGGTAAGCCACTATTCATTGCTACTACTATCATATTGGGATTTGTACATGTTTCATTGTTGTCCTTTGCATCCAGATGCTTGTTGCTCAAGTATGAGCAGGGGTTTGGGATAGTGTAGTCAGATTGCATTAGATTGTGGACTTGTGGGGTATTACGGTGACCGCGGACAGTGGGCGGTCGACCAGATGTTTGTCCTTGCATCAGATAGGGGTTGAGTCTGGTTTATTTTGCATTAGCTGGGATTGGGTTCCTCAGTGGATGATGTTTCCCACTTATTTGATTACTATTGCATCTGATTGGGGTATCAGGCTTCTTTAGTGGATGGTTTTCCCACTTTGATCATAGTCATGATCCAGTCCTGCTTTTGAGACTTATCATACCGGCGCGGTTGTTGCCCGGTGATACTTTACTCGTGTGGGTCGCTCCCCTCGAGTTCCACTCTAGAGGCTGGGGCCAGACAGTTATTAACAGTTTTGCTATCACGTCGGCGCGGATCTTTGCCCGATGATGAAGCGGAGCAGGCAGTACCGATCGTGTGATCAGATGACGGATTGGGTTATTTTGACAGTTTACTGTTTTACTGATGCATGCATACCGTTTTGATAACCAGTACTGCAGTAGAGGCATAGTAGTGGTAGTTTTACTGTTTCAGTACCTTACTTATCTTACCACTTCCCCTTTTCCCCTTTTGCCTCTAGTAGTCCTAGTGGGTGCGTCAGAGTTGAGGTTTTACCCACTAGGGGAGGCTATTGGTTTATCTGGTAGTTCTCACCCCCATTGTTATTTTCTGTTTCTTTCTTCTCCTTTAGTTTGCAGAGTCATCTGCGGGAGCTGCTAGGCCATCGGCAGATGATCGAGGTAAGGGGATCGCTGAATAGATAGATCTCTGTGAGGCTGAGAACTATTAGACAGATATTGTACCCTCCACTCAGACTGTGATATTCTCCTTTCATTTTGGGGTCTGGCGTTAGCCAGCTGATTGTACTATTTTGGTGAGCTGGGAGATTATTGTACTTATTACAGTTTATATTGGTAGTCCCAGTCTGAGATACTATGTGGTTCTTCTATTTCAGCTCTGTATT
>CM054942.1:22383978-22421990 GCA_029168755.2 Tillandsia fasciculata
CCGAATTCTTTCCCTGCCACGTGGCAAGCTGTGATTGGCTGGCCGGCTTCGTGGGAGGTGACACGCGCGCATCCCATTGGCCGACATCTTCCGGAAGACCCCGGAGCGCGGGCGACCTGCCGTGCACCACGTGGGACACATGGCGAATCTTCACTCACTGGGCCTTGCACAGGCTGTTCCCTGTTTTGTGACACGTGGCGCGTTTTGGTTGGCCGTTTCGGTGTTTCCTGTTCGGATCGGATCCCGTGTGGGAATATTCCTTTTGGCCCATTATTAGGGTAGCACCCCACCCCCCTCCTTTGCACCTCGATTTGCGTGCCGAGGAGAGAGAACCAGAGGAATGTCCACTACAAAAAATTTCCTCTCTGCTCTCCCTTCTCTCCTCTCTACAATCTCAGGATTTTAGAGAGTTACAGATAGTGAGTTATCTGCGACGCGGCGCATGCGACGATTTTCTTTTCTAGGCCCATTTCCCGTCGCAGTTCCCGTCGAAATTCCACGGCGGGCTAACCGGTGCTGGAATTTTTGACGACTTTTTTGCGGAACGCGACCGTAAGAGGTAGGCTTCTGATTTCCCCTGTTGATCATTTTGCTCTGTTATCGTATTTTGGCACGATTTCTAGGAGTCCTCTTGTGACCCCCCTTTTTTGCTGTTGAAATTTCTGGACACGTCAAGCTTTTCTCCCTCTTATTATTCTTGGCGTAGGAGGCATCAGATCGAGGCGTTCACAAAGAGTCTGATTTTGATCTACTCTTCGCGAGGAACGCACCGTGATTTTTCTGGAGTTTTAGACTCATTTTAGAGTGTTAAAAATTCCTCGCTTTTTCCCGTGCTGTTTGAAAAACAACAAATTTGTGCTTTTGGAGATTTGTATTTATCCGGGAGCGTTGATTTGCAGGATTTGAGGACTGTGGACAACCAGGAGACTACCTGGGGTGTTGTTTGAGCTGCTCGAAGTGGGCGGTTGTTGCTTACCTCATTTTTGACAAGCTCACTGGGATTACTGGAACTCCCCTAAAATTTAATTGATGAGAACAATTGGGACAAAATAATATGATAATTGATGAGAAACATTGGGACAAAATAATCTTATAATTGATGAGAACCATTGGGACTACTAACAGGACTACTAACAGGACTACTAACAGGACTACTACAGGACAAACTAACAGGACAATTGATGAGAACCGCTGGATGAACTCCCCTAAAATTTGATATAACCCCACGGATTATATAATGACTTATGTTGGGACACTGTGGTTAGAACAAAGGCTACAATAACTTTTTCCAGTAAAACAATATTCTTTTAAAATAAATATTGACACTTTTCTACAGTTTTTTAAATAACTGCATGCTTTCTTGGACATCCAGTTAGCCACTATTTAGTGCTATACTATCATATTGGGACTTGGCATGTTTTATCACTTCCCTTTGCATTTAGATGTTGTCGCTCAAGTATGGGCAGGATTTGGGATAGTGTAGCCAGATCATGGATTTGTGTGGGGTATTGCGGTGACCGCGGACAGTAGGCGGTTGACCAGATGTTTTGTCCTTGCACCAGATTGGGGTTGAGTCTGGTTATTGCATCGTTGGGAATTGGATTTTCTGTATGGACGGAGTTCCCACTTTGATCATAGTCATGATCCAGTCCTGCTATATTGTGATACTTGTGCTACAGAGATACTGTGATACTGATGACAGAGATATTTGCGTTACTGATGACAGAGATACTTTACTCGTGTGGGTCGCTCCCCTCGAGTGCCACTCCGGAGGTAGGCTTTCTTTCTCGGACCCCAGCCTTGTGTGACGGTCTGATACTTATTTTGGATGCGAGCCGCGCGGGCCGATCCCCGCGGTTTCGAGCCATGTGCGCAGATTCGCTGAGCTGGGATGGCGAGCCGTGCGGGCCGATCCCGCGGTTTCGAGCCTTGTGTGCAGATTCCGCTGAGCAGGCAACACCTGTGATGATCCGGACTCCCGCAGGAACTGTGCAACATTAAACAGTGACTGCGGGGAGCTTGTACAGTGCATCGGAGCTTGTAGAATCGAAATTGGATATTTAAAATAGACTCTGCGCGAAAATCGGAGCAAATGGGATTTTCCGGGAGCTTTCGGCAAAATTTCGGATGAGAATTTGGCGAAACGGACGGCGGATTTGGACTCAGCGCGCGAAAACGGTCAAAATGGTATATTCGCTTTATTTTTCGGCACTTGGTACTGTTCACCGGAACAGTAACCGGAACAGTAACTCCGTTCCGCCGGAATTACTGTTCCGGCGGCGGCGGCGGCGGCGGGCGGCGGGCAGCGGCGCAGCGGCGGGGCAGCGGCGGAGCGCGGAGGAGCGCGGCGCGGGCAGCGCGGGCAGGCGCGGGCAGGCGCGGGCAGGGGGCGCGGTGCGCGGTCCATGGGCCAGGCGTGCACCGGGTGCACCGAATTCCCCTGCCACGTGGCAGCTTCCCATTGGCTGGCCGGCTTCTAGAAGCACGTGGGATGGTGACACGTGGCGCATCCTATTGGCCGACATCTTCCGGAAGACCCGGAGCGCGGACCGGCACGTGCACCACGTGGACACGTGGCGAAATCTGATTGGCCCTTGCACAGGCTGTTTCCTGTTTGTGGACACGTGGCGCTTCCTGGTTGGCCGTTTCGGTGTTTCCTGTTCGGATCGGATCCCGTGTGGGAATATTCCCTTTTGGCCCACTATATAAGATCCCCCACCCCCTCTCTTTGCACCTCGGATTGCGAGCCTTAGAGAGAGAATCAGAAAAAGTGCCCTCTACGAAAGTTTTTCCTCTCTCTCTCTCTTTCTCTCTCTACAATCTCAGAATTTAGGAGTTACAGATAGTGAGATATCTGCGACGCGGCGCACTGCGACGATTTTCTTTTTAGGCCCATTTCCCGTCGCAGTTCCGTCGAAAATTCACTGCGGGCTAACCGGGTGGAATTTTTGGACGATTTTTGCGGCAGCGCGACCGTAAGAGGTAGGGCTTCGATTTCCGTGTTGATCATTTTGCTCCGTTTCGTACTTTTGGCACGTTTCCCGAGTCCTCTTTGACCCCCCTTTTTACTGTGATAATTTTTGGACAGCACCGACTTCTCCGATTTTTATCTTGACGTAGGAGCGTCAGATCGAGGCGTTTTAAGAGTCGATTTTGATCTACTCTTCGCGAGGAACGCAACCGTGATTTTTCTGGGATTTTAGGAGCTCATTTTAGAGGTGAAAAATTCCTCTTTTCCCGTGCTGTCTGAAAAACAGCAAATATTGTGCTTTTTGGGATTTGTATTTATACCGGGAGCGTTGATTTGCAGGATTTGAGGACTGTGGACAACCAGGAGACTACCTGGGGTGTTGTTTGAGCTGTTCGAGGTGGGCGGTTGTTGCTTACCTCATTTTTGACAAGCTCACTGGGATTACTAGAAATCCCCTAAAATATGACAATTAATGAGAACCATTGGGACTACTAACAGGACTACTAACAGGACAACTAACAGGACAATTAATGAGAACCATTGGGACAAATTAATATGACAAATGACAAGGACCGCTGGGACAAACTCCCCTAAAATTTAATATAACCCCACAAATGATATGATGACTTATATTGGGACACTGTGATTGAGACAAAGGCTATGATCTCGCATGCAAATGACTTTTATTCAGTAAATCAATTGTTTTAAACCTTTGACACTATTTTACAACTTTTAAAAATAAAGACAGTTGCATGCATGCCCGGACATCAGGTAAGGCCACTATTCATTGCTACACTATCATATTGGGATTTGAACATGTTTCATTGTTGTCCTTTGCATTCATATGTTGTTGCTCAAGTGTGAGCAGGGGTTTGGGATAGTGTAGCCAAGGTTGTGCTAGATTGTGGACTTGTGGGGTATTGCGGTGACCGCGGACAGTAGGCGGTTGACCAGATGTTTATCCTTGCATCAGATTGGGGTTGAGTTTGGTTTATTTATTGCATCAGTTGGGGATTGGGTTTCTGTAGTGGATGGAGTTTCCCACTTTGATCATAGTCATGATCCAGTCCTGCTATATTGAGACATGTGCTACAGAGATACTTGTGATACTGATGACAGAGATATTTTACTCGTGTGGGTCGCTCCCCTCGAGTGCCACTCCGGAGTAGGCTTAGGACCGAGCCGTGTGCCGGTCGATTGGATATTATGGGATCGTGCCGTGTGCCGATCAGATACTGGTTCTTGAGCAGGCAATACCAGTCGTGTATGGTTGCTAGATTGGGTTTATTTGGACAGATACTATTTCTGATGCATGCATACAGTTTTGACAGCATAGTAGTGGTAGTTTTCCTGTTTCAGCATCTTTTGTATCTACCACTTCCCCTTTTCCCTTTTGCCTCTAGTAGTCCTAGTGGGTGCGTCAGAGTTGAGGTTTTACCCACTAGGGGAGGCTACTGGTTTATCTGGTAGTTCTCACCCCCATTATTGTTTTCTGTTTCTTTCTTCTCCTTTATTTTGCAGAGTCGTCTGCGGGAGCTGCTAGGCCATCGGCAGCTGATCGAGGTAAGGGGATCGCTGAATAGATAGATCTCCTGGGAGACTGAGAGCTGTAGATAGACGTTGTACCCTCCACTCAGACTGTGATATTCTCCTTTTATTTTGGGTCTGGCTTCCGCCAGCTGGTTGTACTATTTTGGTGAGCTGGGAGATTATTGTACATATTACAGTTGTATTTGTAGTTCCAGTCTGAGATACTATGTGGTTCTTCTATTTCAGCTCTGTATTATGCTCTTTTATTGTACATTTATATCTGAGCAGGTTACCAGCGCTTCGTGTACGCGGGAAATCCCGTGTGCACGGCGGATCTGTAGACGGGCCCGGGTTCTGATTTGCACCCGGGGCGTGACAGATTAAGTTGGTATCAGAGCTTAGGGATAGGTCAGTTGGGACTTAGGAAACCCTAGGCTTTTGGCAGACCCTAGGATAATAGGGCATGAGAGACGTGACATTTTGCGAAAGTCGTTGATTTATTTGTTTGACTCTTCCAGTGAGAGAAGAGGGATCGACATAGCCTATTTCTGGTGGACAGTTATGTTGGCTGCAGACAACATAAAGTCACAGAAATAGGGGAATGTCTTTGACTTTCGCTAGATTGGGTCGTGTGGGGTTATGATACTGAGTGTGGTTTCTTGTGGTAGGATGCCTCCGCGACGTAGGATGTTGACGCGTTCTCAGCCTGATTCCCCTGAACCCGATCAGGAGGAGTCCGGGCAGGGCCAGCAGAGTGAGGTGCAAGAGCTGCAGGCTCAGATGGCCCAGATGTCAGAGGCTGTTCGGCGTCAGGAGGAGGCCATGGGTCGGCTGACGCAGATGTTAGAGCAGAGGGCGCAGCCTGTTGTAGCACCCTCAGAGAATTCTCCCGTACCTTCTTCCCCTGCTGTGAATCCCCAGTTGTACCGGTGACCCCGGCATCCCCTGTTGCTCGGGGTACTGGTGGACAGCCGTCTGGGCTGACAGGATCTCTGACCCCGGCAGAGCAGCGGGGAGTGGTGGACCTGTTGATGAGGTTTCGCCAGTTTGACCCACCCCATTTTTCGGGGCAAAGTACTGAGCCGTGGGAGGCAGAGTCGTGGATCACGGCGATGGAGCGACGTTTTGAGACTTGTTTATCGAGGAGCGATATCAGGTGATTTGGCGACGAACTTTTTGGAACACAACGCCGAAGCTTGGTGGCGGCGTGTTCGACCGGCTGGTCCGCCTGGGGCTCAGCTCCTGACCTGGGCGGAATTCCGCAATCTCCTTCTTGGGGCTTTCTTCCCGGAAAGCGTCCGGCAGAGGTTGGAGGAACAGTTGAGAAACCTCCGACAAGGAGATCGGCCCGTACACGAGTACATTGCCAATTTCAATCAGTTGTTGGCATGTGTACCGAACGTGGCCAGGGACGAGGCGCACCGGATCTACATGTTCGAGCGAGGGTTGCGCCGGGACCTTTTTCAATTGGTTCGCTCGCGTAGGTTGCAGACCTTGGAGGCCTCGATGGAGCAGGCACTCTACGTTGAGTGCGGGGAGGTAGTGATGGGGGAGGTAGCTCCAGCTCCCGTAGTGATCCCGGGGGCGAAGCGACCGGCACCGGAGGTTGGGGGACAGGCTAGTTCGTGGAGGCCGCCACGACCGCCGCAGCCACAGTTCCCCGGCCAAGGACGGTCTGAGCGGCGAGGGCCTGGTGGATCCCAGAGGCCCAGGCGGCAGCAGCAGCAAAGATCACAGTCGTCGCAGCGTGGGTCGCAGCGGCAGCCTCAGCGACAGCGGCAGTCTCAACAGCAACCCCGACAGCCACGGGCCCCCGGCAATTGTATTTTCTGTGGAGGTCAGCATTTTCCCAACACCTGCGACCAGCGGTGGGGTCGCTGTTATCGATGTGGACAGCCGGGCACATTCGAGCTTCGTGCCCCTTTTCGGCCCCCACCACCCCTTCTTCAGCATCTGCTCCATCTTCATCGCAGCAGCGGTCGACGGCTCAGCGGCCCTATGCTCCAGCAAGCAGGCCATCTTCTTCCCATCCCACGGATTATCGCCCTCCAGCTCAGAGTGGGCGAGTGTATGCTGCGCAGGTAGAGGACTCTTCGGCAGCAGATCATGTGGTGGCAGGTATCACCTTACTTTCTGGCATTAGGACTCGTACTTTATTTGATACTGGAGCATCGCATTCTTTTATTAGTAGATCATTTGCATCATTACATGGGTTAGAGGTAGGACTTTTGCCACGTGCACGAGAGGTTCAGATTCCCGATCACACCTTGCACGTGGAGGAGTGTTGTTGGTCCTGCCCGATGCAAATCGAGTCCTGGATTATGCCAGCAGACCTGTTGGTCTTGAGACAGCTGAAGGACTTCGATGTGGTTCTCGGGATGGACTGGCTGGCTCGGTATTTGCGACTATTGATTGTGCCGCAAGGACTGTCACTTTTAGAGAGCCAGGCCAGGAGATGTTGGTATACCGGGGATGTCAGAGTGCTTTCTTTGCCTCTATGATTTCGACTTCCCGAGCGAGGCAGATGATCCATCGAGGATGTGTAGCCTTTTTGGCTAGTGTTGTTGAGGGGCCTACGGCGGCGCCGGGACTCGGGGATATCCCTATTGTCCGCGAGTTTCCGGATGTTTTTCCACCTGAGCTGACTAGCATGCCGCCAGATAGGGAGATTGAGTTTGTGATTGACGTAGTTCCAGGAACTGCGCCAATCTCAAAGGCTCCTTACCGGATGGCACCGGCTGAGCTGCGAGAGCTTAAGGCGCAACTCCAAGATTTGATGGATAAGGGCTTTATTAGGCCGAGTGTGTCGCCTTGGGGAGCGCCGGTGCTATTCGTGAAGAAGAAAGATGGGTCACTTCGACTTTGTGTGGACTATAGGGAATTAAATAAAGTGACCATCAAGAACAAGTACCCTTTGCCGCGCATCGATGATCTTTTTGATCAGCTGCAAGGGTCTTGTGTCTTCTCTAAGATAGATCTGCAATCCGGTTACCACCAGTTGAAGGTGAAGGCCGAGGATATTCCGAAAACGGCATTTAGATCACGGTACGGGCATTATGAGTTTACAGTTATGCCTTTTGGGCTAACTAATGCCCCTGCCGCATTCATGGATTTAATGAACCGGATCTTCCGACCATACTTGGACCGATTCGTGGTAGTGTTCATTGATGATATCTTGATCTACTCCCGAAGTGATGCGGAGCATGAGGAGCACTTAAGGATTGTGCTGCAACTTCTGCGAGAGAAGAAGTTGTATGCCAAGCTGGCAAAGTGCGAGTTTTGGCTTCGGGAGGTAGTCTTCTTGGGCCATGTGATTTCCGCCGCAGGTGTGGCGGTAGACCCGGCGAAGATTGAGGCAGTCCGAGATTGGCCCCGACCGACGACGGTTTCTGAGGTGCGTAGCTTTATGGGTTTAGCTGGGTATTATCGTCGGTTTGTGGAAGGCTTTGCGAAGCTTTCCACACCCCTCACTCGCTTGACGCGTAAAGGAGTGAAGTTTATCTGGAGTGAGGACTGTCAGAGGAGCTTTGAGGAGCTAAAGAATAGACTGATGACCGCTCCTATCCTTTCCCTCCCTGTTATGGGGAAAGGATATGTGATCTACAGTGACGCATCACACAGTGGACTTGGTTGTGTGTTGATGCAAGAAGGGAGGGTAATTGCTTATGCATCAAGGCAACTCAAGGATTACGAGAAGAATTACCCTACCCATGACTTGGAGCTTGCTGCTGTAGTGTTTGCACTAAAGCTTTGGCGTCATTACCTATATGGAGAGCACTGTGAAATCTACACCGACCACAAGAGCCTAAAATACCTGTTCACGCAAAAGGAGCTAAATTTGAGGCAGCGTAGGTGGTTAGAGCTATTAAAGGATTATGATGTAGATATTCTCTACCACCCAGGCAAAGCTAATGTGGTCGCTGATGCCTTGAGTAGGAGAGCGGTGCAAAGTTTGTCTATGTTGATCACAGACCAGGCACCGCTATTAGAGGAGATGAGACGGCTCGAGATAGAGGTTGTGTCCCCTGGGGTCTCTGCTAGACTGACATCTTTAGTCGTGCAGCCCACTCTGCTGGACAGGATCAAGGAGAAACAGAGTGAGGACCCCCACTTGACCAGGATTAGAGATCAGATTCCGAGTGATCAGTCAGGGGACTTTACGGTGGATGCCTCGGGAGTACTGAGGTACAGGAACCGAGCATGTGTGCCAGCGGATGCGGAGATCCGAGAGCAGATATTGCGAGAGGCCCATTATACACCTTATACCCTACATCCTGGTGGGACTAAGATGTATAAGGACCTCAAGGCACACTTCTGGTGGAATGGCATGAAAAGGGATATCGGGAGATTTGTGGCTCAGTGTTTAACTTGTCAGCAGGTGAAAGCTGAGCATCGAGTGCCAGCTGGCAAGTTACAGAGTCTCCCAATTCCCCAGTGGAAATGGGACCACATTACGATGGATTTCGTGGTCGGACTTCCGAGGGCACAGGGAGGAGCAGATGCTATCTGGGTAGTCGTGGATCGACTTACCAAGTCGGCGCACTTTCTGCCCATGCAGACTACGTGGCCACTTGAGCGACTAGCCCAGTTATATCTGGATGAGATAGTGAGATTACATGGAGTACCCGCCTCCATTGTATCAGATAGAGACCCGAGGTTTGTTTCGCATTTCTGGAAAAGTTTGCAAACAGCCTTGGGGACTGAACTCAGGTTCAGTACAGCTTTTCATCCGCAGACTGATGGGCAGTCAGAGCGGACGATACAAATCCTGGAGGACATGCTGAGGGCTTGCGTCTTGGATTTCGGCGGAGGGTGGATTCGACACTTATCTTTAGCTGAGTTCGCGTACAACAATAGCTTTCAAGCGAGCATTCAGATGGCTCCGTTTGAAGCATTGTATGGACGCAAGTGTCGATCACCGCTTTATTGGAGTGACGTGGGCGAGAGGCGGACCTTGGGACCAGATGTCTTGATAGAGGCAGAAGAGAAGGTCCGAGTGATTCGACAGCATCTTCAGACCGCCCAAAGCCGACAAAGGAGTTATGCCGATGTTCGGCGACGAGACTTAGAGTTTCAGGTTGGAGATCATGTATTCCTGAAAGTCTCGCCGTCCAAAGGAATCAGGAGGTTCGGCATTCGTGGGAAACTTAGCCCCCGATATATTGGACCCTTTGAGGTATTGGAGCGTATCGGGCCAGTTGCCTACCGACTTGCACTTCCTCCGAGGCTTGCTGGTGTCCATGATGTATTTCATGTCTCTACTTTGAGGAAGTATGTCTTCGACCCATCGCACGTCATCGACTTCACACCGCTTGAGATCAGCGAGGATTTGAGGTATGAGGAGCGCCCACTGCGAATTCTGGATCGAGAGGTGAGAGAATTGCGCAATCGGGCCATTCCCTATGTGAAAATCCAATGGAGCAATCATGACGAGCGCGAGGCTACATGGGAGCTCGAGTCGGAGATGAGGGATGCTCACCCCTACTTATTCGAGACATCGGACTGAGGATTATTGTTTAGTCTCGTTTCGAGGACGAAACTCTTTTTAGTGGGGGAGGATGTGATGATCCGGACTCCCGCAGAACTGTGCAACATTAAACAGTGACTGTAGGAAGCTTGTACAGTGCAACGAAGCTTGTAGAATCGAAATTGGATATTTAAAATAGACTCTGCGCGAAAATCGGAGCAAATGGGAATTTTCGGGAGCTTTCGGCAAAATTTCGGATGAGAATTTGGCGAAACGGACGTCGTATTTGGACTCAGCGCGCGAAAACGGTCGAAACGGTATATTTACTTTATTTTTCGGCTTTGGTACTGTTCACCGGAACAGTAACTCCGGCCGCCGGAATTACTGTTCCGGCGACCGGCGGCGGCGGCGGGCGGCGGCGCACGGCGGCGGGCAGCGGCGCAGCGGCGGGCAGCGGCGGAGCGCGGAGGAGCGCGGCGCGGGCAGCGCGGGCAGGCGCGGGCAGGCGCGGGCAGGGGCGCTGGTGCGCGGTCCACGGCTGGCGTGCACCGGGTGCACCGAAAGTCCCCTGCCACGTGGCAGCTTCCCATTGGCTGGCCGGCTTCTAGAAGCTTCTGGATGGTGACACGTGGCAGCATCCTATTGGCCGACATTTTCCGGAAAACCCGGAGCGCGGAGCAACCACGTGCACCACGTGGACACGTGGCAATTCCCATTGGCCCTTGCACCGGCTGTTTCCTGTTTGGGACACGTGGCGCTTCTGGTTGGCCCGTTTCGGTGTTTCGTGTTCGGATCGGATCCCGTGTGGGAATATTCCCTTTTGGCCCACTATATAAGAGTTCCCCCCCCCTCTCTTTGCACCTTGGATTCCGAGCCTTAGAGAGAGAATCAGAAAAAGTCCCAATACGAAAGTTTTTCCTCTCTCTCTCTTCTTTCTCTCTCTAGAATCTCAGAATTTAGGAGTTACAGATAGTGAGATATCTGCGACGCGGCGCACTGCGACGATTTTCTTTTTAGGCCCATTTCCCGTCGCAGTTCCGTCGAAAATTCACTGCGGGCTAACCGGGTGGAATTTTTGGACGATTTTTGCGGCAGCGCGACCGTAAGAGGTAGGGCTTCGATTTCCGTGTTGATCATTTTGCTCCATTTCGTACTTTTGGCACAGTTTTCAAGTCCTCTTTGACCCCCCTTTTTACTGTGATGGTTTTTGGACAGCACCGACTTCTCCGATTTTTATCTTGACGTAGGAGCGTCAGATCGAGGCGTTTAAAGAGTCGATTTTGATCTACTCTTCGCGAGGAACGCAACCGTGATTTTTCTGGGATTTTAGGAGCTCATTTTAGAGGTGAAAAATTCCTCTTTTCCCGTGCTGTCTGAAAAACAGCAAATATTGTGCTTTTTGGGATTTGTATTTATACCGGGAGCGTTGATTTGCAGGATTTGAGGACTGTGGACAACCAGGAGACTACCTGGGGTGTTGTTTGAGCTGTTCGAGGTGGGCGGTTGTTGCTTACCTCATTTTTGACAAGCTCACTGGGATTACTAGAAATCCCCTAAAATATGACAATTAATGAGAATTATTGGGACTACTAACAGGACTACTAACAGGACAACTAACAGGACAATTAATGAGAACCATTGGGACAAATTAATATGACAAATGACAAGGACCGCTGGGACAAACTCCCCTAAAATTTAATATAACCCCACAAATGATATGATGACTTATATTGGGACACTGTGATTGAGACAAAGGCTATGATCTCGCATGCAAATGACTTTTATTCAGTAAATCAATTGTTTTTAAACCTTTGACACTATTTTACAACTTTTAAAAATAAAGACAGTTGCATGCATGCCCGGACATCAGGTAAGGCCACTATTCATTGCTACACTATCATATTGGGATTTGAACATGTTTCATTGTTGTCCTTTGCATTCAGATGTTGTTGCTCAAGTGTGAGCAGGGGTTTGGGATAGTGTAGCCAAGGTTGTGCTAGATTGTGGACTTGTGGGGTATTGCGGTGACCGCGGACAGTAGGCGGTTGACCAGATGTTTATCCTTGCATCAGATTGGGGTTGAGTTTGGTTTATTTATTGCATCAGTTGGGGATTGGGTTCCTGTAGTGGATGGAGTTTCCCACTTTGATCATAGTCATGATCCAGTCCTGCTATATTGAGACATGTGCTACAGAGATACTTGTGATACTGATGACAGAGATATTTTACTCGTGTGGGTCGCTCCCCTCGAGTGCCACTCCGGAGTGGCTTAGGACCGAGCCGTGTGCCGGTCGATTGGATATTATGGGATCGTGCCGTGTGCCGATCAGATACTGGTTCTTGAGCAGGCAATACCGATCGTGTATGGTTGCTAGATTGGGTTTATTTGGACAGATACTATTTCTGATGCATGCATACAGTTTTGACAGCATAGTAGTGGTAGTTTTCCTGTTTCAGCATCTTTTGTATCTTACCACTTCCCCTTTTCCCTTTTGCCTCTAGTAGTCCTAGTGGGTGCGTCAGAGTTGAGGTTTTACCCACTAGGGGAGGCTGCTGGTTTATCTGGTAGTTCTCACCCCCATTATTGTTTTCTGTTTCTTTCTTCTCCTTTATTTTGCAGAGTCATCTGCGGGAGCTGCTAGGCCATCGGCAGCTGATCGAGGTAAGGGGATCGCTGAATAGATAGATCTCCTGGGAGACTGAGAGCTGTAGATAGACGTTGTACCCTCCACTCAGACTGTGATATTCTCCTTTTATTTTGGGTCTGGCTTCCGCCAGCTGGGTGTACTATTTTGGTGAGCTGGGAGATTATTGTACATATTACAGTTGTATTTGTAGTTCCAGTCTGAGATACTATGTGGTTCTTCTATTTCAGCTCTGTATTATGCTCTTTTATTGTACATTTATATCTGAGCAGGTTACCAGCGCTTCGTGTACGTGGGAAATCCCATGTGCACGGCGGATCTGTAGACGGGCCCGGGTCCTGATTTGCACCCGGGGCGTGACACCCAACCCACTGACACACTGTGTACAGACAAGCTAAACGGGGAACTTCGCTGAAGTCCTGGAATCTTCCGAAATTTTCGGAAATTCGCCGATAGATCCACTATGACCCAATCTGTGCTGAACAATAACCAAAACTCGTGAAACTTCACGTGCTGCCCAAGAATGTCTGACTTAAGACATTTAAGCTCTAACATCAGACTCTGGGTAACCCTGTGCACCGGCAGTGCCATAACCACTGAAACACTTCCGGGAAGCCCATTTTGGCTCCGGAAGCTGCAAACGAGAAACTAAAATCACCGGGCTCTTTAGAACAGCACCGGGAACAGCCAGGGATATTTGGCATCACAAATTGATCACCGCAATTTCTTGAATTGCGTGATTACCGCCGAATCGCCGTTAAACCGGTGATTTTACCGATTTACGGTTCGATATCCAAATCCCGCTCAAAGAAAGCCGTTGGACCTCTAACGAAAGGTTTAAAGACCAAGTGCACGCTGTCTACAGCAGCCTACCAGGCTACATTTACAAAATGACCCCTACGATTTTACCAAATTGCATAAAAGCATGCAATTTCATGCCTTTTTCACTTGCATTTAATTTCGGAGTGCAATTTTAACGAACCGACACCACCAACAGGTGGCCCCCGACTTGTTGGACACCGTGCTCACCATTTGGTAGCAGCACAGAACCCGAGTAAAACTTCGGGCCAACAATTTCCATATTTAAAGGCTCAAATTGCTAAATTTCACACATACACTCAACCAAATGCATTTTAAATGCAAGCATCATGATCAAGGACTCCCAAAAGTTCAGAGGCTTACCAACTAGGTGCCACGGGGAAACAGGAAACATCGCCGGAGCAACACGGCTTGAAACTCAAGCTTGTAGAGCTCGATTTGCAAGATCTCTCCATCTACCCAGTCAATTGCTGAAGTAGAGTGAGCATCAAGCTCAGGAGGCTTGCAGGAGTCAAATGCTCACTTGCTGGATGATCAAAACTAGGCTAAACCAATTCGGGCTCACTCGGGCATTTCCCCGAACACAAAGTGTGCAACAAGCAAATACACAACTAGAAGGCATTAATGGTGGATCTTTAAATAATGGCTCTGGGTCTCAAGCACAAGCACCACTAGGTGCTAACTGACTCCATGGAGCTCGCCGGACGCATGGCCGGCGGCGAGGAGCGTCAGCAACGGCAGCGGCGCAAGCTCGGCCGGGGCAAACACCATTAATGGCGGAATCACAACAGGCTAGCATGGGTTGCATGCAAAGGTACCAATGGCTCTGTCTCGACTTGTTGGAGCAAACTGGGCAGGTGGCCGGCGGCAATAAGCGGTGGCGGCGGCGTACGACCATGCAAGAACCGCCCAAAACTAGGGCATCAAACTACGACGCGCATCCTAAACGAAAAGCCCTAAAACTTCATGGAGAGTTTCAAAGAGACCAAAGGAAGGTCCCCATGCATTTAGATCCGATCCCAAGACCCCGGGTGCATCACTTGCCCGAGGCGGAGCAAAAATGAACTCCGGCGGGTGCAACTCCCCCGCCGGCGACTGGGTGCATATCGGGCGCTGAGATTCGGTAGAGGTGATCTCCAGGATGTAAGGAAGGTGCACCAAGGATTTAGGTAGCAAGAAAACAAAGAACAAATGAACCTCACCTTCGCCGGATCCGAGGAAGAAGGAGATGGTGACTCCGGCGGCGCGCGACCACGGCGGTGCACCAGCCCACTTTGGTTTGTCTTCTGGATGTAGATCACACCCGCAGAGAGGTCTGGGCACAGGTCTAGGGCCTGGGTGCTTCTCCTTCTCCTACAAACCGAGGATCAAGGTTGCTCTCCTTCTTTTCCGGCGACCAGGGGCGGCGGCCGGTGGTGCAGGAGCTCGGCAGAGATAGCAGAGGAAGAGGAGGAGTCGTGGGTGGCTGCGGTTACCAGGTGGGCTGCGGCTAGGGTTGCAAAGAAGCAACCCTAGATTGGTATAGGTTATATTGCACAAAATGCTAGTTAGCCCCCCGAACTCTTTGCATTTTCACTTGGGTCCCTGACTGTAGAACCAAAACGCAGAGAAACCCCTCTTCCACAAGTTTGGATCCATTTCACACATAAAATATAGGGTTTTTATCCAAAATATTGTGATTTTTCCCATATTTCACTCTTTTCGAGACAACCGGACTGTCAAACTGAAAAACGGACACCACCAGGACGTCCGGCTCGACGAAACCTATCAGGTAGCGATTTTGGTTCGCTAAAATTTAGCTCCATAATTTTTAAAATCCATCTTACACCGTAATTTATACAGTTTGGCACGTTTTACGATGCTTTAGGCTCGTCAAATGCAAATTTCGTCAGCGCCACTGCGCTCAGAATGATGAAGCGGTTAAAATCGACTACCTGGACTGTTAGATTCGGACAATAGACAGTGAATCGACCGACGTTGGCTGGCGAGGGAATTAAATCAGGGACTACTATTCCTTGGCACTATTCACTTAAGTCGCGGGTCCCACTAGCTTTTCTCTGATTTCTGGATAATCTGACCGTCGGATCAAAAATCCGTTTATATTATTTTCAATTGATTCGACGAGACGGTCGTACTGGCGATTTCAGATTTTCGAAATCAGACTCGGATCTGAAAGGCAGACATAGTGCTTCGAAAACTGTGCAATTTGCACCCCGGTATACAACCATTTAGGTTTAACTTTACAATTTCTCATTCAAATTGACATCTGAATTTTTCAAATTAAATTTTGAATTTCTAGGTTACTACATCAGGTGAAACAAGAAGGCCAATAGTAGTAGTAGGGGGTCTAGAGGGGTGCCAAGGGCTCCACCAAGTCCAGCTCGGGCGGCCCAAGGTAGCAGATGGCCGAAATCTCCACTTATGGCCGCACCAAAAGCAACAATGGAGAGAAGAAACTTTGGTGGCTTAGAGTTCCATGCAGAGGCACCAGGGGACTTATCCCAACGAGGGGAAGTCAACAGGAATGTTTGCCGGCGGCAGGGAGCGACGGCGGCGATGGGCGGAGCAGCATGACCAAGACCAAGAAAACGGAAACTAGGGTTTCCTTTTCCCGACAATCGGTTGATCGAAGAGGCTTCAAACTTGGAGGAGAGGTTGCTTAGGACCAATAGAAGACAACCCAACCTCTTTAGCTCGACGACAACTCGTGGCGGCGGCGCGGGACAGAGATCGGCTAAAATAAGGGTTCCGACGACCGTAAAGGAAAACTGTGGATTTGCGGTGATGGGGATGTACTAGAGGGATCCCAGGGAGGTGAGGAGAAGAGTGGATGTGTTCCACAACAAGAAAAACAAGAGGAAACGGGAGCTAGCTCACCTCTGGTCCGAGAAGAAGAGAGAGAAGAAAGGTTTTCTTTTTCGGTGCCGGGTGGCCACGACAGGCGGCGGCGCTCCTCGAATACCACCCACCGGTGGTGAGGAAGACCGCAAGGTGGTTCTGGAGCAAGTGGACAAGGTTTGGTGCTATTTTCTTCTTCCCTACCTGAGATCAAGCAAGGATGTTGCTTTCCTTCTCCTTTTCGGCGACGGAAGGCGACGACCGGCGGTGTTGATGCTCGGGAAAGAAGTAGAAAAGAAGAGAGGAGGCTCTGGGTGGCTCGAGTGCAAAGAGGTCACACCACTAAGGTTTCCAAGAGGGAACCCTAGGGCAACTTAAATACTAGTATGCATAATTTGCTAATAGGTCCACCTAGCTTTAGTATTTTAACCTAGGTCCACTCCTGTAGATGTATTATACTAGGAAGCCCCTCCACATTTAATTTCAAGCCATTCTATGTATAAAATATTACATTTTTTTTGCAATAAAACACTGTAAAAATAGTGTATTTCATATTTTTCGAGGCTTTCGGCTAGACGAACATAAAAACAGACGTCACCTCGTCGTTTAGCTCAACGAGATTGTTCAAGTAGAGATTTTATTTCGTCGCGTTCGGGTCCCATTAGGTCACGTTAAGCGTTTCTTCGTGAATACCCCCGAAATTTGAAATTTTGAATTACAAAAATTTTAGAAAATCAATTTAAATTTAAATTTCAGGATTTAAATTTCACAAATATTACAGGTGAGCCGTTTGTAAGTTTAATGGTGTAAAAATATTCAAATCATGAGAAATTTTGATAAAAAAATTTGTACTATATAAAATAAGATCAATATTTTTGATATAAAATTTTAATGTCATATTATTATATTTTATGAGATTTTTATTTTCGGTCATTTCGATCATTAGATAAATAATGTCGAAAAATTATAAAATTTATTTTTTAGATACTTCAAATATTCTAAATCAAATCTAGCGGAGCCGATCGTCAAATTGGAAGTCTCAATATTAGAAAGAACTTGATAGCACGGAGATCTTCAGGCTTCTAAAAACACACAAGTCAGACTATATAAATATAGATAGAGTCCGGTTACTATACTCTTATGAGCATAGGCCCCTTCGTACTCATAAGTTTTCGGTCCTTGGACAAAAGAATGTGCGGTTAGGATTATAGTGGTCCCCTAGTGTTTATACTATTTTACCAACAACCCACTAAACCCTAGGGGGACCACTATCATCCTAACCGCACATTCATTTATCAAAGAGCGAAAAAGTTATGAGTATAAAGGGGTCTATACTCATAAGAGTATAGGGTCTATACTTATAAGAGTATAATAGCCCTACGGTATATATATATATATATATATATATATATATATATATATATATATATATATATATATATATATATATATATATATATATATATATATATATATATATATATATATATATTCCAACTGGAATATTATCGATAGTACCAAGCAATTGGTGCTACCAAATTTCTATAGTATTTTCCCTAAAATTTTTATTATTTAACCAACCACTCACTAAACCATAGGGGACCACTATCATCCTAACCGCACATCCCTTAATCCAAGGGTTAAAAAATTGGTAGCCAAGTTATTTGATAGCACCAAATAACTTGGTGCTATCAATAGTATTTCAGCCTATATATATATATATATATATATATATATATATATATATATATATATATATATATATATATAAGAACTTATAAACTTTCAAAAGTACAAGTCTAACTATACTTGTGAATTTTTTATCATTGAATTTGCATTAAGATTTGTACTATTGTAAAGTTAACTAAAGAGAGAAAAAAAAAGTAAATGGCACAAATCTCAATGCAAATCCAGTGGTAAAAAATTCACAAGCATATTTGGGCTGTGCTTTTGAAAGTATATAAGCCTTTCTCTCTCTCTTTCTCTCTCTCTCTCTCTCTCTCTCTCTCTCTCTCTCTCTCTCTCTCTCTCTATATATATATATATATATATATATATATATATATATATATATATATATATATATAAAGGGCGAAAACTTATGAGTACGAAGAAATTTTACTCATAAAAGTATAGTCATCGGACTCATATATAGCGTAGGGCTACTATACTCTTATGAGTATAAATCCCTTTATACTCATAACTTTTTCGTCCTTGGATGAAGGGATGTGCGGTTAGAATGATAGTGGTCCCCCTAGGGTTTAGTGGGTTGTTGGTGAAATAGTATAAATCATAGAGGACTACTATAATTCTAACCGCACATTCCTTCATCCAAGGGCCGAAAACTTAGGAGTACGAAAAAATTTTACTCATAAAGTATAGTAGCCGCACTCTCTCTCTCTCTCTCTCTCTCTCTCTCTCTCTCTCTCTCTCTCTCTCTCTCTCTCTATCTATATATATATATATATATATATATAGTCCGGTTGGAATGCTATCGATAGCACCAAGCAATTGGTGCTACTAATTTTTTTATTGTTAGATTTATCTCTTTGATCATTTTCACTACTTGGATTATACTATTCAACCAATCACCCACTAAACCTTAGGGGACCACTATCATCCTAACCGCACATTTCTTAATGTAAGAGCTAAAAACTTGATAGCACCAATGACTTGGTGCTATCGATAGCATAGAGATTGAGAGAGAGAGTGTCACGCCCCGGGGTCGAACTGCGACCCGGGCTCGCCAACAGATCCACCGTCTGTACGGAAACTGCCGAACAGACGAAGCGTCTAACCTGCAGTAGAGATCTATAGCTATACAAGTATCAGAGCTGAAAGGAAGCTATACAGAAAAGAAGAGCTGAACTACTAAATCACTAAGATAAGAGTCCAAGTACACAAGTCCACTATCACCCAAAACATAAGTACATCAACACTGTCAGGTAAAGAAGTGGAAACCAAAATACACGGGTAACTCTACCTCCGACACGATAGACCCAGTAGGCACTAGTCAGCCACGCCCCTGCCACGGTCTGAAGACTCCGAACGAACCGAGCCCGGAAAGGTCGCCTCAGGAACCCCTGCCATCACAGCGGGTGTGAGATCTACTGCAACAGGCAGATCTCAGTGGGTACCGACGCCAAAACCCACGGTATGCCCACTAAGTCTGCTAGAAACAGAAACAGATAGATAGATAGATAGATAGATTGATAGATAGATAGATTATGAATGCTGGAAATGAAACTACCATTATATGTCTCGATGCAATGCAGGGAATAAGTTCTCAATTCCTCTTGCGGGAGGCCTGGAAACTATGAACGACTGCCCCCTACAACCCTATCAAACAAGAACAGGCTGTAGGCATAGCCGCCCATAGTTTCCGCCCCCGCACTGGAAATGCTAGAACTCTCACAAGACACTAAAAGTTATCTCAACTTCATTCAAGTATCCACCTGGTAACTCGGCCAGTGATATTCATCCATCTGGTAACTCAGCCAGTGATATTCATCCATCTGGTAACTCGGCCAGTGATATTCATCCATCTGGTAACTCGGCCAGTGATATTTATTCCTCTGGTAACTCGGCCGGCGATATTTATCCATCTAGTAACTCGGCCCGTGATATTTACTCATCTGGTAATTCGGCCAGTGATATTTACCCATCTGGTAATTCGGCCAGTGGTATGCATCATCTGGTGACTCGACCAGTGATATTTATCCATCTGGTAACTCGGTCAGTGATATTCATCCCTCTGGTAGCTCGGCCAGTGATATTTACCCATCTGGTAACTCGGCCAGTGGTATGCATCATCTGGTGACTCGGCTAGTGATATTTATCCATCTGGTAACTCGGCCAGTGATATTCATCCATCTGGTAGCTCGGCCAGTGATATTTACCCATCTGGTAACTTGGCCAGTGATATTCACCCATCTGGTAATTCGGCCAGTGATATTTACCCATCTGGTAATTCGGCCAGTGGTATGCATCATCTGGTGACTCGACCAGTGATATTTATCCATCTGGTAACTCGGCCAGTGATATTTATCCATCTGGTAGCTCGGCCAGTGATATTTACCCATCTGGTAACTTGGCCAGTGATATTCACCCATCAGGTAACTCGGCCAGTGATATTTATCCATCTGGTAACTCGGCCAGTGGTATTTATCCTCTGGTAGCTCGGCCAGTTATATTTACCCATCTGGTAACTCAGCCAGTGGTATTTATCCCTCTGGTAACCCGGCCAGTGGTATTTACCCATTGGTAACTCAGCCAGTGATATTTACCCATCCGGTAGCTCGGTCAGTGATATTTACCCATCTGGTAACTCGGCCAGTGGTATTTATCCCTCTGGTAGCTCGGCCAGTGATATTTACCCATCTGGTAACTCAGCCAGTGGTATTTATCCCTCTGGTAACCCGGCCAGTGATATTTACCCATCTGGCATAGAACATGTCTCAGCTGCAAGCGCATGCAGGCTAAAGTCCACGATCGATCAGATCGGAAAACTCGTAAACTCAAGTGACGCTACTAACACTTGTGTCCCAGTCGGAAACGGCAACCCTCGACTTACACGACTGTCCCGCAATTACCTGTTAGTATAAGGATACGATACCTTTGCATTTCGGAAGCAAAAAGGGCATTCCGCAATTCATTTGGAAGAAACCAACCCACCTGCGATCAATCCGCCAAAACCGTGCGCCAAACGGAGGTCTCGATGCGATCCCGCAGCTCCACGCGGCACAACACGCACCACTGGCCACGTAGAGAGTCCACACTAAGCCACAACTGCGAGAGAAGGAGATAAATCGGGATCAGAAAACCCGCGGTCAAAACCCGCGCTCACAAAAGCGAAAGAAACCCATCAGGCGACGAGAAACGCCGCGCGTCGCGCGGAAAACCCATCGCGCACACGCCGCGGCGCGTCGCCGAGTCGCAGCCTGCGCGGCAATGGCGGCGCAGCTGCACGGCTCCAAACCCAGCCCGGCGGCACAAGGGCCGCCCGCGCGGCTCCCTGCAGTGCCGCGCGGGGCCCGCGGCACAGGGGCCGCCCGCGCGGTGCCCTGCCATGCAGCGCGGGGCCCGCGGCACAGGGGCCGCCCGCGCGGCGCCCTGCACTGCCGCGCGGGGCCCGCGGCACAGGGGTCGCCCGCGCGGCGCTCTGACATGCCGCGCGGGGCCCACGGCACAGGGGCTGCCCGCGCGGCGCCCTGCACTGCCGCGCGGGGCCCGCGGCACAGGGCCGCCCGCGCAGGGCCCCTGCAGTGCCGCGCGCCTAAGCGCGCGCCTGCAGGCCCGCGCGGCCCATGGCCGCCCGCGCGGGGGCCCTGCAGTGCCGCTCGCCCAAGCGCGCGGCCTGCAGGCCCGCGCGGCCCAGGGGCCGCCCGCGCGGTGCCCTGCCGTGCCGCGCGCCCAAGCGCGCGGCTTGCAGGCCCGCGCGGGGCCAGGAACCGCCCGCGCGGGGCCCCTGCAGTGCCGCGCGCCCAAGCGCGCGGCCTGCAGCCCGCGCGGGGCCAGGGACCGCCCGCACGGGGCCCCTGCAGTGCCGCGCGCCCAAGCGCGCGGCCTGCAGGCCGCGCGGGGCCAGGAACCGCCGCGCGGGGCCCCTGCAGTGCCGCGCGCGCCTAGCGCGCGGCCTGCATCCCGCGCGGGGCCCTGCAGTGCTGCGCGCGCCTAGCGCGCGGCCTGCATCCCCCAGGGCGCTGCGCTGGCGGCCTGGCGCCCTGCTGCACAACAGCAGCAGCAGGGCGCCTGCTGCGCGCGGCGCTCGTACGCGCCCACGTAGCAGCCCGCCTCCCAGCCGCGCGCCGCTACTTTCGCGCGCGCGGCCTGCAACTCCGCCACGCCGCCGGCAGCCGAAAAGAAAAGAAAAGGAGAGGAGGGAGAAAACTCAAGCTCTCTCAACAAAAAAAAACTAAAATAGTACACACCTCCACGAGGCTTGCCGCGGCCACGGTCGGCTCCACGTCCTCGCTCGGAGAAGAAAACGCCCAAGAAAACCTCTCCTTCTTCTCCTCTTCTACCTCTGCTTCAGGCCAACTCCACGGGACACCTTGGAGAAGAAGATGGTGATGTGGAAAGTTGAGGGGGAGAGGGAGAGCTTAAATAAAGCAAAAGGGATTAATTAAATCCACCAACTCTCCACTTTAATTAATTAACCCACACTCACCCTCTCTAAAAATAAATCACCAACTCTCTCAGCCAACTCCCACTCCACCAGCAGCTCAAAAGGAAGGCAACACTTAATTAAGCCCACATTACTTAATTAAAAGAATAAAATATTCCAAAAAGCCAACCATAACTCACTTTTTGGCTTCGGGCCTTCCGCCGGGATCCGGAACCTCCCGAACTCCGCTGTAATCTGAAAATACACGTGCCCACAGCTTTTTCTCCTCAAAAGCTCGACCGTGGAGTCGGTGTGCTCAATCCAAAAACCGGCTCCAAAACTGCCAGTTCCAACTCACTTTTTGCCCTCGGGTCCTTCGCGTCAGTCCGGAACCTCCCGAACTTCGCTGCAATTATAAAATACATCTGCTCCAAGTGTTCCCCAATTTTTCTGCACACCACGGTGGAGTTGGTGCTTCCCAAACAGTCCTCTTTCGCGTACCAAGCCTGGAAAATTCCGAAACAAGCTGGGGCTTCCGCGTTGATCCGAATCAGCCCGAACTCATCTGTAAACAACCATGGGGCACATCCAAGGCAAAATCTCCCCCCTCGCGCCCTCTTGCGAGGTCGGTGCGCAAACCGAAACTCCGGTACTCTACAGAGAGAGTCCGACTATATATATATGTAGTACCTAAGAAATTCAAATTCGAATTTGAGTTCGAAAGCTTAAATTTGAGAGTGGAATGCAAAATGAAACATAAGTTGTATATTCACCATAGTGCAAATAACCCTATATATGGGAATATTATTAGTCAAAAAGTGCAAATTTGCACAGTTTTCGAAAAAACTGTTTCCCAACTTACAGATCCGGGCCTGAACTCGAAAAAACTAAAATCACCAGTAGATCCGTCTTGTCGAATTGATTGAAGATGGTGCAAACCGATTTTCGATTTGACAGTCGGATCGTCTCGAAAATAGCGAAAAATGAAGTGGGGTCCACGACTTAAGTCGTGAATAGTAACCCCTGATTTAATTCCCTCGCCGGCCAACTTCGGCCGATAGACCGTTTGAAGTCCGAATTGAATGATCCGAATAGTCGATCTAAACGGTCTCATCGTTCTGAGCGCAGGGGCGCAGTCGGAATTTATGTTTGACGAGCCTAAGTCATTGAAAAGTGTGCCACACAGTAGTAATCCACTGTATAAGTTGGATTTCGTGTTTTTAAAATATTGAACTCGACGAACGGAGATCACTGCTCGATAGGTTTTGTCGTGCAGGACGTCGTGGTGGTGTCCATTTTTCAGTTTGATGACACTGTCACCTCAAAAAGCGTGAAATACAGCAAATTTCACTGTATTTTATGAAAAAGCTTAATATTTTATGCTCCGTTTTGCGTGTCACTTGATGGTGAGGGATTAAGATGTGAAACAAAGTTCCTATGAAGGACCTAAACCGAAATATGAAGAAATGGGGGAGTTAAATGCATTTTAGTACTCTATGTGACACTTATCACATAACACTCTAGTGTAGTGTGGGGGAGGGGGGGGAGATTACAACTGCTTCCCCATGACCCTCACCACGTATGCCACGAAGCCCTGCCTCCCAGAACCGTCTTCTTCATCTGGTGAAGCTCGGAGGAGGAAGAATGTGCCATTGTCCTTGCATCCGAGAGAGAGAGGTCCACCAAGTGACTTGAATTGATCCAGAGACTCCCTGGATTTCTCATCCTCTTCCTGGAGATCAACGTAGAGGAGCGCAGCCACCTGCACTGGCCGCCGGTGCCGGAGAAGGCAAACCGGGTTCTTCTCTCTTCTCCAACTCCGACTAAGGTGAGGTTTTCTTTCTCTCTTGTTTTCTTGGCCCGAGACCTTTGGAAGTGGCTTCCTCGTGACCAGAGAATTCTCCCAGCCCAGCCCCGAGGTCGGAGGAGCGTCGGTTTATCGGCGGAGGGGTTGCATCTCGCTTAGCTCCGCCTCGGGCAAGCCTTGTTCCCGACGATTTTGACCGGAAACCAAGATGCCAGCTTCTTCTGTTGGACCTTCTCAAGCCCCTCACCAAAATTTGGTGAGGTTTGGTGCTCTGTGGAGACCACGAGCCTATGCACTAATTTTGTAGAAAGTAGGTGTTGGCCGAGCTTCTTGCTCCGGCGCCGCCGCTGCTCCCGATAGCCGGTGATAGCCATGGATGACTTCACAAAGCCAAGAGGGACCCATTCGTGCCTTTGCATGCGGCCCATGCGACTCGGATAAAAATTTGCTATTAAAGGTCCATGGTTGGCCCATTAATGGCGGTCGGCCATCCGCCGCCTCCCACCGGCCAGGAGATGCCCAGACTTTCATGATCTTGCGTGAGGAAGCTCAGAGTGCTGTCCTGTGCCTCCGAGAACCTCAGGTTAAAGAGTTGCCATTGAAGTTGCCCATGGTGGTCGCATGGCCTAGCTCCGGCCACCGCACACCGGCGACTACCCAGGAAATGCTCCGGGCAATGCCCCTGAGCTGATGCTTGCTTCAGTGGGCCAAGTGCATCATTGGTTGTGAGTTGGTCCATCCTCGGGTTCTTGGATGTTTAAGCCATGGCCGAGCTTGCTTGTGGCACTGGCTATCCCGCACCAACCAGATGGTGAGCCCCTGACTCCACATGGTCCCCTGAGCTTTATGCTCACTTCAGAACCAAAGATGTCTGAGTGGATTGTAGTGTGGAGTCACCTTGGGCCATTTTGAGTATGGGCTCTAGTTATGTCACGCCCCGGGGTCGAAACTGCTACCCGGGCTCGCCAACAGATCCGCCACCTATACGAAAACCCCGCATAGGAGAAGCGTCCAACCTATAAAGAAAAATTTACTACAGCTAAACAGATATCAGAGCTGTAAAACAAAAAGCTGTAAAACTCAAATCCAGCACTGTACAACTGGAAAAATGATACAATATCCATCTCCCAAAAATAGAATCATACAATAACCACTGATACAACATCCAAGAACCCAAACGGGGAGATAAACTAAAATAATAATACACCAGTGTACAGGCTCTCAGTACAAGTCAGATCCTCACAATACAACAAATTGTCAAAAGTGAAAATAAAATAATCTACTGACTGTACTACAGATCTCCAATGTGGGGGTACAGCTACTCTCCAAAGACAGGTAGGGATCTAGCTCGCGACTCCCTCGCCTCGAACAGCAACAGCAGAATCTGCATCTCCCACAGATGACTCTGCAAAACAAAAAGAGGAAAGAAAAAGGAGGGGGAGAACCCCCAACGGGTGTGAGAACTACATCAACACGTAGTTCTCAGTGGGTACCGCCACCAAGCCCGACGGTCTGTCCACTAAGTCTACTAGAGGCATAAGATAACAATGCAGTAAAAACTGAACAAGAAAAGCTGGAGATACTCTGTTGGGTTATACTAATATGGATCTAAATAGGGGAAAAAACACCTAGAGGGGGGTGAATAGGTGTAAACAATAAACACTCAAAAAATCATTGCGCAATAAAACCCAATGCGGAAATAAAATGAACACGCAAGATTTTTACGTGGAAAAACTCCAAACCGGAGTAAAAAACCACGGGACCGATAACACGGCGAAATCCACTAGAATTAACACACGTACAAGGTGATATAACGTACTCACAGACGACTCAACCTTTTACCATACGCTCCTAGTAGATCTTCTCCGCTCGCTCCACGACGCTTCTCGAATCCACGATCCGCGCCCAACGCTGAATCCACAGCGTCCAACGTCGAGTCCACGACGTCCGACCGAATCCACGGTCTTCACCCAGTAGCACGCTTCGAATCCACGAACGTACCTCGCTCCGAATCCACGAGAGCGGTTGCACCTTGAATCCACAAGGCCACGCGAGTCCACGCGCCGATTTGGGGTAAATCGTTGTTTTTGGGTGGTGATGATCCGCCGAATACTTAGATTAGAAATAGATCGGAAATACCATCTAAGTATTCATTGATTTGATTCTACTCAAAATCTGAGTATGGAAAACCTAGAATCAAATCAATCAATATAGATGAAGAAACATAGAATTAATCTATTGATTTCCTTTCTTCTCTATATGTGGATTTTTCTCTTTCGGTATATTTTTCTATTTTTATCGATTATTTCCTTACCCTAAAAATGAATCATAGGGTCTATTTATAGGTTAGAAACCATTGGAAGAAGATAAGGATCAAAAACAGCCTTTTCTGGAAATTTTACGGACGGCGATCCGGATCGGAATTACTGCGATCCGGATCGTCGTAAAGAGATAGACGATTCCAGAAATCCAAGGGTTCGGGATCCGGATCGGATTGCCTGATCCGGATCGTTCATACAATTCACAAAACATAACATTCGGGATCCGGATCACAATCTTCTACGATCCGGATTGAAGCATTGTATGAACAACACCCTTCGGGATCCGGATTGCTGGCTCTGATCCGGATCCTGAACATGTCCCATGTCCAGTTTTTGATTTTTATGCAATTAAACATTCTTCCAGGTGTTTCTACACTATAAGAAGTATTCGGATCACCAAAATCTTTAGTTAAACATACCTGATCCTTTTGAATTCTTCTTTCTTGAGATTGAGGTATATGATCCAAAGTTCTTTCATCTTCAATCTTCAAGACTTAACACTTTCACGAAATACGCCAACTCAAATTCCGTAACAATCTCCCCCTTTGGCGGTTTCGTGACAAAACACAAATCCACAAAAGAAAATTCAAAAAGATATTTTTGTTGCTATCACCATACAACAAAAATTTACAATGGAGATCCAAAAATTAAATACATGAGATAAACTCCTAAGACAGACTCTAGACTTAGACATCTGTAATCTCTGCACAAAGAAATCATTCTTGACAAAAGAAATCGTTAGATACCTCAAGAATTGAAACATACAAAACCAAGTACAGAGATAGAGTTTATTCTCATCATGACATTTGAGAAATCAGATATGTAAGAGAATCATAGATAAAAACCAACATATCTTCTAAGCATTCAAAAACCAAATGTCAAAATGTTAGTCCAACATCAACTTGTTAGTCATATTACATGCCCAAATAGTTAGTCGAATAGTTAGTAGGGACATGCAACAAATCACAAAATAAAACCAAAGTTGAGTTGAGAACATACTTACCTTAATGTTCACACATTCACATCATCATTGTTAGTTGAAGTTTCATACTTAATGTTCAACATTCATCATCATTGTTCATCATTGTTCAAGTTCTCTCTCTAAACTCTCTCCCCCTTTTTGTCACAAAACAAAGCCAATAATTACAAAACAAAGGGAGTTAAGAAGATAAAGAAACATGAAAAATGAAAAACCTGCAAAGAGCAAAAGTCAAAGTGAAAATCCTGCAAAGTTAGACCAAAAATTTACTCCTGAGAATCAGAGTCATCAGAAGTGGTGCATCCCATTTTTGCAAACATCCTCTTCATCAGTTTTTTCATCGAATTGACCTTCTTAGTGATGGTAATATGAGCTGCAGTGATAAGTTCAAGCTCATCGGAAATTCTTTGCTGTTCCTTCGAAATCCGTTCCTGCTGAACAGATAATCGCTGTTGTTCTTTGTAGATGGATGAGACCGATGCTTCATTGGCTGGTGCAGGTGCTGGCTGTGATGGTGATGCGGCAGTGCTTGTACTGGGTTTTGTTCCGCTTGCAGGAACTGGAGTGACATGTGGCAATTTGTGGAGGGACTTGACAATGGTAGACTCATCAATCATGCTCAAACATTGATGATAAGTTGTTGAACTCGTATCAACCTGAAATTTCTTTAAGATCCTCATTATAATTAACGGAAATGGAATTCTTCAGTGGGATGAGGATGCTCAACATATCTCGCCATTCTATTCCAGATAATGTATGGAATGTTGATATTTAATCCCGTTGCTTCTGACGGATGTCCTAAGAGATACAAGAATAGCAAGCGATCCCATCTCACGACTTTCGTCTGCATATTTGGAAGGATATTGTAACATGTGATGAAGTTTAGAAACCTGTACTCAAGACGAAGTTCTTTAGATTTGACAGATTTCTCCGTTGATTGTGTTCCCTCCAAACAAATTCCCTCTATAACTTTTTGCCACATCATGTTTGTCAAACTTACTCCCTTTAGGTAATGAATTCCTGTCTTGCTGGCTTGCATTCCCAAAGCCTCACCAATCAAATGTGGAGTGATCTTAAATCTTGTGCCCTGGATATTCGTGTAAAATTCCATTGGACCGTTTTCAAACTCTCGAAGGTGCCGTGCATTTGTATAGAAGGTCCTCACAAGATGCAGACAGTAGCCAAGGGTTTCTGGGAATCGGCACACTTGAATGAGGTTGGCTTGTTCAATTAAATCACCAAACTCAGGGGAGTGACCTCGTAGTTCCTCAATGTTAACATGTCTCTCGCCAATGCATTCGCGATGTGCAAAAGCTCTAAGACGATCAGCGTTAACGAATACTTCTTCCACACGTGGTGGGGAGTCAGGAGCTGTCGGCGTGTCAACATTAGTGTCCTGTCGTAGTCCAAAGCGTCTAGTAATCCGCTTTCTTTTCACAGAGATGGTTGGTGCAGCCATAGGTGCTTTTCCTGTATCCATGGTTGCCTTTCCTTCGAACCATCGGAGGCGTTTCCTCTTGAACCATCAGACGCTTTTTGTTCAGGCAACGAGTCATCATCATCTGTCAATGCAGTCCAATCTACCTCATGACAATCTACTTCTGTGTCACTGACCTGAACAAACTCGCCTTTTTGTTGAACTTTCTTGGCCCTTTTCAATTTGTTTGTAGCTCGAGTATGTACCATTGAAACCAGGAGAAGAATGATCCAAGTGAATGCCATTGCTGTGAGTGCTTTTAGGAAATTTGAAGTCCTGTGAAGACCAACTCAAGAAACATGAAAAATTTCAATTTTGAAAAATTTGAAAAATTGTACCCAAACAATCATAATCATGTAGAGAAGCTAAGAATCAAATTAGTTTTGCAAAAAGAATTTTAAAAATAGATCAATTCCATGATTTTCAAAAATTCCTCTTTTATGCCCTAAAACCGAATTTTTAGAAATCGAAGCCCAAAAATTCGTTTATCTTGAGAAAACCCAGCATAAAAGCAAAACTAATTGACCCAGAGTTCTTATTTCAAAAGAAATTTGATCAAAAACCATTCACAAACGAAAAAGATCCATGATTTCAACTCACGTTTGAAGAAACAAGAAAAACTGTGAAAAACCGAGATTTTGATCAATAAAACTTACTTGGATTCGAAGAACTTTGAGTTTGGAAGCTCCAAGATGCAAGAAATCTAGAGAGAGAAGCTCTAGAGACTTGAGAACAAAAGATTAGGGTAAAAGAAATCAATCCCTTCGTTCTTATAAAAACCCTAGCCGTGATCCGGATCGGATCGAGATGTGATCCGGATCGGCTACCCGCAGGAAAATCCTGCGTTCGGGATCCGGATCACTTACCCGATCCGGATCGGCTTCAACTTTTTCTTCAGAAAAATTTAGAAAAATTCCATAAAATCCAGAAAAAGTATGTAAGCACTTTACCATATCAACTTTAAACAAAATCATCGTTTCATACAACAAGAAATAGATTATACAAAATCTATCAAAAATACTCAAAAATGAAACGAAAATTTATGAAAATTAAAACACTTAAAGTTGAACAACTTCAATTACATCTATCCTGATCTTATGCGTAATGCCTTTATCAAATCATCAATTTTGGTAAAGAAAATGAAATACCAAGATCAATAGATGTTTGAAATCCCAGATAAGTTAGATAATATATCTAGACAATCTGTTGAAGGAGTGGCTCTTTGAGCATCTTTTATCAAAAATCCCACCTTATACCAACCATGAAATATGACTGAGTCAAGTATTTCAATATGCATTTCATCAACAATTTTTAAAACAAAAATTTGCTTTGCATTCATGGGGTATCTTTTCTTTTTCTTTTTCTTTTCTCCATGTGGTGGTAGTTTTCACACTCCTCATTGGGATGTAACTCTTTCCACATCTTTTGAGCATTTTACATTTCTTTGACTCCCCCTCAATTGGCTATCAATTATTTAATATATAAGGTATTCAACCAAAAATTGATCTCGCATTCATACTCGACTAAGCAATCAAATATGATAATGACTATACCAAGAGATCATTGAGAGAGAAATTGACTTTGATCACTTAAAAGATGACTTAATTAACATAAATGATCATTGCAACATTGAAATATTATGATATCAAAAGCATAATAAATTTCTAAATGCATAAAAGGATGCAATTAAAGTCAATTATGATTTATGCTCAATTAATGTCCTATGTACAAAACATAGATAAAGAACAAAACAAAAAAAAAAACAAAACCTAACCTAAGCAAAGGTTTCAAAAAGGTTATTTCAAGGAAAGCATGCCAATTGCTTTACGCAAGTGAATAAAACGTTTTTGATCCAAAGGTTTTGTTAAGATATCAGCTAATTGATCCTCAGTTGAAATATATGACAGTTGAAGAATGTTTGATTCAACTAGCTCTCTAAGAAAATGATATCTAAGTTCAATATGTTTTGTTCTAGAGTGCAACACAGGGTTTTTTGAAATGTTAATAGCACTAGTGTTGTCACATAAAATGGTTACCGAAGATGTTGAAATCCGGAAATCGCTCAACACGCTTTTCATCCAAATCAATTGGGTTGAACAACTTCCTGCAGAAATGTACTCCGCTTCGGCAGTCGAGAGTGCTATGCAATTCTGCTTTTTACTGTGCCATGCAACAAGGCAATGGCCAAGATAGAAGCATGCACCACTCGTGCTTTTCCGGTCATCCACTGATCCAGCCCAATCGGCATCTGAGTATCCAACAATATCTAAACTTGTTCCCATAGGATACCAAATTCCGAAATTGATTGTACCTTTGATATATCGGATGATCCGTTTCACCGCTTTCAGGTGAACCTCCTTCGGTGCTGATTGATATCTCGCGCAAATCCCAACACTGAAGGATATATCCGGGCGACTAGCCGTGAGATATAGTAGACTTCCAATCATACTGCGATACAGTTTCTCGTCTACATTCTCACTATGTGATTCACTTCCAAGTCCCTTATGGCTAGTTCCCATTGGAGTCGGAAAATCCTTAGAATTTTCTAGATCAAACTTTTTGACCAACTCCATTGCATACTTGGATTGACACAAGTGAATTCCTTCATCGTTTTGTTTAACTTGTAATCCAAGAAAATAAGTCAATTCGCCCATCATGGACATCTCAAATTCGCTTTCCATGGTCTCCGCGAATTTAGAAGCATCATTATCTCTTGTTGCGCCAAAAACAATGTCATCGACATAGATTTGAGCAACTATGAAATTGTTTTGATAATGCTTCACAAAGAGAGTCCTGTCAGCTCCCCCTCGAGTATAGCCCTTTTCCAAAAGGTGCTTTGTCAACCTTTCGTACCATGCTCGCGGTGCTTGTTTCAGACCGTAAAGAGCCTTTTTCAAACGAAAAACATGGTTAGGTAGTTTATGGTCCACAAAACCTTTCGGTTGAGCCACATAAACTTCCTCATTTAAAAACCCATTTAAAAATGCGCTCTTAACGTCCATTTGAAATAATTTGATTTTAAAATGACAAGCTATCGCAAATAAGATACGAATGGACTCGAGTCTAGCTACAGGGGCGAAAGTTTCATCAAAGTCTATACCTTCTACTTGAGAGTAGCCTTGAGCAACTAATCGTGCTTTGTTCCTGATGATAGTACCATCTTCATTTTTCTTGTTCTTGAAAATCCATTTGGTACCTATCACATTGTGTTGCTTCGGAGGCTTCGTTAATTCCCAGACTTTGTTTCGCTCAAATTGATGGAGCTCTTCCTGCATTGCTTCAATCCAGTAGTCATCTTGAAGAGCTTCATCAACATTCTTTGGTTCGATTAAGATACATAGCATGCGAATCCGCAAACCAATTGTCTCCGAGTTCGAACTCCTTCTTGTGGGTCTCCAATGATGTTCGATTCAGGATGATCCTTGGAGATGCGTAACGTTTGAGGTAAAGGAGTAGACGGAGGTACACGAGATGATTCCTGCACATCAGATAAACTTGAAGAACCGTTAGATGCATCATTATCATCGAAAGAATTGTTAGAAGAAGATGCATTAGCAGGTGTATCATCATCAAGAGAGATATCGAGGGTAGATTTTTCAGATTCAAAGTGAAAAGCTTCATCTACTTTAACATTTATCGATTCTACGATCGTCTTAGATTCTAAGTTAAAAACTCGATATGCTCTACTGTTTGTAGAATAACCTAAGAAAATCCCTTCGTCACTTCGAGAGTCAAATTTTCCAAGATTTTCGCGGTCACGCAAAATAAAACACCGACTCCCAAAGATGCGAAAATATTTGATATTAGGTTTTCTACAAAACCATAGTTCATATGGTGTATTCAAAGTCCCCGGGCGCAAATACACTCGATTAATGACATAGACAGCAGTGTTCACCGCTTCAGCCCAAAAATATAACGGTAAGGTTCCGGCTATGAAGCATAACACGTGCCATCTCCTGTACGACCCTGTTTTTGCGCTCGACTACACCATTCTGTTGAGGTGTATAGGGCGCTGAGAATTCATGTTTAATGCCGTTTGAAGTGCAAAAATCAATGAATTTAGAATTTATGAATTCTTCACCTCTATCACTTCTAACTCGAGTAATCTTTTCATTCTTTTCAATCATAATACGATGGCAAATCTCGTGAAAAGAATCAAAAGTATCAGCTTTCTCTTTTAAAAATGCTACCCAAGAATATCTAGAGAAATCATCAACCAATAAGAAAATATACCATTTACCTCCCAAAGATGGTTGACGAGTTGGCCCCATTAAATCCATGTGCAAAAGTTCCAAAGGCCGTTTTGTACCTATGTGGTTCAAGTTCTTGTGTGCAGTCCTAGACTGTTTTCCCTTTTGGCAACCGCCACACACAATGTTTTGTTCAAAAGAAAGTTTAGGAACCCCCTTGACCACATCTTTGTTTGAAATTCTAGCAAGTTCCTTAAAGTTTATGTGACCTAGCCTTTCATGCCAAAGAGTTTCATTTTTCAAAGAAGCTAGGTTACATTTTTCAGAAATTTATAGGAACTACATAACAATTGTTTTCTGATCTAACCCCTTTTAAAAAGAAAGCATGGTTCTTGTCAGTTACAGTACATTCATCAGATGAAAAATTAACTGAATAACCATTATCACAAAGTTGACTTATGCTTATGAGGTTAGTCTTAAGGCCATTGAACAAATAACACATTATTTAGAACCGGGCCATCCGGAATAGCTATAGTTCCTTTTCCAACAATCTTGGAAGACCGACCATCTCCGAAAACAACAAGTCCTCCGGAGATTTTCTCAAAGTTTGAAAACAGTTTTTGTCACCGGTCATATGACGGGAACACCCGCTATCCAGATACCAAGACGAACTATCATATGCATGCAAGGAAACATTGGTAACAAGACAAGGGAAAATTTCACCTTTGCGCACCCAAACCTTTTTGGAATGCGTCGGTAATGGTCGTGAAGTTACTCGCCTAGGTGAAAGCGTCTTGTTTGAAGTATTGCTGCTCCTTGATGATGTCGTCTTGAGCGGTGAACTACCAAGGCTCTTTTCCTTCAAATGATTTGCATTTGATTTCTGAGGAATCACCCTTTTGGTAGTCATTGCAAGAGGTGCTTGAGGTGTGCGTTTGGCTCCGTCTTGCAATTTCTCCTTATGTGCCCTGAAATGCCACAACGAAAACATACCTTAGATCTTGACGATCCCGAGGAGGATGAAGTAGGCTTGTTGTCGTTGCTTGTCGTGAATTCCGGTGTCGGAGGAGGAGATACCGACTGAGGCACAAAAACTGTCCCACTCGAACTTGGAATGTCTCCAGTTTGAGTGTATCCGAGGCCGAACTTATTTGTTTGACCAAGACCAAGAAGCCTATCCAACTTACTCCTTCCAGAAGAGAATCGCTTTAAGTCGTCCTTTAGTTGGAGAATGGTCTTCGTCATTTCCATTTATCCTGTTGAGCCTCGTCGTAGAGCTTTGAGAAATAATTCGCTTTATCCACCAATTTGTATGTTCTTTCTCAAAAAGCTCATTGGACTCTTGAAGGGAAACATTTGTTTTGCTAGATTATCCCTTTCCACTTCAAGAGCGTTTGAGAGAGAAGATGCCCTTTTTGCTTCTTCTTCGAGATCCTGCAATCTCCCTCTCAAACTCCGGTTTTGCTTTGCCAGTTTCTTTGAATCCCTCAAAAGCTTATGGTAGGCAAGAGCAAAATCTTCACCTTCAGAATTGCTCGATTCGCTGTCCGTAGCGTTCTTTTCAACATGGGAGGAGTTGGACAAGGAATCGGAGGTACTTGCCATCAAGCACATGAAGGGTGAAGATGTGGACGCGTGGAATGCTGTCGCGTTGTCTTCTTCATCACTTGAGGATGACTCATTTGACGTGGAGTTGTCATCCCAAGTAACGACTTGCATCGCTTTCTTCTTTGCCGGATTCTTGTTGGGACACTCCGTTGCAATGTGGCCGTAGCCTCGACATTTGAAGCACTGAACTTGTCCCTCTGAACTTTTCTTATCCTTCGAGAAGTTTTCTTGCTTTCTTGACTTGTAGCTTGAAGAACCCTTGCCTTTTTTCGACTTTCCGAAGGATGGAATTTTGCTTGAATTTCCCCTTCGAAAGTTGCGGCGAAACTTCCTTGTCAAGAGAGCGAGCTGCTTCTCAAAGTCCTCCATAGATAGGTTCTCGTCATCGTCCGAGGAGGATGTATCCGCGTCTTCTTCTTTAGTTGATTTCAATGCGTAACCTGAAGACTTAGAAGAGGATGCCTTTCCAGAAGAATAGTTAGTAGGAAATGTCATTTCATAAGTTTGTAATGCACCAACTAATTCTTCTACACGCATTTCGTCCGGGTGTTTAATTGTTTCAATGGCTGCGACCTTCGGGCGAAATCGTTCAGGAAGAGTTCTTAGAATTTTTCTTACAACTTTAAATTCTGGAATCTTCTCTCCCAAGTTAGCACATGAGTTTACGATGTCTTGCAATCGTGTGTAATAATCAGTGAAAGATTCATTCTCTGCCATAGAGATAGAGTCAAACTTGCTCGTAAGCATTTGCAGTTTCTGAATCTTCACAAGGTTAGTTCCCTCATGCGTAACTTGAAGAACATCCCAGATTTCTTTCGCAGTCTCACATGCCGAGACGCGAGAGAACTCTGTTTGTGACAAAGCATTAAATAGAGCATTAATTCCTTTGCCATTGTAAGAAGAAGAATCTATCTCTTCCTTGGTCCATTTCGACCTAGGTTTTAAGGTGCGAACATCAGAAATAATTTCAGTTGGATTAGACCATCCTAATTCAATTGATTGCCACACCCTTTCGTCGATGGAAATTAAAAAGGCTTTCATCCGCACTTTCCAGTACGCATAATTTGTTCCATCAAAGAAAGGGGGTCGATTGATGTTTCCACCTTCAACCATTGTTTACAACCCTATTCCCGCTCTGATACCACTTGTTGGGTTATACTAATATGGATCTAAATAGGGGAAAAAACACCTAGAGGGGGGTGAATAGGTGTAAACAATAAACACTCAAAAAATCATTGCGCAATAAAACCCAATGCGGAAATAAAATGAACACGCAAGATTTTTACGTGGAAAAACTCCAAACCGGAGTAAAAAACCACGGGACCGATAACACGGCGAAATCCACTAGAATTAACACACGTACAAGGTGATATAACGTACTCACAGACGACTCAACCTTTTACCATACGCTCCTAGTAGATCTTCTCCGCTCGCTCCACGACGCTTCTCGAATCCACGATCCGCGCCCAACGCTGAATCCACAGCGTCCAACGTCGAGTCCACGACGTCCGACCGAATCCACGGTCTTCACCCAGTAGCACGCTTCGAATCCACGAACGTACCTCGCTCCGAATCCACGAGAGCGGTTGCACCTTGAATCCACAAGGCCACGCGAGTCCACGCGCCGATTTGGGGTAAATCGTTGTTTTTTGGGTGGTGATGATCCGCCGAATACTTAGATTAGAAATAGATCGGAAATACCATCTAAGTATTCATTGATTTGATTCTACTCAAAATCTGAGTATGGAAAACCTAGAATCAAATCAATCAATATAGATGAAGAAACATAGAATTAATCTATTGATTTCCTTTCTTCTCTATATGTGGATCTTTCTCTTTCGGTAATATTTTTCTATGTTTTTCCGGATTTTACCCTAAAAATGAATCAAAGGGTCTATTTATAGGTTAGAAACCATTGGAAGAAGATAAGGATCAAAAACAGCCTTTTCTGGAAATTTTACGGACGGCGATCCGGATCGGGATTACTGCGATCCGGATCGTCGTAAAGAGATTGACGATTCCAGAAATCCAAGGGTTCGGGATCCGGATCGATTCCTGATCCGGATCGTTCATACAATTCGGAAAACATAACATTCGGGATCCGGATCAAATCTGCTACGATCCGGATTGAACCATTGTATGAACAACACCCTTCGGGATCCGGATTGCAAGGCTCTGATCCGGATCCTGAACATGTCCCATGTCCAGTTTTTGATTTTTATGCAATTAAAATTCTTCCAGGTGTTTCTACACTATAAGAAGTATTCGGATCACCAAAAATCTTTAGTTAAACATACCTGATCCTTTTGAATTCTTCTTTCTTGAGATTGAGGTATATGATCCAAAGTTCTTTCATCTTCAATCTTCAAGACTTAACACTTTCACGAAATACGCCAACTCAAATTCCGTAAACACTCTACAGCTTCCATCCTCTTCTAACATGCTCAGGGGTGTCAGATGATGGTGGATCTACCCCAAACCACTCGCCAAGGGGCTCATCGACCAATCGAATGACTGGCCTGTGCCATTGGATGCACGGTGGACGGCTCGAAGGTCGTCCGTGAATCCAAAAACTGGCCTAGCCAGAAGGACTGCGTAGTGACTGCCTAAAAAAAGGCCCCGCCAGAGGGACACATCGACAAGTCGCGATACGAAAGTAAATAGGCCCATTTCGGATGGGGCCCGCGAGCGTGCGCAGACCCAACCAGGAACAAGTATCCGCGCATTCTCGGTCGAGCTCAAAGAGCTCATGTAGCTATAGTCAAAATCCAGCTCACTCTCAGAACGGAAGGACTCCAGATCCTTTAAAAATCTCGCACTACGGTCGGAGTCACTCTAAGACTCAGCTAACCAGCTCTCCCGAATCTCGCAGACATAGCGAACTCAACACAACACGTGGCACTAAAAACTCACCAGGTTGGAGATACTCCACACCAGGACCACCGTCGCCCAAACGCTATCCCAAAAGACAATACCAATCGCCATGCTAACCACACGGCTGGAGGTACCTCATGGTCGAATCGACCCACAACCAGGGGCTAACAAAAACTGGTCGGACAACACTAACGACCAGGAAACACCGTCAACCAATACGGTCCCAACAACACTGACTGGCAAGCAGAAACTCGACGGCCCCGGGACACACAGTTACCCAAACGGCTCCCAACAACACTAGCATGGTCTAAAACTGCCTATCAGACCCACTAAACCCCCATGCACGAGTTGCAACTGTTCATGCCGCGGGGTCGAAACTG